>CAMZMU010000074.1:154328472-154947397 GCA_947311845.1 Poa pratensis
GTATAATGTTGTATGCCTACTCATAAACTCAATTGGATAAAAAGATTCAATTAAAAGTTCTAAGCATGCATCAAACAAAATGGGACAGAATCTGTCCAGAAAAACAGCAGCAGCAAAACGTATTTTTCTACCCTACTTAACTTTGTCGAAAATTCCGAAAAAATTCATGCATACAGAGGATGAAAAGTTGCAACTACAGTTCAAATATGAGCTCATTCGGAGTTACAGAATAAGAATTAAAAATCATACCGTGCACAGATTCGTGCAGGAATAAAATCTCCGAACGCTATAAGCAACTTTTTCAAACCAAAATGAGTAAAACTTGGCACTTTATTAAAAATTCCAGAAACTAAACTAACACAAAGTCTCTTGTTACAGCAAGAGGACACAAAGAAAATCACAAATAAAAACAACCGGGTTGCCTCCCGTAAAGCGCTTTCTTTATAGCCATATAGCTAGGCTTCTTACTTGATTTTTTAGTGGACGAAGCTCATGAGGGAGCTTGAACTTTGGTGTCCCTCTTCCTTGGGAAGTGTTCCATGCACTTCTTGTGTGGAAACTGAAACTTCACATTCCCTTCTTTTGAATCAATGATAGCACCTGTAGTACGAAGAAAAGGTCTTCCAAGAATAATTGGACTAGAGGTTTTATTCCCCATATCCATGATTAGAAAATCAACAGGCACAAATGTCATATGTAACTCTACCATAACATCACTTACTTTTCCTAAAGCATGTTTAATGGAATCATCAGCAAGTGCAAGTTCAATAGAGCATTTTTCAAGATTTTTCAATTCAAGTATTCATATAGTTCTTTAGATAAAACAGAGACACTAGATCCTAGATCAAGTATAGCATGGTGTGTCTCTTTTCCAATGGTTACTAGGACTTTGGGAATCCATATATCCCCAAGCTTAGGTGGTATCATAGCCTCTTGGTTGTACCTAGCAATCTTTTCTTTCAAGACATGATTAGCAATATAAGAACCAAAACCAGCTTGGTTACATTGATGGAAGGATCACTTGCAAATTTTTGTAAGATAGATATTAATTCATGCAAGCTACAATTCTCTAAGTCAAGCAATGGTTCCTTACTTCACTAAGCATTTTAACTTCCTCAACTTTTCTCTCTTTCATTACCATAATAGTTTCCTTAGCAATTCTCTCTTGCTCATGAATATGTTCCCAAGATTTATTTATAACCTCTTGACAATATTTAATTGTTTCCTCATGTTTTTGAGCTATAATGGTGTTCTTTAATGAGGAAACTTCCTTAGTGAGCTGATCTACCCTTTCAAACAAAGAGTCTTGTTTTTCAAACTTAGATATAAATTCCTTATTAAGCTCCTTTTGAGTAGATATAAATGATCTAATGGTGTTTTCCAAATCACTAGAAACATTACCACTAGTAGTATATTTGTTTGGCACATATGGGGGTTTATTATAAGAGTTATAATTGTTGTTACCATACCCATTATTACCATAGTTCCTAATGAAGTTGACATCAATATTTTCAGGATTATTACCAACTATTCTTGCAAAGGCACATTTTCAATATTTTGTTTATTAATGAAAGCAAGAATAGTATCCATTTTAGATGACAAATCATTTGTTTCTTCTATGGAGTTCACTTTCTTAGAAGGATTAGGTGCTCTATCAGTATGCCATTGACTATAGTTTTGCAAAATACTTCCAATATTCTTAGCTTCTACTATAGTTTTTCCCATAAAAGCACCTCCAGCAGCAGAATCAAGAATATTTCTAGACATGTAATTTAGACCATTGTAAAAAGAGTGTATATGGTCCATTCGTTGACCCCATGTGATGGACAAGTTCTAAGCATAAGTTTAATCCTATCCCAAGCCATAGCAACATGTTCATTTTCATTTTGCCTAAAAGAAAGAATGTTGTTTCTATTTTGCAAAATTTTAACAGGAGGATAGTATTTCTTAATGAAAGCTTCTTTTAAATCATCCCAAGTTTTAATGCTATCAATAGGTAATGAATGCAGCCACTCTTTAGCTTTTCCTCTAAGTGAGAAAGGAAATAACTTCAGTTTTAGAATATCACTTTCCACATTTTTAAATTTCTGCATGTCACATATTTCAACAAAATCATGAAGATGCATAGAGGCATCCTCCATAGCACTACCGCCAAATTGTTCCCTAGTTATCAAGTTCAACAAACTAGGACTTACTTCATAACTATCAGCATTTATCTTAGGTGTGGCAATGGGCCTAGCAATAAATTGATCATTTGGAGTGTTTGTGTAATCACACAACTTAGTTCTTTCTCCCATTTTAGCAAGTTTTTATGTGTTTTTTAATTTTTTATGCAAAACTGAAAATAAAATGACACTAAATGATGCAAACCGAACTTAAAAATGCAAGACAATGACAAAACAAGATAAATTGCTTTGAAGGTAAAGATGGATAAGATGATGCTCACGTAGGTGCAACCTCCCCAAGCTTAGGTGTTAGGACAAGTTGGTGATGAAGTTGACTTGGTGAGATATCCTTGGATAAACCCGGCGCCAGAAAACAGAGCTAGTGCGGGACCCTTGGATAAACCTTTCAGCAATGATTCCCCGGCAACGGCGCCAGAAAACAGTCTTGATGGCCCTTCACGTAGTTACCTGCGTGAAAAGTAAATGGGTTAGGTTGAGACTCCAAGTGCAGAGTGTGTAGTAAGTGGAAGACGTGTTTTCCCCACGAGGGGTGACTCGAGGGTTTAATATCGAACTCTCGGGGAATCAGTAGTGAAGATTTATCTTTCCTATCCTTCTTTTGGTTACCTACAAAACAAAGTAAATGTTTTGGTCCTCAACCTCACCTAGTGGTTGTCAAGCACAAGGTGTGAGAATGATATCAAGATAATATGCAATGCAAACAAGAAATAAATATGCAATGGTGGTAAATAAATATGCAAGGATGGTGGTAGCAATGATAAATGATATTTTTGGGTTTTATATGATGAATGCAAGATGAAAAGTGTTTTTGTATTTTCGGATTTTTAAATGGCAGAAAATGGAAAATGGTAAAAGTGGTTGGAAAGGTGTTTCTTATGATTAAAAATGGACCGGGGTTCATGGTTTCACAAATGCACTCTCTCTTTAATAAAGTGGTAGACAATGGAACACTAGAGTTGACATATGAGATTGCAACACAACAGTTTAATGACAAGTTATAATTATATGGGCATCACGTCCTAACATAGAGACCTTTTGGTTATTAAGTCTCTCTTATACTCCACCAAGATGCGAACTAAATCATAACACCTCAGTAATTAAGATAACTCAGAGTATAGCAATAAGTATCATGACATGAAGTTAAAATAAGAACATGCTAGATCTAGTCATGGAGTAGTGGCAATGGTCACACCCACATCTCCGGTAGCATGGTATTTCTTTTTATCCCTAGTGAGGCAACAAAGTAAGGTAGAGATACCCAAGTGGATCGCAGAACTTTCTCTCACGTTCACTGCACTAGCCACCCCCCGTTACTCCAACTAATGCACACGTTCCCCTCACACGCTCTCATAAACATGCTTGATCATGACAAGTAAATAAGAACGGGGTACATAATATGCATCTACTTTCATAACTGAAACAAAACCATTGCAATCTCAAACATATATTAACTCATAAAAAGATCCACCACAAAGGTATTACATAGATGACCGTAATCATGTTCAGCAGCTCATACGGTACTAATTAGTGAAGCTCAAGAGAGAGAGATACATAAGTTACTTCCACAAACCCATAGTCCAGAGGTGGACTACTCCCTCTTCATCATGGAGACGGTGGAGAAGTCGTTGGAGAAGATGGAGACCACGCCGGCAGCGCCCCGCCGGAGTTTTCCCCCTCCAATCTGCAACTCCAGGTCTCTGTTTCGGTGTTTCTGTGTTTCTGCGGCGCTCCTTCCAGAGAACGTCGGGGGACTATTTTTATAGGCGGTTTTAGGTCAAAACGAGTCGTGGAGGAAAGATCGACGGCAACGGAGCTCCGGGCCAAAAGGGGGTCCCACGCGGCCATGTACTGGCCGCGTGGGCCCACTCATCTGGGCCCTCGGGCCTCCGCTTGTTTGCTTCCTTCGCTCCCACGCTTTGTTCCTTCCAAAAACTGATGCTCGTAAATTTCAGGTCATTTGGACGTCGTTTGGGTCCCTGAAACATTAAAATATAGAAATAGGGTTTTCTGCCTGTGCAGGGTTAATTCCATAAAAATAGGAAACATACAAATATTCCCAAAATCATTATAAAACAGTGATATAACCCTTATATGATGCAAATATGACTGGAATATAAGTAAAATAATGCAAAGTTCATGTATGCATTTTACATGCATCACCACAAAACTAGTTGCTTTAAGGTCCTTAGCCGAATTCGAGCAATCTTGAGAATCGGATAATCCAAGTCGGCTAGGACCGGATAATCCGATTCCCCTGCTTGAGCAAATCTTGAGAGAAACAGCAAAACTGCAAACTCAATAACTTTCTCGTTTGAACTCCAAATTAGGTGAAACCAATTTTGTTGGAAATATTAAGAACCATAAATAGAGTTATGTTGACACACATGGGAATGTGTGGAACTTTCTTCACGGGTAAACCGATAATATTTCCAACACGAAAACGCAACAAGTTTTCAAACCAAAATCCGTTTTCGAAGAACTTGGGCTTGTCATGAAGATCACGACAAGCAGCAAAACCCAACTAGGAGAAAACCAAATAAGAACCAAGAAAGATGATGATGCCAAGTATGCAAAGGTTTGAGCTCTCTCCAATTGATACGCTTAAGCTTTAGTCGAGAGCCCCTCTTGATAGTACGGTATCTATCCTATAACCCGGTCTCCCAACTAGCACCATGAGACCGGTAAAATAGAAACCCTATCATACCTTTGCCTTGCGCATTCCACTTGAGCTAGATGTTGATGATCTTGATCTTTTCAAGTGGACCACCTTTCTTGATTGCGCTTCTCTTGGTGAAGACTCAAATATTGCTCCCCATACTCCACTATGGGAGAGACTCTTATTGGCACATCTTTACTTGACCATTATCGATAATCCGAGTCAGCTAGGACCGGATAATTCGATACCCCAAAAGGGTTGCAAGCTTCAAGCATATGATATCTTCTAGATGCCCATCTTGAACTTGCACATCTCAACCTTGATGACGATCACCACTTGACGTCATCCTTCATGGGCTATATGAAATCTTCATTTGATGCAAGCCCATAGAAAGATACCTAACCACACATAGAAATGCCACACATATATCATGGGTTAGTTCACAAAGCTATATGGACAATTGCTTACCATACAAAGAGATACATGATCCAACTTGGTACATCCTGTAGCTTTGTGTGTTGAACAATATCTTGATCAACCTTATATCTTTTCTTCTCTTTTCAATAGATGATGTCTTGAAGATAACCATGAATGATCACATAATCCTTTTATTCAGGACATACTTGCAATATGCTCAACTCACATATGACCAATCATCGGATAACTCTTCGAATAACAACTTGGTCATCATATACTCTTCTTCTTGATCATATCAAGTATATATCCATACAACTCGATGATCTTGATGTCAAATACTTCATTATATCAATATATTCATGGCATCAACCTTGAATCCAACATATGGAGTTCAAGCATGGTCTATGGACACACACTACAAGTACAACTCAATGAGACCATTAGTCCATAGGGATTGTCATTAATTACCAAACCACACATGGGGGCGCCATGCCCTTTCAGTAACACACTTAAGGGTAGGTGACGATTAGATTGGATATAAGAGAGAAAAGAAACCGGAGACTCCGGAAGTGTTCCGGGACATGTCCGATGTTGATCGGAGGCAACGAAATATGTTTCGGAGTCCGAATGAATTAAATAATCTGTATTTAATATTAATAAGTGTTATTAGTGATTAAATATATTTTTTATTTAATTAAATTCGAATTTTTAAAGGCTAAAAACCTAAATGGGCTTTAGGGACCCATTAGGGGAAAACCCCATTTGGGAAATGGGGAGGAGGGGATGGCCGGCCTAGGCTGGGCCGAATGGGGCCCACCTAGGGCCGGCGCACCCCCATGGCCGGCGCACCATGTGGGATTAGTCCCACATGGCTTAGCCGATGGGGGTGACGTCCCCCTCCCTCCTTTATATAGGGGTGCCCCATGCCTTGGAAATTCACCCAATTCTCTCCTTCTTCTCTCCTACCTTGAGCGTGGTTCCATTTCCGGAGCTGCGTACGAGGAGAGAGGTCTCTCCACTATAAGCACACCACTGTGCTGCTAGATCCACTCTTCCACTTCCGCTGCTCAGCTGGATCTAGAGCTCGGAGGTCGTCATCTACACCATACGTGTGTGGAACTACGAGGTGCTGCATCTGCGGCACTGGGAGCTGTCTTCTTCCTCTACACGACCACAAGGTCGGTGCGTCAGTTTCATCGGCAACACTTGTGCGGGAGTGTAATCCCGCTTTCGGTCTACAAAGGTATGTATTCTGATCTCCTCCGTATTAGTATATCTGCATAGTATAGATCTTGGCTAGTATTAGGTTATCGTCGGTAGGAAATTTTTTGTTTTCTGTCTACGACCCCTTCATTCACGATGGTGTGGCCACAATGTGGGTCTGGACCCGAATAGTGGTTGGCTGGAGGAAGAAGACGAGCAGATCATGTCCCGGAGGATATCACCTCTCGCTTCTACCTTTGCGAAAACTAGTTCTACCTTGCTTAGGATTAGACCTTCGCCTCTTCTGTCCTTCCTCTCGGTGGGTTTGGTCCTCCCTTTATAGGCCAGGGGGCTGCCACAGGTAGTCACGCGAGAAGCCTGTTGGGGGGTTTCGGCGGGAAAATCCCCTGGTGAAGGTGGTGGCCGAAGGCGTGACGTGGCCTCTTCTCCACCTTTCCTTCTCTATGGGTTGATGAGATCCCTAAAGCGCGCCGGCTTTCGTGAGGGACATGGCTGAGGGTGGCAGGCGGGCCTGACACCCCCACCACGGCTATCCCCTGGTGACATCAATCTATTGCATTCTCCCACTTCCTTCTCTTCTTGGCGCCCAAGTTTTATTGATATTTTTCCTCTGCTTAGGATGGTGTGCTTATCTTCTGAAGGTACGGAGGAGATCACTCGTTCCATATCTGGGCATGGAATGAGTCAACGCTATCCTTGTGGGTCCTCCTTGGTTGCCAGGTAGCATTCCCGGAGGGCTACCCGGGTTGAGGTCCTTAGCCATCCGTCCGTCGATGCAGGTCTTGTCGGGTGGGGCAAGCGGGCTGGCCCACTTGCCAGGTTGACGTGGCTTGGTCTTGTCCATCTTCGAGGTGGGCCCATATGTGGTCGACCCACTTTGTCCGTAGTAGGGGAACCCCTATTCTGCGACACGGTTGCTATTGTTCATGTTGATTAGTATATCCAGTATGTTCCAGTTTCACATGTTAGGAGTTTCCGTCATCATGTTTACTATTCTGAATTTATCGTGATTAATTCCATAGACTTTCACATGTTGGATAATTAGTCAATAATTTCCCTCGTGGTATTATTATGTGCGTTGTCCCACTCGTCGTCCCACACGTGGGATTCGTCCGACGGCTTACTCTGGCGAGAGCGAGAAGGAGGATGAGGGGCGTGACATGGGACGCTAGCTAGGTTTGGCTTCACCCGAATAACCCAAGCTGAGCGACGCAGGCTTTTTTCCCACTCTCCAACTATGGATAGTCACCATTGGAGATGTAAACGGATTGCATACGGACAGACTGAGTGGTGCTAATTTTGTTTTCATATTTTTGGCAGAAACGGAAATGAATACATAAACCTCGGAAACAAACACGAAAACAAATATTGTCGAAAAAGATACAAACTGAGTACAGTACAGACACGGAACAAAAGCGGATATTACCGAAGGCAAGAGACCCCTTAAATAAGGCTGTAAAATTCAAGCAAACCAACAAACTTTCAAATTTTCTAAGATGAAATAAAATAAAAGTATAATATCGTGTGAATAAGTTATCAACTTTGACAAAAAAAAGTACATACTATCATTCCTGGCCCTAGTATAGCGGTGAAATTGCGAACTGAGAATGACTCGGGAGGGAGATGATATGCAATTATATATGACATAAACATGGCCACTCGAGATCTTTTCTTTTCTTTATTCATATTTTGGAACGTGGCTAAATGTTCGCACTAGAAATTGTGGACCTTCTAGATTCAGAAAGCACCATGTAGAAAGTTTCATGTTACCGGAAATGGAATTTTCGTTTATGTGATTGTTCTGCCGGAATACGCTGTTCTGTTTCCCTTTCCACATACAAGTTTCCCTTTCCATTTCTATTCCGCAAAATTCCATTTTAATTTCCGTATTTCCAATCCTCTTCCATTTTTCCGTGGAAAACCGGAAAATTTCCGTTCCGTTTTCCTAGTCACCACCAATCCATAACGGTTACTCACCGAATGGAAAGTGTGTATGTGGGGATATAAAGGGTTCGCACAATCTCAAAGGCTACACCTTCCTAACTGAATGAAGGGACTGAACATTTTCTTTTCGAAGGAATGCCGAGTGGCGCTTTATTCAAGGACAGAACTGTTACATTGGGATTGAACAATATTGAAATTCGAGTGTAAAAAAAATGAAGAGAGGCATCAGAAAATAGTCCACACGGATATTTGAATTACATCCAAGGATGAGAAAACAAGGCAGTACTGTGACTAGATGGTGCCGCCGTTGCAGCGCAGCACCTGGGCGTTGACCCATCCGCCGGCGTCGCTAGCAAGGAACCCGACAAGCGGCGCGATGTCCTCTGGCATGCCGAGGCGCCCCAGCGGCGCCTCAGCGATGTACCGCTCAGCCTCTTCGGGCGTCTTGCCGTTGTAGAACATGGGCGTGGCCGTGGACCCCGGCGCCACCGCATTGGCGGTGATCCCCGTGCCGCGCAGCTCCCGCGCCAGGATCTTCGTCATCACCTCTACTGCCGCCTTGCTCGCGGCGTACGCCGCATACCCGGGACGCAGCGACCCGACCCCCGACGACGAGAACGTAACGATGCGGCCGCGGCCGTCACGCGCTAGCCTGTTCGCAGCCTCGCGGCAGCACAGGAAGGTGCCCCGCGCGTTGGTGCCGAACATGGCGTCGTAGGTCGCCTCGCTCGTCTCCGCCAGCGGCGGGTAAGCGAAGTCCAGCACAGCCGCGGTCGTCACCAGGATGTGGAGCTCCCCGCCGAATGCCGCCGCCGCCGCGTCGAACAGCGCCCTCACCTGCGCCGCTTCCGACACGTTGGCCTCCACTGCGATAGCCCGAGGAGGATCGGCGCCATGCGTGGCGTTGATGTCGCCCACGAGCTCCTTCGCCGGCGCTGGGTCCCCGAAGTAGGCGACCACTACGCGCGCGCCGAGGGACGCGAGGTGCTTCGACACGGCCGAGCCGATGCCGCCGGCGCCGCCTGTCACGATCGCCACGCGCCCGTTGAGCATCAGTGGAGCGGTCACAGTACTCGTGGCCCGCCGCTACCGTTGGTCTCGCCCATGCCTGCGAAACCTGCAGCGTGGGAAACCTCGGTAATCAAATTGTCACAGCCAGCGAGTTATGCAGATAAGCAGATTAAGTACAAAATGCAAGAGCCAGTGAGATATATACTTCAAGCTGAGCTCTCGATTATGTGTTTTTCTAGCAGGATCAGGAACAATGAGCGAAATATAAACAAGATGAAGACGGTCAGCGTGTGCGTTTTCTCTTCAGATCACGCACGAGATATGCATAGGCAAGCACACAGACATAGTATATATAAAGCTAGAGTATGCTCTACATTTTAGTTCAGCAGAAAAAAAGGCAAGCCTGGGACACGGGGTCTAGATGCATCCGTCATGTAAAATATTTTTAAATAATTATCGTTACATAATGACATTTTGTACGGCCCAGGTAAAAAAAACAAACAAAACAACTTACAAAGGACAGCTGCCACCGACACTGAGTAGTTCACTCCTACTGAGAGCATCTCCAACCGGTCCCCTCAAATCCTCCCTATACGTCCGGCACCACCATCCGGACGTGTCCGGCAGCAAAAAGAGTAAAAACTCATCACCCAACCGGTCCCTCAAACTGCCTCTATACGTCCGGGCTGTCCGGCAACCCCCAAACTCACCCCATATGCGTGGAGGGTTTGGGGGCGGCCGGACGCGCCCGGACGCGTCCGGTCGTGTCCGTTTTGCTTTGTTTTCTTTTCTTTTATCCTTCATTGATTCTTCTCTCTCCTTCTCCACCAATCAAATGCAAATGACCCCACAATTTGGGGATGATTTGGGGGACACGGTTGGAGGAGGCCACTTTTAGGGGTGGTCCGGTTACTGTCCGCGGACACGTCCGGACGCGTCCGCGGACAGTTTGGGGGCAAAATATGAGGGGTCCGACTGGAGATGCTCTGAACTACTCATTGTCGGTGCACTCGGCCTCGAGCGCCTTCCAGTCAACTCCAGTGTAGAAGGCGGAGCTCTTGCTCTCACTGTCCTTGCCGGTGAGGTCGAAGGTCTGGTAGATGGCCCCACCCGGAGGACCCCACACTAGACGGCCCTGCACGCTTCCGCAGCTCCTTTTTCAGGCTCGGCCATCGTGGTTCCTCTTTTACCCGCGGCTCCCGCGGTTCCGCCGCCTAACCTCGACGCTCCGCCCGGTACACCTCCAACTGGAGGCGCTCCTCCTGGCCGCGCTGCGGGAACTTCCATTCGGAGGCTTTCAATGTAATCTTCATCGGTGCGCTCCGCCTCGAGCCGCTCCCGCACGCCGCGGTACTCCTGAATTAGCCGCGCGGTGGCTACTTAGGGATCGATTGGCCCCAAATCCGGCACGTCGGGAAGGCCGTCCGGGAAGTTGACGCGCCGCCGCGCCATGGAGGCGCTCGACTTGCAGTCGTTGGCGTAGGCCACCTGCTCGCGTCTGGTAAGACCCAATCCAAGACTTGCGGTGGGTGACCCGATCGGTAATCTCGGCCACCCACATCCCCCACGGCCGCTGGGGCACGCCGATTTACTTCTTGTGCGGAGGCCGCGGCCTTGGGAACTCGTCCTCGCTGGCGTGGGTCCGCGCTTCGGATTTGCGGAGGAGACCGGTGGCGGGAGCTTCCGGGCATGGGGCGGCGGCAGCAGGAGCTCAGAGCTGCGTTGCGCGGTGAAATTGGTGGGAGAGGGGAGGAGGCGGCGCGGTGGGGAAGAAGAAAGCGGTGGTCAGTTTTTTCTCCGGCCGCGCCGAGTCCATTGTATTTTAGAGTTGGCAACCCCTCGAGAATTTTTTTTCTCCCTAAACGCTTTTTAGGCTTCGGCTAGGTGCCATTTAGAGGAGCAAATGACGATATTTTTTCTTTTCTAACCCTTTTTAATTTAAAGGATCGGCTAGAGATGCCCTTAGACGCCTGTGTATTTTCCGTTCACCTGTATAATTTTCAGCCGAGGTAGCACAGCTATTGCCTATATAGCACAACACCTAGCTCGTATTGTCACACACTTAATCAACGCCCCTGTCTCTTCCTCTTCTCACTCGAGGTACCTTCCTCGAGAGAGAGAGAAAAATGGGTGCCGGTGAGGAGGTGGTGAAGGTGGTGGAGTCGTGCATGGTGACGCCCAGCGTGGAGACGCCTAGGCATGGCCTGTGGCTTTCCCCACTCGACGTCTCGTTTGCCAACAGAGGCTACACCCCAAACGTCTACTTGTACCGCCCCGACTCTGGCGCCGCCGTCCATGACTTCTTCAACGTGGCAAGGCTGAAGGCAGCGATGGCCAAGGCTCTCGTGGCCTTCTACCCCCTGGCTGGGCGTCTCGGCAAGGACGCCGATGGCCGTGCAGAGATCGAGTGCGCCGGCCAGGGCGCGCTCTTCCTAGTCGGTCACTCGGATCTCATCCTGGACGATCTCCAGGCGTCACCGGAGCTAACGAGGTTCTTTGTTCCCCGCGTGGAGGACTCGCCGTCCGTCATGTGTGCCGTCCAGGTGACCTTCTTGAAGTGCGGTGGGGTGACCTTAGGGACCGCGCTGCACCACGCCGCCATCGACGCCATCAGTGCGTGCCACTTCTTCCAGACCTGGTCTGCCTACTCCAGAGACGGCAACGCCGCGGCACTGGAGCTTCCATGCCACAACCGCACTCTCCTACGCGCACGCTGCCCACCCTTTGTCCACCCGGACGCGCTCACAGTATTCCGGCCGACGCAGCCCACATGTGAGCTGTCAGCGACAGTCCATGTGGTCAATGAGCTTTTCGTCTTCTCCAATGACCAGGTCGCCGCACTTAAGCGTGCCTGCACCGTCGGTGGCAGAGCCGAGAGCACCTTTTGCGTCCTGAGCGCCCACGTGTGGCGGTGCCTGTGCACGGCCCGCCGGCTGCCTCCGGACACCATGACGCACCTCAGCTTCTCGGCCAACATCCGGCGCAGCCTGAGGCCGCCGCTCCCGGACAGCTATTTCGGCAATGGAATCATCACGCTGGGTGCTGCTGGCAAGGCACAGGACATCATCGCCTCGGAGCCGCTGGCCTCCGTCGTCAGCCGGATCAGAGCTGCCATCACCCGGATGGACGACGAGCTGGTGCGTTCGACGGTCGACTACTTGGAGCTGGAGATAACCGGCAGGCTGCCACCGGTGACTATGGGTAGCACTAGCATCCCGTTGACTGGTGTGAGGGTGGTCAGCTGGCTAGGCATGCCCGTGTACGACGCGGACTTCGGGTGGGGAAGGCCAATGGTGATGCAGCGCACCGCTCACCAGCGCGCCGGGCTAGTCCACTTCTTGGACGGCGTCGACGGCAGCGTGCGCATCCTCGTCGCCATGGAGCATACGATTCTTCATGACTTCCGGCGCCTTTTATATGCGGATATGCCAGCCCACCGTGTTTTATTTTAATCCTGTTGCTCCTGGCGTTTTGTTTGTTATCTTCTTGTTTACGTGTGGTCGACAATATTAGGAGGTGATGAGTCGTGTTTGTGCACGGTCAGATACGCGACTCGACTAGTCTTTGGCTAGCGTCCTCCACCTGTATTTCACGGCATTCGTTGTACTGTACTTGTTTCAAACTTTCGTCATAAAATAAGTTGGGTCTCTTCCCAACAGGTGCATGTACGTCAAACATAACAAGGGCCCTTCAGCTAAAAAAAAAAATACATTACAAGTGTTTGGTGTCGAAAAATACTCAAAACATTTTGTTACGGTCCTAGTTGCACGGATGATCTACCGAGAATTAAGCAATCACAGCATGATGACGACATCAAGATTTGTTGATGCAACTCGCCTACACTCTGGAGCATGACACGGGCGCTCCTCCCCATTGATACCGCAACACCCGCCCTAGGCACCGGTATAAGCCAAAGCTACCAGTGTCTAACTCGAACACTATACGTCCTATCCACATCTAATATAATTCTAGGTCAACCCAACACGTACATAATATTCGACACAAACACAACACATTTCATATCTTTTCTTTGCGAGATAGGGGATGTGTGCAGCAAAACACATCACCTCTCTCTCCATTGAAGATGTCTTCGCGCAGGCCTAGTCGACCGGATGTTATGCCCACAGTCAATCTACAATAACAAATCTGGTTAACTGGTTCTAGCAATTAACATGTATCTCACGGCATTCGTTGTACTTATTTCAAACTTTCATGATAAAGTAAGTTGGATCTTTTCCAAAAGGTGCATGTAGGTCAGAGAATTACGCGTGGTGATGGGCAGGATCCGGCCTCTCATAACCCAGTTTGGGACCTGTTATGGAAGCTCAGACTACCGGAAAGATCAGAATATTTGTTTGGAAGGCACTGCATGGCACAATCCCGGACTAGCTATTTTAGCTGATCGACATATCAAAGAGAGAATAGCCACAATACCACTAGTGAAAACCGAAAGTTCCACTGGTGGTATTGCATCTGTTGCAAGGGTCCAATGCAATATGCTTTACAAAGACATTTCTACTTGACAAAAATAATTAACTGAAGCCTCCACCACACGCTTTCCTCTATTTACATCAGGTAAGAACATCATCAAGTGGATCCTTTGCTTCCTGTAGTCATGAAAGATTCACCACATCCACTCTCCCTTAGAGTTCGGGTTTATGAACACAAACTCAGACCTGCAAACACAAGGCACCGTTACTAACAAAAAAAGGGGCAGATCAATGGAGGCGGAAAATTAAAACATCATTACATAACTTAAAAATGCATACCTAAGTGGATCGTTGACGTAATCCATCTTGGTGCCGATCACGTGCATCAGAGCCTTGGGGTCGATTAGTACTTTCACTCCTTTGTCTTCCACAAGCTCGTCAAACTTCCCTTTTTCTTCTGAATAAGGATGTAATCTTCTTAGTACAGACAGAAATAACACATGAAGCAGACATAGCAGGTAGTTCTATCTTCGGAACAATATGATGATGCTACGATTGATATGTGCTCCGAACAGATCGGTCTATCTGAGGAGAAACTGTCCGAACAGATGATAGATACTAAGGCTATTAAAGATGATGCATATTGAACAGCATGCCTAGCCATCAACTGGATGCTAAGAATACTAGCCTCATTATAAGCCATTAAGCATTTTAGCAACAAAATATATAGTATGAAATCATGCAAATCATATGCAAGGGTGTGGGGCACTGGGGCAGTGTTAAGCCATATAACATCAATTTCACATTGTAGACTACTGAATATGTTTAGTTCATTTTCTCTCCTCTGAAACTTATACATCAATCTCACGAAATGGCGCATCAGGTTGAGATCACGGACCAATTAATCACGAGGTTTGATGAGATTATCTAGCCAGTTAGTTCACTAGGTTTGCTGTGCATATCATGAACTGTAAAATTGCAGGAAATGCAGGGCATGTTAGCTTCATCCCACTTAAATGCTGAAACTAAATTTCTCGAAGGTAAGATGGAAAATATACATAACAGATCATACCAGCATAATTGAGCGTGTAAGACAGGCCATTGCAGCCGCGCGCTTTCACACCGAGGCGCAGGTAGGGCCGTTGCCTGAGATCAAGGAGCTGACGCACCCTAGCCGCAGCGGCCTCCGTCAAGGTTAGCGCCTGCTTCCGGGCAGCAGGGCCTGCCTTCTGCGCCGCAGCCCTCAACGCAGACGAGGATGACATGATTTTCCAGCACGGATACAGGCACAGGTTGCAGCGACAAGAAGAGCCTGCACTCCATAGGTGTGAGGAACTGCGCAGAGCTAGACAGCTAGTAGAAGAACAAGAACAGGGCTGGCATGTCATGGTATCATCTGCAGCAAGGCAGTGGCTAGGCTACAATTCGAAGGGCGTCGTGGAAAAGCAAGATGTATAGAGCATATCATCCAGAGGGATTGCTTCGCTAATTCATCATCGGTTCGTCGATGGATCAAACGCCTATCACTATCGAAATCAAGGGATTCAAATGTCGTTGGAGAAAAAAAAAGAAGGGTTTCCCTAACGATTCTGAGACGGGGAGACGAGTTAATCTAACGGAATATCTAGATGGAATTAAACCGCGCAGGTAATCGCCGTTGCTCACCTGGAGATTCGGCCGGAACGGCGGGCGCCTGCGCTGCCAGCCCGCGACGGCGCGACCTGGTCCTACTCCTCCTGCCGGGCCCCTCGCCTTTCTTGGACTGGCCGAGAGAGGTCTCTGCCGCTGCCGAGGGTGCTGGCCGCGGTGCGACTGGATCGGCGGCGCGAGCTCGCGTAATCGCCTTCCTCCCTGGCTCTCTCCGCTTTCGTTTTATCTCCAAGAAAGAAATGGGTCGATGCTATTGCGATTGGGATTTGGAGAAGAAGCGTGTGGAGACTGCGGAGGTACTCGTTTCTGGGCCCATCTTGGCATTCAGCCCATACAACATAGAAGATCTTTTTTTTTAGACAGAGGGCGTAAAAGAAAAAATACGCCAAACTGTGACAAGCCCCCGAAAAAGAACTGGACTTTAGCCCAGCATGTTGCCCAAGTTTTTCTAGTACATACAAAAGAGGGCAGGACCGAGGAGCAACGACATCAACGAGTTTAGTTGTCACAGATTAACTCTACCTACACTCGTTCTAAAAAAGAGAGATGTGCTAGCTACTCAACGAATCCAAGACTCTGCATATCTGCTCCAATATAGACGAAACAACTCGATTTATGTCATGTATCCCACAGTTTCCCAGTTGCGACACATGTCCTGATGCCTCATATTCCCTTGTGTTATCGGATTTGTTTGGTTCTTTCTCTTCTAACTATTTGATGTATACATATGTTAGTGCTCTAGAAATGTTGAACTGAGTTGGGAAATAATAGTCGCTAAATAGTCGACGAATGCCGAGTGGTATGTGTAACAATGTAAGGAGCTAGCAGTTATTTTCACATGTGAGAGTAGATAGAAAATTTGTTTATTTTCATGAAATGAATGTACATGAGTAGGTGTGGTTCAGTGGTTGATACTTAAATTTTGGTAAATCTTATTTTATTTTAATTACCCTTACATAGACATTGTTACTGAAATCTTGTTGGACCATCTTTGGCGTCAAAGTGCACCCTGCAAACAGAACACGCGATGCAAAAAAGTCATGGATGCATAGGTGAAACCAGCAATGTCACTGCCAGTTTTAATGATATTTTGAGAAATCAAAATATTTTTACTCCCAATACATGAACACTATTTAGGATATGTTTTCATTGTAGGTCTTATTTTGACGACAATTTTCAAATTAGATCCCACATTGGTATGTTATCTACCAAGTTACCACCAAGGTTTTTAATGATGTTGTCATTGTATTTGTACTAATGTTACGATGTGGTAATTTCTTGCAAAATAAGTTCACAACTAATGCTTTACTTTATTGTAACACATGTGACACAAAAAATCCTAAATTTATCTTCCTTTCCTGCAATTATGTTTATCTAGTGTAGATACGAGCATCGGATTCAATTTCCCTCTCCCCTTCTTCCCAAATTCGGCAGGACCGCCGATTCTGATAGCGCGACGTTGGGGCCGGTCGACGACGTTAGGGACGTGCGATGGCGCTGAACGTGCATCGGAGTTGGGGTTGTCTCGCATGGCTAGACCTATGGAGCGGATGGTTTCCAGCACCGGAGCGTGTTTTTCGATATGTTACATCAATCATCTCCATAGCCCCCCCCCCCAATAGACCCCCAAAGTCCCAATAGGGGCACAAACTCAAACCTCACCGCAAGCGGCACCCCCCAAGTGTCCGGGTCGAGCCGATTTGTGTCCGGCACCCCCGAAAGGACCCCCAAGTTTGGCGGCCCTCTCGGGATGCCGGACACTGCCCGGACATGTCCCCGGACAGGTGGGCCCCCTTGTCATAAACATATGGTGAGCAGAGGCGGTTAATTGCGCCGTGTAGGAGGCCGTTCCGCCTGCGTAATGGCGATACATTTCCGCATGCGATGAAGGGACGAGATGGCGATGCGTCTTCCGCACGCGTCACATTTGCGCCAGCGCCTGCGCAGTGCCCAGCCTTCCTGGCTTCCCAAGCGCCGCCAGCACGGTGGAGACGTGTCACATCCATTAACTCCGACGCGACGTGTGCTCACCCACCCGGCGCTTCCCGCCCAGCGCCACCACTTCATGCCTCCGTTTTCCGCCTCGAGCCTCGGCGGCCGGGCTATAAAGCACCTCGTCGTGCAGCCATTTGGCCACACCACCGACGCTCGCCGTAGCCACACCACCCACGCCGCCGCTATGCCTCGCAGCCTCATGGGCCACCCTCACCCAGGGAGCACGTCGTGCTCACCCCAAGGACGCATGAACCAACCCCCTCCGCCGGTTGACAACGAGGAAGGTGTCTTTGATTGGGCGGAGGTGGGTGATGTGGAGGAGCAGGAGCAGGAGGTGCCACACCAGGAGCCACGGGGAGCTGCCGGAGCAAGAGCTGCCGCCGCTATGGCCTGACCATGTTGTTTCCGCCAACTCCTTCGCCAGCTAGCGCAACGACGTATACCGACGGTCAGGTTCGACTTCGAAGTGGCGAACGACGCCGCTGAGGCAGCCGTCATCCATGCATCAATCGAGAGCGCAGAGCGGGAAGCGCGTGGCCGCACCCTCATGGCCGCCGAGCGAGCGGTCTAAGAGCAGTTGAACGCCTAGGCGACTTCGATCGAGCAGCTGCTCATCGCCCAGGCGGAGGAACTGGAGCATGTATCCTCCCAATTGGCTACCGAGCATGCGGCCCACGAGGATCTAAACATGGCGAGGAAGGCGAGGCAGGCGACACAGCTGGAGCTGGCGCCGATCGTAGAGCGTGTGTCGACAGGAGAGGCGCATGCGCTCGCGCTTAGCTGTGAAGGTGAATGACGATGAGGCTGGCCCTAGTGGCATTTAGTTTAGGTTTTAGTTTAAATGTTATTTTCAATTTCCTAATATTGTATCAAGTTTCAGTTTCCATGTTAGTTTAAATTTGAAACAAAAAGGTCGGTCGTCGCATTTACGCTGGCGCCTGCGCAGCGTCCAGCCTTCTCGGTGCCATTCGACGCGACAACGGTGCGCCTTTCCCACACGCAAGCGCCAGTCCTCGATCGACGGGACGGTGTTGCGCCTTTCCCGCGCAACGCAATAACTCTGACGCCACCGCCTGTTATCCTCCCACCGCCCAATCCCCATTCCCTTTCGTAGCCGGCACCAACTTGGTCGAGCGCCACCATGGACGTGAACAGGAGGTGGCTGTACTGGCACGAGGCCACGGTCTTCGCCAAACATGGCATCCTGGCGGCGCCGAAGGCGGCGTTGCCGAAAGTCTTCGCGCTCAGCATGGGCACGGTGCCCATGGTGCCTGTTGAAAGAACGAGGATGTCGCCTAGAGGGGGGGGGGGGGGGGGTGAATAGGTGATTTAAATTAATTACGGTTCAGGCTTGAATAAATGCGGAATAAAACTAGCGTTTAATTTATCAAGCACAAAACCTAAACAAGCTAGGTTCACCTATGTGCACCAACAACTTATGCTAAGCAAGTTTAACAACTATGTGATAGCAATATAGATAACTTCAAGCTCGATGGCTATCACAAAGGTAAATGCATAAGTAAAGGGTTTAGGTATAAAAGTAACCGCAAAGTGAACACGAGGAGATGTTTCCCGTAGTTCCTTCCCAATGGAAGAACGTCTACGTTGGAGGGGTGTGCAGCCTCCTAGGCACTCCAATAGCACCGATGTGCTCACCCTATTCTCCGTGAGCTTCACCCTGAGGGATTGGCTCGTTCCACTATGAGGTCGACTTGAAGGCGTTGACCAAACCGATACACCAAGGTTGAGGAACTCCACAATGAATTGGAGCCTCCCAACAATGTCCCGGAGCTTAGCAACAAGATAAAGCTCCAAAACTCACAAAGGCCTCCTAGGGTTACAACTAACCCACGAGGCAACAAGATCCACAAAGAGTAATAAGCTTCCCAAACTTCACCTCCACGTATCACTGTGGAGAACTCAAACCGATGCACCTAATGCAATGGCAAGAACACAAGAAGTGCTCAAAGCCCTTCACTCTCAAATCCCACCAAACCAACTAATGCTATGGAGAAAGATGGGAGGAAGAGCAAGGAAAACAACAAATGAATCCCAAGATCTAGATCCAATAGGCTCCCCTCACTTAGAGGAGAGATTGATTGGTGAGATGTAGATCTAGATCTCCTCTCTCTTTTCCCTCAAGAAGGAGCAAGAATCATTAGAGGGATTGAGAGATAGCAAGCTTTTGGAGGTCAACAATAGAGGTCAAAACTTGCAAGAAAGGTTGGAGAACCATTGGGGAAGAAGGCCCCTTAAATAGGTCACCCAAATATCCAACCGTTGGGAGCAGATTCGCGCAGCGGCGGTACTACCGCCCCCGGAAGGTCCGGAAGACATAACAACACGATAACAACTTCCAGGCAGCGGTACTACCGCTGCGTTAAGCGGTACTACCGCCCCAGCGGTACTACCCCTGTTGGTACCCCCAAAACGGGCTTCTGGAGCACCGGAGCGGTACCGGTAGCGGTACCGGCAGCGGTATTACCGCCCCCTGTAAAACAGCACAAATAGCAAACACTAAAACGGCAATATCTTTTGCATCCGGACTCTGTTTTCGATGATCTTTGGCTCGTTGGAATCACAACAACGAGCTCTACAAGATTATGCAAAGAAACATCATAGTCCAAAACGGGAGGATAAAACCAAATGGGGAAAGGTTCTATCTTTCGATAAACGAACAACCGGTAAATCCTCCAACATAAAAAACGTAATAAGTTTTTCATACGAACTCCGTTTTTTGACAAACTTGAGCTTGTCTTGAAGAACATGACAAGCTCTAAAACCACACATGGAGAAAAGCCAAATAAGAATCAAGAAAGATGATGCCAACACTAGTACAGAACGACACATCGGAAACGGGCCAAAAACCCCTTCGGAAACAGAGAAAGGGTCCGTGTCCCGCCTCCGTGGCTGATGTGAAGGACCTCATCGGGAACAGAGGCAAAAAACCGTCACCGATGAGGCATAAGTTTGGCTACGGTTGCCGACCAATCTCCGTTTCCGATGTATCGGTGCATCAGTAACGGAGATTCTATTTTACTCGTTTGCATTGAGATTTCTTCAGAAGCCTACAGCAGCAATGCGGTTGCCAATTGACATTCAAAATCTCACAGCAGAAGCACAAAGTTGCTAGCAAGTCCATTCATAACGTATATAAAATTGTCATCATTACATAGCATCAAAAGATGAGTTACACATGCCTCGCTAATCCTATCATTCTCATGCCTCCCTAAACTTAACTTTTATGACACTCCACTCTTCTCCAGCTCCACCTTCTTCCTCAGTTTCGAAGCGCCGAAAACGGAATTCGACCTAGCAAAAGACTCGAGTAGCGGTTTCATGCTTCTCCAAATCACATCTGCAGCCAAATTGCTACACACATACATAAAATAGATGGAGAAACTGAAAACCAGAAACCACACCGAGCTCGCAAGCCTCCTTAGCAAATTAATCTTGCCAAATTCTTCGTACTGAGGCTTGCTTCATCTTGGACGGTGTCGCCGAAATATAATAACGTCACCGCTGTGACATTTCAGCCACACTGTCCAAGACACTCTTAATTAAAAAAGTGTTTTGAACAGTGCAGCGAAACGTCACAATAGCGACGGTTCACGGATATGATCCCACTTTGTATTTAGCTCTTTTAAAGCTTGTTTGGATCTGCATGGCGTTTCTGCATATAAAATACATGGATGTCTAGTTAGAAAAGAGCAAAATATGATGCTACATGACAAATACAATTTAAGATGAAAATAGTTTACACCTTAAGCGCCTATATCCGTGTGCTTGCGGTCCGATCGAAACGATTTGGCGGCAGAACTTGAAGGTGATGTTACCTTCAATTGCCTCACCATTTTTATGCATTGTCGCCGAAATATACTATTACTTCATACACTAGCTACACAAAACCATAACGAGGATTAGCACATTGACAAAGGGTTGAAATTAATCTATTCATCATCGGTAGTACTAGTAGTGAGGGATCTATTCATCATCGGTAGTACTACAAAGCATTGAAATTAATTTACCCTAGTAGACTTAAAATAGTGCAAGATTTAGTATTGAGGGATGTATTCATCATCGGCAGTACTACAATACTAGACAGAACACAATACTACAATACTAGATCGGTAGATGCTACTTTAAATAAAATGTAAGATCTAGTGTCGAGGGGTGTATTCATCATCGACAGTACTACAATACTAGACAAAACACAATACTAGACAAGTTTTCTGTGCTACTTTAAACAAAATGTAAGATCTAGTCGGCGACATACCCGGGGAAGATGCACAGCAATAGACCAGAAGATCCGCGTCGGCGACATACCCGGGGAAGATGCGCGGCGGCTCTCCGACGCGCCGCTGGGGGGATGCGCGGCGGCTCACGACGCGCCGCTGGGGGAAGATGCGCCGACACGCCGCTGGGGGAAGATGCGCGGCAGCTCGCCGACGCGCCGCTGGGGGAAGATGCACGGCGGCGATGCCGGCCGGACGCGCCGCTCAGATCTGCGAGATAAGGGTTAGGTCTGGTGTGCTGCTTGAAGCCGCCGCCACACTGTGACTGTGGAGTGAGAGTGAGAGCGAGAGCGTTAGGGTTGCCGCAGTGGCACATTTATAGCACAAAGTATAACATCGCAAACGGAGGCAATAAACAACCATTTCCTTTTATCTCTTCACTGACACACTGGACCTACTTACAAAGGATCGATATGGTAGAATTGAACTATCTACTACTCTACTTGTTCTTCTTACGCCCTGCCTCCGCGCCATTGTCATCCGCGGCGCGGCGTCGCTTCTTGCCGGTTGCCTTCTCCTCAGACGCGTGCTCCTCCTCCTTGATGTAGGTTGGTCCCGATTTTCACGGATTTGAGCGGAGGGAACGATGAACACGAAGAATACGGTATGAACTCAAGAACACAAAGAGGGGAAATCAACAACACAAGGATAACTAGCAAGTAGCAACTCAGCAAGATTCAATTGGTAACAAATCCCCGAGGGTAGCCCCCAATTCTCCTCTCCCAAGCACACCTTACTCTTAGAATTGTTTGTCCAATTGGTCAATCCAACCAATCCAATCTAGCCACTCAAGAGGGAAGATTAGCAAGTAATCGCAACTACAAGAGGAAGCCTTGGTATCCACGAGGGATCTTCTCCACAAGGGAGGCCTTGGTTCATCTCCACAAGGGGAGGCCTTGATTCATCTCCATAGGAGGAAAGAGACACTTTGAGAAGAAGTAGCAAGGCTCTACTTTAGTTCCAAATCTTAGTCTAACCCTAGATCTAGAAGGGGTGTCTATTTATAGTCTAGGCCAAAAGGGGACGAAATACATGGGTCAAACCAGATCTGCACAGGCACGCGCAGGGCCGGTAGTACCGGACTGATGGCCGGTAGTACCGGACGTGCGGACGTCCGGTAGTACCGGAATTACTTCTGGTAGTACCGCTTAGGGGCATCAGATCCAGTAGCGTTGGCGCTCGGCGGTAGTACCGGCCGGGATGGCCCGGTAGTACCGGCCGGCACTTCTTCAGGATTTCCAGCTTCTTTTCCCCGCTCTTCTTCTTGGCCATCTTCTTGGGTCTTCTCTTGGTCATCTTCTTCACTCCATTGAGGGTCGTCATCAAGGTGGTTCCTGAGTATGCACAAAGTATCCGAATGAAGTAGCAAACCATTCAAAGGAGTGTCGAGATCACACATAGATAGGAGTGAATTCACCTTATCATGGAGAGCTTTGACTCTTGCTCTTGTCATTGGGCCACTTGTTGTAGGAGCGTAGGTTGGGCTACATCATCTCCCCCCCCTTGGAAAAGAGTCGTCCTCGACTCTTGGTCATCCTCATCGCTTGATGTTCCAAGGTATGGCGATAGGTCGGCGACGTTGAAGGTGTCATGGACCAAGTGTTTGGAGTGGAGATGTCGATCTTGTAGGCATTGTCGTTGATGCGCTTGATAACCTTGAAAGGTCCATCTCCACGAGGGTGAAGCTTGGACTTCCTTGCATCCGGAAAGCGATCTTTGCGAAGGTGTAGCCAAACAAGGTCTCCTTCTTCAAATATCATGGCGCGCTTGTGTTTGTTCATCTTCGTAGCATGGTCTTTGTTGTGCTTCTCGAGTAGTTCTTGTTTCCTCATGGAGCTTCTTCATGTAAGCGGCTCGCTTGTCGAAGTCCATGTTAACTTGCTCACGGAGTGGAAGTGGTAGCATGTCGAGCGCGGTGTAGGGGTTGGAGCCATAGACGATCTCGAAGGGTGTTCTCTTTGTTGCGCGATGAGTGCTCGATTGTAGGCGAACTCGGCGTGTGGGATGCACTCTTCCCAATTCTTCAAGTTAGGCTTGATCAACACACGAAGGAGTGTAGATAGGCTTCGGTTCACCACTTCGGTTTGGCCATCGGTTTGAGGGTGGTATGCGGTGGAGAATAGTTGCTTGATTCCCATCTTGGCCATCAAAGTCTTCCAAAAATAGCTCACGAACTTGGCGTCACGATCCGACACAATGGTCTTGGCACGCCATGAAGACGGACGATTTCCCTGAAAAACAAAGTAGCAATGTGTGAAGCATCGTCGCTCTTGTTGCAAGGTATAAAGTGTGCCATTTTAGAGAAGCGATCAATGACGACAAAGATGGAATCCTTGTTTGTTTTAGTGCGTGGGAGTCCTAAGACAAAATCCATAGCTATATCGGACCATGGGTGATGTGGAATAGGCAAAGGTGTATATAAGCCATGAGAGTTTAGAGTAGACTTAGCTTTGAGACATGTAGAACATCGTCGAACTAGGCGTTCCACATCACGCTTCATTCTGGCCAATAGTAGTTGGTGGCGAGCATGGCGTAGGTCTTGTCGCGGCCAAAGTGACCCATGAGTGTCCTCCATGAGATTCCTTCAAAAGGACCAAACGAAGCGAAGACTCGGGTATACATAGTTTGTTAGCCTTAAACAAGAAACCTTTGTGCAAATAGAAATCACCAATTCCTTTGTGCTCCGAACATTGAGCGAAAATGTCTCCAAAGAAAGCATCGGTAGCATACAACTCTTTAATCTCATCCAAACCCAAGACACTAATGTCAAGACGTGTAAGTAGGTTGGCCTTGCGGGATAGAGCATCCGCGACCACATTGTCTTTACCTTTCTTGTATTTGATTACAAAGGAAAGACTCAATGAACTCAACCCACTTAGCATGTCTTTTGTTCAAATTTGTTTGACTTTTCAAATATTTCAAGGATTCATGGTCGGAATGAATGACAAATTCCTTAGGACGAAGGTAATGTTGCCACACATCCAAAACACGAACCAAAGCAAATAACTCTTTGTCATAAATGGGGTAATTCAAGCGAGCTCCATCTAGTTTCTCACTATGGTATGCGATGGGTCTACCATTTTGCATAAGCACTCCACCAATGCCCAATCCACTTGCATCGCATTCAATCTCAAATGTCTTAGAGAAATCCGGAAGGGCAAGGAGTGGTGCTTCGGTTAATAACCGTTTGAGCTCATTGAAAGCAAAATCATGTGCATTGCCCCAAATGAAAGGTACATTTTCTTTGTAAGTTCATGGAGGGGGCAAGCAATTGTGGAAAAATCCTTGATGAAACGGCGGTAAAATCCGGCAAAACCAAGAAAACGTCTCAACTCCTCAAGTGACATCGGAAAAGGCCAAGTCCGAATTGCTTGTATCTTTGCTTCATCAACTTCGACTCCATCCGAAGAAACAACAAAACCCAAGAAAACAAGTTTGTTGGTGGCAAAAGTGCACTTAGAAAGATTTGCATAAAGCTTTTCATTGCGAAGAACCAACAAAACTTGAGCAACATGAGAAGTGTGCTCTTCCAAAGATTTGCTATAGATAAGGATGTCGTCAAAGTATACCACAACAAATTTCCAATGAAAGGACGCAAAACATGATTCATGAGACGCATAAAAGTAGAAGGTGCATTGGAAAGACCAAATGGCATGACAGCCATCATAAAGACCAAGCTTTGTTTTAAATGCGGTCTTCCATTCATCACCTTCACACATCTTATTTGGTGATATCCACTTTTAAGATCAATTTTGGAGAATATAGCGGAACCACAAAGCTCATCAAGCATATCATCAAGTCGAGGGATAGGATGGCGATACCGAACGGTGATGGCGTTGATGGGGCGACAATCCATGCAAAGGCGAAGAGTGTTGTCGTGCTTGGGTACCAAGATGACGGGCACGGCGCACGGACTCAAGCTCTCGCGGATATGTCCCATGGCAAGAAGTTCTTGTATTTGCCGCTCGATCTCCTTTGTCTCTCGGGGTTGGTGCGGTAAGGAGCGCGGTTTGGTAGCGGTGCGCCGGGAACAAGGTCGATGCGGTGCTCGATTCCGCGTAGAGGAGGTAGTCCCGGTGGCACTCTTGAGGGAAGACATCTTCAAAGTCCTTCAAAAGAGACAACAAAGAAGGAGGAAGGTTTGTGAAAGTGTTAGTCATAGAAACTTCACCCTTGCATATGAGCACATAGTGGAGGGTGGATGGGTTCTCTCTCAACTCCCTCATCTCTCTCTTTGTGGCAAATAGTGTAAGTTTTGTGGGAACTCTCTTTGAAGTGTCACACTCATTTGGCTTGTGGCTCTCACTCACTTTATGGTGGGTCTCTCGCTCACCACTCATCTCACTAGACGAACGATCTTGTTGTGCCCTTGCAATAGTCTTGGCGTTGTCGGCGATGACTTGACTTGGTGTCATGGGACGAAGGACGAAGGTCTTGTCGTTGTTCTTGAAGCTATAGTAATTTGTCCTTCCATCATGCATAGCACCCTTGTCAAATTGCCATGGACGCCAAGAGTAAGTGACAAACGTCATAGGCACAACATCACAATCAACCGTATCTTCATAGGCTCCAATCTTGAAGGACACTTGCACCATGTGTTGAATCTTGACGGCTCCGGTATCACTCAACCATTGCACATGGTAAGGATGTGGGTGCTTCTTGAACTTCAAGTTGAGCTTATCACAAAGTTCTTTGCTCGCTAAGTTGTGGCAACTTCCACCATCTATGATGACCTTGATGGACTTTCCATTGATTCCCGCTCTTGTTTGAAACAAGTTGCATCTTTGGTCTTCTTCCACTTGAACATTGGTGGTTAAGCTCTTGCCACAACCAAGGAAGGGTTGTTGTCGCCATCACAATATATCTCACTTTCTTCTTCTTGAGCACTTTGCATTGTGGCGACCTTGTTCAAAGCATTGTACTCATCTTCACTCATAGATTCATACTCTCCCATGTCATTGATGATCATGACCTTCTTGTTGGTGCACTCAAAAGATTTGTGCCCTTGTCCCCGCACTTGTAGCATTGCAAAGTCTTGTGCCGGACGAAGATCCTTGAGGCGCCTTGGTAGGGGAGGTACTTTCTTGAAAGGTTGAGGCGCTTGAGGTGTCGATGTAGAGACTCTTGGAGGACCTCGAGTGTTCGCTTGAGGAAGAGCTTGTGAAGGTGTAGGAGTTGACGAAGAAGGCTTGTTGGCGAAGAATGCCTTTGTCTTGAGGTATTTGAGCTCTTCAAGCACGTGGCGCTCGGCCTTGGAAGCTTGATGTACTAGCTCAACCAAAGAGGCATATGGTTGGAACTCCACATCTTCTTGATTGGATAGTTGAGGCCATTCATGAAACGAGCCATGGATTGCTCTTCGTACTCGTTGACATTGGCTCTCATCATGGAGATTTCCATCTCCTTGTAGTACTCGTCAACCGACTTCAAACCTTGCTTCAACTCTTGCAACTTCTTGTATAAGTCTCTAGTGTAATGGCTTGGCACGAAGCGCTTGTACATTGTTTCTTTCATTTCAACCCAAGTGTCAATTGGTTGTTGGTGGTTAGCGACGCGTGCATCTTGTAGTTGTTCCCACCACAAGAGGGCATACTCTTCAAACTCCATCGAGGCTAAGGCAACCTTCTTGTTGTCGGAGAAGCGTTGCACGCGGAAGATCTTGTCAACCTTGAGTACCCATGAGAAGTAAGCTTCCGGATCACTTGTGCCGTAGAACTTGGGTATGTCAAAGCGGACGTTGGTCAATCATCATAGTCGTCACCATGGCACCACGTGGGAATGCACGTCCACGTCTCCTTCGATTGAGTCCATCACCATTGTGTTGGCTTGACTCGTTATCACTTGACTCGGAACGATGGTGTTGTTGACGATCATGTGGAAGCTCTTGACGAGGACGAGGATCATGTTGGGGTTGGTGCTCGTGTTGATGAACGGTTGTTCGTTATTGTTCGCATTGTCATGATTTTGATGGCGTGGCCTTGGAGGATGACGGGGGTGACGTCTGACGAGGGGTTAACTCATCAAATCCCAGGGTTAGGACCTAGGGTTGAGATTATGGGGAGAGAACGTGGTAGTACTGGTAGTTTCGTCAGCTGACAAGCAGAGGCAAAGATTTACCCAGGTTCAGACCCCTCGGGTGGAGGTAAAGACCCTACTTGCTGCTTGTCTGTTATTGATCATGTGGGATTATGCGGTTACAAGGAGGCTCCGGCGAGACGTCGATCTCGTTAGAGCTTTGGTGGTTCGAGTATGGCTTGCCCAGGATCGACGGCCCTCCCAGCCTTTATAAGAGGCTGGGTCTCGGGAGTCCGTAACCGACCCTGGTTACATGTAAGGAAAGTACAAACCGACTATGCCTATGTCTAGTCTTGGAGGATACTCCATCTTGTTGGGCCTTTCGTCATGGGCTTCATGTAGGCTCTTGATAGTTGGGCCTTAGTCGACACGTGCACCAGGTACCCTTACGGTAGGGTACCCGAGATGTATATCCTTGTCAGTAGCCCCCGAGTACTTGTCTGACTCGAAGAATCGGCATGGACTCATTCGTAAGTGCACGTCATATGCTTTGTATTATAATTGGAATTCCTGTATGAATAGCACATGTTGGCTATGTCAAGTATCTCATCGACTGTGGTTTTTGCTTATGATGATCAAGGATAATAGCTTAGCAGGCCCAGTACACTCGACGGATCGGGACTGGTTAACTACACATTCGGGTAAAACCTTACTAACTTTCAATCAAACTCGAGTCCCCGGACTCGAATCTGGAACAAACTGGTCAGATTCGACTAGGCCGCGGAGTTCTTACTGAGTCGATCTGCAGTATAGATTTGAATTTTACCCAACGCGTCTGTCAGGATTTTTCATCATGTCTGCTGACACGGAAAGTATAATGATTTACGTTGCTGGAACGGTCCTTAGCCCAGCTCGAAAGTTCGGCGGGTCTTACCTTTGCACTATGCGTGCAGCATCCGAGGTATTTGCAGCGGACACAACTCGGGAATGTTTCGAGTATGATTTTATATATGAACTGAGTCGAGACTTCTGTCGAATGACACTTTGTCGTTATTCTATCGGCTGCGCGACAGCGCTCCCGATGGGAGTAGCCCCCGAGATTGTGCTTTATTGCTTGCAATGGAGGATAATCTCAGATCTTCTTACCCTGCCTATGTTAATCGAAGAAATTTTTGCCGTAATTCTATAGGGTGCACGACAGTGCTCCCAATGGGAGTAGCCCCCGAGATTATGCTGTATTACTTGTAATGGAGGATAATCTCAAGATCATTTTATTTTGACATATTCAGTCGAAGAATTTTTGATATGCTCCCGATGGGAGTAATATGTCTCAGCCGAAGGAACGGTCGAGTGACCAATTTTTCCTTAATATTGCTCTTCCACACCCGGACCAAACAAGACAGTCGAGTGACCGATATGTGTTGGGCGGACTCAAATGTATTTCTGATCAAAACATTTGAGATGATGTCAGGGATGACGTTTTTTGGCGACTGCGCTACCTGACACGCGTGGCGTGCGCTATGTTTGATGGATGGGACGTGACAATAGGTGGGCCAATTGTGTAGCGCTGACCGAACGACGGTGCCGTTTGGACTTGATTTGACCACTCTGGCCCACTTTTTACGGAGGCGTGATGAGGGCTCCTCTTTTTGCATGCGAAGTGGGCGGAGTGGCAGGCGACGGTTGCCCTCCGCGTTTGCCACGTGTATGGTGAGATTGCGTGCGTAACGCACGATTAGAATATGAACGGCTGTGATTGCCTTTGATTTGTGTAAATAGGGGAACGTTGCTGCATTACTTTTTACTTGTCATTTGCTCTGCGCGCCGCCCCTGCTTCATCGTCCTCCTCTCTCCTCCATTGTTCTTGCGCCCGAGCTCCCTCTGTTCCCATTAGCCACCGCTGCCATGGCGCCAAAGAGGAAAGCTGTTGCCGCCGATGCGCCCGCGACCGACGCGGCCGCTCTGAAGGGGAAAAAGACTGCGGCTGGCGCATCTGCGGCCGCCGTCGACCTCAAGAAGAGCGGCGGCGATTGGACGAAGTCCACCATCAAGGAGGCGCAGCTGGACAAGCTTTGCGAGGAGGGAATGCTGCCACCCGAGGACCAGCTGTTCGTCCGCGCGCCGTCGCCCAAGGAGGTACTCCCCGAACCTCGCGCTAATGAGCGCGTTTGTTTTGCGGAGTTTCTGCCTAGGGGTTTTTTCGCTTCCCTTCCACGACTTCGTTCGTGGATTGATGTATGCATACGGGGTGCAAATCCATGATTTCACCCCGAATGGCATTATGCACATTGCCTGTTTTATGATTTTGTGCGAGTGCTTCTTGGGAGTTTCTCCGAGCTGGGCCCTCTGGAAGTCGATCTTCATGGTTTGACCCAACAACCGAGGCGGCCGCACCTATCCTGTTGGCGGCTTCGGGATCCAGGTGCGCAGCGACACCCGCTACTTCGCCCTGAAGCCAGTCGACTCGGCACAAGGGTGGAGGAAGATGTGGTTCTATGTGCGCGTCGACCAGGAAGGAGTCCCGCCCTTTTCGACTGCTGGCATAGTTGCGAGGACGAAGGCCTGGGACCTCCCGCTGTCGGTTGAAGAAAAGGCAGAAGCGGCGCCTCTGCTGTCAAAGATTGGAGAGCTGCTGGGCAGCGTAACTAGTGTGCATTGATTGCCACCTTTGTGAAGATGGGTATGGCCGCTCCGCATTCGCGCCCACCCCATGTGGGAGTATGAGGGTGCGCTCGACGCCACCCGATTGAGCAAGGAGGAGCTGTCGAAGAGCGAGCTGGTGTCGCATGTGCGATCCATCACCAGCACGAAGTCCAGCAAGCCCTGCAACGTCGACTGCCCTGTTACTCCTTATGGTCCTGATAAGCCTTTGGAGGAGGTTAGTGAACTGTTAAGTTTATGATCTCCTGCTTTTGTTATGGTGTTTGCATCTTGTGACTTTCGACTGCTGCATTTTGTATGCAGGGCCACTCGACTGCATCGACCCTTCCTCCTCTTCTCGAAGATGGCCCAACTCATGAAACGGAGGTGCAAACGGTAGAAGCGAAGGGAGGAGATGAATCGCCTCTACCTTCGGCTACCACATCTCCCACGGAAGAGGTCGAAGAGGAAGGGGCAGATGAAGTGCAGGCCAAGGAACTCGCCGTGACTGATGATGTGAGCGAGGTTCCTACTCGCAAGCGCCGTCGGGCGGCCCGAGTTGTGTCTTCCTCCACGAGTTCACCCGTGAAGGAATCAGATGTGAGAGATGACGGAGACTCGGGCTCGTCTCCTACTGCTACAGCTGCTCCTTTGAACGTGAGCCCGTTAAGCTCAGCTCCTCCTCCTCAGTTGGGTGAGGAGCTGCTTTTTGGAGGTCCCAATTTTGACAACCTTGATAGCGAGGAGGAAGAAGAGCATAGGTATGCGTTTGAGCTTTTTGTATTAAAGTTTTTGCTTGTTGACAGTCCGAGAAGATGACAACTCCAGAGCACCCGGAAGCCTCTCATGTGACTCCAGAAGTCATTCAATCAGCAGCCGCAACTACTGCTATTGAGATGGCCAAAGCTATGAGTGCCGCAGCTCCGGAGGTCGGGACATCAGCCGCGAAGCCCATGCCTTGGACAGAATACGTAAGTGTCGTTTTGTCGAGTCCGCATACGGGGTTGGTTATGTATAACTTATGCTGATTTCGTGTGATTGTAGCCTTACTACCTCAAGTTGGTAGAATCGGGCAAGGCTTTTGTCCAACTGGAGCAAGAGAGGGATAGCCTGCGCACCATTTTGGAGCAACTCACTCGTAAGTGTATTTTGATTTGTAACCCGAAGTCCCTTTCGCACTGTCTTTGCTTAGCTGAGTGTTTGATTACTTCTTGCCATCAAATTCAGATGACAAGGCATCGGCTGAGTCCCGGGTGAAGGAGCTAGAAGATGCGCTCGCCAAGCAGCGTGCTGAGTCGAAGAAGGCTTTGGATGATGCCAAGAACTCCGCTGCCTTGCGCGAGAAAGAATATGCTGAGCGTCTGGCTAGCCTCACCGAGACGTGGGCGTGAGTATAATTTGCCACTTTTTGTTTACTTCTGTTGCCGCTGAATGTCGTGTAAGAGTTTCTGTTCTTTCTGATTTTTGAAGGAGCTATTGGCGCACCGCACCTGTAGACCAGGCGAGTGGCGATTTATCCCTCGACCGTGCTATTGGCGACCTGGACGTCGTCTCCGCCCAAGCTAAGGATGCACTCGCCAAGTCTACGAGCACACTCGGCGCCGTATACAAGGGCGTGTTCCGTCTGGCCAACCTCCCTCGACCATGGAAGGCTTTGCCGACGTCCTCGGCCCGGGAACCTCCACGATGACGAATTTTGCTCGCACCCTGACGGTACGCGGCTCAGAAACCACCCTCAAGCTCCTTTTAGGTCATGGGATAGAGGGTGACTTCAAGGCCGCTCTGTCTGATTTCCCTCGGAAGCCGGATGGGAAACTGGTGTCTCTGAAGCATTTGAACGAGCCAGCCTCGCAGCTGGCTGAAATTTTTATGACTACCGTGGAGCGCCGGTCAGCGGAGGTCGCCAATCGCGCGCGTAGGGCTAGGTCGGAGTCTGCGTCATAGACTTTAGAGCCATCTTCCCTTTTGCTGGACTGTAATTATACTTTTATGATACCTCGAGTATGCTTATGCTTTTGCCACACTTGTATGGATTTGGTTCCTTTGTTATGCCTCTGCCTGTAGGCTATGTGCTGTTACTCGCCTGAGCTTTGTGATGAGTTTCTCATGAAACTTTTATGATGTTTGGAACAGAAACAACAGCCGCTACTTCATCTAGCTCGTCGCGGCATCGTGCTCCTACTCGATCTCGAGCTCAGGCGGCAAATGATGCCGCAGTAATGCGTTATATGAAGGCTCGAGTCGCAAAACTGGAGCAAGAGTTGAAGAACGCCCAGAGCGAGCTGGATATGATGAGGGCGAGGCCTGCTTTACCCACCAGCGAGAGGACTATGTGCTTGGCGAGATGGAGATCGTGAACAGACAACTCGAGTGTAAGCATGACTGCCTTGAACTCAAGAGTTCACAGTCTGTCCTTTTTGTTGATCCAACGTGCCTTGTTGCAGGTTTCGTTCCAGACTTCCAGGCGGAGCAGGCTCGAGTTGACGAGCAGTTGAACAATGCGACTGACGAACCAACGACGGGACGTCAGCACTTTCGCTTGGATAAGCACCGAGCCCGCATACTCGCAACTCTAAAGGATCGAGTGTGGCGGAGCACTATGCTGCTCGAGTTATGCAGGTCGGCCTTCAGTCGAATCAACCAGACTCTGTTCCCGACAGGCCGCAACCTCAAGGAATCCACGCGCTGCTCGGGCTTTTCCGGAGTGCAGGTCCCATTCGAGATTTTGCACCCAGAAGCTTGTTGATGGTGCCAACGCAACGATGGCGTATATCCGGAGTAAACGTCCACATATGCAGCTACGTCCACCCGTGCCTGGATCGACCTTGTCACAGTCGCAACTTGACGAAACAGTCGAATACGCGAGGGTACTGGTTGATTGTTATCACGCTCAACTTATGGGCCTGTTCTTCCAGTCAAGGACGAACCGGAAGATTAGGGCACTCCTGTATATAGGGCAGCCCCCGAGTGTAAATTTGCCATTTATACGTAGTATATATTTATGTATATGTATGTGCGCAGCCCCCGTGTGTATCGAGTGGGGTTTATGAGAAAAACTTAGTATGGAACATGAATTGCACACCCCGAGTGTTCGAGTGAGGCTGTGAATTTTTGCGATGTTTGAAGCTGCAATTCATGATTTTGAGCAACTTTTTTATGTATGATTATTATGACCTAGCCCCCGAGTATTCGAGTGCGGTTGGGGTATTATGCTTGAAGAAGGAGCGAAAGCTCGTGCTTTGAGATAGCGCAGCCCCCGAGTATTCGGGTGAGGCTAATGTTGTGCGAATAAGTTATGCGAGTAGTAAGCAGGGAGAAATATGAGGAATCATTGACTATATTCCATTTTTGAATGTTAAGCTGCAGGCCGCCTCATTAAAAACCTTCCAGTCCCCTTAGGTACCCTGGTAAGGAAAAGAGCGCGTCTGAAACCTGCAGCCATCCGACATATGTGCCTATTACATTGTGCGACTGAGCAATCTAAGCATAGAAACGGCGCAGCTGCGCAACGTTCCAAGGATTGTGCGAGAGTTCCCTGTCTTCGCGTGCTTCAGTCTGTATGCTCCACCACCAATGACCTCGGTGATGATGAAGGGTCCTTCCCATGGAGAAGCGAGTTTGTGCACCTTCTTTTGCTTCAGTCGAAGTACCAGGTCGCCAACCTCGAAGGATCTGGTACGCAGTCGACGGCTGTGATAGTTGCGGAGGTCTTGCTGATAGACAGCTGTGCGTGCTAGCGCCGTGTTGCGTGCTTCTTCGAGCAAGTCGACTGCATCTTCGAGTGCTTCATCTGCATCTTCTTCGTTGTATGCCTCGACTCTTGGTGCATTGAATCTTACATCTGATGGCAGGATTGCCTCTGCGCCGTAGACCATAAAGAATGGAGTGAATTGTGTTGAAGCGTTGGGAGTTGTGCGTAGGCTCCATAGCACAGACGGGAGTTCTTCGACCCAAGCACCCGCGGCCCTTTTGAGTGGCACCAGGAGGCGTTTCTTGATTCCGCTCGTCACAAGTCCATTGGCCTTTTCGACTTGGCCATTGGATTGCGGGTGTGCCACAGATGCATAATTGAGCGTAATGTCCTGCTCTTTGCAGAAGGATCGGAATTCTTCAGCCGTGAAGTTTGTACCGTTATCAGTGATGATGCTACTTGGCACACCAAAGCGGTATATGATGGATTTTATGAAATTGACTGCTGTAGTGGCAGTCGAACTTGTGATAGGGACTGCTTCAATCCACTTGGTGAACTTGTCGACCGCCACCAGAAGGTGAGTATGCCCTCCATGGGAGGATTTTTTGAGTGGCCCGACCATATCGAGCCCCCATTGGGCGAAGGGCCAGGCCAATGGTATTGTCTTCAACGCCGATGCGGGTGCGTGCGGCTTTGTGGCGAATTTTTGACAGCCGATGCACCTTTTGACTATGTCCTCCGCGTCTTTGAGTGCTGTGGGCCAGTAGAAGCCTGCGCGAAAGGCTTTGGCTACGAGTGATCGACTGCTGGCATGATGCCCGCAGGTACCTGCATGAATATCACGAAGGATGGCTTGGCCATCTTCAAATGCTATGCAACGTTGGAACATACCTGATACGCTGCGCTTGTATAGTTCGCCGTTGATGACGGTGTATGCTTTAGATCGTCGAGTGACGCGTCTCGACTCTGTTATGTCTTCAGGTACCTCGCCGCGGAGTATGTATGCGAGGAAAGGTTGAGTCCAGGTTGGCTCAATGAGGAGTACCTCGACTGGCGGGTCCTCTGTGCTAGGTGCTTTGCTCTTGCTGGTGCGGCTGATGTAGGAGATGTTCGCTTTTCTTGATGGACCTGTGCTCGATGCGCTCGAGGAAGACACCAGGTGGAACTGGTGCTTTGGTCGCGCCAATGTTGGCTAGCTTATCTGCTTCTTCGTTACTCTCGCGCCCTATGTGTCGCAACTCGCAGCCTTCAAAGCTGCCCTCCATGAGATTGTACAGGTCACGGTAGGCGATCATGTTATCTGCGATTGCATCGCAGGCCTTCATTGTTTGCTGCACCACAAGATTCGAGTCACCATAGATCATCAGTCGAGTGCACCCGAGGGCTTTGGCCATCCGCATGCCATGGATCAGGGCCTCGTACTCAGCTTCGTTATTGGATGGTAACTCGAATTCCATCTGCAGGATATAGCGAAGCTTGTCGCCTTTTGGTGATATGAGGATGACACCTGCGCCTGCGCCTTCGTTCTTCTTTGAGCCGTCAAAGTACATAGTCCATGAGTTGGACACATCTGGTGCTCCTGGCAACTGAGCTTCGATCCACTCGGTGTGGAAGTCAGGTAAGACTTGTGCTTTGATGGCCTTCGGGTAATCATACTTGATATCTCGTGGTGCTAGCTCGATGAGCCATTTTGCGACTCGCCCAGTTGCATTGGGGTTTGTGAGGATGTCCCCGATCCCTGAGGTGCTAATTACAGTGATCGGGTGCTCTGCGAAGTAGTGCGTCAGCTTCCTTGAGGACATGAACACGGCGTAGCCAGCTTTTGATAGTGCGGGTACCGCTGCTTTGATATGGAGAGCACTTCACTCAAGTAATAGACTGGACGTTGTATGCTTTGGGTGTGTCCCTCCTCCCTGCGTTCGACCACCAGTACGGTGCTCACCACCCTGTTAGTTGCGGAGACATATAGGTATAGTGGCTCGCGTTCCCTTGGTGCGACGAGGATTGGAGGGCTTGTGAGGACTCGCTTGAGGTCCGTGAAGGCTGCTTCGGCTTCTGGCGTCCACTCGAATTTATCTGCTTTCTTCATCAGTCGATAGAACGGGAGTGCTTTTTCGCCTAGCTTGCTGATGAATCGACTGAGTGCTGCCACTCGACCCGCTAACTTTTGCACATCATGGAGCTTTGAAGGCCTTTGCATCGTCAAGATGGCCTGTATTTTCTCCGGGTCTGCCTCGATTCCTCGAGCCGAGACTAGATACCCCAAGAGCTGCCCGGCTGGAACGCCGAACGTGCACTTCTTCGGGTTGAGCTTGATGTGGAAGCGTTTGAGGTTTGCGAACGTCTCTCGCAAGTCATCGAGTAGTGTGTTTTCCTCCCTTGTTGTGATGACAATGTCATCTACGTAGACCTGGACGTTTCGCCCAATTTGCTTCTTGAGGCAGTCTTGCATCATGCGCTGGTAGGTTGCGCCTGCGTTCTTGAGCCCAAAGGCATGGTTGTGTAGCAGTAGACCCCGAGTGGGGTTATGAACGCCGTTTTCTCTTCATCTTCTTCCTTCATCCTTATCTGGTGGTAACCCGAGTAAGCATCCAGGAAGGACAAGCGAGCGCACCCGGCGGTGGAGTCGACGATTGGTCGATTCGAGGTAGTGGAAAGTGATCCTTTGGACACATTTATTGAGTGCTGTGAAATCTACGCACATCCGAAGGATATCTGTGTGCTTCTTCTCTACGAGTACGGGGTTGGCCACCCATTGTGATTTCTTGATCTCTCTGATGAAACCTGCTGCGAGTAGCCTGTCGACTTCGGCTTCGACTGCGGTTCTTTTTGGGCCGGATATGCGGCGCATTGTTTGCTTGACTGGTTTAGCATCTGGAAATAATTGGAGAGAGTGCTCGGCGAATTCCCTGGGAATACCTGGCATGTCGGCTGGACACCACGCAAATATATCCCAGTTCTCACGGAGGAATTCGACGAGCGCGCTTTCCTATGCGATAGGCAGACTCGACGAGACATTGACTGTCTTGGTCGGGTCAGTCGGGTGCACCTGATGCGATCTTGTGTCATTGGTGGCATTGAATGCTCTGTCGACTGCCACCTTCTTGTGCTCCGGCATAAGTGTTCGATCGTTGGAGACCGCTAGATCGGCGAGTGTTGCTTCCATGCCGAACATCTCAGAGATTTTGCTAAACTCTCGGTCGCAAGAGTCAGACTTTTGGAAGTTCCCTTGACTGTGATTACTCCTTTTGGTCCAGGCATCTTTAGCTGGAGGTATGCGTAGTGTGGCACCGCCATGAATCGAGCGAACGTCGGGCGTCCAAGTATGGCATGGTATTGTGACTTCCAGTCGACAACTTCGAACTCAATCGACTCTGTCCTGAAGTGGTTCTTGTCCCCGAACGTTACGTCGAGTTGTATGGTGCCTTCTGGGCTTATTGCTTTGCCTGGGACGATACCGTGAAAGGTATTTGAAGATCTTGGCAGGTTTTCGACTGACCTGTTCATTTTGCGGAGCGTATCTGCGAAGATGATGTTTATGCCGCTGCCACCATCCATGAAGACCTTGGACATGGCGTAGCCTCCAATTTGTGCGTCGAGTACCAGAGCAGAGTGCCCTGGACGAACGACCGATGGTGGGTGGTCCTCTCTGCTGAAGCTTATTGCAGTTTCGGATCCTTCAAGAATTCAGTTACGGCAGGAGGTGACATGACCGCCATGTTTACTTGTCGAGTGCGAAGTTTTTGCTCCCTGTTGGAAGGGCGACCTTTCTGTATCATGTACATCTGCCCTTGGGCGGAGGGTACTGAGGTTCGTCCACCCGAGGTACTTGCTGTATGGCACCCGCGATGTTGCCGCCTGCTGCAGGCTGTGGTGGTGGTGGTGGCATCAGAACGGGTACATTGGCTGGCTGCGGCGCAGCTACGGGTGCGGGTGTGGCTGCCTTTCTGAGATTTATGTAATCAGTCGCCATTTGGTCGAACTCCCTGCAGTTTCTCATCGAGTGATTGGAGCGCAGTTTTCCGTCTTCCCCCTTGTACAGGTGGAATCTGCAATCAGCATCCATCTTTTCTTCGAATGATCGCTCGGATTGTGCGCCGGATCGTGACTTGCGCCAGTCTTTCCTCTTGTAGCTATCACTGCGTTGGCCGCGGTCTCGACTGTCGGCGATCATCTCGACTGTCTCGCCGATCATCTCGACTGTCGCCGATCTTCTGACCGTCGGTCGCTTCTGTCTTGGTCGTTGCGGGGCGTGGAGAACCCAGCCGCCATGAACTCGGGTCTGTCGTCGTCGTAGTGACGTTTTGAACGCTTGCGCCTTCGGTCGTCTCTGTATGAGTCTCTGCGGCTTCGACTGCCACTTTCATGATTGTCACGGGGTGAGGACCCGCGTGTGGTGCGCGCCATGTCTTCTCCGTCTGCCCACTCAGTCGCGATCATCAAGAGGTTAGCCACAGAGGTTGGCTTTTTGCGACCAAGTGCTTCTTTGAAGTCCCGCCTGGCGAGGCCCATTATGAAAGCGTCCATGGCCATATCTTCTGAAATTACTCCGACTGAGTTGCGTATCTCAGTCCATCGTCTGATGTATGACCTCAACGTTTCGTCTGACCGTTGAACGCAAGCTCGCAGCTCCTCGAACGTTTTTGGGCGCTCACATAGAGGCTCGAAGTTTTTGATGAAGTCAGTGCGGAAGTGATCCCACGAGTCGTATGTTGATGGAGGTAGGGCCTTGAGCCAGTCGCGGGCTGTGCCTTCGAGCATGAGTCGTATGTATTGCATGGCTGTGATGTTTGTGCCTCGCTGGCACGCGACAGCCAGCCTGTAGTCTTCCAGCCACCCGAAGGTTCCTGTCGACCCGTGTACTTGGGCTGTTCAGATGTAAGTTTGAACCCTTTGGGCATCCGTGTCTCGCGGACGCGTCGAGTGAAGCACAGAGCTCCATGTGGCTCAGGCTCTCGATCAGAGTATGAGTCGCTACTGTAAGATCTGCGTGATCTGCTCCTGGACCTGCGCCTACGTGAGCCGCTTCTTTCCTTCGAGTGGTGGCGGCGACCACTGTGATTATGCTCTTCACGACGCGTGTCAACTAGGGCACGGTCTCGACTCCCCCTGGAGTTTTTGGAATTTGGCGTATGGCCTTCGCCGCTAAGGCGAGTGATTTGATCTGTTGGCGATGTAGTTTTGCATTGGGGTCATCAGCTGGAGGCTTGATTGCCTCTAGGTATGCTGCAGCGGTAAAGAGAGCACCCGCAGCTGTTTTGGGTACTGGCACTCCCTCCTCGTCGTATGTCATGAAAGAGTTGCCTAGGTTGCGGGTGAGTGCCGCCCTCTCATCCGGCGAGAGTGTGACAGCCTTGATCTGGGTCTTGTGTCTGCTCGCCCGGTGGAGCTCAGGGAGAGCTGTCTTCTTCGCGCACTCGACAAGCTAGCCTGCTTTTTACGTTCTTCGAGTGTTGCTCTGATCTGCTGCAGTCGAAGTGATTCTGCCAGTTGAAGTACTGGAAGGTCAGCATCTCCTCCCGTGTTGCATCTGCTGGCATCATTGTGCACTCCTTGATAACTTTATATGCTTTTGCTGCCATCTCAGCAGTAATTGTGAGATTTGTGACTCCGTCCGGCATAGTAACCGTGCACGGGAACTCTGTAGGCCTGCGACTGGCCGCAGCATCAGATGATTCTGCGGCGAAGGCAACGTAGACTGCTGGGGTATCACCCGAGGGTATGTGTATGTGTCTTCGAGTCCCATCATGGACTCGACGTCGTCATCAAGGCTCATGTCGGAGTCGATATGCCCATCGAGTGGTCCGTCTGGACGGATCTCGCTGTCGATGCCTTCATCGCCTATGCTCATCTCGGCGTCGGCGAAGTTGTTATGAATCTCGAAGTCGAGGTTGTTGTTGGTGCAGATCTCGGAGTCGACGTAGTTGTCGATATGAGTTTCAGGCTCGTCAAAGTCGCTGAGGGAGATCCCGCAGTCGAAACTATCCTCGAGTGGGAGATCGAGCTCGGGATCGTTTGTGCGGTATGCTGATTCGGCCTCCTCGCCTTGGAGTTCTTCAATGAGCTCGTTGATCTCTCTGTGGACATGGTTGTTGCAGACGAGCAAGCTTGGAGGATCGACGATGGTATGGACGCAGTTGATGGATCCGCAGTCAAAGGAGCCGCAACCGATGGAACCTGGGTGCGGAAGTCGCGAGTTGGCGTGGATCTGTCAAGTCCTGCACACCAAGCTTGTTGACGAAAAAATTGAACGAACCAACGGTTAAACCCAAACCTGACTCGAGATCGGAGAAGGTCTCCTGGAATTCTGGCGAGTGTGGCTCGAAATCCATCAGAGGATCTGATGTGCTTTTTGCAGGTGAAGCTGGCGTGCTGCCTTTTGTCGAGTGTGTCGGCGAGTTGCCGTATGCCGCCCGAGTGGCGAGTTCTGTTTGTTGATGCAACCGGCGAGTGGCCGTTTGTAGATCCGATCGGCGAGTCGCCGTTTTCCGATGGAACCGAAGAAACCGTGAGTCCAGCACTATTCTTTCCCACAGACGGCGCCAATTGACGAGGGGTTAACTCATCAATCCCATGGTTAGGACCTAGGGTTGAGATTATGGGGAGAGAACGTGGTAGTACTGGTAGTTTCGTCGGCTGACAAGCAGAGGCAAAGATTTACCCAGGTTCAGGCCCCTCGGGTGGAGGTAAAGACTCTACTTCCTGCTTGTCTGTTATTGATCGTGTGGGATTATGCGGTTACAAGGAGGCTCCGGCGAGACGTCGATCTCGCTAGAGCTTTGGTGGTTCGAGTATGGCTTGCCCAGGATCGACGGCCCTCCCAGCCTTTATAAGAGGCTGGGTCTCGGGAGTCCGTAACCGACCCTGGTTACATGTAAGGAAAGTACAAACCGACTATGCCTATGTCTAATCTTGGAGGATACTCCATCTTGTTGGGCCTTTCGTCATGGGCTTCATGTAGGCTCTTGATAGTTGGGCCTTAGTCGACACGTGCACCAGGTACCCTTACGGTAGGGTACGCGAGATGTATATCCTTGTCAACGTCCTTGTGCATCAAAGTCATTCGCACCCGGTACGCCATTGTCATTAGCCAATGGGTCATGACGATCACGTTGTTGCGGTGGTGGTGATGGTATGCGCTCGCGATGTTCAACATTTTGGTAAGGTTGTTCTTGATGCGCATTGGCATTGTTCTCGTGAAGGTCATGTGGTTGTTCAATGTTAGGAGGAGGTCAATCATGGGCGTCGTGCCTTGGATCATGTTGACGATCTTGTCGAGGTTCATGACGTCCATGACGTGCTTGCGTCGACCTTGAGGTGCTTCTTGTACGGCTTGAGCGTGAAGAAGCTCGTTGTCGCACAAGGTTGTTGAGAGCTTCGGTCATCCGCTCCGTAGATGCTTCTTGCACATGCATGCGTTCGTTGAACTTGGCCTCTTGAGCGTGAAGACGGCGCTCGTAGCGTCCTAGGCCATCACGAACAAGGTGTCGAATACCAACAAACTCCGTTTGTGTGACATAGCCATGATCACCGCGAATTCCACCATGGATTTCATCGTCCGAGCTTGAGCTTCCGTTTGTACTTCCCCTAAACATTTTCTCAAGAACAAGTGAGATGTGCGGTAAAGAAAAACCAAGACAAACTATATCCCAAGTATAATGTGGCTTGAGAGGAGAAAATCCGGTTCTAACACCCAACACACACACTTATGAGGATAGGAAGGTATGAAGTGGCAAACGAAACAAGCAAACCCGACGAAAAGCATGTTGTTCAAGGTAGAGAAAATCCACAATGATCAAATTACCAAAGAAACTCCAACCACAAATGATGAAGAAACACACACAAAAGCGAATGATGAGGTTGGGCGACCAATGGGCGAGCACTCGAAGATATACAACCTAACGAAGACTACGTGCTCAAATGTCACCCAACACAAGAGGGACGCTAGCTCAATTGCTTTTTGATGGGCAACGGATTTGCACAAGTGTTACACACTCACTCTCACTTTGGATGTTCAAACTTTGTCGCAACCTACAAGAGATGATACTTGGCACTACTCATGTTCTTTTCTTTTTTTTCTTTTTTTTTTGATTTTTGCTTTTTGACGATGATTCCTTCTCTTTTGCTAATGTCAAGATCTCTAACGATACACACTCGCCAATACTTCAAGACAATCACTCGATGAAGTGCAATGCCCCGCAATATCAAAGAGCTAGTCCGATATGTCAAGGTACACAAAAGGAAGAAGGGCTCACAACGGATTATGATGATGGGGAAATGTCGAGTCCTTGGTGGCGTCGTCGCTTGGCGTTGATAATGCGTTGCTGCGGAAGCTTGTCGATGTAGTAGACGTAGGGCACACCAAGAAATGACTCAAACCAAAGAGGAAATGCCAAAACGAACCGAGGAAAAATAAGAAAAAATTGCTCTGAAAATCCTGCCCCGCGGTAGTACCGCTCGTTCTGCCCCGGTAGTACCGGACGGTCGCGAAGCTCCGGTAGTACCGAAGGTCTGGCCGGTAGTACCGGTCGACCCGAAATCTGGAGTTCTTCGACAAGAATTGGGCGGAAATTGAGCTCGAAAAATCCTCAAATTCGTGGAAAATTGGCAAAATTAAGGCTAGGGAACGCAAACAAAGGTGGAGGGGGTCCTAAAGCAACAGATCCATGGACAAAAACTACCAAAAACGCAACGAATCGACAGATCGGCTCGAATCAAGGAAAAGCTATTTTTGGTGGAAATTTTCGAATTTCTCAAAAACGAAGAAAATTTTGGTGGATTTTGGTGGAAACACAAATCAAATCCGTGTCAACCTAGAGCTCTGATACCATATGATGTAGGTTGGTCCCGATTTTCACGGATTTGAGCGGAGGGAACGATGAACACGAAGAACACGGTATGAACTCAAGAACACAAAGAGGGGAAATCAACAACACAAGGATAACTAGCAAGTAGCAACTCAGCAAGATTCAATTGGTAACAAATCCCCGAGGGTAGCCCCCAATTCTCCTCTCCCAAGCACACCTTACTCTTAGGATTGTTTGTCCAATTGGTCAATCCAACCAATCCAATCTAGCCACTCAAAGTGGGAAGATTAGCAAGTAATCGCAACTACAAGAGTAAGCCTTGGTATCCACGAAGGGATCTTCACGACAAGGGGAGGCTTGGTTCATCTCCACAGGGGGAGGCCTTGATTCATCTCCATAGGAGGAAAGAGACACTTTGAGAAGACGGAGCAAGGCTCTACTTTAGTTCCCAAATCTTAGTCTAACCCTAGATCTAGCCAAGGGGTGTCTATTTATAGTCTAGGCCAAAAGGGGACGAAATACATGGGTCAAAGCCCAGATCTGCACACAGGCACGCGCAGGGCCGGTAGTACCGGACATGCGGATGTCCGGTAGTACCGGAATTACTTCCGGTAGTACCGCTTAGGGGGGCATCAGATCCAGTAGCGCTTGGCGCCTCGGCGGTAGTACCGGCCGGGATGGCCCGGTAGTACCGGCCGGCACTTCTTCAGGATTTCTAGCTTCTTTTCCCCGATTTTCTTATTGGCCATCTTCTTGGGTCTTCTCTTGGTCATCTTCTTCACTCCATTGAGGGTCGTCATCAAGGTGGTTCCTGAGTATGCACAAAGTATCCGAATGAAATAGCAAACCATTCAAAGGAGTGTCGAGATCACACATAGATAGGAGTGAATTCACCTTATCATGGAGAGCTTTGACTCTTGCTCTTGTCATTGGGCCACTTGTTGTAGGAGTCGTAGGTTGGGCTACATCACTCCTCCTCCGGCTCGTGCTCCTCCTTCTCCGGCCGTGCGTCCTTCTCCGGTGAATCCTCCTCTCGCGCCTCCTTCTCCGGAGCGTGATCCTCCTTCTCCGACACGTCCTTCTCCGGCGCCTCCTCCCCTGGCGCCTCCTCCGATGCCTCCTCCTCCGGTGCCTCCTCCGATGCCTCCTCCTCGTCGGCATCGTCGTCGGCGTCGTATTCTTCCTGGCTAGAATATGGCTCCGGCGGGTCCTCCGGCTCCTCTTCCTCCGACGACTCATCCTCTTCGGAATCGTCTTCTCCTTCGCGTGAATACGGTGGGTCCGAGTTGTCGGAGTCGTCTTCTACAGAGCGTGAAGATGGCGGGTCCGAGTCGTCGGGGTCCGAGTCCAGCGGCCCGTCTTGATCTCACCATGGGACTTCACCGCGGTCTTTAGCGCTCGCGTCGTCGCTCGGGACTTCCTCGTTCTGCCACAAGGGTTCTTCCATGGCAGTTGTGCTAGTGTGGGAGAGAACGAAGGGGAGAATGCGAGAACTGCCTGGCTTCGCGCGGTTCCAGTCACATTTTATTAGCGTCGAGCAGGCGGTTCCAATCCCTCATGAATTAAGCCGCATTGAACAGGCGCGCTTCCAGTTTGCGACTGCAATTTTCTAAGCACATCGCAAACAGATAACCATAAACAACCGTTGCCATAGAGATACGTATTGAAAATGGAGGTGAATTTATGACCGTTGCCAATAATATTGGTAACGGAGATCGAAAATTCTCCGTAACCAATGTTGATGGACCAGCCGCGTTCCAGTTCTGCCAGGCCTCGTCCGCAACGCTAAAATAGCGATTCTCTGTCACCTAACTCGTGCCGTTTCCATAGAGGGGTATCCGATGTGTCGTTCTGTACTAGTGCAAGTATGCAAAGGTTTGAGCTCTCTCCGAACGATACGATCAAGTTACTCATTCGAGAGCCCCTCTTGAAAGTGTGGCATCTATCCTATAATCCGGTCTCTTACTAACACCATGAGACCGGTAAAATAGAAACCCTATCAAGGTCATACCTTTGCCTTGCGCGATCCACTTGAGCTAGGTGATGACGATCTTGATCACCTCAAGTTGGATCACCTTTCTTGATTGCACTCCGCTTGGTGAAGACTTGTGAATTGCTCTCTCATACACAATATGGGAGAGCCACTTTTAGGCACATCTTCACTTGACCATTATCTCCAAATGGGTGGCAAGCTTCAAGCATAAGATTTCTTCAAGATGCTTCTCTTGAACTTGCACATATCAAGATTGATGATGATTACCACTTGACGTCATCCTCCATGAGCAAAATGAAATCTTCCTTTTAATGCAAGCACATGGAAAGATACCTAACCCACAAAGATACTCCACACACATATATATCATAGGTTAGTTCACAAAGCTATATAGACAATTGCTTACCATACCATTGGATCACAAGATCCCACATGGTACAATATGTAGCTTTATGTGTTGATCACTTGAATCCACTCTTTGCACTTAGCTTTGATCAACTTGTATCTTTCCTTCTCTCTTCACAAAGATGATGTCTTGAAGGTGAACATGAATATCCACGCCATCACATTCTTCAAGACATGCTTGTAATATGCTCAACTCTACACATGACTATTCTTCATATAAATCCTTTAATAAGATCTTGGTCATCTTATAATCTTCTAGAGTCCAACATGTCGGGGGAATACTTTGTAGATTAACCCGCGGTCCATATTTGATAAAGTGCGACTCAGATTACTCGCACAATAAAGGCCTGCATAAAAGCAAGCTCAATATTGTACCGCCACAAGGAGAAGGATCTAGAAGACATATCCTGAAAGACGTGAGGAGGAGTTGGTCTCCGAGTAGGTTCCAGTCGATGTATTCCTTGTGGAGGAAGTTTCCTTTGTAACCTAGCGAGCCTCTGTGTATACAAAGAGGACTCGCAGGATTTAGACAGGGTCAATCTATCAAGCCCTTAAACCCTTGCTCTTACGGCGAGTTCCCAGATCGGATCGCCTCCATTGTAACACCACATATATCATATCAATACCAATCTAGGGTATGCAGGAAGTAGGTCTTTACCTCACATTGAGGGGCCGAACCTGGGTAAATCTGTGTTCGTCCTTTTTCCTGCGATCCCAATCTCGGAGACGATTGACTCGTGCAAATCCCACACCTACGAAGTCATCCATGACATCTGACGTGACAAACCCACGACAGTTGGCGCCCACCGTGGGGCTTGCGGTCAAGAGCGTCACGTTCCGCGCAGGATCGGAATCAGGGTTCAAGGACATCGCCATCGGCCGAGTGGAAGATATCAATGGTGTTCCCTTCATCGACGACTCAGAGTGGGGATCAGAGTCAGATCACATTGAATTTGGGTATATTATTCCCATCGGGTCTGTGAAAATCTTCGTTGGGTCAACTTATGTGAACTCCAATGTTTTATGTTGACGTGTTGCAGTGAGATAACATGTCATGTATAGTATAGACCAAAGAATTGTATGACAAATATGTCCAGGCTCCACAAAATCAATCACCATATTTTGGATTGGAAATGCAGCATACATATGCAGCTTTAGCTAGGCACATGGTAGTGTGGAACTAAAATCTCATATGGGAGACTCTACGTACACCAACTTTGAAAACTGAACTCCATATATGGCAAGAGTATCAGAACTAAGAGTAGAACACCGTTGGTCAATGAACTCCAAATGTACAGTTTAGTCCATTAACTGGAATGAGTGGATCACTTAAATCTAGAAAACACCACCATGGCAACATGACGTTGCTCAACTCTGCAAGATCAATTTTCCATTGCGTGTTTACTCCATTCTTTGGTGATGCCAAATACCGAAAGGAAACATGTATCATCATGCACCCTGAATAGGCTTTTGCACCTGATATGTTTCCAGACATGAACCGTCCAATATAACAATACGCCTAAGGCAAGATGAAAACGTAAAGGTAACTTAGTTGCGTCTGTTAAATGACAATTTCATCAGTTGCTATGGTGCAAAGCCATATGCTTAATAAAGACATTTCTAATTGACAAAAATGAGTGGCTGGAGCCTCTACCACGTGTTTTCCTCTATTTACATAAAGAACATCATGAAGTAGATTATTTGCGGCCTGTAGTCATGAACGATTCACCACACCCACACTCCCCTTCGGAATCGGGTTTATGAACACAAACTCGGACCTGCAAACACAAGGCAACGTTACCGACCAAAAAGGGGTAAATTACTGGAGGTAAAAAATTAGAACATTAATTATGCTGGGAACCTCAGTGGGTCGGTTGATGTAATCCATCTTGGTGTCGATCACGTGCATCAGAGCCTTAGAGTCAATCAGTACTTTCACTCCTTTCTCTTCGACAAGCTCATCAAACTTCCCTTTTTCTTATAAAGTATAGTAACGAGATCCTTCTCTAGCATGGACAGAAATAACGCAGTGAAAAGAATAAGGAAAATGTAGCAGGTAGTTCAATCTTCGTAACAATAAGATGATGCTACAGTTGATGTCTATACACTTCATTAACATCTGGCCAATGCAATGTGACGCTTGGAAGTCATGTCTTTGTAGTTGTACAAAAAGGCAAGGGTATTATGACACTGGCCGACGTTTGACACTATCAAACAAAAACATCAGATTGCCAACTACTCATAATCGGAGAAATTGTTCGAGCAGACAATACTAATAATATTAAACATGATACATATTGAACACCATGCCTAACCATCTGGAATTCTGGATGCTAAGAACACTAGTCTCAGTGTAAATCATTAAGCACTTTAGCAACAAAATACAGACATATATACTACTCCCTCCGTTCCAATTTAATTGACTTGCTATGCACCATATGTGAATGTATCTAGTCATATAACATGTCTAGATATATCCACATATGGTGCATAGCAAGTCAATTCAAATGGAACGAAGGGAGTATGAAATTGTTCATATTATATGTCAGGGCGTGGGAGCAGTGTTAAGCCATATGATATAACAGCAATTTAATCTAAAAAAAAAAGATATAACAGCAATTTCACTGTGTAAACTACTGAATAAGTTTATTAATTTTCTCTCCTCTAAAACGTATATAGCAATCTCACCAGCAATCTCACGAAATGGCATATCAGGGTGAGATTACCTGACAAATAATTGCAATAGGTTTGGTGAGATTATCTGACCATTAGATCAACTAAGTTCGCTGTGTATATAGCTGTAACATTACAGTGTTCTCTGAATAAATTCAAGACGCAGGGCATGGTAGCTTCATCGAGAGGGAATTATCCGCAACTAGTTGCACCCGGAACTAGTTTTCGGATACCCCACTTCCGAGTGTCCAAAAAACGCGAAACAAATCATGGACATGGGTTATGTTGAACCTTCGACACCCACAAAATTTCATCAAAAAATATGAACATATGTGGCATGTGTAAAAAAGACAAATGAAAGTTTCAATAGTAGTGACACTATTCAAACTTCATTTGTCTTTTTTGCACAGGCCACATATGTTCATATTTTTGGATGAAATTTTGTGTGTCGAAGATTCGACATAACCCATGTCCATGATTTTTTTCGCGATTTTTGGAAACTCGAAAATGGGGTATCCGGCAACTAGTTCCGGGTGCAACTAGTTGCGGATTGTCATTTCCGAGCTTCATCCCTCTTAAATGCTGAAACAAATCTGCTGGAAGGTGACATGAAGAATATACAGAACAGATCATAAGCGTAATTGAGTGTGTAAGAGCAAGTTCAATAGTATATATATGAAACTGTCATGTCATCAAAAGTTAGGCTTATAGTTAGCTCATACAATAGATTTGACTATAAGGTTGGCAATTAGGTTAGTATTTTCTCAACTTTGTTTCTTTATCTCTCCTCGCATTTAATGATTTTGCCTAGGAGCACGCGTATAGGCTGACTATTGCATGAGAGCCCACTCCATCTATTTTTCCTTGTCTGTCACCTCTACATAGGCAAAAGTGCCACGTAGGCGGGCTATAAACCCACTATTGTACTTGCTCTAAGACAAGCCATTGCAGACACGCGCTTTCACACCGAGGCGCAGGTAGGGTCGTTGCCTGAGATCAAGTAGCTAGCACACAAAAACATGGTCGGCATGCCATCATCAAGAGGGATTGCGATGGATCAAAACGTGCGCAATTAGTTATTGTTTAATCGATGGATCAAAACAATCGACTAGTACTATTGAGTCGAAGGAGTTCACAAGGCGATTGCAAATTTGCAATGGAGACTACAAGAAGCAAGCAAGGGTTTCCATGACGATTTTGGACTAGGCAGGATTTAAATCTAACCACGCGGCACCTGAAGTTGCTCACCTGAAGTTTATGTCGAGAGCCGGGGACGAGGGGTGCCTGCGCTGCCTGCTTGCGTCCCGAGTCTCCTCCTTGGGCCGGATGAGAGTGGTATCCACTGCGATAGAGGTTGCTAGCCGCGATGCGACTTAATCGCCGGCACGAGGGTGCAATTAGGAAAAGGTTTTCCTTCACAAAGGGAAAAAGAAGAGCGTTGGAGAGCACCACGTGGTGGCCTGGCAGACGTCCGTCGGTGGCTAAAATGAATTTTGCTAGCGGTGCATGCGGTCCCCCGCGGTTGCTGATCGCAGTCGTCGTACGAATCGGAGACGAAACCAGCAACGCCCGCGCTGCTAGCTGTGGTCGCGGGGCTGCCTGCTTGTACGAGCAACGCGGCCGGCTGGCTGTCGCATACATCCCGGCGCCGTGGCTGCCTGTCACGTACGTGCGTCCCGGTGCACACGTACATCCCGGCGTGAAGGCCAGTTCGATCGGACGGATGTATAAAAGGTACGTACGGGCTGGGCAGAAAAAAAACTGAGATGTACACAACCGAACATAATGTATACAAACTATATAAAATGGTACTAGACAGACACATGTTATACAACTAAACAGACACAAATTGTACAACTAGACAGACATAGTTTGTATAGACACATGTTTTACAACTACGCAGACACAGTTTGTATAGACACATGTTGTACAACTACACAGACACAAGTTATACAACTACATAATACATGTTGTACAACTAGACAGCCATAAGTTGTACAGACAAAGTTTGTACAACTAGACATACACATGTTATACAGACACATGCTGTACAACTGGACATACACAAGTTGTGCAACTACGCAGACACAGTTTGTACAGACACAGGTTATACAACTACACAGACACAGGTTGTATAACTATACATAACCGGGAGTACAAAAAAACGTTCGTTGAAATCTATCAACATGGATTTAGTTTTGAAAATCTCGACGCGAGGAACTCAAAAATGAAAAGGTTCGTAATTTGGATAAACGGTTCTCAAGATATTTCATTTCAAAAATTCGGTTTAGAAAAATAAAAGGGAAAAAACTGTCCTCCCACCTCACTATCCCTTCTCCCTTATCATATAAAAGTATAGAGAACAGTAAGTATAAAGTGCAGAGAAGTGGGAGTACAAACTATGGAGAACATGATGTACAAACTATACATAACCGAGAGTACAAAAAAAGTTCGTCGAAACCTATCAACATGGGATCTAGTTTTAAAGATCTCGACACGAGCAACTCAAAAGTAAAAACGGTTCATAATTTGGATAAACGGTTCTCAAAATATTTCGTTTTAAAGTTTCGGTTTTGAAAAATAAAAGGCAAAAACTGCTCTCCCACCTCCGGTGTCCCGTTCTCTCTCCTGCTCCCCACTTTTAACCTGATTGTGACACTTGGCGAACATGCATGCAACTGTTGGTACTGCACGAAGGAGAAGGCGACATTTGTCACCACGAGATGGTCTACTGGTTCCCTTTGCAAAGGAAACCTTTTTCTTTTTCTAGTGATTTTGCGGGCACGAGCTCTGTAATGGGCTTCCTCCCTGGCTCTCTTCGCTTTGTTTCTATCTCCAAAAGTGACTCTTTACCTGGGCTCGATGCTGTTGGAAGGAAAAAGCGTCTAGAAACTTGGCCAAAGGAGACCATCACGGCACTAGTTTCTGGCCCATCTTGAGATTCAGCCCATAAGTTGAACGTAATGGTTCGCCCTGATCATAGCCAGATTTTGTACGTAGATGAACTTGGCCAATGGAAACTGACATAAAACTGTGATAAGCCATTGATAAAAAAACTCGGAAGTTAGACCAGCAGAAAATTACATGCTGGACATGATTGTCTAGGAGGACTACGCAAAAGAGCAACGACATCTATATAACCTGTTTCTACGGGTTTCTAGGAACAAGATTATCGGCCTGCACTCATTCTAAAAAAGGGCCATATTCGACAATGAACTCAATTGTGGCGGAAAAACACGCGGTGCTAGCTACTCAATATAACTGACACCGCACGGTGTCACTCTGTCCTAGATGAAGCAACCCAGTTTTGTCCTACAACGCTCCCGTTATCCGTTGTGACACGGATCCCGACGCCTCATATTCCCTCATGATATAGCATTGTGATTCTTATCTTGTTTTATACTTTTATACATGGTCTGAAGGCATATTGCCTATGTACGTACGCTAGTGCTTTAAACATGTTGAACTAAAGTAGGAGACTGAGGCTTAGTCGGTTGAATGTCGAGTGGTATATGTAAGGAGGAAACCATTATTTGCACATGAGAGAGTGGGTGGAAAATTTGTTAATTTTCATAAAATCAATGCACATGAGTAGGTGTACTTGATGTTTAATTTTTACTAAATATTATTTTATTTTGTTTAGCTCTTACATAGACATTATATTCAAATATTGTTAAACAATGATATGGCATGAAAGTGTTCTCTCTGGACAGAATGCGCGATGCAAAATATCAAGCATGCATAGGGACACAAGCAATCGTATTGTCTTTTTTATAGTACTATTTTCAGAAAGTCAAACTATTTCGACTCTAACAACGTGAACTCGATTTACGATTTGTTTTCACTGAAAATTTATTTTGACGAGAGTTTTGAAATTAGACTCCGTGTTGGTATGCTTCTCGCAATTGTTTGTTCCAAAATTTTGAAGGAATCGAATCGAAATAATTCAGAAGGCGATTGCAAATTTGTAATGGAGAATACAAGAAGCAAGCAAGAGTTTTCATGACGATTTTGGGTCGGGGAGACGACAGAAACAACGGACGGGAAGGCGAGCGAATCCAACTGAACATCTAGATGAGCAAGGACTTAAATCGAAGCATGTGTCACCTGAAGTTGCTTACCAGAAGTTTATGCTGGGGCAAGAGGCGCTTGTGCTGCCTGCTCGCGTCCTGAATCCCCACTTCGCTCCTCCTGCCCCCGCTCGCTTCCTTGGGCTGGAGTAGAGTGGTCTCCTCCGCCGTCGAGGGTGCTGGCCGTGGTGCGACTGGATCGGCGGTGCAAGCTCGTCTTTCTTCCGTGGCTGTCTTCGGCGTCTTTGCTCTAGTCATTCTATCTCCAAGACTTTTTTAAGGGAATCTCCAAGAAATGGCTCGATGTATTGGGAGGAAGAAGCGTTTGGAAACTAGGGAGGTCATCACGTCATTCGTTTCTGGGCCATATTGGCATTCGGCCCATACATTAGCGGTATGAATCGTGCTGATCACGGACCCATTTGGTACAACATAGATAAATTTTTTAGAAAGAGAGAACATTTGTAGAAAGATGAAAATAACAAGACCGGAGGGGGACTCCACCCCGGCTTTGTCATTAAGGTAGAAGTGAGGACTCGAACCCGGGACCTGGCCCTTATGCGCTTATGCACGGCTATCACTAGTCCACGGAAGAGTTCTCCATTTGTAGAAAGATGAATTGCCAAAGGAAAATAATCAGAAAATCACACTAAGGCCGCGCTTGGTTCGTCCTGTGCGCAGACCAGAAATATTTCCCGCACGGTGCACTATCAGCTCCGTAATTTTCGCCTGACCTCCACAGGTCCGTATTTTTGCCCGACAATTTCCGGCTCTAAAACAGTGAACCAAGCGGGCCCTAAACTGTGACAAGCAATAAACTTGGACGTAAACTCAGTTGAAAATTACACGATGCACATGATATTCTAGAACTCCAGCACAAATGAGTGATGCCATCTACGCAACCAGTTTCCACGCATGTGTCTTTAAATGAGAACATCCCGCTGCACTTGTTCTAATGAAGGACCATCTTTGACCGGGAATGTTGGTGTCTTAGAAAAACACACGGTGATAGCTTATCAATATAAAGAACACTGCAAAAGATTGATTTATCCAAGATAAAGCAACCCAATTTTGTCCTATAGCCCACATCTTACTCACCGTGACTAAGACTGTGCATAACCGAACCGAAACCGAAAACCACACCGGAAAAAAAACCTAGCCGCAACCGAATGTCCGGTTTTTGTGGTTAGTGGTTAGGTTTTAGTTAGCAAAACACCTAACCGAACAGCCCTCAGTTAATTCGGTTTAATCGAAATAAACCGAACAGAACATGTCCGGTGCAAAAATATGCGTTTTAGGCCCAGCCCAACTTCGCGAAACATTTTATATAATGCGTGCGATGCATACTGTACAGGAAATATGCTCTGGCCCATTGGTCTGGGCATGTAGTGTCTACTTTTCAGTGCACAGGTCGTGAGTTCAATTGGCTAAATTGTTTTTTTGGCCGATGCTTTTCTATATTTTTGTTTCTCACTCGTGAAACGCATCCAGTCATGCATATAATACACGAAACTGAAATATATGGCCATAAAATATATGTGTTATTCAAAAATTCGCGTCAACTTTGGTTATTGGTTAGTTTGGTTATTACCGAAACTGAACCGTATTTTCGTACAAAACAGAATTTACCAAGTATTAAAACCGTATTTACCGTATAACCGTATAAACCGAACCGAATTAACCTTATTAACCGAACGCGCAGCCGGAACCGTGACACTGGTCCTGGTGCTAAATATTCCCTCGCAGTATCTCATCTATTGGGTTCTTCTCTTGTCTTCTCTATGGTATGCATGTGTGTACATCACCAGATCACCTAGCCCATCTGATGTATATATGCTCGTGCTCTAAACATGTTGACCTGAATTGGGAAATTGAAGCTTGCTAAATAGTCAGATGAATGCCGAGTGATATATGTAAGGAGAAAATCCATTATTTGCACATGTGAGGGCGGGTGGATTTTTTTTTTTTATCATGAAATGAATGCCCATGAGTAGGTGTGGTTGATACTTAATGTTTGGTAATTTTATTTTATTTTATTTGTACCTAAACCTTATTACTCAAATCTTGTTAAACAATCATATGTCCCGAGAGTGTGCTTCCTGGATAGAATGCATGAATGCATAGGGGACACAAGCAATGTAATTGTTAGGTTTTTATGCTATTTAAAAAAATCAAAATATTTTGAGTGTGCAAATGTAACTCGATTTACGATTTGTGTTGCCAGAGTTATGTACCGACGGAATGGTTCGCCCTCATCACGACCCAATTTGGTACTAAAATATAGCGGAATTTTTTAGACAAAGGGCACATTTGTACATACATAAACTTTGACAAAGAAAAATCACACTAAACCGTGACAATCCATAAACAACGTGACAAAAAATTGGAAGTTAATTAAATGGTCCTCGCAGAAAATGACATGTTCGGCATGTCTTTCTGGAATCACAGGGGATACGAGCAACAACATCGATGCAAACAGTATCCCTAGAATATTGGAAACAAGCTCATTAACCTGCACTCGTTCTAAAGAATGGCCGTCTTTGACAAAGATTGCTGTTGTCTTTGAAAAATACATTGTGCTAGCTACTCTACATCACCGACGCTTCAAATGATGGCTCTATCCGAGATGAAGCAACCCAATTTTGTCCTATAACCCTCCACTTACTCGACGTGACACTTGTCCTGGTGCCTCATATTCCCTAGCAGTATCGCATCTTTTGGTTTATTCTCTTGTCTTCTCGATCCATGTATGCATGTGTGTATATCACCTAACCTATCTGGGGTACATGTGCTCGTACTCTAAACATGTTGAACTGAACTGAGAAATAGTTGGATGAAGAACAAGTGGTATATGTAAGGAGCAAACCATTATTTGCAAATGTGAGGGTGGGTGGAAATTTTGTTTATTTTCATGAAAAGAAAACCCATGAGTAGGTTTGGTCGATACTTGATGTTTGGCAATTCTTATTTTATTTTATTTATTTATAGATAGACCTTATTACTCAAATCTTGTTAACCAATCATATGTCATGAAAGTGTGCCTGGATAGAATGCATGATGAAAAATGTCACGGTTGCATAGGAGACAGAAGCAATGGAATTGTCTGTTCTTATGCTATGTTTAAAAATCAAAATATTTTGTGTCTCCAAACATGAACTCGATTTACTATTTGTTTTTATTATCGCAAGAGCTAGACCCCATGTTGGTACGGTTCTAGAACTTTTTTGCTTCGAAAGTTGACACCAAGTGTTTTAAGTTGCTGCCTTCGTATTTGTCGAAAAGGGTATTATGATACTGGCCGACGTTTGACACTATTGAACAAAGACACCAGATCGCAAACTACCCATAATTGGAGAAACTGTTTGGGCAGATGATACTAAGAATAATATACATGATACATATTGTAGAGGACGACATGGTTTGGTAGAACCTACAGTGCCATGTGAGACTTGTAGCTAGAGCATGCCATCATCAAAAGAGATTGCATTTCGTGGCTAATTCGTTACTGATTCGTCGATTGATCAAAACAACCGACAAGTACTATCTAGTATCCAATTGTAATGGAGAATACAGGAAGCAAGTATTTCCCTGATGATTTTGGGACGGTGAGATGACAAAAAGAACGGAAAGGCGGGCGAATCAAGAAGTCCAATGCACTTGCACTTTATCTCTCTACTCGCTCTTTTGAATCCTATGGAAATTTTGTGTTAAATTTCTGTGAACCATATCCAAATAAACATTTAAGAAAATCCAGTGTTTTCAAATCCTATAGAAATTCACCATTAAAAGTGGAACCTGAATCTTGTGTTTTCCTATTCCCACATTTCTAAAATCTTGCAGTACAAAGAGGCCCTTTAACCAAAGGACACATTTGTACAATAGAGATGAGCTTTGGCAACAAAAAATTACTCTAAACCTTGAAAACTCTTAAAAGGCTACGAATTGGGACAGCATAGGACATCAACAACGACATCTAAACAACTAATACGTTCATTATGTTTTCTAGAACAACATAGGACATCAGCAACAACATCTAAACAACTAATTTCCATATATTACTGGAAACAAGATCACCTGACTGCACTCGTTCTAAAAAAGGATTATCTTCCACTAAACACACAATGCTAGCTACTACGAAACACAAGGTAGCGCAATATCTCTCTAACCAAGGTGAAGCGATATTTTGTCCTGTAACCATCGTTTTACTCATTGTGACATTACTCCCGGTGTCTCATACTCCCTTGCATATTTTTTGGTTATTCTCTCCATGATATGCATATGTGTATCATCTATTTGATATACTCCCTTGCGCATTCTCTAAACATGTTGAAATTAATGCCCATATGAGTTGGGACAACAAAGCTTGCTAAATAGTCCAATGAAGGCCGACTGGTCCATAAGGAGTAAACCTTTATTTTCACATGTGGGAGTAGGTAATTTTTGGGTTTATTTTCATGAAATTAATGCCCATAAGTAGGTGTGGTTGATACTTAATTTTCTGTAAATCTTGTTTGATTAAGGTAAATACTACTTAGAAATTATGACTTAAATATTGTTGGACATCATATGCATGATAGAATTTGAGAAAATAATAATCCTATCTTTGTCTTCTCGTTGGGTTCGACACTCTTAGTTATCGAAAAGGTTCCAAACGATCTCCTACACTTGCGGGTTATCAATATTCATATTTAAAATTGTTCAAATAACATAGATGTTCATGTTGAAAATTGTATAAACGACATATATATTCTTATTGAAATAACGTTTCAATGAGAGAAAATTCTTGTTAGAAAATCATTCAAATAATATAAATGTACATATTGAAAATTATTCAAATAAAATAGTAAAAATATTATTATTAAAAGTTCAAATACTATAGATGTCTATGTCAAAATGTTATTCAAATAACATTAATATTTCTTTTGAAATCCGAGCACATCGATATTTGGAATCAACATCATAGGTATAAAATACTGAATAAAACAACATAGAAATACAAAACTAGGTGGTGGCGTGTAGCTCACAGTTACAAGGCCAACAGGGCACTAGTATAACAACGACACTAAGCTCGCGAAAAAAAACTGTCATGATCGTCCGCCATCAGGGCGTCTCATAGATCCGAACGACAAGTACATAACAGGTGTGTCCTGGCAGTACCATAATCATCGGAATTACGACATGTACCTTCTCCCAACAGTGCAGTCATCAAATCCGCTCATCTTGTGAGATCCATCGATATTGGTTGGCGACATCGAGTTTCTTAAATATTTTAACTATGTGTTTGGATGTAGGAAACTTGGGCTCGAATTGGCAGTTTGGGCTAAATTCTCCCGTTTGGAGTTTGGCCACCGGCGCGCCTGTCTGGTAACCGGCGACGTGTCATGTTCTGATTGGTGCGGACGCTTGGGTACTGTAGATAGAACAGTACTGCGCGTTGGGGGACGACGTGGCTCCATCCTGGTTGTCCGTTTCGCCGATCCGACGACCAGAAGAGAAGGGGCGACGTGGAACGCATGAGACGCTGAGGACATGTCCAACTTTTATATATAAGGTTATACTAAGGTGGGTGGTGAATTCAATTTCATGTGAGATGAATATCCATTAATTAGTTTCAGTAGATGTGTGTTTGTACATGATATTTGGTAAACACTATTCTTATTGTGTTCTACTCTAGTTTTGATCTCCGAACTTCAGAAACCTGGCAAGTTCGACCCTTTACAGTCAAAATAGTACAAATTGTACCACAATAGGAGGAGAAGATCATTGCACACTTATGGGAAGGTTTGTTGAGATCAATATCTTCAGTAGAGAATCATTCATTTTGAACCCACAATATGACTCGCACCGGCGGGGCTTCTAGCTGATTCTGAATAGAATAATAACACCTAGCTGCCTCTTTGGAGATATAATGCAGTCAACCCAAGAGGGAAGCCCACGCACCACAAAATGAAGGCTCCATGGAAGTTGAATTTCCTTTTAACATTTCCAAAGACGTATATACGAAAAATGAAAAGCTATGCACCCGTCGTCCGTAATCTTAGATTCTGCATGCCTTGGCAGCCATGTGCATAGGGAGCGTAGGGCATGTACAATGGTAGAGAAGTTACATCTTCCCTTAGCCATCCACATCATTTAGAGAAGATAAAATTATAAATTGTATAATACATTATCTCTTATTGTCATCCCTACAATTGAGAATTAATTATATTGTAGTAGGACATTGTATTTCTAAGGGAAGACAAATGGTACAATGGTGAATTTAGTCTTCTCTTATTTCGTAAGAGAACATCTCTTAGCTAAGGATAGGCAACCTCCCCTTTCTTACTTCTCTCTCCTCCAACTAGACAAATATCCTACGTGTCAACGCTAAGAGAAGGCTGACGTCACTCCATTGTACATGCCCACATATACCTCTTGCTTAGAGAAGACTTGCAACCACACCAATTTTTCTGTGTTCGATCTTCGAAGAGATTCCCATATAAGTGATACGGATCATACGAGTGGTTTAGTGGGAATCTTATGAACCCTGTCATTCATATTCCTCTCGATACATTTTCCTCATACAGAGTTCTCTCAAACACCATTGGATTTGATATTCCTCTCGATACATTTTCCTCATACAGAGTTCTCTCAAACACCACTGGATTTGATCCTTTGTCGTGTATTCGGTGCCCTCGAATGACCCTATTTTGCCCTCAGTGAAGATTTTGCCGAGTGTCAGCGACGGCAAAGGACCCTCTGCTGACATCGGGCACTCAGCAAACACTTTGCCATTAGTCAAATTTGGGTACTCAGTAAGAAAAGGGAGACAAACATACGAAGACGAAAATGGCGGTGCCACGTGACACAAGTGTTTTCATAGGAATCGTAAAGTCACTCAAACAAATATAAATCTCCCGCCAGTCTAAGAATTGCTAAAAACACCCACATGTAAATATACGTGGATGAACTATAGTCTTGGAACATTGATCATGTGTCTCGACACATTCTTGAAAAGTTCAGAAGATGCAAATGTGCTAGCTGCAAACCCCACGGTACTAGCTAGTGCAATAGCTTAAAGTGCCCAATATCTCTCTCATGTAGATGAAGCAACTTCTAAACTCATTGTGATACTGTTCCCGGCGCCTCACGTTCCCTCATACTCTCACATTTCTTTGATGTTCTCTCGTCTTCTCGATGATTTGCATATGTGACGCTGCTTATTTGATCTAAATAAGACACTTCTAAATCTATCGAACTAAAGTTGGAGAGCAAAGCTTGTTACCTAGCCGGATGAAGGCCGAGCGGTATATTTATGGAGCAAACCATTATTTGCACACGTGAGAGTGGGTGGAGAATAAATTTCTCCATGCCCCTTAGTTACAGATAAGTGTGTCGTAACTTAATATTTGCAAGTTTTATCGCTATTTTCTTTTTTTCAGCAAAATGGCCTTTATTGGGGAGCAGATACATTACATTATTCTCCAATTGTAAAAAGTTGGAAGATCATTAACCCAATGCGATGGAATTTCCTGCCTTGCTTTACTAGCTAGTACTCCGTCCGTTCCTTATTGTAAGGCGTATGGTTTTTCTAAAAGTCAAACGGAAGGATCAAGAAATTTCTCTTGAGCAAACATTAACATTAGTCCCATCAGCGGGGAAGTTCCCTAATTCACATTCAGGAAATACATATGCATATGACAATACTAATCATATAATGGGGTTCAATCCATTCAATCGAGCAAGGCCAGTTCAGTTATCTTCAACAACTTAACGTCCCTACTCATCCCCGTGCATGGGAGATCAGTGGGAGCAAAGCACTTGCACTAATACAATTAATCAAAGGCTTAGCAGAAGCTTCTTAGAAATAATTAACCATGACTGTATGCACATAACTGTTTGTTCAAGTCTGCAGGCTGAAACAACATTCTAGATCAGCTACAGCTAGCATGTGTGGTCTGTTATTTTGATGTGTTCCAAATTCATATGAAGATATAAAGTTCTCGTTTATTAAGACTGCAGCTGACTTAGGGTTTTATGCCACCATATATACATCTTGTAAGCCGCCGCTTGGGGTAAGCCACACATTGTAAACCCACGGCGTTTGTAACCTCACCCGATATAGTGAAGTATTGCTGGCTGGCGCCCGTGGTTTTTTCCTCTCCTTTGTTTGGAGAGGTTTTCCACGTTAAAATCTCGTGTCCCCTTTGGTTTGATCGTTCCGCTCTTCGTCGTTTTTTGCTATCGTTTATAACAAGTGGTATCAGAGCCCTGTTTCAGATCTGTTTTCAGATTAGGGTTTTGGATGGCATCGATGAAGTTCGATCTACCGGCGCTGGACTACAAGACGAGATTTTCGCTGTGGCAGGTCAAGATGCGTGCGATCCTCGCACAGTCCAATGATCTTGACGAGGCGCTGGAGAAATTCGGCGACAAGGATGCGGCCATGGACCGCCGATGAGAAGCGGAAAGACCGTAAGGCTTTATCGCTTATTCAACTTCATCTATCTAATGATATTCTGCAAGAAGTACTCCAGGAGAAAACCGCAGCGGCACTGTGGGCTAAGCTGGAGTCGATCTGCATGTCCAAAGATCTCACCAGCAAGATGCATGTGAAGATGAAGTTGTTCACGCACAAGTTGCAAGAAGGTGGTTCGGTAATGAATCACTTATCGATCTTTAAGGAGATCGTTTCTGACCTAGTGTCGATGGAGGTAAAGTACGATGATGAAGATCTAGCACTTTTACTTCTATGCTCGCTGCCAAATTCCTTTGCAAATTTTCGTGATACCATACTGTTAAGCCGTGATGAACTAACCACCGCGGAAGTATATGAGGCCCTGCTTGCCAGGGAAAAGATGAAAGGTATGGTACAGAAAGAGGAGACGTCGTCCTCCAAGGGCGATGCTTTGCAGGTCCGAGGGAGGCCTGAGCAGCGAGATAACCACTACCACAACAACAACAGAGACAAGAGCAAGGGTGACAGAGGTCGCTCAAAGTCTAAAGGCCGTGACAAGTTCTGCAGGTATTGTAAGAAATCTAATCATGTCATTGATGATTGTTGGAAGTTGCAGAACAAGGAGAAAAGAAAAGGTACTTACCAACCGAAAAATAATGAAGGTAATGATACCGGTGAGGCTTCTGTTGTTGATGGTAGTTCTGATGGCGAATGCCTAGCTGTTTTAGCTGCATGTGTTTCTCGTCAGGATGAATGGATTCTAGATACTGCATGTTCTTTTCATATTTGCTGTAACAAAGATTGGTTCAGTTCTTATGAGTTAGTGCAGACTGGAGATTTCGTGCGTGTGGGGAACGACCAGCAATGCAACATTGTTGGCGTTGGTTCCGTTCAGGTCAAGACACATGACGGTATGACACGCACGTTGACGGGAGTGAAACACATACCAACCATGGCAAGAAATTTGATCTCGCTCAGTACCCTTGACTGTGACGGGTACAAGTACAAAGGAGGAAATAAACTCCTAAAGGTATCAAAAGGTTCTCTCATTGTTATGGTTGGTGATATGAATTCTGCTAAGTTATATGTTCTTAGAGGTAGCACGTTATCTGGTACTGTTGCTGCTGTTTCTCATGATGACGCTAGTAAAACTAACCTTTGGCATAAGCGTCTTGGACATATGAGTGAACTTGGTATGGCAGAATTGATCAAGAGAGACTTGCTGCAAGGATGCAGTTTGGGTAAGATGCAGTTCTGTGAACACTGCATTTTCGGTAAGCACACAAGAGTTAAGTTTAATGCTTCTGTCCACACCACCAAAGGTACACTTGATTATGTACATGCTGATGTTTGGGGGCCATCTCGTAAGCCCTCTTATGGTGGTGCTCGTTATATGCTTACCATTATTGATGATTACTCTAGAAGAGTTTGGCCTTATTTCATGAAAAATAAGGATGATACGTTTGCTGCTTTTAAAGAGTGGAAAGCTATGATTGAAAGGCAAACAGAAAGGAAGGTGAAATTACTTCGTACTGACAATGGTGGCGAATTTTGTTCGAATGCCTTTAATGATTATTGCAGGAAAGAAGGCATTGTCAGGCACCTCACCATCCCGTACACGCCTCAGCAGAATGGTGTAGCGGAGCGGATGAACAGGACCATCATCTCCAAGGCTCGCTGCATGATCTCCAACGCTCGCATGAGTAAGCGTTTTTGGGCTGAGGCGGCTGCCACCGCCTGCTACTTGATAAACAGGTCACCATCTATTCCCCTCGACAAGAAAACTCCCATTGAGGTATGGTCAGTACTCCTGCTGATTATTCACAGCTTAAAGTTTTCGGCTGCACTGCTTATGCTCATGTTGATAATGGAAAGTTAGAGCCGAGAGCTATTAAGTGTGTGTTCATTGGTTATGGTTCGGGTGTAAAAGGATACAAGTTGTGGAATCCCGAAACTAAAAAGGCTTTTATGAGCAGGAGTGTTGTTTTCAATGAATCTGTTATGTACTTTGATAAGTTGTCCTCAGATGTTTTGCCAGATTTTTCTGAGGAGCAGGTTCGTGTCGAGGTGGAGCACTCTGTTGAAAAGGAAAATGTCACTGTTGACAATGATGGTGCTGCTACTTCAGATGATTCTGATCCTGATTCTGCTGGTTCTGATGATTCTGTTTCTTCTGATTCTGATAATGATAATGTTCAGAACTCACCCCTGTTTTGCAGCCACAACAGTCTATTGCTGCTCGTAGGAACAGGAGGAATTGTGGTCCTCGACCACGTTTAATTGAAGAGTGTAACATTGTTGATTATGCTCTGAGTTGTGCAGAACAGGTGGAGCACGGACATGAGCCGTCCACTATACTGAAGCTATTGGTTCCGGTGACCGCGAGAAGTGGCTTGCTGCTATGCAAGAAGAGATGCAGTCACTCGATAAGAATGGCACATGGGAAGTTGTGCGCTTGCCTAAGAAAAAGAAGGCAGTCCGCTGTAAGTGGATCTTCAAGAGAAAGGAGGGTTTATCTCCTAGCGAGCCTCCGAGGTTTAAGGCAAGGTTAGTTGCAAAAGGCTTCAGTCAAATTCCAGGTGTTGATTATAATGATGTTTTCTCTCCAGTTGTTAAGCATAGTTCAATTCGTACATTCTTTGGTATTGTTGCTATGCGTGATCTTGAGCTTGAGCAGTTAGATGTAAAGACTGCGTTTCTGCATGGAGAGTTGGAGGAGGAGATATACATGGACCAGCCAGAAGGGTTCATAGTGCCTGGTAAGGAGGATCTTGTGTGTAAGTTGAAAAGGTCCTTATACGGTTTGAAACAATCTCCTCGTCAGTGGTATAAAAGGTTTGATTCTTTTATGTTGTCACATGGCTTTAAGAGGTCTGAATTTGATAGCTGTGTGTACATTAAGTTTGTTAATGGATCACCTATATACCTGTTATTATATGTTGATGATATGTTGATTGCTGCCAAGAGCAAGAAAGATATCGCTGCTCTCAAGTCACAGTTGAGTAGCGAGTTTGAGATGAAGGATCTTGGTGCTGCTAAGAAAATTCTAGGTATGGAGATTACCCGTGACAGAAATTCTGGTTTGTTGTTTCTTAGTCAGCAAAATTACATTAAGAAAGTTCTTCATCGTTTTAACATGCATGATGCAAAGTCTGTTAGTACTCCTATTGCTCCTCACTTTAAATTGTCAGCTGAACAATGTCCTAGTACGGATGAGGATTTTGAGTACATGTCTAGAGTTCCATATTCTAGTGCTGTTGGTTCTTTAATGTATGCCATGGTTTGCTCACGTCCAGATTTATCATATGCTATGAGTTTGGTTAGTAGATATATGGCTAATCCTGGTAAAGAACATTGGAAGGCTGTTCAGTGGATTTTCAGGTACCTTCGTGGCACATCCAATGCTTGCCTCAAGTTCGGCAAGACTGATGAGGGACTCGTAGGCTATGTGGATTCAGATTTTGCTGCCGATTTGGATAAGAGGAGATCCCTCACAGGTTATGTGTTCACGCTTGGTGGTTGTGCCGTGAGTTGGAGGGCAACGTTGCAATCTGTTGTTGCCCAGTCTACCACTGAAGCAGAGTACATGGCTATTGCTGAAGCATGTAAAGAATCGGTTTGGCTGAAAGGTTTGTTTGCTGAGCTTTGTGGAGATGATACTTGCATTAACCTGTTTTGTGATAGTCAGAGTGCTATTTACCTTACTAAGGATCAGATGTTCCATGAGAGAACAAAGCACATTGACGTCAAATACCATTATGTGCGTGATGTTGTTGCAAAAGGTAAACTGAAGGTATGCAAGATAAGTACTCATGATAATCCTGCTGATATGATGACAAAGCCAGTTCCTGTTACTAAGTTCGAGCTTTGCTCGGGCTTAGTTGGTATCACTGTCTAGCCCAAGAGGCTATTTGGCGCCGAAGGTGTTTTTCTTTGTTGTTTCAGGGTGAAGTTCTCGTTCATGCTACAAGATGGAATTTGTCTCAAGGTGCAGTGTTATTTTGATGTGTTCCAAATTCATATGAAGATATAAAGTTCTCGTTTATTGAGACTGCAGCTGACTTAGGGTTTTATGCCATCATATATACATCTTGTAAGCCGCCGCTTGGGGTAAGCCACACATTGTAAACCCACGGCGTTTGTAACCTCACCCGATATAGTGAAGTGTTGCTGGCTGGTGCCCGTGGTTTTTTCCTCTCTTTTGTTTGGAGAAGTTTTCCACGTTAAAATCTCATGTCCTCTTTGGTTTGATCGTTCCGCTCTTCGTCGTTTTTTTGCTATCGTTTATAACATGGTCGTTACTTTGCTTCCAGAGAAAAATAGCTAGCTAAGCTTCTCAGTATTGTAGGTTCAGCTGTAGCATGCCTATGCTTCTCAGTACTCGCTAGTGCAGCCCGTCTTACGCCCCTCGGGTGACTCGTTGTGCCACTGCTCCCGGTGCCTACGTTCCCTCCTATTCTCACTTTTCTTTTGTTTTCTCTCGTTTTCTCGATGGTATGCATATATGTGACGCCGCTGTTTGATGTAAATAAGATACTGTTCTAAATTTATCGAACTAAAGTTGGACAACAAAGCTTGTTACCTAGTCGGATGAAGGCTGAGCGGTATATTTATGGAGCAAACCATTATTTGCACAAGGGAGAGTGGGTGGAGAATAAATTTTCACATGCCCATTAGTTGCAGTAAGTGTGTCGGAACTTAGTACTATTTGGTAAGTATTATTGTTAGTTCCTTTTTTCAGCAAAATGGCCTTTATTTTGGGAGCACGTACAGCTACATCATTATCCAGTGTAAATTTGGGTGATCATCAAGCCAAGTCCAAGTAATTTCGTGCTTTGCTTTACTAGCTAATACTATGATCAGACACATTTTCTTCATGGGGGTCAATGGATAAGTTATTCTTCAATAATTCAATTGCTAAATGATAGTAGCAACCATCATAAGCCACAACCGCTGGCGGTAGTCTACCGTTTTGCATAATTTACACCACTTCCAAACAATCAAATTCAACAACGATACAGCTGCACCTTGGACATGATCAATAGTATAGTACGATTACTTTCTGAAACAAATCTGCCCTTTATATATCGACCAACCGCTCGCATACTTCTCAACATTGAAGCCATCGTCTGTGTTAACTCCAAGAAAATTTGCAGGGGAGAGGTGACCAACCACCTCTATGGAGAAATTTCTTTACTGAGTGCTTGTCCAGCATTAGGTGTGATAGCCAAAATCGCTTGAGCCGAGTGAGTCGGACTCTGAACCTATTCACCATGAACAATTTATTCTTAGTTTCTCAATTGTTGCGCGATTCTAGATGTGATCTGTAAACTCTAACCCAGACTGGTTCGACCATTGCCTGCCAAAATATTACACGCACATCATGTCTCTTAACAAAGATGCAAGGCTTGCCAGTGTTGCGGGTGTTGGTGCATGCTGTGCCGGCGAGATGCTGCTGGGTGCATGAAAATTAATCATCATAAGTGTGAACTGATGTCGATCAATATAGAGGAACAAGAAGTTAAACCAGTCCTACAAATTTTGCAATGAGTTGCTAGGGTTTTTTTCTGTTAAGTACTTGGGCCTCCCTCTGCACTTTGATAAATTCAGTAGGAAGGATCTACAACCTCTAGTGAATAGTATTCTTAGCAGGATGGCAGGGTGGAGAGGGAAACTCTTGTCTACTGAGGCAAAGAGAATTCTACTCCAAGCTGTTCTAGCTAGCATCCATGTTTATATGTTGTCTTTCTTTAAATTCCCAAAATGGGCGTTCTAGTTAATTAACAGTCAGTTAGCCATTTGCATGTGGAGTGATGAAGAAGGAAAAAAGAAAATACATCTAGCTAATTGGCCATCCATATGTATGAAAAAGGAGTATGGTGGTCTGGGGATTCCAAACCTCCAAGACCTGAACCTTTGCCTCATAGGTTCTTGGATAAAAGATACATCCAAGGAAAGGGCACGTTGTGGAAGGAAGTGGTAGATTCTAAATATAAAACTAACAAACCAAACATTCTTTGTTGCCATGAGGTGCAACCATCCACCTTTTGGAAAGGGGTGATGTGGGCATCTAGAGCAGTGAGAGTAGGTCATAGGTGTAAAGTAGGAAATAGTAAGATGGTTAAATTTTGGGAAGATATTTGGTTTGGTAATTACCCTTTGGCTACACAATTTCGGGATATTTAATATGTCTCCAATAAACAAACTGGCCCTGTAGCTGATTTGTGGATGGAAACCAATTCAAATGTGATTTCGTAGAACTTTCACTGCTGAAATGATGGTGCAGTGGTGTGAGCTGGTAAAAATAGTTAAGACAACTCATCTTGTTGATGAGGATGACCAACTGGTCTAGAAATATGAAACAGATGGAGTTTACTCCTCCAAAACTATGTATTCTTTAGTCAATTTTAAAGGGATTACACCTTTTTTTTTTTGCCTGCTATGTGAGAACTGAAAACTCGCCTAGGATCCTGATTTTTCTTTGGCCGTTCTCTCACAACAAAGTTATGACTAGGGATAACATAAAAAAGAGGTATTCCAAAACCTCTAGAGTGTGAATTTTGCAAAGAAATTGAAATGGTTAAACACTTATTCTTTGGGTGCATTGTTTCTAGATGATGTCTTTGATATTACTGTCAATAATTTTGAAGATATTTCTTTTAGATGGTTATGTAACAAACATTTCAATCAGTTTAATACAGTTACTTGTGTCATCCTTCGGGGTGTCTGGAATGATAGATATAGATTAGTGTTTAATACAGTTACTTGGATTAACATGAAGCGGGTGGGCGCCTGGTTCTAAAGTATCTAGGAAATTGGAAGATTGTCTTCAAGGATACCATGGGGGAATAAGTGGAGCATTTTTTAGACTAACATGGGGGGATAACGGCTACTTTCAGCACGTCATGCACACGCAGCAGCAAAACCCACGGAGTTTGCTAGTTTAATTAGTGAAATTGCCCAATATCGCTCCTAGGGAGATCAGCTTCTCGGGCAACTTGTTGCGCCACTGCTCCCGGTGCCTCATGTTCCCTTACGTTCTCACATTTTTGTTTGGTGTTCTCTCGTCTTCTCCATGGTATGCATATGACGCCACCTATTTGATGTAAATAAGCTAGTGCTCTAAATATGTTGAGCTGATGTGGGGCAACACTACTTTCAAACAACCAGATTCAACGACGAGACAGGCAGGCTGCAACTTGCGGGATGATCATTAATGCTTTTACTTACTGCAACAAATTTGGCCTTTATATCTCGACAACCCGCTCATGGAGGTGTGAAAATTCTGAAACAGTGGAAACCAATGAAAACCGGTTGGTGGGAGCTAGTTCATTTCCCTTTCCAAACTCAATCCTAATTTTCAAACTAGTGCAAAGAAATGAACTACTCCATGGGATCGTTTTTTCCACCCCTACAGGCTCACATACTTCTCTCCGAGGTGTAAACATTGAAGCCATCCAAAATCGCTTGAGCTGGGTGGATTGGACTCTGAACCTATTCACTGTGAACAAAATTTTCATAGTTTCTCAGTTTTTCCCAATTCTAGATGGGATCTCTAAATTCAGACCTAATATGCTCGACCATTGACTGGCAAAATAGCACACATCCCGTCTCTTAAAACCGATGCAAAGCGTTTTGGATAATTGGCTTGCTAGCGATGCGGGCGCAGGTGCAGGCTGTGCTCTGGGTTAGAAGAGTGGGCGGCATTTTGGAAAATTGGCTTGCTAGCGATGTGGGCGCAGGTGCAGGATGTGCTCTGGGTTAGAAGAGTGACGGCGAGACGTTGCTATGTTAGATACAAGAAGCCACGAGACGAAGGCAGCCCAGTCCCGAGATTAATCGGCGCGAAGGGAGCATGGGATCGGCACAAGGATGCGAGAGAATTGGCTCAGTTCTCCCTCAAAATGTTTGGAGGAACAAGACGGGGCATACGATGGGGAGGGAAACATCTAAAAAATGTAGATCTTGTCAACACCTGATCCTCAACAACCATATGTACCACAACTCAACATTAACATCCGGTCATTGACATTTAGGAAGAACCGTAAGATTCTTCAAAAAATCCTCGACATTGTTGTTTAGCTCAGAAATTTCGCATTCAGAAAAGCCGAAACATAAGCATATGACATTACTAACCATAATGGGTTAATCCAACTTAGCAGAAGACGAACCTGGTCGTCTCCCTCCTCGTTCACTGTAGCGAGTGAGGCGATTTTTTAGATCTCCCCGGTCGAACCACCTCTCGCCGTCGATCCGACGGATCCCTCGCCCTCCGGCGGCCGCTCCGGCGGCGCGAGGGTGGGGGATCCCGCATCACGGGTGTAGATAGGGTAGGCTCTTTTGGGGCAGCCGGCGGCGCCGTGGAGGAGGTGGTGGCGCTGGTGTTGTTTTTGGTGCAGGTGTGTGTCCTCTCCGGCGACGGCGCTCGGTGGAGCTCCGTGGCGGCGCACCTGCTCCCCTGGCACCCGCGGATCGGTGGATCCGCGCCGTGCTTCGAGCCTCTGCCAGATCCAGTGTGGCGGCTTCCGTCCTGGCGGCGGCTCCGGTGGAGATGCAAGGCGGCTGTTGCGGGGGCGTGTGGTGCGGTGGTGGACGGTTCGCGGCGCTGGTCGCGGATCGGGAGCGGACGGTGCTCGGGGCCCGGCCCCGGCCGATGGTCTTTCATCGACTTCAGATTCTGCTCGTCGGAGCAGATGGTTGTTGCGGCTCTGCAACGTCTCTGGACTAGGAGTTCCTCCGCTCCTCGGGTGAGGGCTCCAGACGGTCGCTGCCCTTCGTCGCCGGCGGCGGTGGAGGGTGGCCGTGGTGGAGTTTCTCGAGCTGGAAGAAAGGTTGCCGCAGCAGTGGCGTCTTCTGTATTCTCCTTTTTCCATTACTTGTATTGCTCCTGTATTTCTGTTTGGTTCGTATGAATACTAGTATGGAAAAATCAAAAAAAAAAAAAAACCATAATGGGTTCAATCCATTCAATCAAGCATGGCCCAGTTCAGTCCCCTTCAACAAATTAACGTGCCTACTCATTCCCATACATGGGAGATCAATGGGAGCAAGCACTTGCACTGATACAATCAACCAATGGCTTAGCAGAAGCTTCTTAGGAATAATTAACCAGACGCATGGACAGTCTCATCCGGATCATCAGTTCTTGAGCTCTGGGGGCACCAGCCCACCGGCGTGCATCTGCTTGTACATCCACTGCCAGTTCTCCGGCCTCACCTCCCCTCCGAGGGCCCTGATCACCGACCCGCCGCTGCATGCCCCGACCTTGCAGCACTCCTCCAGGGGGAGTCCTTTCACCAGCCCGTACAGGAACCCGCTCGCAAACAGGTCGCCCGCGCCTGTGGCGTCCACCGCGTTGCTCTCCCCGATGGCCGGCACCTGAACTACCTGCATGGGCATAACTTTTTGCTCAATTCCGCGGATTGAAACAGCATTCTAGATCAACTACAGCTAACTGATGTGGTCTTTCTTTTTCTTCTAGGGAAACATAGCTAGCGTAGCTTCTCAGTACTGTAAGTCCATCTGTCATGTATCGCAAGGTAGACAGAACATTGTCAATACTTTGACCCGTGGTTGCTGCATCGGTGCACGAGACTCACCTGCTTGCCATGCTTAGCAAGGCATCCCTTTGATGCGAGAGTCACCACTGCCCATCTGCAGTACTTGGACAAGTATGCAAGTGCCTCCTCTGGATCAAACGCTAGCCCTCCCCTGCAGATACATGCGAATTTCAGCCTCAGATATGAAGAAAGCGTAACAATAAGGGAATGAAAGGAAGACCATGGACAATTTATTCAAGACAAAGAAAGTAAGGAAGGAATGAAAAAAGAATTTGCTTTCCGGCTGGAGTTACCCTTCCCTATGTATGTTTCTTTCCTAGTTAAGTACAATTAATTATGTAATAATATTAGAGAGAATCACCCTATGATCTCCCTAGCTTCATCCTCATTGGCGAAGCAAAGGTCAATGTTGCCTGTCTCCAAAAGGGCAATTAGTTGCGACCTATAGTCGCGAACCATCTGCATGAATGAGATAAACCAAAGAAACTAAATCCGACAGTCTTTGCAAATTAAAACAACTGAATGAGCGTCTTAAAGCTGCAGTCAGACCTCAAAACTAGCCAAATCTAATGACACTGAGAGACCTTCTTGTTTTGCAACCCTGATAGCCTCAATAATCTGGCCGAGATTTTGTTGTGCATATCTCACAACCAGCCACTGCATTACATCAATACCCAATCATGAAAAAGGTATCCAGATCAGACAAATATGTTATAGAATTTACTTTCTGGGACAGCATTATATGCTGGAATATATGTTCACGTAATGTACAGTGAAAATAAAAGGAAGCCACCTTGGAGCCTTGGAAGTCCTCCTTGGTGAACTCGTTGGCCTGTCAGATGGACCACTTGCGGATCAAGATTCAGATTTTTGAGAAAGAGTATGTATATACCATTTAAGACTGCATCAAACAATGGGTTACCTGGAGCTTGACAGCACTAGATAGGCATGGGCGCATGGTGCGATTGCCACTTGCATCAACCAAGCATGCACACTATATAATAGGTACCCTTTTCAGCCTTGTCCACTACGTAGCAAAATAAGGGAAGAAACATAACTATGCGTCGAATTTGGGACTACCTGCGCAGTGTGTCCCTTTTTTGCTCTTAATCTTGTGAGATCTACACCACTAAAGCTCATGTTGTTGACAAACAAAACACCCTGGTCATCGTCTCCACGAGCTCCAATTATTCCAGTTGATATCCCAAAACCCGCTGAGAGACCCCGAATTGTATTAGCAACACTACCACCAGCCATAGTTCTCACTGGAGAGAGGTCGTCGCTGGAAGGAAGGATGAGGGCATTCACTTCAGTGAGAATATGATTCAACTCCTCAAAAGAGACCTGTGAATCATAATACAATCGTCAAACACAGAATTCAGAGCATAAACAAATGAATATAATATTTACTGTCCCCATTTAGTTTTGTCAGATCAGTCCCATTATATTTGTAAATATTGTGACACACAGCTAATCCAGAACACATGGAAAATAATGCATGATGTAGAGCTGTAGATGGAGGTCTTCAACCTATTATTATTAATAGGCTAATAGCTAAGGCCAAAGATGAAGTGAAAAAATGTTGACTACAAAGACTACACTTCACTTTTCACTGATAACTTTCTCTTAACAGTTCGGACTTGTAATACTACGACCCAAACCAATATAACTTGCTATCGGACTTGTACTAAAACAACAAGAAGGATTGACAAAGCTTCAGCAAGGTAAACTGTAGAATCTCCTATCTCAGTCCCTCAGTAATAGAGTAGGTAATTTGTTAGCCATAATAATTACTGGTCTCAACTGAAAATCCTGGGCATCCGAAAGCATGGTCGCCTAATGAACAGGTACTATATTCTAGAGAGGACAACAGGACTCAACAGCTTGTTATTTTAAATGTTCAGAATGTGTGCACCATATAATGATGTGTTAAGGTCATCAAAAGTGTTCTCCCTTCATTTATTTCCTGAACTTTTTCTGTGTACCTAATACACTGGAACTGAAGTTGGGCATGAAAATGACACTATAACTATTTTAATAAGATATTGAGCCTGCGACTACATGTGTGATAAACGAAAAGTCCTGAACACCAGGTGATAGTGACAAGAAGTCAAGAAGTGATTCTGAGGCTGTTTCTTCTGATGCACAGCATGTACCGACTCCAGGACCTAAATACTTAACATAGTCGATGGACCAATCAGTCTGTGCGAAATAAAGCCTTGTTTGACAATTCCAGAAGTGTGCAGGCCAAACCATCAAGCAAGACTTTCTGTAATGAAAGCAACCCGTATCTGAATCTACCCAAAGTAGTGCGCTTTTGCTACTATTTTTATTTGAATTCAACGCAGAGAAGAGTACAGCGGTACTGGGGCAACAAAAAACTGCTTATGTTATGGCACTACCCCAAGACCAAAACAGAAAGTAGCGAGTCAAACACTTCGAAGAATACTGAGAATCTTTTAGAGCCACATAACAGACAGGATTGTAAAAATATAGGGGGAACCACGCCAATTTGTAGGCAGGCGAGCAGTTCAGTTACATATAACTTTTTGTACAGAATAGTGGGAATTCCGCAACAAAGAATTCAGGATATCAAGATGTTATTGAAAGGGCCGTGGATCTAAATATCATATGGCCGGCAGCTAGGCAAAGTAATCATATGGCAACGGCGCAATTTCTTACTACTAGCGAGCAAGATTTTTTCCCCTCTAAAGCTGAACCCACCAGACGAGACTTGCAGGAACACATGGGATCCACCAGCAACTCAATAATGGCAGACAAAACGGGTAGAACAATTGTAGCAATCTCGGTGTCCTGATATGGTGTCCGAGCGACGGTAATGGGTAACCGTTGGGAGAGGGAAGGGTCAGGAGTTCAGGACAGGACGGACCTGCTGCGAGCCGCCGCGGTCGCCGGGGACGCGGTCGAGGAGGGACCAGTCGACGCGGGCGACGTGGTCGATCAGCGCCGAAACCTGTAGCCCCAGCACCGCCGGCGGGTCAGCCGCTCTGCCGGCCGAGGGAGGAGGCGGCTGCTCTGCCTCGGCACCCATGGTTCGTCTCTGTTTCTGTCAGGGACAATCGGGTCCGTGCCCCTCCTCCCTCCGTGTCCACTCACCGCTAGTACTAGAGTGGTGGTGGAGGAGGAAAGGGTCGCCGGCGGCGGCTGCGTGGCGCTGCGCGGTGGGGCGGCGGTCGGGGTTTGTTGGAATTGATGAGGGGTTCTCTGTTTTATAGAGCAGAGGCAGAGGACGCGATATCTTCTTCGGCACTCTGCGTCATGACTCATGAGTGCTCCGAGGAATTACATATTTGCCACATGGGTTAAGTGTGAGCAGTAAAAAGAGTGAACAGTAAAGCAGTAAAAAATCTCAAAATGTAAAATGAAATATTTTACACATATATTATTGTTGTCACTTATGTGCGTGTAAAATTCAAAGACAAGAAGACGTTTGAAGTGTTTTACTCGGGAGCAAGTGCTCTGTGGGTGCAAATTCTCAGATTACCTTTTTACCCATATGGCCATATGTTTTTACAAATCTATAGAAAATGTGATTTGGGTTGTTTCCCCTTTACTTTTTTCTGTATATTTTCATGATTTAGATTGCACCTAATAAACTATCTCTCAATTGCAACGCTAAGATAGTGACAAAACTTTGCGTCAAAAAACGATGCAGACAAAATCAAGACACGAGATAGCCACCGATTTTATTTAAGAAAAGAGAGGACCAACGGTAGAAACCCTACGAGCAAAATTCAAAAAAAAAATTAAAAAAAACCCTACGAGCACTCTAGTCAATAATGGTTTGCATGTAGCCCTCTCCATCCGCCGATGGCAAGATCGTAAATAATCAAAAGGTGAATTTTTATGTGACCCATAATGAGTGAATCTAAGAGATAAGGCTTATGTCGGTGAACCGTATCTTAGCACATTATTATAGGAGTAATAAAAACTTATACAACTACTTCAGTGCAAGGCGGTCAGGGATTACGTCGATAAGTAGAGTCTTTTGCGTGTTTAAGAATTCCGTTGCGAAGCATACATTCGAAATAAGCACGCCACGGTGTCCACTGTCACCTAGGAGCGGCTCATTCCTGATGACAATGCTCACGGCTTGGTGGATCTGATAGCTATGTTCAACGAAGAAAGCTTGTTGTTGTGTTTCTCAATAGAGTAAAACGCCCCTGGAGTCTATCAAGTTGCGGAGTTGAAGCGGATTGGTCACCTACTGGGAAAATGCTAACTATTGGTCACTAAGTTGTGTCAATGTTAAACGTTAGTCATTCCGTCACTCCCACCGTTAAAATGCTGACGTGGACGATGTATTTTTACAAAAAAAGACCTTAACCTTCCATTTTTTCTTATTACCCGGCCCTTTTCTATTTGTTTGCAACAGCACGTTCATCTTATCGTATAGCTCACAGAGGGACAGAGCGGCGCCGCCGGAAGTATACGAATCTCCGGCCGCTCGGCGGCCATGGCGCCAGCACAAGATGCCTCGCCTTGCCTCCTCGAGTCCTACTCACACCGCTGCTCCCGCTTGTGGCCACCACGACCAGGACGCCGTTCGAGGAGAAGAGACTGCAAGAGAAACAGCCGCCGGCCGCCATCCGCCGTGGAAGAGAAACAGCCGCCGGCTACCGAGGAGAAGGCGTCGTCGCCGCTAGCCTCCATCGATCTCTCCCGCAGTAGGCTCCTCATCTTGGTCGCGGTCTTGGCTATTTTAGCCTCCGATTCAGAATCTGGTGCGATTCCTCTTTGGCTTCCGATTCAGTCCTGCACGGGCTGTACGACCAGGGCGTGGCCCGGCACCACGTCAGCGCGCAGGCGTCGGCATCCGGGAGCGCGAGCAGCTTGGCACTCCTGCCGGCCGCCCCATTCCTTGCACTCCCCGGCCCCGAAGGCGTGTTCGTCGGTGGCGACCCGTTCGCTGCGTCGCTGGCGGTGCCGCCGCCGTCGTACGTGCAGATGGCGGAGATGGAGAGGAAGCAGGAGCTGCTGGCGCAGGAGCAGAGGATGTGGGCGCAGTACCGGCAGGGCGGGATGCAGGGGCAGGCCGGCCTCAACGGGCTCGCTTTGGGCGGCGGCGGAAGCTCGTTCTGGTCGAACACCTCCGCGGCCATGCCCATGGCCTCCTACCACGGCGTCGGCGGCTACTACTACTAGCAGAAGCAGAGCAGCATCGAATGTTCATTCTTGATTGTTTTTCTGTGAATAATACCCTAATCGATCGAGATTTGGTCCTGCTCGATCGCTGGAGTAATAGTAGCGGTTGAGATCGATCGAGATTTTAGCAACGATAATAAGATGAACGTGTTGTTGCGAACAATTAGAAAAGGACCGGGTAATAAGAAAAAATGGAAGGTTAAGGTCTTTTTTGTAAAAATACATCGTCCACGTCAGCATTTTAACGGTGGGAGTGACGGAATGACTAACGTTTAACATTGACACAACTTAGTGACCAATAGTTAGCATTTTTCCAGTAGGTGACCAATCCGTTCTAACTCCGCAACTTGATAGACTCCAGGGGCTTTTTACTCTTCTCAATACTACACATCAGTGCATCAACAAAATGATTAGCAAAGCTGACATGGAGGGCAAAGAATCTCGTATCATGGCTTCTCTGTCATGAGCCGTTCGCAGTAGCACAAATGTAGCAGCATATGATTTACGTAGTATACAGTACTATCTTAATCAGACATGGCACTTGGTGTCTTGATAAGCCATATGCCACCCCCACTCGGCCACTCCATTAGACTATCAGCAAAGATGCATTCCTACAAATTGCCCCTTCATAGGCTAGTAGCGGGTAGACAATTGTTTGTCTGTTTGTCTAAGAACCTATCTTTTCATCGACCGCTGAAATCAATGCGGTTTCAGCAAGTTGCTGCGAAAGAGTTTTAGCGGCGGAAAATGGGAAAGAAAAAGGAGCGGCAGCATAAGTGCGCATCTCTTTAGTAAAGCTGACTAGAGCACCCTTGAAATTCCCCCTGTGGTTGATCCTCCTCCAACAGAAAATTCAGTTGACCATTGACTTCCGAGTCAGTGATGCAGTCGTCAGCTAATGGGAGTTCCAGAGCAGCTTCCGATGAAGGCAATTTTTGATTAGTTAACGCGAAACGGGTTTACTCGGACACAAAATTCACTGACGATCGTAGAAACTTCACTGACGACTTACTTAGATTTAGCAAAACCACGATCGTAATCAGTACTCGTAGCGCTCAATCATCTGCAAATGCCAAAAACAGGCAAGATCAGAATAATATTTGTGTGAGAGGCACCCCTGGAAAGTGCAATTTGCATCACAAGAAGACAGGGCAAGAATCTGGTCAGGATCTATCCAATGGTGGGACGACAGCTTAGGCACCCACCACCAGCACCCTAGCACCACATGGCTGTGCGCAAGAAGGCGACACCCCTACCCCACCGCCTTCGTACACTGACGACCAAAAAAGTAAGATATCATAGGAGTCTGTGAGTAGGCTGCTCAGTGAGCAGTCAGCTGAGCCAGTAAGAATTTCATGGTCCTTTATACGTAGATGCGAATTCAAAGCATTTTAGAAATTACAATGGAATGTTTTTGCACTTGCACAGAGCAATTGATCGATAGTAATTGTAAGAACAAAAACTTCTACGATGGCGCATAGTATCAGAGAAATGGCCACTGTCCTTCATGCAGTGACATATCTTTTTCTAACAAACTTTCAATTAATAGTGAACCTTCAAATAACTTTTAGAAAAACCTTTCAGCCAGATTTGTCCCTGCTCCAAAAATGACATGGGTTTAGTCGCTCTAAAAATCTCACAACTTTGAAAATCTTAGAAAATGGCATACGCTTTGGCTATCATTTAGAATAAGCCATATGTATCTGAGACTCTAATAAAAATCTCAGAGTACGACATTTACTCTGAGATTTTAGGAGCCTATGAGACTGTATCAAACAAAAATCAGTAGTGCCTCCCAAGCACCAGTGTACCTGTTTTTTGAAAACCATACTTATGGGTTTCAAAAAATTCTTAAACTTACACAAATACATATACGCATTATGTACGTATGCCAGAATTTTCGTCCAGGACTATACAAAAAAAGAGAAATTCTGACAAATTCAACACTATTTTTCCTTTTTTGAGCCAAGCATTTTGTTATTTCTATATAGCTCGCAATACGACTTTTTTGCACCAAAAACAAATTGGCACATACGTAAAAAACATGCATATGTATCATAGGATCTTTTTTGGATTTTTACAAACTCATTCATAATTTTTGAAAAAAAATCCACCAGGGCACACTGGTGCTCAGGGGCACCAATCTGCACTCCGTATCAATTGGCTTATTTCGAATGACTTCGCCGTTTTTTTCGTTTCTCAGACTCGGGATAAGCCAAAATGCATGTCGTTTTCTGATATTTTCAGAGTTTCTGTAATTTTCAAAATGCCTAAACTCTGACGTTTTTGAAAAGGACCAGATTTGGCTTTAGTTAAAAGTTTTCTCAAGCGCCATTTAGGACAAAAGATACTGAAATGACTGGAGTCTCAACCATTGGATACTTGCATGCACAATTTATTTGGCAGAGAGAAAAGCAGTGTAGCTAGCTAGAACCTAGAGGCTGCCTGGCTAGATATATAGAGTCCCAAGCAATCATGGATGCTGTAACAGCCTGCAGATGATATCATGTGGCCGGCAGCCGTATATGCATGGAATGGAACACATATCACTGAAAACTCCTCGACCACGTGTGATGGGGATTGGACACGGCCAGGAGCGTATGTATATATTCTGTCGCCCAATGATTTCTCGGCCGAAAGACGAAAGCGACTGTGTTTCCTGGTCTGGTGCGTGATTCGTCATTGTAGCTAGCTGCGTGGCTCTTTCATTTTTGAGCGAAGGGAAATGGAAATGTATGTCTTCTCAAATGCAACAAGGAAAACACAAGATTAAAAACGCCATGATTTGTGCTGCTCGAAACTCTCTGCATTTTATTTTTGAGGGAAACCCGCCCATAGTAGCCGGAAACGGGGTCGATGCCGCGTTCCTCGACCTGGGGTCGATCGACCCAGATCGAGGGCCGGGAACGATGGCGGGTCGCCGTGGGTCATGGCCGGGTCACGTTCCCATTCCTTGCCTACTGACCCCAAGTTCCCATCTGAGTACCTAAGATTTCAAGCGGAGTACATACCAGGCATCCCGTATTCTAGTCTCAGCAGTCCGCCGTGGCCGACCAGATCGCCGCCGCCACGGCACTGCGGCCTGCCCTGCCCCTGCTCCGTTCATCCGTCGCCGCCGTCGCAGCTTAGTCTCCACCCAGCTAATCAACCAAGGAGGCCGCCAGACCGCCGGAGACACAGGTGGACTGGAGTGGTCGAGTGGATTACTTGAACAGGTGAGATTGATTTGTTTTCGTGGGGAAGAAACAGAGTAGAGGAGTTTGTGCAGTTGTGGTTCGTGAGGGAAGAAGCAGTCAACGTGGTAGTAGCCTAGTAGTGCTCTCGGCTGACATATGGACTCCGTAATTAAAGGAAAAGAAATCAGCAAAAATAGTAATTCTGGCGGGATTCTCTCTCCACTTAAAATCTGGAAAGAAAGTCATGAAATCATAATATTTCCCCCAAAAAATGGCGGGATATTTGCCTCCATCTCACATTATTCACGGAAAAAATTCTCTACAAAAATGTTATATCGCCATGACACGTCTTATCGAACTAGGATCATCGACCCAAAATGGCGTGGATCCCAACCCTCGACCCAAATTGGCGTACCAAAGATGTATACCCCTTGTGGAACCTTGTTCCCGACAGCGTCGACCCTCGACCCGCGACCCCGTTCCTCGACCCGGACGACCCTGATTTCTGGCAACTATGAACCCGCAGCCACTTTAGTGATTAATTAAAACACAGGGATACAGTGAGGGTCTGGCGTTTCAAGGAGCCAGATATGACGGCCAGGGTTTAGAGAGGCTGAACTACGAGCAAGGGCAATGAGCTTCGATATTAGCAGAACATTTCTTATGGGTGAATTTTGCCGAAACAAATTCGCCTGCACTCGCCTTATATCCTCCAGGATAGTGCTGAATCTTCCGAGGTTTGTGCTCTCAATCAAGGAAACGACTTCTAGGCAATCTATCGCAACCTGGACACGTTCTAGGGAAAAATCTCGCACCAGCGCCAAAGCTTCTCTGCAGGCCAGCGCCTCCAAAGTGGTTGGATCACTGATGCTCCGGATCACCACCGCGGACGCGCCCAAATACTCGCCATTTTTCGATCTGCACACCGCTGCCACTGCTCGGAAATTCTGAGTTTTCAAACAGCTGCATCAACGTTTATCTTTGTATATAGCCCGTCGCTAGAGCAATCCATTGCTTTGCTTCTGGCGCGGGCGTCTGTACAGGTGTTGGGTGCAGTGACGCTGAAGCAATGTCCAAGTCTCAAATATAACTTTCGACGAAGCAGTGCGTCGACAAGGGGCTCTGAAATATGCCTTCGTGAATCACTTTCCGCCTAGCATACCAAATCGCCCACAGTGTAATCATGCATCGAACTAGATCGTCTGAATTAAGTGATGAAATCATAAAGAAGATCCACTGTTCAGCATCGGGCTCGGTAGTTCTGTGCATGTGCTTTGTAGCCGTTCCAGGAGCTTGCGCCCAAACACATCTTGCCATGTTAGACTCAAGAAGAGAGTGTCTCCACGAGTCCGCTTCCCCACAAATGCAACATGAAATTTTGGGAGCCATATGTCTTATGTGTCTTACATCACCGGTGGGGATGGACTGTTTTGCTAATCTCCACTCGAATTTTCGAGGACACCTTGACCTTCCACAGCAAGGTCCAGTCCTTCTCCTCCCGTTTCTGATCTGAAGAGGTCGCTCTCCCCCCATCCCAGCAACGCTTGCCAGTTGCATTTTGTATTGACTATCATCCGATATGTTGAACGCATCGAGAAGATAACGCTTCGCTCGAAGTGCCATGCCTAGAAGCCTTCAAACCTCTTCGTGCATAGCGGGATTGCGGTGAGTGCCTCGACAGCCATCGGTAGAAAGAAACCTTGGAGCTTCGGAGCATCCCAGCTGGCCGAGGTCTGATCAATAAAATCTACAACCGTAGTAGGCGGGTCAGCTTTCAGACAAGCAATTGATCTCCGAACTCATCACGGGGTGACCAGGAATCAGTACAGGCTTGCGTGTTCTCCCCGACCCAATTCGCCCTGCTTCATAATATCCCTCCCCTCAAGATTTGAGCGTCACACTTGGGATGGGTGAGACCCCAATGTAGCCTACAAGGCTGCTCGTTTTCTCAGCCAGATAGGCGGGCCCAGTCAATCGGATAACCAACCATGGCACATGGACTTAAACAACCCGAGCCTAGAGCCGAGACTAGTCACAGTGGAGAGTAACTTCAAGTACTCCCTCCGTCCCAAAATAAGTGTCTCAAGTTTATGCAAAAGTGAATGTATCTAGACATGTTTCATGTCTAGATACATCTACTTTTGGACAAACTTGAGACACTTATTTTTGGACGGAGGGAGTAGTAACATACACATATTTCTATACTATGTTACTACCCTCATAGTGCAAAGTAACATAGAGATAGTGTCATAGATGGTCTCATTTATTACTTTATAGACTCAGTTTCTCTTGAAAAGTGTGATGTGATGGTAACTAGCTAAATTACTCTATTTGTCTCTCTCCTCATTAACTACATGCCACATCAGATTTTTTGCTTAGGTGGCACCTATGTTACTACTTAAGTTACTCCCATTGTGAGCAACCTAACCAGTTTCGTATGTGTTCGGCCGCGATAAGGAGCCTGGGCTCTAGAGATCCCCGGTATTTTCAAATAAAAGTGTCGTCTACAGTTTAAAAAACTATAGTTAAAAAAAATTGGGCCACACAAAAACCCTACTCTAAGTACGTATTAATACATGTCAATTTTATCCTACAAATTCGTTATTCTTGTGTAAATTGTGTGCTTCGTCCTTTTTTTTATACAAGGCATTATCCTATTTTCCACATATCAAGAAAACAAAGCCAAGTAATAAATTAACCTCTCGTGTTCCGGTTAAATTTAAGATGTAGCATGCGGTGTCTCTTTCTCTATGGTTGTGTGCAACATTTAATAATAGGCATCGCATCAAACTGATTCTTATCGAAAAGAGGCAGTAGCCTCGTATAGATATACACTATAGTTTTGATAATGTTCTTGTACTTAAAACCAGACAGACAATGAAATACTAGACATTTACGTGCTTGGATGTTTTTTATATTTTATTAAAATAAGAAATGAATCTTTTGCATTTTCACAATCTGGGCTCCGTGGAACTCGACCTCCATTTGGAGTTTACGATATGCGAATGATCTGACTGGAGAAAGAAATGTGTTATTGCAAATTGTTTGTTTCATCGATGCACTATTTTTTTTATATGAATCGAGTACAAAGTAGCAATGTGCGGTCATATACACTAACACCACCTGAAAATCGAAGTAATGGAGATTTAAGATTAACAAAGTCACATGTCGGCACCTCAATGCCCCCTAGTACAAAAAAAACATAAATATCGATAGGCAGTAGCGGAGCCAGCCTCAAAATTCCTACGGGTCAGCCTGCCTAGATAGCATGATCAACACGAATATAATAAAATTTAGGGGATTTTCTAGAAAAGTTGTCTGGTCAGCTGACGCCATAGCTCCGCCACTGCAGATAGGTGTTCATCTTCAATGATGAGTTACACTTCTATTAGTAATCTAACTAGATGGCAAGGCGCTACGGAGAAGCGGCACACATGTGTATGGAAAATCAATGCAAACTCCACACAAAAAGGTTATGCCAGCAAATTGAAAGTTAAATTTGAAAATTCAATTGTTGTGTATCTCAAACCAGTTTCCCTACTAATAATTTTCTATCACCGCTTGCTTTGAAACGATGAGGGCTTCATAGCTAATTCCTACTATATGTTCCGTGAATTTTATATCGCATGTGTTACAAAACGGTAATGCACTAGGTGTAACTTAGTATGCAACAAGTTACCATGTTGTAATATTAGTACAAATACAATGGCAACATCTTAAAACACATGGTGGTAATTTTCAAAGAAAAAATATTGAAATGTACCAACATGGGGTATAATTTTGAAGCTCTAGTCAAAATAAGGCCGACAATGTAAACGATTGTAAATCGAGTATGTTCTGGGAGTCAAAAATATTTTGAAATTTAAAACACAAGCATTACAACTCACAATGGCATTGCTTGTGTCACCTATTCATGCATGACTTTTTGTGCCGTGCATTCTATACAAGGAGCACACTTTGACGCCATAAGATTGTCCAAGAATATTTGAGCAATAATGTAAATGTAAGATTTTAAAAAAATTACATAATAACTTCCAATAAAGTAGTATCAACCACACCTACTCTTGGGCGTTCGCTTCATGACAAAAAAATCCCACCTACTCTCATACGTGCATATAATGATTTTCTCCTTACATATATACCACTCTGCCTTTGTCCGACTATTTAACAAGCTTCGATGTCCAACTCAGTTCAACATTTGTAAAACACTATCATATATACACTGAATATGGGATATACACGTATGCATACGATGGAGAAGACGAAAGAACAACCAAAAAATACGATAACATGGGGGAATATGAGGCACCGGGATCAGTGTCGCAACATCTAAGCTGAGGGGTACAGGACAAAAGTGAGTTGCTTCATCTTTGTTTGAGCAGGCTTGATCTTGTAGCAAGCACCATGTATTTTATCGCCACGCACAGATTTGTAGTCGAAGATGTCCTTTTTTAGAAGGAGTGCAGGTAAATGATATTGTGTCCAGTAATCTGTGGAATCTGGCTACATAAATATAGTTACTCCTTCCCTCTACTGTTTCTAAAAATATATGCAACATGCCTTTTCTGAGAGCCCATTTAACTAACTGCTAATTTTTTTTTGTCATGTTGTGGTATTCACTGTAAAAATCTCTGACATTTTTAAAGTCGTGCTAGCTTACTCTATATTTCTGACATGTGTTGTGTGGCATGCTTGATAAGTACTATTCGAAGAGTTTTGCTGGGATTCAGTTTCCACGCAAGATGGGTGGTACGTTGTATGTGCACTTCTTGAAGATTCAAATTCAAAATTAAGTATTTTAGAACCGTTAGACCGATGACAAACAGTTCTCATTGCTGCATTTCTCGCGTCGAGATCTTTAAAATCGAATTCCGTGTTAATAGGCATCGAATCAAGGCAGAATGAGGGAATAACACGAGAGAACAACATCAGGGACGATCGACTCAAATTAGTAATGCTAGTAATCCAAGAAGATGCGTGTGCCTTGATCGATATACTTGGAGGGAAGACGAGCTCAAGCCATGTTCAGAAATCAGAATACAAACTACATAGCCGAATTGTTCAAAAATCACTCGAGTCTGTAGCATCTAATGTTCTGGCTAGTACCTCAAACCGCTGCTCTGCTCCCTTCTTGTTTTTTTTTGCCGTACTAGTTGTAAACAGTCATTAGCGTTGCAAACAAAGCGATTATGAAACTTAATTAACCATCAAATTTAGTATGGACGTCATCGGTTAATATGTACTCCCTCTGTATTAAAATATAAGACTTTGTAGCTAGTTTCCACACACACACAGGCGGAGCCAGGCCCTGGGCAACCTGGGCCATGGCCCGGTGCGTGGCAATCTCTTCAAGCGTCAATTTAATTGGGCACAGTATTTGGCCCGGCACGTGTGTTGCTTCAGCCCATAAAGGCACAAAGTCCACCGTTTTCTAAGCAGCTTTGCTGCCTTTGTAGGCCTACCAACAGTCGCACAAGACAGCCCACTACAAATTCGTTCAAACACTCTGGCCGCCCAAGTACAAGTCAGCTCACCACAAATTCGCTCAACACTCCGGTGAGCCGAACCCTTTGCCCAGCTTAGTGCGAGAGCCCTAGATCAACTAATACTTTGATTGTTCTAAAAAAAACTAATACTTAGATTAATCTCTTGTATCACTTGCGATTCTGCCAATTTTGTCCAGATTCTGTACTAGTACGTGTGTGCACTTGAGTTATACTGATGCTATGCCGAATTTGTACCTTGGTAAATTGATATTTGATACGGCACATCCTATGAATGCTACATATATTCGTTTCCCTACTGTTGATGTTCTCAAGAGACGATCGTTGTTCCTATTTTTGCCGCGCAAAGAGAAGATAGGTTCAATTAGAGTCCAATATTGGTGGATCGTGTTATCCTTGCAGGAGTGCGGTTGGGGGCCACCTAGCAACGTGTTGAAGATGGCGGCGCACCTTCAGAATAGTCCTTTTTTATTTTAGTGTGTTGTTTTTATTTTCAGTTTGGCAAAAGTGGGTCCGAGTCAAGTTATTTTATTTTCCTAGTTGGTTTTTACTTGTAAGTCAAGTTGAGTCGGCTACTATATAAAGCCAGGGGTGTGCACCATTGTGAGGGAGTTGAAATTATGTAAGATTGAGTTATATCGTAAGGGATTACCCAGGATGGGTCGCCGTTATCGAGGAGTTGTTGGTTTTGATTGCTGATCGTTTCCGATCTGTTGTTGCTGCGTGCGTGGGATTGATTCCGATCTATCCAACGTTGTTGTCCTTGGTTCGCCGTGAAAGATTGGGCCTAAAAACCCTTTGGATCACGTTGATCCTTATCATCTTGGTATCAGATTCGTCGGGTTTCTCACGGCGAGTTCGTTCTGAGATTTATTTGCTGCTCTTGATTTGTTGTTGGAAGTTTTGCTGCCGGAGGCGCCACGCCAAGACACCGGTCCTGTTTGATTTGCTGCTGCCGTTCGTGGAAGCTCTGTCGGAGGCTAGTACTGCCTTGGATCACCGCCGCCGTTCTTCAGTTTTTGTTGCAGCTTGCCTCGCGTTTGTATCGCTCCACTCGATCACGTGGGAATCCGTGTCTGTTACGATCGCTAGATTGGATCGGCCTGGAGTTTGCGTTCGGGAAGAAAGAAGGAAGATACCGATTAGATTTGGATTCGATTGCCAAGGAAAGAAAAAAAAAGAAAAATACAGATCAGATCGGTATTGTCTGGTACGATTCTGCTTTGCTTGTACAAGGAAAAGGAGCATACCTATTGGGTAAGGGCTTGTGCATCGGATCTGTTAGTAAAAATATATATACTAGCAAACATGCCCGTGCGTTGCAACGAGCGAACAAATTCCAACTTAATACGGAGATATGAGATAATCTTAAATTTACATAAAATATCTCAGCAAGTCAGAAAGGAGAATGACAACAAACAGACCACTGTTTCCATTCGAACCCGGTTTTGTTTTGGCTGCATATTGCCATGTACACAGTACCAACTGTAAATACCGTGTAAAATTGTCTCACGAGGTTCTTCGTTCGGGTTTACAACCTCTACCTTAGGGGGGTCATTATTCTTTTTCGTAAACTTGAGCGGGGGTATTTATACTTCTTTCCCTTATAATTCTGGAGGGACAACAATTTCTGAGAGGAAATCATGAGCAGGCAGAATAAATACTCATCATGTATTTTTGGTCCGTATAATTCATGAAAGAATGCTGATTTAACTATACATGTTAGTCTTGCAAGAAAGGACTGCAACAACTACCACCACAAACCACCACGTTTATTTTCCCACATCCACTCATGTATCTAGCCATTTTGGTTTTGATTGTAAGATGGTGATAAAATATTACACATACAACTGAAACCGAAAAATATATAAAAACCATACATCTGAAACCCTTCCATGTCCAATACAAAACAGTTATAATTTTCCAGAATGTATAATGGAGTTGAATCTAATCTGACCAGATAATTCCCGTGAGTATATTACTAACTGGAAACAAACGACTGAAAGACTGCGTACAAAGGCTAATTCGTATATCACATGGTATTAGTTTACCAAATACAAAAGGAGCCCTCGCCACGATAGTGAAGAGCTACAGGCCTACACAATGAACGGAGAGAGAAGCAACATCAGTTGGTGACAGAGATAAGAGAAAACCAACATCGGCAAGTGACGAGAGACAGAAGCATCATGCTCCCGACAGACAGAGCAGAGGCAGCTGTGCTAGAGAGAGAGCCCCGCATGGGAGCAAGCAAGAAACCAGCGCAATTCAAATAATTGTTGACATAGATAAAAGATGGTCAAGAAAGACACATGAGGCAAATTTTCGAGAACCTTAATAAGGTAGTGGAATGATGAAGATGCTCTGACCTGTGCGGCAACTGCAGCGGTGACGATCCACTCCGGGCAACATGGTAGAACCCTAGAGGTTGTCCAATGGTGATGCTTACTGCAATGACAAGATACTCGCTGTATGAGGCGCTAGCTGCAACAGAAATTGTTTCTCTGCCACAGATCAAAGTACGTATCAAAACAATGACTGAATGGGAGAAAGGATATCTTAATTTTTTTATCTGCCACAGATCATGCACAAAGGGAAATATCAGTCAGGTATCACATCACAGGAGGCTTTCCAATAGAGCATCGGACAACCCAGGGCCATCTCCCACTTTGTCCTTCAAAGTTCAGACTGTGCAAGAAGTCCTAAGAATTGCATCATACAACCATTAGATATCAAGAGCTTTGGGAGCACATGAAACCTTGAATAAAAATCTAGTGCAGATCTTAACTATCCAATTCTTAGTCCACACAAAACATAATCCAGTAGCAATGAAACCAGTTAGTGATTCTCAATTCTCAGGCATCACATAGAAATATAGAATGGACAGAAAAGTAGGACGCCATGCGATCGGACTCTAGAAATCTCATATCATAACTGAATGTCTACTTTCTCAGGACAGTTAAAAAATCGACTGCAAAAATGCATTGCACTGAGACCGGATAGTGCTTGGGGAACTCGATGTGGGCGACGCCAGGGCCGGTGGAGCGCACGTGTGGCCGCGTGGCGCCATGCTTGCCGTCGGCGGCGGGAAGGGTCCCTGTGGCGGCGTGCAGGGAGCCGGCGGCAAGCAGTCTCGTTCGACCGCGAAGGGCTCGGTCGCGTCCCTGTGGCGGCGTGCAGGGAGCCGACGGCAAGCAGTCTCGTCCGACCGCGGTGGGCTCGGTCGCGTCCCTGTGGCGGCGTGCAGGGAGCCGACGGCAAGCAGTCTCGTCCGACCGCGGTGGGCTCGGTCGCGTCCCTGTGGCGGCGTGCAGGGAGCCGACGGCAAGCAGTCTCGTCCGACCGCGGTGGGCACTGTGCTGCACGCAAAGCCACGGAGGGTGTCCGGTTTGGAGGAGGCGGCGGGATGCGGGCGCCGGCTGCAGGGAGCTCGACTCCCTCCTCTCCGACATAGAACGGGACCTGGACGGCGCCGGCCACCTCTCCTCTCGGACTCGCTCGGGACGCCACGGCCGCCTTCTCACGTCGAGAGAGGAGAGGCGAGTGGATAAGGTCAAGGGAGTAAAGTGCAAAAATGTCGATTTCTTGAACTGCGGGTTTGTTTCTCTATTTCGGAAGGGCTAAAATGAAAAAACGCGACGGACGTACGACATACCACGGTCGTTTATGCATATTATATATAGTAGAGATATATAAATCTGCATGTGAGCCTGTTACTTGGATCGGATCATTAATTCTACGCGGAGTGTTTGGTTTTGTCTCTGATCGATCCCTGCAGCCTAACCTGTCCAAGTTGTCTACTGTTTGCCGTTTCTGCTACTGCTTGTTGTTTATGTTGCCGACCACCGTTTCGCCACCGCGACACTGTTTTGTGCGACGACCATGGGCTGCTTATCTGCTGGATCTTATTTAGAAGAGAGGGGCCAATGCAATAACCTGTTTCACACTAAGCTGAAGGTACAAGACAGAGCATGTGCATTGACGATCGATCATTTGAGTACTGTCAATATTGTTAGTATTGAGATGGTGGAGAAGCTGAACTTATCGAGGACACTGCATCCACAACCCTACCAGTTATGTTGGGGTCCAGACAGGTTCACAAATCACAATCACATACCAAACACAAGTGCAATGTATGCTAGGACCATTATCTTTTGTCGTTCTGTGCGACGTACTTCCAGAGTATTTGGTTTCGTGTCATGTTTTGTTAGGACAGCCGTGGTGCAATCAGCAAGGTGCAGTCTACTCCTTGAACTATGACACGTACACGTACTACCAATATACTGTGATTCGTGGTAAGAGAGAGTATGCACTGAAATCTATGGATACCATAATCTACAAGGCTTGGAGAGAAGAGCGATTGCAGAAGAAGGAGGCCGAATTGAAGCTTAAAGAGTTCGAAGAGGCAAATAAGAGGGAAGTCGAAGCTGCTGCAATTCCTGTAGTGGCCGACACTGCTGCACTTGTTCTTGCACCCATTCAGCCTATAGATGTGGCCGATACTGCTGCAATTCATGTCGTTTCTGCAGATTCTACGGTTGACGTTTCTATGGTTGACGTTCAGCTTGTTCATGACGATGTTGCTGCAGAAGATGACTCGAAACCGAGGACGGTTTCGCCTGAAGGGGGGAGGATGATACGGCACATCCTATGAATGCTACATATATTCGCTCCCCTACTGTTGATGTTCTCAAGAGACGATCGTTGTTCCTATTTTTGCCGCGCAAAGAGAAGATAGGTTCAATTAGAGTCCAATATTGGTGGATCGTGTTATCCTTGCAGGAGTGCGGTTGGGGGCCACCTAGCAACGTGTTGAAGATGGCGGCGCACCTTCAGAATAGTCCTTTTTTATTTTAGTGTGTTGTTTTTATTTTCAGTTTGGCAAAAGTGGGTCCGAGGCAAGTTATTTTATTTTCCTAGTTGGTTTTTACTTGTAAGTCAAGTTGAGTCGGCTACTATATAAAGCCAGGGGTGTGCACCATTGTGAGGGAGTTGAAATTATGTAAGATTGAGTTATATCGTAAGGGTTTACCCAGGATGGGTCGCCGTTATCGAGGAGTTGTTGGTTTTGATTGCTGATCGTTTCCGATCTGTTGTTGCTGCGTGCGTGGGATTGATTCCGATCTATCCAACGTTGTTATCCTTGGTTCGCCGTGAAGGATTGGGCCTAAAAACCCTTTGGATCACGTTGATCCTTATCAATATTTTTGCCCTTGGTTTTTGGCTCGGGGCGTAGCCAATTCCTGGCTCCGCCACTGCACACACATGTAGCTTTTTTTTTAGATAAAAAACGTATATTAATATCGCGGAGATACAAATTACACCCAGCCTCTGCAACAACGCAATAACCAAATCTATTACGGATGCACACAGCCGAAAGACAATAAGAAGAAGAAATAAAAAAGAAAAGTCCTGCTACAGAGTTACAGTCCTTGCAGCAGCCGCACAACCACCACCAAGACACCACCTGATGTCCAATTCTTCAAAAGCAGCACCTTCAAGAAGAACAGTGCCAGGCACAACCAATTAAGGCCAGACCTTGGGTTTTCACCCTGAAGATAGTCTCCGCTCTCAAAACAATGTCTTCAGCAAGACCATTGTCAGGCACAACCAATTAAGGTTAGACCTTGGGTTTTCACCCTGAAAGGTAGGACTTTGAATTTCACCTGTGATGTTGCTGATGCATGTAAAATGCATACATGAACTTTACATTTTATCACTTGATATTCCAACTTATTTGCATCATATATGGGTTATATTTATGTTTTATAATGATTTTAGGGGATAATTCACAGTTTCCCCATTTATTTGGAATTAACCCTGCAGAACCAGAAAACCCCTTTTTCCATGTTTTTGACTTTCAGGGGCCAAACGACGTCCAAATGACCTAATATTTTACGGGGCCCAATATTTGGAAATAAGAAGACGTACGAGCCAAGAATCCGCGAAAAAGGAAGTCCGAGGAAGAAAATAGATGGTCCCATGCGGCCAGATTCCTTGGCCGTGTGGGACCACCTCTTTTATTCCTCGTGGCTCCGATGTCGTCCGTTTTCGTCTCCGTGGCTTCGTCTTGACCTAAAAACGTCTATAAAAATAGTCCCCCGAGGAGTTTCGCGAGGAGGCGGCGCAGAAATACAAAACCACGAAACAGAAGACTGGAGCTGCAGATTGGAGGGGGAAAACTCCGGCGGGGCGCTGCCGGGGTGGTCTCCATCTTCTCCAACATCTCCACCATCATCACCATGATGAAGGGGGAGTAGTCCACCCCCTGGACTTTGGGTTTGTGGTGGTAACTTGATCTAATCTCTCTATGTATGATCATTGTTGAAGTCCATATGATGTGCCTTGCATAAGTATGGATCTATCTATGTAATTCCTATGGTGGATATTGTGGTATGAGATGATATTTGTTATGCATTTACCGTTGTGTTGGATCTTTTATGACTTGTCATACTTTGGAGATATTCTATGATGCATGTGATGGTTCGATTTATGCATAATGCCTTGTTTATCCATGTCATGAGGTGATTGACACCACCAAGTGTAGATAGATGAGAGAGATGTGGTCATGCACACGAAATATGAATCATTGCACTAGTGTTTAGAATATTGTCCATTATGAAGTATGATGTATGTAGGTACGGGATGGCCGATGTGACAACGGCATATGTATTGAGTGACACAATACAGCCCAACATCCTTTATCTGGGGGTAAAAAGGAAGAAGTATGATGTGGGAGTGACAACAAACCACGCTAGCCTTACGAGGGTGACCTAGCAACACAAATGATTATTTTCTTTCAACTATGTGTTTTAGGACATGTAGCCGTCATAGAAGTTTACCATTAAAGCATGACAATTGTGTGTACTTTTTATCTATAACATGATAATCACCATAGATGGGAGAGAGGATTGAGTGAACCCATGAACCCATGTCCATTGTTCCTATAAGAGAAAACCTTTGTCTTGTCCTCTTGCATTGAAGAGGATTGGGACACTTTTACATTCTTGTTTTGTTACATTAAACTTCCATCCATTAAATCAACCATCTTGTTCTTTAAACTGTTTAGTGCATAATCAACTAAAACTTGTGACACTTTAGTTGTAGGGAATAGATAACTTTTCCTTCTTGCTCCTGCGGATCGATACCCTACTTCCACATTGAGAGGTGCTACAGTGATCCCCTGCTCTTGGGGGTTATCAAGTACTTTTCTGGCGCCGTTGCCGGGGAGCGTAGCGCTTAAGTTTCTATTCTTGTGTGCACTAGACTTTAGATTTATTTTATCTTGTTTTATATCTTACAATCACCTAAGCTTGGGGAGGTTGCACCTACGTGAGCATCATCTTATCCATCTTTACCTTCAAATCATTTTATTTTGTTTTGTTATTGTCTTGCATATTTCGGTTTGCATATTTTATTTTCAGTTTTGCATTTTGTGTTGCATTGGTTATTTCGGTTTGCATTGTTCAGTATCATTTTATTTTCAGTTTTCATCTAAAAACTTAAAATCCATAAAAATTAAGTGTTGCTTTCAAGCTATGGAGGAAGGTTATGTCAAAACTATTGGAGCTTACTATGAATATCGATCTACCAAAGAAGGAAATAGAATGCTTGAATTGCTTGAACATCTCGATGATATGGCTATTGAGTTTTGTGAATTACATGATGTAACTTGCTGCTTTAGAAAAGACTATAAACACTCTCCCTATCAATGTAAGCACAACAGTGATCCTCTAATTGCTTGTTATCGTGAAAATAAATTTTCATGCCCTGATATAGAACAAGTTGAGAAATATATTGCTTATGTTGCAGCCCATGAAATAGACTTTCTTATTGATAATTTTTTGCAACTAGTCATGAAGCTCGTGTAATGAAAGGACACATTTCTATTCTTCTCCAACTTTGCAAAAAAGAGTTTAGTGATAATGTTTATGTTAAAGAAAGAATTCTTGCTGCCATGGAAAGTACTAATATTTTGCAGGAAAAGGATAATGAAAACATAAGCTTGGAAGAGGAAGTATGTGAAGAGGAGATTGAAATGGATGTGTTCCAACCTAAGCTTGGGGAAGAATTGGATCTCCCAACTTCACCATCAACATTTGATAGTAGCACTCAAACTCAAAAGTCTTTTGTTATTTATGAAAACCCATGTTATGATGAGTGTCAAACTAAAAATTCTATGGTCCTATATGATAACTCATGCTATTATGATGAAACTAATAATGCTCCTTTACTTTCTATTAATGCTACTAGTGAACTTATTGATGATAATGAGGAGTATTGCTTAAATATGCTATATGATAATGCTTTAGATGATGGTCCTATGCTTATTGATAAACCTCCATGTTTAGTTGTTACTAAATTATGTGAGGATAAAAATGATATACTTGCTGTTTGTGATGTTACTCTTACTCATGAGAGTCCTACTTTGTTTCTGGATTCTCCTAATTACACCATAGAGGAGAAATTTGCTTATGTTGAGAAATACTTATGTGGTTTGCAATTACCTTTAGTTCCAAATCTTTGTTGCAACCATGATATTAAACTTGATATTGATCTTAATAACTATTTTGAAAGAGGGAAGCATGCTAATGAATTCCATAATAAATTTAATGATCCTCTTTATGTACCTAAATTATCTAAGTTGGATGAGTCCAATGGTTATATGGGTGAATTTACTTTTACTTCTTGCAACTATTATGAAAGAGGAGGTGATAAGAGCCCTCTTTATGTTGCTAATAACTATAAGTTGCAAGTATCTACTGTTAATATGCATTGGAAAATTTCTATTTATTGTGCTTCATTCATATACAAAATGCCAATGCATAGAAAGAAAGTTAGACTTTGTTGTTATTACTTTTGTGTTTTGTTTTTCTCTCTACTAGGTCTCAACTTGAATATTATTTTGATTGGATTGATAACACCATGGGACCCTGGTATTATGCATGAACACTTCTCAAGGAAGAGGGACACACCAAAGAACAAGCTCCCTCATGAGCTTCAACCTTCATGATCACCAAAGTAAGAAGCCTAGCTACATGGCTATAAAGAAAGCGCTTTACGGGAGGCAACCCGGTTGTTTTTATTTTTGATTTTCTTTGTGTCCTCTTGCTGTAACAAGAGGCTTAGTTTTTAGTTTTGTTTCTGGAATTTTTAATAAAGTGCCAAGTTTTACCTATTTTGGCTTGAAAAAGTTGCTTTTTGCATTCGGAGACTTTATTCCAGCACGAATCTGTGCACGGTATGATTTTTCATTCCTATTCTGTACTCCGAATGAGCTGAAATTTGAACTGTAATTGCAACTTTTCATCCTCTGTAAGCGTGAATTTTTTCAGATTTTTTCGACATATTTAAGTAGGGTAGAAAAATGCGTTTTGCTGCTGCTGTTTTTTGGACAGATTCTGTCCCATTTTGTTTGATGCATTCTTTGAACTTTTAACTTGAATCTTTTTGATCCAATTGAGTTTATAAGTAGGCATACAACATTATATACTTTCTGGACATGTTTCACATTTTTTTAAGGATTTTATGCAGCAAGCAATTCATTTGTCTATCACTACTAATGTCGCCCCACAGAAAAGAGATGGGAGAAACGGTGTTTTGAAGTTTTTTCACAGGGATTAGAGGAGATGCACCAAGAGTTATCCAAGGATGGTGAAGACCATAAGCTTGGGGATGTGAAGACAACCCCATTGGACCAACACACTCTCGGTTTGCACACGTCTAACTTCTGTTTTTCGATCAATGCACTTTATCGCATAAACTTGGAGCGTCTTTTATTTTTGTTATTTCGGTTTGGTTTTTTATTTGTGAGACACCACTTTTCATTTATGTTATGAGAGAGCTACTGGAAATTTGGGTTGAATTAAGTTGGATGCTATTAAAAAGATTGGGAAAGGGATGTTTGAGTTGATTCAAAAAGATACATATAGTTGCATGATTCATGTGCTTTTTAATGAGTATTAATTTGCAAGTGTTTTATCAAGAGCTATCTTTTATTCATGTTTTGATGCTGAATGTTACTTTACTTTGTTTAACATGGATTGGTTAGTTCTATGGACACTTATGCATGCATTTAGACGGTCAACTTTCTCCCTCTTGCTAACCCAAAAATTCCAACAAGTAAAAACTTGTTTTCCAACACCTTCAACCAAAGTTTTTCCAGTGAGTCCACCATATATACCTATTAGCTTTATGCTATTCCGAGTATGTTTATCATGTTATATTGTATTATCTATACTTCTGAATTAAAATGCTTATGTTATTGATTGTTATGGGAAAAGTTGGTTAAAAAGCTCTCACGAAACTTGATGCACACTTTACTTTTATTGCATTAAATAAACATGACCCATTGTGATTTAAATTATGATGTTGTGGGCTTGACCGAATCCCTCTGATCCAGCAATCTCTAGGAATTAGCCCATGAAAGATCACCGGCGGAGCCTTCCGAAACTCGACACTCTTGCCAGATCAAGGTACCGGCGTCAAGCAGATCTTCATCTTGACGTGATTCGGAACCAAGGACCACCGCCTTTATTCGCAAGACCAACGGGCCCCACGCCGCCGGTCAACTCCAGCCGGACTGGATGACGGAACGGATCCGCCGATCCAGCCGCGAACCCGGCCGGCCACGTCCGGCGAAGGACAAGACCACCACCACCATGCCCGGAGCAGCTGCTCGAGGCGTCCTCGACGATGCGAAAATGGCCCCGGATAGCCTCCACACCGTCGTCGACGTAGCAGCGGAGGTGCGCGAGATCGAGGTCCGATCTAGGCCCAGCGGGCCAAGATCCATCCCGTCACCCGCTCTGCCCCAGTCTACTAGCGCCGCCGCCGGCCGTCGCTTGTCCAGATCGTCGCCATCCGCGCCGCCTTCGCTGGAGAGGAAGGGCAGATCGCCGCCGCCCCGGCCCATCCAGCGATCGAGGAGACCACCGCCGCCGCCGCGCCACATGGGCCTTTGCCCAGCGACTATGGCGGCGGCGACAGAGAGGAGGGGCGCGAGGGGAGGCTTGAAGGGCGGCGAGGAGGGGGCACCCCGGGGGCGGCGCGGCGCCGCCGCCTCGGGGGTGGCAACAATTATTTGTGTCACACATGTAGCTAGACATATTTTAGTGCAAGGTTCAAAAAGAAAAAGATATACTACTATCAACCTATTTGTATGCATGACCACAGATTACTACTCTTAGTTATTTGCATCATTCGCCGATGAAGATTGACAGTTGGGGCCGCATGCTGGGCATTCTGCCTGGCATGTTTTCCTTGTTGGCCAACATGGGTGGCCAGGCAGGCTCGCGCAGCAGAAACAAACAACACGGGGATGCCGCTCGCAAAGGTATGGGAGACAAAATTTTAGGGATAGCTTGGTCGAGCCAGCCATGGTAGCACTGTTATTTGTGTTTACATGACCATCTGGGGTGATACTTCTTCTTCTTTCCTCAAGGCGACCTACAACGTGTAATAGTATGTCTTCATTACATGTAGAACCCATGCACATAAACAATCCGAGGAAAATTCCATTCACGTTAATAATCGTAATATTTTGTGGATGGTAGTATTTATATAATTTTAGCACTTACAATTTATTTACATTCTATTTCCAAGATATCATAAATTGAGATGCTTATATTTATATTCTACTTTCCTCCATACTACCTATTGGATGCAATAGTATCGGAAAGTGCAAATGGATCCCTTTCGATCTGCATTTTTTAGTTTCAAAGTTTTGAAGCAAAACCCTGCATGGTAATAGGGAACTCTACCCGTGTGCAAAACTTCAATCCCAATTTCGTAATATTCTAGTCTGTACAAAAAAGAGAAACCTGACAACTTTTCAAAAATTTGTAACGTGTGCTGTTCACCTATCAAGATTCACTCATTTGTCATTTTTACTCAACCTCGATATACAAACGAATTTCGGATTGTATTTTCGCACACTTGTAGGTCATATCATTGTCAATACCAAAGATTTTTTTTTGAAACGTAAGAATGCAAATTTTGAATTGTTTTAAAAATGAGCTCCCTAGAGCCCGGGCTCCAAGACACCTCACTCGCAACCAACAGCGGAGCTGCACGATCTTGAACCAGAGTGCACAGAGGGTGCCACAACATATAAAAATCATATTTAGGGTTGCATATATGGTGAAAAAATGATAGTTTACAAAGGAATTTTTTCTACCCGGTGTCATGTGTGCCCGGCTAGCCCTTAAAGGATCCGCCACTGCTCGCGACAATATGCCTTTCGAACACTCTGGTTTAAGTAATTTATCACTCCGAGTATGTTGTATTTCCAGATGCCTTAAATTGAAATACAAAGAAAAACTACAGGCTAGTGATCTTACAGTATTATGCGTGTTTTATAAATAACTTCGTATTTGCACACCTAAAGTGGTATCATAGGAAAATTGAAAATGCAAAGTAAACAATTGTATCACATATTACAACCAGCTAGTCACATGTACTCCCATACTTACAATCTGTTGTCGTTGCAAGGCATCCGACTAGGAACAAGAAGGTTATGAAGTGTGACATGCCACTCCCTCTCATATTATCTCCACCTCGACCTCGACCGACACAACTATATGCGCGATCGGGAGTGTGATATTATAGAGACATTGACCGTGCCACTATGACCAAGCGTCACACCTATATATAGGATGCACGTGCATTTATGTTTTGTCAATAAATGAGAAACATTGCATGATATTCACATTCACTACATTATAAATATATTAGAATCTCAATTATGGTAATAGTATTACATGCCATTATAATTAATTTTCAATATTTCGTAATTGAAGTATGTGAATATTGTATACTTTGTAATTGGCCTACATGAACAAGTATATCATTCGTATTTTTATAGTATTTACATCCTTCACTCAATTCCATGGTTTAACTTCAGCACGATGCATGAGAATAGGTAGCTAGAAGTGAAAGATCAAGATGTCGCCTACAACTAATGGGGAGGGTGAAAGGACAAGGATGTCACCTAGAGGGGGGTGAATAGGCGTTTTAAATTTTTTCCGGTTTTAGGCTTGATAAATGCGGAATAAAACTAGTTGTTTTAATTTAACAAGCATACAACCTAAATATACTAGGCTCACCTATGTGCACCAACGACTTATGCTAAGCAAGACAAGCAACAAGGTGATAGCAAGATATAAGATTTCAAGCACGAAGGCTATCACAATGCAAATTGCATAAGTAAAGAGCTCGGGTATAGAAATAACCGAGGCACGTGGAGACGATGATGTATTCCCGAGTTCCTTCTTTTTAGGGGAGTACGTCCCGTTGGAGGGGTGTGAGTTTCAAACTCAAGACGCCACAAATGGCCTCACCCTATTCTCCGATGAACCTTGACCAAAAGCTCGATTCACCTTCCACTATCGGAATCCTTCAAGGCGGAATCCGGAGCCTTTACAACAATCTTGAGGAACAACCCACAAATGGTTTGAGAGCTCCCAAGTCACCAACAACCGTCTAGGGTCCAACGACCCAAGAGTAACAAGCTCACAAACTTTCACTTCCACGAATCTTCGTGGAGAGAGCAAACCGATGCACAAAAGCAAAGGCAAGAACACAAGAAGTGCTCAAGTCCTTCACTCCCAAATCCCACCAAAAGCAACTAATGCTTGTGGGGGGAGAAGAGAGGAAGAACAAAGAAGAACTCAACAAATGAAACTCCAAAATCTAGATCCAAACGGTTCCCCTCACTTAGAGGAGAGATGGATAGGTGGAAATGTAGATCTAGATCTCCTCTCTCTTTTCCCTAAAAAAGGAGCAAGAATCATTGGAGGGATTGAGAGAACTCAAAGCTTTGGAGGTCAACAATGGAGGAGGAGAGAGAGAGCACCAAAACTTGGGAACCATTGGGGAAGAAGACCCCATAAATAGGTTCCCATCAAATCCAACCGTTGGGGGCAGTTTTTCCTGCGCGGGCCGGAAGTTCCGGTACTTACCCCGGAACTTCCGCCCCTTCCGGACCTCTGAAAAATGGCTAAGTCTCTTAACTTTTCGGTACTGGACTTGTGCCGGAACTTTGGCCGGAACTTTGTCCGGGACTTCCGGGGGCCGGAATTTCCGGCCCCTAAACCGGAACTTCCGCCCCTTCAGAAAACTGCAGAAACATCAATACGAAAACGGCAATATCTTGAGCATCCGAACTCCGTTTTCGATGATCTTGGGCTCGTTGTAATCACAACGAAGAGCTCTATAAGATCATGCAAACAGACATCATAGTTCAACAAGGAAGGATAAACCAAATGTAGAAAGGTAAACCTTCTCTAAAAAAGAACAACCGGTTAATCCTCCAACATAAAAAACTCAACAACATATTCATATGAAATCCGTTTTTGATGAACTAGAGCTTGGTATGGAGATGAACACAAGCTCTAAATACTCACATAGATAAAAGCCAAATAAGAACCAAGAAAGATGAAATGCCAAGTATGCAAAGGTTTGAGCTCTCCACAAAGATGCGATCAAGTTACTCACCAGAGAGCCCCTCTTGATAGTATGGTATCTATCCTATAACCCGGTCTCCGAACTAACAACATGAGACCGGTAAAATAGAAACCCTATCAAGATCATACCTTTGCCTTGTGCATTCCACTTGAGTTAGATGATGACGATCTTGACTCTCTCAAGTTGGAACACCTTTCTTGATCATGCTTGCTAGCACATGCTTGATGAAGACTTCTCCAAATACTCGCCCATACTCCATTATGGGAGAGTCTCGCTTAGCTCCGTCTTCATGTATCCATTGCAAGCTTTAATCAAATGATATCTTCCGAGATGGATCATATTGAACTTGCACCTCATCTTCTTCTCTTGACATATATGATGGCTTGGAGATAAACATGAATGTGCCCTCAATCTTATTTTCCAAGCCACACTTTACCATGTAAGATTCTAGAGTACAACACATGAAATCCAATCTTTTCCTATGGACAAGATTTATAAGAATATCTCAATGCAAACATTAGTCCATAAGGATTGTCATTAATTACCAAAACCACGCATGGGGGCAACATGCACTTTCAGAGGGGCTAGTAGGCATTTTAAAATAATTATATATTTGGCTTAAGCGAATGCAGAAATAACCTTCTCGTTTAGTTTACAAACACAAATACTAAATATGTTAGGATTAACTAAGTTCACAAAAAACAAATTAAGCTTTACAATATGAGCACAAGATATATCACTAGTGATAAACATTCTATGAGAAGATATATGAATTCAAAGTTAGAGATAAACTGGGACACACGGAGACGAAGGTGTAACCCGACGTTCACTTCCTCGTAAGGAAGCTAATCACCATTGAAGAGGTGTGGGTTACCTTGAAGGACCCCGTGAATGCTTGGAGAACTCATCTTCTTCTCTAAGCCACTTGTATGAAGTAGGGTTCTTTTCTCCAGTAAGATTTCTCCACCCCAGAATACGCAAGCTACACAAATCCTTTACAAATCTCAAGAAGGGGAAAGCCCGCCCTTTTCACATCCTGCATGAAGAGGGAATGCGACACCAACAGGCAAACCAACTAGGAAGGGTACCCTCCAAGAGTAACAAACTCACGAGATCTTAATTACTCGAACATATCAACATGTAGAGATCAAACCGACACAACACATGTAATGTAAGTGCATCAAGAAATGATCAAGTCTTTCTCTCTCAAAAATCACACAAAAGCAGCAGATGATATGGAGAAATTCGAGAGGAAAAAGAAAGGATGAGTTAAACCAATGACTTCAAGATATAATCCAAAAGCTCCCATTCAAAGTGAAGAGTAATTGATTGTTGGAAATTCAAGTATAGATCGCCTCTCTCTTTTTTCTCCAAAAGATGCTAAGATCATTGGAAGGGTTACAGAGGAATCAAACTTTTGAATGTCAACAACGGTGGAGAAATTCGTTCTCAAAGCTTATGTCTCAATGGGGAGGAAGATCCCTTGTATAGGCCAATGAAATTGGCCCGTTGGAGACATTTTCGTGACCACGGTGCCCATACCAAAACCTATGGACTTGTATATGAAACCCAAAATTTATGAATCGGAATCCAGACCTCCAAAACCATAACCAATCATAGTGATATGACAGATTCTAAAACTAAACTTACGTGATGTTCGACGGTATGCGGAGTGAGGATAAGATCAATGAAGATGGATAAATAGATCCAATATAATTTGTTCTTGTTTAAATTTTCATACAATCCGATGTAAGTGACACTTTTGCATCAAGCGGGATTTATAAAGAAGTCGCTGCGCCGCTTAGACCAAAAGCAAAAGGGCCTCCACACGAACAAATGATGTGTTAGAATCTCTCATGCTCGTGGACTTACGTTATTGGAATCTTTCCATAATCAAAAGTTCAGTCATAATTCGGTGCCCATAAGTTTGGTAGAGAACGCACAAAAAGCCAATAGCCGACAATGAAAATCAGCTAAATTCCAGAAACAAACCAAACAAAGACCTAATGTTAGTCAAAGTCAAACAAATTTTAGAGCACAATCACACACAGCCATCAATCATCAAAGCACAAATAGGCCAAAGCCATGTACTTAGATCCGGGTTTGGGATTGGGATCTGGCAGAGCTTAGCGAAAACCGTTGTTAAACCAATACAAATACAAACACAAACACTTTAATAAGCATGAGAATCATGACAGCGTTATATGCTCTCCAAACCCAACACAACGGTTAACCTCTCCGCACGCACGCACGCAATCGAAGGGGAGAGAGTCCAACAGCACCCAGCCAAGCCAGAGCCACCACCACCACGAGCACAGCGGAGAGCCGGGTCGTCGCCTTCCCTCGCCTCCTCTCCCCCACCCCCAGCTCGGCTAGGGTTCCCCACCTCCCCTCCCCCACCATGGACTCCGGCGACTCGGGCGGGGGCGGCGCGGCGGCCGCCGCCGCGGCCAAGTGGCGGAGCGACGCGTCGCGGGCGTTCCAGTACTACCTCGACCGCTCCACCCCGCACGCCACCGGCCGCTGGGTCGGCACCCTCGCCGTCGCCGCGATCTACGCCCTCAGGGTCTACACGCTCCACGGCTTCTACATCGTCAGCTACGGACTCGGGATCTACCTCCTCAACCTCCTCATCGGCTTCCTCTCCCCCATGGTCGACCCGGAGCTCGACCCCTCCGCCGCCCAGGACGGGCCAGCGCTGCCCACGCGCGGCTCCGACGAGTTCAAGCCCTTCATAAGGCGACTCCCAGAGTTCAAGTTCTGGTACGCCCCCAGATCTCTCGCCAGATCTCCCGGATCTGCGTGCCTAGCTTCTTTGTTGTGTGTAGCGGCCGTGATCTGCCTGCCTAGTTCCCCACCTGCCTTGTGCAGATCGCCACCGCGATCCTAGCTCACCGGTCAGATTAGTCTGGGTAAACCGGAATCTCGTTCTGCCACTCATGGCCCATTATTATACTACTAGTGTTAGTCAACTACGCCTCGTTATATCTCAATCTAGTGAATAAATGACCATCTTTTTGCATCCGTCCGTCCAAGCAAAACTGTGGCATTCATCAAAGAATCAAGCTGTCGAGAGCTAGGTGCCCAGCCAGTTGGTCTTGGTATTCTTGATCTACCGACACAGGTGTATTCAGTACAAATGTAAAGTGTACAGCTTGTCAGTGCTGCTGTTGTCCACGGATCACAAACTTGTGCCGTTCTTAACTTAAGATCAGTTGATTCAAAGTCAGACTGCACGTCGGTTAGTTTGTTACACGTCCTTGTCAAGCACAATCAGTTCTGAAGCATGCTGCAATCTACTTTAACTACTTAAAAGCCTTTGTTCTACGGTGCTCTTTTTCTGCTGCCTGTTCATGTATGGTCTCAATTGGCTTGTTTGCTTTCATGATATTGTGGTAACTGTAGGAACAACAAAATACAGAAACTTGTGTCGGAAAAACTTTCATCCGTAATCAAGAACGATGCATATCTTGTGGTTGTTTCTGTAGGTACTTCTTTGTGGTAACTGGTAACCTAATTGTAAATTCTGCATGCCATTTTTATCTAACTTACTGCCGAAAGTTTGTGTGTAATGAAAACATTGACACCAAGAAATTAGAACCAACACACTTGTCTTTGGTTGTTTGGTCCTTACTTTTATTTGTCATACAAACCAGCTCAAGTCTAAGCCCTAACCCCAACATATCTCCAAAGGTTGTACTCATTATTGGACTTTATATCTCTTTCGACTTTGTCCACCAGCAACCTGACAATCTTGAAGCCTGTCACTAGTGTCACTACCTCCTTAACTGCAGCTGACTTGCCTGAATAAACCACTGTAGCATATTAGCCTCTTTCATTTTGTGTTCGGACAAATTAAAGTGTTCTATTTTATTTAGAAGCAAAAATCAAAGTTAATGGAACTTATAATTAGTTTTCCATTGGATTTTTCAGTGATTCCGTGAGCTCTTCATTGACAATCCATCACCACTGCTGACATTGTTGAGTTTACATGTTCTATGCCAGTAGAATTTAAGCATTTCCATTGTGATCCCATGGAACTATCCTTAGCCGCAAGCTTTCTTAGAGCAAAAACAAAATCAGAAACTGCCTTTTGTATTTATGCAATGCTTATATTTTATTTCCGGTTTTGTATATGTGGTGCATTCCTCATACATGATATATCCATAATATTAGTTTGCTCACGTTTCAGGTATGCAATCACAAAAGCTTTTGTGGTAGCTTTTGTGATGACTTTCTTCTCTGTATTTGATGTTCCCGTCTTCTGGCCTATACTTCTCTGCTACTGGATTGTGCTTTTCGTCCTGACGATGAAGCGCCAGATTCTGCATATGGTCAAGTACAAATATGTGCCTTTCAATATTGGGAAGCAGGTTAGTGTGTGCTGTTGAGTTATGTTTGTCCACTGCCTGGTCATCTGCTTAAGATCAATTGTTGCGGGCATCATGGCAGTGCATGTTCTCAGCCATACCTGTCAGTGTCTGCTGTTCAATGATGTTTGTCCACTTGCTTGGTCATCTGCGTAAGATCAATTCTTTTTGGTATCATGGGAGTGCATGTTCTCGAGCATACCTAGCTGCATATCATGTCATTCAATCACTCATCATTTACGTTTTCATTCAATCATAATCTGTGTCAATCTTCTTGCCAGAAATACGGTGGGAAGAAGGGTGGCGCAAGCAGCAGTTCTTCGAAAGACTGATTACCAACCTATCCTGGAGGAGGGAGCAATGGGAGGGCGAGAAGATACAGTCAATGCTATTCCATGTGCTACATACCAACTGTAATACTTCATTCATATCTAGAGTTAGAAGGGCATTCACTTATCTGACATGTGGGTTCACGGTTTGATTTGATATTTTGAGTTAGAGTGCTTCCTTCTGTCACTGCAGTATATAGCGTGATTCTTTAATCGGAGAAACTTTTCGGTTTGGTTACTCCCATGTTGCAGCAATAAGTGGTGCCACAGCATTCTGGATGTAGCTCCGTCTGAGTTGTTTTCTTGGGTCTTTTTTGGTATCGATCTTGGAGATGGAAGTAGCACGCATATGCATTGTTTCCCTGCTAGCTGCAACATCTTATGCCTGGGCACCTGTAATCAACATAAACATTGACGAGGCCAACTTGAAAAGTAGTTTGTTCTGCAGGCAAATGGGACTGGGATTCTTTGATTAGCTGCGGGAAAACTGACTGACCTGTCTCTCTGCATAGAACCTTGTGGTTTTTCTGGCACATGCATGTTTCATGGTGATGATCAAACTTTTCACGAAGGAATTCAGATTCACGATCTCGTCAAGAATCTGCAGAAACTAAGTGGGAATTAAGATCCACAGTCCTGTTAAAGAACCTTTAGAAACTACAGTAAGTGCCTAGATGGTACTACATCTTGTGATAAAAGCTTATTGGATGTTAAATGTATTACGTATTTATTTTCTAATGGTCTCACTAAATAAAGCCACTCTTGTCATAGGTCTCAAGTGCAATTACTATGATGATATGGTTTCCATGCCTGCACATTTAACTGAAGCAAAACTTCTGCAATCTAGATCGAGCTCATACAAAATATGTGAACTGTCAAACATTCCCAGTTTGACTTCTAATCACCGAGGACCTTAATTAAGTGATCTTGTCATGGAAAATCCATTCGTGATGGGGATATGGGAATTGTTTCAATGATTGATAGACAGTGAATTGTTATTTAAAATGCTAATGTATCCCCAATGGCCCTTCGAAAGCCAATTAGCCTAACAAAAATACCTAGCTAGCTAGAAATCACCATGCATGCTGCATTGTCGAGTCAGGCTACGACTAATTCATCGACTACTCCTAGCTTCCAACTAGAACACACATACGCTGCCCGTGGAGGCACCACATTGGATGAATCTTCTAGCCTGCTTCCGGCTCCTGCGCTCTAGTCTGTCCCTGCTATTTACAGTCTGTTCTTGCCCCATCCATGGTAAAAAGCTAAATCAGGGTCCTAGCTAGTCCAACGTCCAAGATGGCACAATATCACTTTTACTGAAATGAAGGAACACAGTTTTTTCACATGTCCATCGCTCGCAAATTTGCATCACTGCACCCGATGCCTCATGTTCTCACAAGTTTTGAGTTGAGTTTTTCTCTCGTCTTTTCCTTGTTACACATATCTTATGTCACATATTTGATGAATACAGTATTCGTTGATCTGAAGTGGGACAACAGAGCTTGCTACCTAGTTAGATGAAGGCCAAGTAGGCGAGTAGTATACAAGGGGAAAATCATTATTCGCGTATAGTAAGGTGGGTGACGAATTCATTTTCCAGGCGAGATGACTGCATATGGGTTACAATACATGTGATGGTACTTGATATTTGGTAAAGAGTGAATCGCACAAGAGGTCACCAAGTTGCACGAAAAGTGAGGATTGGTCACCAAGTTGAAAAAACTCAAAACATGGTCACCAAGTTGTAGATTAGCGACACACTGGTCACTCCGTTAAAACAGACGCTAAATTGCTGACGTGGCAGTCTGTTTTCTTACAGAAAACCCCTTAAACTTTTATATCTTCTAATTATTAGGTCCTTTTCGGTATTTTATTTTGCCTAGTGCATAGTTGGCCGACGTGGCCCGACGATGCCTCCATCCTCTGTCCATCGGCATAGGCGCGGCCCGCCCTCTGTCCACAGGCGGAGGCGGCGCAGCTCGAGCTCCTGCAAAACGCCACGCCGGCTCCGGCTCCTTCAAGACGCCACGCCGGCGCCTATGACGAAACCGAAGTCGCAACGCTCCGGTTCCTGGGCACGACCGGCGGCTGCTCCCGCTACTCCCGATCAGTGAAGGCGGGGACAGATCGACAACGACTTACTGTAGTTTAAGAATATACCTAGCTATCTGACAAGCAAGCTCTCGTCGAAATTCCTGCTGCTGTCGAGGCCGAGGCGGAAAACTGAAGCCTGGAGGAGCGCCGGTCAGGCTGCGCGGCGCTGCGTCGACGGGAGGCGAAGTAGGCCGGAGCCGCCTAGGCTCTAGCAGGGGGCGGGACCGCGCGAGGACGGGCGGGAGGGGCAGGGGGCAAAGGCCGGAGCAGCGGAGCAGGGCAGCGTGGCCGGAGCAGCCGGATCAGGATGTCGGCCTGCCGCCTGAACCAGCGTGTGATGGCGTCGCTAGCGCGCTTCTGTGATTGAGGCAGGGGAACGAGATGCGAGGCAGGGGGACGAGAGGGGCTGGGAAGCGAGAGCGGTGGTCTCCTTCCGCAGCCACCACACGCTGCCCGCCGGCCGCCGACACGAACAGAGAGTATGGCACACGTTGGAGCGAGGTGCCGAAGGCGGAGCCGGCCAGGAACTTTCCCGCCAAGCTGGTGACGCTCCCCCGAGCTCGTTCTTCTTTGTGCCCACAAAGGGGCATACAACATGTTCGACATAATGTTTAGCCTAAATTATATCCATAGGGATGAATAGGTGCGAATGAAAAAAATATAGGGTGTATTCCGTAAGAAAACAAACTGCCACGTCAGCGATTTAACGTTCGTTTTGACGGAGTGACCAATGTGTCGCTAATCTACAACTTGGTGACCATGTTTTGAGTTTTTTCAACTTGGTGACCAATCCTCACTTTGTGTGCAACTTGGTGACCTCTCGTGCGATTCACTCTTTGGTAAATAATATTTTTACGACTGTAGCTTTGATCTCCAGACTCTATAACCTGAATTAAATGACAAAAATTGCGAATGCTTCGAAAATTAGCGTGTGGCCAGTATGCAAACGTAACTCGATCACGTCATCCATCTCGTCATAAAAATAATAAAATAAAGGCTCTACCAACCTTTGGTGTCCTTATAATGGGTTGCCCTTTATATATCCATTCTAGCTATCTTTGGCGAGATAGATAGCTCCATTGTCCCACTCTAGATTGGAAGTTTAGTTATCTCAGCGAATAGGTTAAAAACACATACACTATGGAGAGAATGAGAGAGAAACAAAAGCGATATAAGACATTGTTCAGAGCACTAGCTAATAAATATACATCGAAGATGTGACATGTCACATATGTACCACAGAGAAGATGAGAGAAGACCTAAACAGATATGAGACATGTGGGAAGAAGAGGTATCAGGAGCAGTGCCTCAACAAGTCGTTTGACTGACGAAGCACAAAACCGAGTTGCGTCATCTTGGTGCAACCAGTCTTGGGCCCATTCCTCAATTCACCGTAGCACCAGTGCACCACGACTGTTTGTGGCACCTGCATCGCAACTCCAGCATCACCCATATGTTGTCCATTCAGGAATGATGACCCCGGATGTTGTCCCAGGACCCATTCCTCAATTCACAGCAGCACCACGACTGGGATTCTTTGATAAGCTAGGGGAAAACTGTCCTACCTGTCTGTCTGCATAAAACCTTGTGGTTTTTCTGGCAAATGCATGTTCCATGGTGATGATCAGACTTTTCATGAAAGAATTCAGATCACGATCTCAGTTTCCAAGAATCTGCAGAAACTAAGTGGGAATTAAGACCCACAATCTTGTTACAAGGAACATCTAGAAACTAAGTGCATAGATGCTACTACATCTTGTGATAAAGGCTTACTGGATGTCATATGTATTACCGATGTTTATTTTCTAATGGTCTCACTAAATAAAACCACTCTTGTCATAGGTCTCAACTGCAATTACAATGATGATATGGTTGCCATGCCTGCACATTAAATTGAAGCAAAACTTCTGCAATCTAGAGCTCATACAAAACATGTGAACATGTAAAACGTTCCATGCTTGACTTCCAGTCACATAGAACCCTTAATTAACTGATCTTGTCATGGAAAATCCATTCCTGATGGTGATATGGGGATTGTTTCAATGATTGATAGACACCGAATCGTTCTTGCAAATGCTGAGAGCACTAATTTATCCCCAATGGCCCTGCGAAAGCCCATCAGCCTAAGAAAACAACCTAGCCAGCTAGAAATCACCATGCATGCTGCATTATCGAGTCCAGCTACGACTAATTGATCGATTGCTCCTAGCTTCTAACTAGAACACACATACCTTGCCCGTGGAGGCACAACAATGGATCAATCTTCTAGCCTAGGCCTTTGCCTGATTTCGGCTGCTGCGCTCTAGTCTGTCGCTGCTATCTATAGTTTCTTTCTTGCTCCATCCATGCCCAATGAAACACAGGGTGCTAGATAGCCAAACGACCCGTGTGCACGATATCACTTTTACTAAAATGAAGCAGCACCGTTTTTTCACTTGTCCGTCGCTCGCAAACATGCATCACCTCTCCCGATGCCTCATGTTCTAAACGTTTTGAGTTCTTCTCACGTCTTTTCCTTGGTATACATATGTTATGTCATATATTTGATGTATAAAGGATAGTGTTTTGATCACGTTGGTCTGAAGTGGGACAAAGAGCTTGCTACCTAGATGAGGCCGAGTAGTTAGATGAAGGCCAAGTGGTATATAAGGCGCAAATCAATATTCGCGTATCGTGAGGTGGGTGGCGAATTCATTTTTCCAGTGAGATCAATGCCTATGTGTTACAATTCGCGTGGACTGTCCTGCACGGAAAGATACTCACCGCCGAAAACCTTGCATCTGAGACTGGCCCCACGACCCCACATGTCAGTTGTGCCTCAAATGAGACACTTTGTAATCATTGAATAATCTACGAGAAATTTGAACAAACATGGCAATCAATTTTTTCTTATATTTTGGAACGAAGGGAGTACATTAATTATGGAATTTCTGATTGTGCTCATGCAAATCGATTATCACGCACGGGGAACTACCACCAGACCGGTTATCACGCTTGGAACTCCAACGTTAATTAATTACCAAATTTGCCAATGTTATAAAAATTAGTGTCTGGCCGCTATGCCAACATAACTCATAACTCATGTGATCCACCTCGTGAAAAATTTAAATGCTCCACCAACCTTTGGTGTCTGTATAACTATTTGTCATTTATATATCCATTCTAGCTATCTTTGGCTGGATATGTAGCATGCTCCATTGTCCCACCCTAGATTGGAACAATAGTTATTTTAGGAATAGGTTAAAAACAATAAAGTGATGTGGAGAGAAAGAGAGAGGGGGAACAAAAGTGATATAAGAGATTCTTCAGAGCATTAGCTAATATACATCGAAGATGTGACATATCACATATATGCCATAGAGAAAATGAGAGAGGACTTAAAGAGATGTGAGAACATGAGGGAATAAGAGGTATCGGGAGCAGTGCCTCAACGGGTTACTTGATTGACGCATGACAAAACCGAGTTGCTTCATCTCGGTGATAACAATGTCAGGCCGATTTATAAACTCACACTAGCAACAGGATTATCTTTAGCACGTGCATCGGAACTCCGTCATCACCAATATGTTGTCAATTCAGGAAAAATACCCATGACGTTGTTCTACGAGTTTTCAGAACCCATTTTTTAGAAATACAATCTGAAAAGATTAGCTACATAGATAACATAGCTTTTTGTTGATCATAATTTTAATGTTACCGGTATGTTATTTTTCTACCAGGTCCTCTCTTCCGAAGTCTATTTAAATCATAATTACATTGTGGAAATGTCATTTCTGCACGGTAGAGGAAAGCGAAGGTTGCTATCGAAAATATCCAGGGGCTCCCACACTTTAAATATCATAACAAATAAAAGTGTAGTCTATAATCATTGATATAGGACGTGGCTCATTTTGAGCATGTCATTTAGCACAATAAAAAAGGTCTGATGATCCAATCTTTACCGAGCATGAATTTTAATTTTTTTCGAGAACCCACCAGGAGATCTGCGCGTTTCTTTATTAAGCTTGCAAAGAAGAGAGAGTACACCGTGAACTACAAACCGTGGCAGCGAAAAGCCAGGCGAGGAGGCAACCCACTAGGTCAATGCCAATTTGAGCATGGCACCTACAAAGAAAAGGAGACGACTACTCTCGCGTCGGCCTACAACTACAAGCAGCCCAAAGCCTCCATTCATCAACGATGACATCAAGCACTCTCCGGAAGGGCGTAGCATGGCCTTCGAACACTCTAGCATTGCGCTCAAGCCACAAGTACCTGATGACCAGCAGGATGACGGAATGGCAGTCTTCTGATCCTTCCGAGACAAGGGCTGGACAACCATGGGCCACCATAATGCTGGTATCTAGGAGGTTTCAGGGATTTAGTTTGCAAAGAAAAAATATGTATGTACAAAGGGTATCAAAGATAACTTGTTCCGCAGTGAATGACTTTCAAGTTATGAATGGAAAAAGATTACAAGTGCTGGAGTATCAATTTATAGACTGGTTCAAAATCATCTTCAATGGAAAAGAAAGGAAATAAAATAAAAAAGCGACATGAGGCACACATTTTCCGATGGTCTGGGCTGGTCTTTCTCGCTTACTCTATTGTCCAGCCGAACCGTCGTGGTGGGTACACCTTGCTAGAGGCCGGCCTTTACAAAGGTCCAGGGGGGGAGAAAAAGCAGCGAAGCGCAGCTTTCGTTCAAACTTCAAAGCATCACGTGCACTTCCAGAAAGGTCTGCCCGGCCGGAGACTTTACGGTCTCTTCCAGAGCCCGGCCGGGCTTGCCCGGCCTGGTGTGTCTCTGCTGCCGCGTCCGGTCGGCACCCGTCGATGGCGGTGGAGAACGTCCTCCAGGTGGCTGTGTTGTTGCCGCCCTTCGGCTCCAATGGTGGCCCGGTGTGCTCTTGCCTGCTGCGTCCGGTCGGCTACGTCTTTGGCGGTGAAGGCTGGTCCCTCCCGCGCGGGTGTGGTACTGCTGCTTCCTGTCTATGGCGGGTTCTTCTCAGTTCGGTCGTCCGCGCAGCTCTTGCCATGGTGATACGACGATGGTGACTTCAATTCCGTGGTGGCGTTTTTGGTGGACGATAAGATGGGTGGAGCGCTTCGGATTGTCCACAGTTCTGGTTTTTTGGGGTGGGGGTCGGGAGAAATCCCTGTCATCTTGACACCGATGCGGTGACGCTTGTGAGTGTCGCTGATCCTTTCTGAAGGCCGTCGGGTGTACCCTTCCACTACCTGTCGCGTACCGGGGAAAACCCTAGGACTAGTCCGGGCAGCAGCGCGTCATCGTTTACCTTCTTGGAGGTGTTGCTTCGTACGCGGTGATTCAGAGTGTAGGATCGTGGTGGGAATCCGCTGGAGAGGACACATCGGTTGCGAGTTACTTCTGTTTTCGTGGATCCGACAATGTCAGCATTGTTTCCTCTTGTTTTTCGCTTCATTTTCTTCTGGGCTTGATTGTGCTGTTTGCCCCAGCAGTGGTCTCACGTTGTATCGGGTGGTTACTATATTAATATAGTGGGGCGCAAGCCTATTTCGTCTTCCAGAAAGGTCGCCCACGTGCGGAACGCCCACGTCTTCGCGTCCAGGTTTGTTTTACATTCTACTTTTTTATGTGTTTTTCTTTCGACTTCAGTGAGAACTAAAAAAAAATATGAAGTACAAAAAGTTATGAGGTACAAAAATCGTGAGGTACAAAAACAGTGAAAACCTAAACGCAACGATCGCGAAGTACAAAAATCATGAATTCATAGCATATTATCGCACTTTTCCTACTTTTTAGCAAAACAGAGGTACCCAACAGTTTTTAGCAAAACAGTTGTATTACCTGAATAAATTAACCACTATAGCATATTATACGTTAAAGTTATTAACTTCTAGGCCAAAATCACTGCTTAGTAGAACATATGAGGTATGCAAAGCGTTAAATCCTGTCACCAGTGTCATTGCCTCCTTAACTGCAGTTGAGTACCCCCTTACACTTGGCGTCCACACAAACACTTGGAGATGTTCTTTAGTCCAGTGATGTGACGAAGTGTACGACTGTTGCTGATCATAGATTCATTGTTCATCTCATGTCCTCTATTGTTTTTTCCTTCTAAAAATTCTGGGTTTTCGCATTTTTCTTGATATTTGCTAGGATGGTTTGACAATTGTCTGGGACAACCGTCGAGTCTTCTAAAACACTCTCCAACAACGTTAGAGACACGATGTGTATCATTTTGGTAGTTAATGGTAAAACATACGATGTACAATTAAGGTGCTAAAACTATTATTTACCACATATTAAGTACCAACATATGTATTGTAAATAAATAAATAATGGACGTGCATATCATGTGAAATCAATTCTCCACCCGCTCTTGGGTGTGAAATAATGGTTCGCTCCTTCAATATACCACTTAGTACATCCGACTGGGTATAAAGCTCCACCGCCTATTCAGTTCAACATGTTCAGGGCACAAGCTAGCTTAATAGTTCACATCGTATTCCAGTACGAATATCATGGAAAAGAATATAGAGAACTGTCACGAACTCACAATCCAGATACAAGGAATGGAGGTTAGAGAGGGAATTGAGAGATTCAGGAAGAGACGGCAGCACGAGGTGTGGGATTATTCAGATAAACAGGAGAGAGTTACAGGTAGTTCATCATCGATCCCCTCCTGGACTGACCAGGTCTGCCTAAAGTAGTCTCGTACCATTCGTTTACAAGGCCACGCATGGCCGAATAGGGATGCAGCCCATAGAGATGTAACGGCCCAGTAGGATGACTTGGTATTCCTGACAAGAACCAAAGAAATTTGAGAACATGAGGGGTCGGGGATATGAGGCGTCGGGAGCAGTGAAGCGGCGATTTGGATTCAGGACAGAGCGCAAAACCGAGTAGCATGGACATGGCTTCCTGCAGTAGCTAGGTTGCACGGTTTATTTTTCTGAGACATGTACCGAACGTGCTGTCGAAGATCTTATTGTTCTCCAATATCATCAAGATCACCCAAAATCAGAAGAATCTCTATCTCTATCGCTACGGGCCTGCCTTAAAGAAAAATTTCGGTTCTATCGTACGTTAACCAAAGCGTTTCGCCTCTCCTTTCGTCTAGCACCCTCTCGTCCCGCAGCGGTGAGCCTGGTTTTCCATCTCCAGCTCCTTCTCTATTTCTACATTTGGAGGCCTTCACCAATGTCATTGCCTTCTTTTCCATGGCCTGCCACCGTCAATGGATAGTTCTCAGGCAACATCTAATTCGGTTTCTCCCTTCTCCCTCTTAGATCTGAGTGCTGCCTCCATCTCGCCTACGAGGTCCCAGGGCACCAATTCTCCACAGCGGACAGTGACGTCGAACCTACAGGTACAGAGCTTCATACTTGTGTGCCTTTGTTTCAATTTGTTCAAACTTGGCTTTCGAATATTTGGAAGTACAAATTGCTAACTCTGGTGTACTAATTTGTATATGAACTGGGGTAATTTTGAGTAACGAGAAGAGTAAATATCATCATCTGAACAATGCATAGCGCCATGTTTGCCCTGTTTGATTACATGCCTAATTGGTGAATGCTAACCAAGGAGCTGAAACTGGGTTTGTAGAAGACAAGGACGCAGCTTTGGTTCAGATAAGTACGCTCATGTTTTGGATTATGGTAATCGCAATTCATGATGTTGTGACGTGCAGAAGCACAACGGCAGCAATATGTATATGCCTCATCCGTTTGACCAACTTCTCATGAGACTCCCCTAAAATATGTCTTACACGAATATTCGATTATTTATGTCATATATAAGTTATGCTGCTTATCAAAAATGTTAAATCTAATATACATGTCTCTGCATATTCAGGCTTCAGTGCTAATTTGCTGAATGAGGCATAGTTCTTTAGAGCAGTACAACAATGTGAGCTGCAGGGGTTAAAATCAGGAGTTCCATTTTCAATCAAGCATATATCATCTACTGGACGTGCTCTAATGCCTAGTTGCATACTGAACTATATGCTAAAATGTTGCAATTTTCATGCTCTCATTTAGTTTGGCCCGGCCAAGGTTTTCTTTGAAGTTTCGATACGTTTTACTTTGAATTTCCGATGGTAACGCTGCGTCCTTTACTAATAAAGCAGACCTTCCTCCGCTGCATGCTTTACCCTTTCAAAGAGTGAACTATATGAATATGAAGTACATAAACATATAAAAGCTGAGCTTCCGCATAGGTCTTCTAAATTGGGTAAAAAAATAATATTACTAAGCGGATATCTAGTGACTAATGGAGATTAGATATTAGAAAATAAAATTACCATATAGAAAATATATAACGTCAAATTTAGTATCCCACCTCAGGTCACTTTTGCAAGTAACTTCACTGACAAAGTCCCGATCTAAGGTACTCACTCCGTTTTTAAATATAAGATGTTTTAGTTTTTATCCATATTCACATGTATCTATGTGTATTTTAGACATGTTGTTCACTCATTTGGCTCCGCACCTAGTCAACATGTGAGGAAACTAAAACATATTATATTTAAGAACGGAGAGAGTAAGAAGGATAAAATAAATTAACTGGACAAAACTAGCACCTATTTTCCTCTGTCCTCGTTCTCTTTGCCACCGGTGTCTTCATATTTTTCTTGGAAACATTAAGTATTACTATAGTTTACCTAAAGTTAAGTACCAACAGAACAATTTAACTGTAACTCATTTTTTTATAAAAGGAGTTTTATTTCTTAAAGAGTTTAAACCATTACAACCAGTCTCTGCATAACTATGATGCATATAGCCGAAATGTAACTCATTTGCATTCATTTCATGTGAGAATAAATTTTCCACCCACCATGACGTCCAAATTATGTTTTACCCTTTAAATATACCATTTGGCCTTTCATTCGACTAGGTAGCAAACTCCATTGTCCAAGTTCAGTTCAACATGTTTAGAGCACTAGGCTATAATATATACATCGAATAGGCGATATACGGATGCTTACCATGGGGAAGAGAAACAAAAAAAAAAAACTTGAGAATATGAAGCATCGGGAGGGGTGGAGGAGCTTGGCGATCGACATGCACGGGAGAAAACCAATCCTTCCATGGAAGGATCGGTTGATGCGGCACCGGGCCAGTAATATTCTTGGCGACACCTAGGCTACTCATTCCATCGTCGAGGGGATCCTGAAAGGGTGCCTGCGTTTGGACTGCTCCCTCGCCATCTTGATCGACGAGTGTGGATTGCTGGACCTCTCCAAATGGTGTGCCTGGCTCTGAGGAGGGTTTAAGCAGCTCGTCACCTCCCGTTGATGATGACCACTTCGCCCAGCTTGGTACTCTGAGGCTTCCTCTTGTTTGCGTGCGTCCTACAAGATGATCTCACATGCAGGACAGCTCGACGCGACTTGCAACATCTCTTGGGACTCGCCGCTTCCTACCTGAGCATCACCATCTTAGTCGATGGCCTCAAGATTTGAGATCCCGTGACACCTACTAATAGCCCACAATCTGATTGGCGAGCTGGGGCTGTGCCGTTGATGTGATACTATGGAAAGCTAGAAACGACGTTGTCTGTAAAGCCCAGCTGCGCGCTATGCATGCTACAAAACACGTATCTGTTGTAACTGTTGTTGAACTCCATCTCTGAAAGTTTTTACGGCAAGACTTCCAACTACTGTATAGTGCTCAACAACAATTTTCCCCAAAAGTATATACTATAATGAACAACAAGCCATCAATCACTTTAATACTGTAGCTCTTTTCCCATATAATGGGAAATCAGAATCATTCGGATAACTTGGGAAGCAACGCCTTGATAAGAGCAGGCAGAGAAGATGAAGCTCTGGATCAGCAACACCGGAACCAATGAAGCTCTTGTGGAGTTTCTTTTTGCATGATGTAGTACGTATTTTTGAAAGGCTTTGCTTATATAATTCAATAGTGATCGCACAGACTCTCATGAGGGTTCCCGAGCTCCCGCGACTCCTCCCTCCCTCCAACCCTAGCCGCCGCCGCCAGCCCGCGCCGCCGCCGGCGAGCCCGCGCCCTCCCTCGTCTTCCCCCTCCTCCCTCCCGCGTCCGCGCCGCCCGCGGCGGCCGGGCACGGCCTTGCCTCCCCGCGCCCAGGAACCCCTTCCCGCGCCTCCTTCCCTCGCCGTCGTCGGCAGAGGCCGCCAGGCGCGGCCCGGTTGGCGCCGGCGGCGGCGAGGCGCCTCCTGCTCCCTCGTCGGGTGAGCTTGGCGCGGGCCGAGCTGCTTGACCTGGGCGTCGTGTTGGCCGGGGACGCGACGGCGCGGCCGTTCTAGCGGCGGCGTGGCGGCTTGGCGGCGGTGGGGCGGGCTCGTGTGCGTGGCGGCGTCCGCGGCACAGGCGGCAGCGGCGCGGCGACCACACAGGGTGGTGCAGTGGTGCTGCTTGTGGACGGTGGTAGACGATGGTGCGCGGCTGCGGCTGGGACCGCGACCCTTCGGGCGTCCTCCCCCTCAGCCTCTACATCGATCCGGGCTTGGCGTTCTTCTCTCGCGGACGGCGGCGTACTCACGGCGGCGAGTGGTGGTGGCGTGGTGGAGACTCTGCGGCGGCGGCGGCCTGCGGGCTGCAGCATGGCGGCGGGATTGGTACGGGCCCGATCTTGGCCTGGCCGGGCTAGTTGGGCCTGGGCTGTTCCAGCTACCGTGTCCGGTCGGCTCCGGTGGAGGGAGGTCCCTCCAGTGGGCTGCTGCGCGCTAGGTGTCCCCCTCAGATCCGTCGATCCTGCAGTGTGGTTGTCCTCGTGTCTTAGGGTGGAGTGTGCGGATGCCGGGGCGGCAGCCCTGGGTGGCGGGTCACATGGGTTGCTCTCCGGCGAGCACCATGGTGACGGAGGTGGCTGCATCGTTTGGTTGGTTGCGTGGGCAGCGAGCGGTGCAGCGATGGGTGGCTCAGCCGCGTTCCGGCGGTGCCTGGATCTGGAGTTGGCTCCTTGTCGCTTGCGTCCTACGACCCTCTTTGTGACGCAGGGGAGTGACCGAGCGAATCTCCGTGCTTTGGCACTGACGACGGCGACGCCCGCGGGTGCCGCTCTCCTCTTGAGGACGTCGTCTTGGTGATCTTCCTCGTGTCAGGGTTCCGGGTGAAAACCCAAGTCCTTCTGGACTCGGAGGCGGCGACGCTTTGCGCCGTTACCCTCTTGGGGGCGTCGTTGTGGAGCTCAGGGGAGTTAGGGCTTAGCGTGGAGCTGGTGTGTTTGTCCGGCTTCGTAGTCGTGTTGTTTCGCCTTCGGCGTATTCGATGTGGCTTTTGTAGCTCGGTTTTCTTAGGATCTTCTTTGTAAGAGGGCTGTCTCACTACTTTGTTTCGTTCGGCCGTTGTGGCTTTATTTATAAAGCGGGGCTTCGGCCTGTTTCGTGGTATATAATTCAATAGTAACTAAAACAACCTAAGTGTTAATTTGACAACAACTACTCCCTTGGTTTCAGTTAACAACTCCCACGTGTATCCCTAAGTCGGTAATTTGACGAAAATAATATTAAGTATATATGAAAAAAGTTATGTCATTCGAAAGTATAACATAGAAATATAATGTTATGTTGGTCAAATTAGCGACCTAAGGGATATGTGCATGACTTGCAAACTGAAACGGAGGGAGAGTAATGAATTACAAATATTAGTTTGCCAAATGTTAAGTACCAACACACCTATCGCTACTCATTGGCATTCATCCCATACGAAAATAAATTCTCACCCACTATCACACGGGTAAATAATGTTTTTCTCTTTGAATATAGCACTTGGTCTTCATTCGACTAGATAGAAGACTCCATTGTCCCAGTTCAGTTCAACATGTTTAGAGCACTATGTTATATACAACAAATAGGTGATATCAGATGTTTGCTTACAATGGAGAATACAAACTAAGAAACTTTGAGAACAAGAGGCATCGGGAGTGGTGGAGCAGCTTCGACATTGGCATAGACAAGACAAAAGCCATTCCTTAGTGCAAGGATTTCCTCAATGCGCCACTCCCGCGGAGATAATCTTCAAGTCACCTAGGCACTGGCGGAGCTTGACTGGGGCGAAAAGGGCAGTCGCCCCCGCAACGAAAAGCAGAAATTGCTCCATAGCATAGGCCATAAGGCTCATTTTTTCTAGCTGGAGCATCGTGTACTCCTGTGCGAGAGCAGCAAGAACACCTCTGCCGCCTGTCGTTTCTCTGTATCTCATGAGTTTGCTGAACTGAAGAGGATGAATTGCATACTGTCGGTCATACTGCTGAACTGAGGCGTCACGCATTAACTCTATGGAAAAGGCCAATCCACGCCCTCGACACCGGGTTTTGCATCGGCCTAATAGACACCGTCCGCGACAGTGTTACCAGGTTGTTGATACTGGAGTGGATTAAACCTCTGCCCTCACCCTGGCAGGGGTGAGCACCCTGCATCCCAGGGCCATAAATTTTGTTTTGTCTGATGATGAGGATGAGTTGCATACTGTCGGTCATACTGCTGCGCACCACCGCCCAACTTCTGGTCCACGTTTGCCCAAACTTGAGTTCCCAAATTTTGATGGAGACAATCCTAATAGTGGTCAAAAAATTCTCGTGAAAATACTTCAAATTGTATACTGTGCAAGCTCATCTCTGGGTAGATTTTGCTACTATGCATTTTAGAGGAAATGCTGCACTATGGTTGCAATTTGCAAATATATGAAGCGCTGCATAGTGTTGCTACTTAGCAAGGATTATGTGTAGAAGTTTTTGCAAAGTTTAAATGAGACAAATATGCTAAAATAGTTGATCTATTCTTTGCTCGCAAACAAATTGGCACTGTAGATGACTATGCACACAAATTTGAGTAGCAAATGCAAAGAAACCACGGGGAGGCAGCTGCCGGCTCTCCATCACCGCTGTTCTCCCCCATCGTCCACGCCCTAGTGTCCTGGCTGCTTGCCGGTCTCCCACCTTGACGCCCTTGATCACGTCACCACCCTCCTTGACGACCTTGTAGCCGGACTGGCCCCTATGCCTGCCCCCGTCGGTTTTGCTGCTGAACTGCACGAAGGGAATTTCTTATTTTCCGTGAGACGTTGTTTTTTTGAATTTCTTCGTTTATGAATTCGTTGGTTGCCTTTGAGATTCGGTTGGCCAAATGTCACACACACTCGAGTTGGTCCACCGATCTGCCCTGTACGGCGTGGTCGCATAAGATTTTTTTCCTAGAAAAATGAATTCTACATCCACTCTCACATGGTTGAATAATATTTTGCTCCATAAATATGACACTCAACCTTCAGCCTACTACGCATCAAATACCCCAAATATGTAACATCACATCTGCGTACTATGGAGAAGAAGAGAGCAGGACCAGAGAAATGTGATACAGATGGGAACGCTAAGGGAACGTGAGGCATTGGGAGCAGTGGCACGCCGAGCCAGTTGAGGGGCATAGGAATAAACCGAGTTGATCTAAAGAATCATGCTGTGCAATCAGCATTGTAACTTGCTAGCACAGAGTATTTTGTTGGCATATGTGGGCTGACAGCTGATGACCGTCCTTTTCTTTTTCGATGAGAAAACAGCTTGGCTGCATTTCATTGCGTTTAGAAGAAGAGTTCAAATATTACAGCGTCATGGCATTAGCCAACAGCAAAAATGAGTAAATGAAAAACATCAGTCCGGTTCCAGGCGACCAGAGTCATCACACTTCTTCTCCCGGCATTTACCCAGTCCCTCGCCTCGGCAAGGGTCGTCTGAAGAAGCTGTGCAGGCGACGACATCTTGTGGTTGAAGATCCTCCCGTTACGCTCCAACCACAAGGACCACCAAATGAGGGGCACAATAGATTGCCAAGTCTTTGTCGTATCTCTGTTTAAGCTCGAGGAAGTGCCTTGCAACCATTCCGTTAGAGATCGTCCTTTTCTAGAATAAACCAAGACATGTAGTCATCCATTTTGGCTGCCTAGCACATATGAACTGCGTTTCAAAAATTATCCCTTCTCAAGAACACAGAGATTCTCCTATCGGTGCAATGCGACAGTTGTAGAGGATTAGCTTCTGCTGGGTGACGGACTCCCAAATTAATTTTGTTACGAGAATGACCACACTAGTAATATCAGTGTTGTTCATGTTTGCAATTCACAGTACTTCAAGCTAACACACCACCAATTAAGCTATTTTTTTGTTAAATAATAAACTACTATTTGTATCAAAAGCAATGGAATGGACTTTGCGTTGAAGCATTTAAAGCTATAATTATGAAGAGTTGGTGCCACGTCATAAGAAAAATCCTCACAATTTGTCTAGCAATTTGGTGGCCATCCTACTTGTGTGAAATGGAGTCTAACGGATAGAGTGGCCGAGTAATGAATTCCCCGATTCCAGCTACTTGATTTGTCTTTTCACCCACAACTATAATCAGATCAATTGGAACCACATCTGAGCTCTGACCTGGACGCATAAGAGACCCTCGTTACTTTGCTAGAGGAATGAAGATTTCCAAACTGAAAAATTAATCGAGTATCCTGTTGGTTATTCAAGCAAAACGGAATAGAACACAAACATAGGTTGAAATGCATAGTCGATCGATTCTGGACACTAGGTAAAGCTTTCTCATGCTTATGCTAAGGGATATTCACCAGGATTAATTCAGTCTGGTGTGGTGAGAAATAATGAAATAACATCCTGTTCTGCCGTTGATTTCGACTCTCTCTACTTCGAATATCTGCAGTTAAGTTGCCGCAAAGATCATATCTGTTGTAAAGCGAAGAATGCACATGTCATTTCTTTTCCTTAGTAGTCTCCATCGACAGACCGATCGATAGCAAATTCATTCATTCCACATCTACTAATTTCAGTCATGTGGATGAACATGTCACTTGGCCTGACATCTCAGAGAGCGCATGCGCCTCAAGAGAAGTATTGCGACCGAGAGGAAATAAATTCTACCAACTTTGTTGACTCCAGCAAACAATGATTTGATTTTCATAATATATTTTTCCTATATATAGCACGATCATGTTCCCTAGAGTAGCATGGTTTAACGATCCAGTCATCTATTTTGGTTATATTGGGCAGGAGGCGGTCAGGCCCGTGCGGGATGGCGACCGCGACTTGCGGAGAGCCGTTGGAGGCGACTCGTGGGCGATTTTGGGCTTTGGCCGACGAAATCGCCGGCGAGGAGCAGACGCCGGCACGGAGAGCTGGGGCGCTAGCGCGGCGGCAGGGGATGGGGACGCTGAAGTTGCCGTGGATGACTTCGACAAGGAGAGTCTGCGGTACCTCTGCCGTTCGCCGTCGCCGGGATGGTCGAGGACGATTGAAGATCGAGGATCTAGAGGAGAGAAGAGGATGGAGAAGAGACAGGCCCAAAGGTATGCAGCACTTGCCCTACAGGTCTTCTCACCGGAAAGCTCGAGTAGCAGCGACACCATATCGCATGCGGCAGATTGAAAAGACATAAATTGCCAAGTGATACCACCGCTCTGTCTCTGCGGAGGATGATGGATCGGGGGCATGGGTGGTAGTTCAACGCCGTGGTCGGAGATTCGGCGGTGCGTCGCCGGAGCCGATGAAGACGGCTGTTTGTTCTGGATCTTCGAGATCAAAATTCAAAAAATCGATCAAAGGCTTTGCAGGCCGTCTTGATCAGAGTGGGTCGTCGAAGAAAATGCCACCTCAGGCTGGCTTCATGGGCCAATGCGTGGACATGCTAGCCAGACCTCGAGGACGGATCGATCTCATTGAACACCGATGGAATAGACCACAGCTAGGGTTTATCAAAAAACTTCATCTCTCCCGTCGCCTCAAGGTGAGGCCGCCGACATGGCGAACAACGGAGGAGGACGGGGTAGCGGCGGTGATGGCCGCGGGCAGGGTCCTGGACGTGGAAGTGGAGGAGGCCAGGCCCCTGGCCGTGGCGTGGGCGGAGGCGCTCCGCCGTTCCGCGGTTACAATTTTGGCCGTGGAGGCTATGCTCAGGGTCAGAGCTCCTATGCGGCAGGGGGGCCAAGCGGGACGGCGGGCCAGCCGGAACAGCGATAGTACAACCGGCCTTTCCAAGCTCAGCGTGGAGGTCGGTTTGATGGTGGAAGAGGTCCCCCACCTCGGCACACTGGCTATGCGAGCCCGTATGATCGACGTGACTCGGGGATAGACCTCAACGAGGAGATGCTGGCGAAGATGGTCAAACAGGTGGCGGAGGCATTGCGACTGCCGGGTGTTCTTGCCCCGTCTGCGGGTGAAACGACACAACCAGCTTCTGGGATGCGCTATGTGCCGGTTGCAACTGCGGCAACAAAAGAGACCGTGGCACAAGGTGCGGGTGAAGGTGCAGCATCAAAGAAAGCAAAAACCAAGGGCATGCCTCGGTGCTACCATTGTGATGGCCGGGTCATCATGGGAAGGAGTGCATGGTGGAAGTTTGCGATATCTGTGAAAGCAAAGACCACGCGCCTGAGGTGTGTCCCCTGTTGAGAGCACCAAAACCACAGGTGATAGTGCATGGGCTTCTCAACGAAGGACTAACGTTCTATGAACAGCCGATTACTGAAACTTATAAACCCAAGATTGATAATGTCAGGCTAGCTAGGGTCAGTGTTTCTGGGGGGAGCTGTCGGCCTCTCAGATAATATTTCAGCTCCAAAGGTTGGTACCAACGGAACAGTTTCAATGGGATGTCAATCAGGTTGAGCAGAATGTTTTTAAAGTTCCTTTTCCTTCAAGAAGTGAACTAGATCGACTGGCCATTTTCGGGGCTTGCAAAGTTCCAAACAGTTGGTGTGAGATCACAGTGGTGCCTTGGGTCAGTCAAATGGAACCATTTATGCTGCTTTCGAAAAAATGGATTCGTGTAAAGGGGATCCCTACAAAGAGGACAGGAGACTTTCTCTCTATGTGGAGCTTACGATCTCTGTTTGGGAAAACGTTTAAGGTGGATATGAAGTTCACACGCAAACACGGGGTGCTGCGGATCTTCGTGGGCTGCGTCGATTACACTCTCATCCCATCTTCTTGGTTAGTTTTCGTGAAGGATGGTTTTTACAAGTTGCAATTCTCGGTTGAACATCCAGTGGATGAGGCGGAAGGGGAAGATGATCCACCCCACTCACCACCACCTGATGATGAAAACAATGAAGATGAATAGCCCAAGGAGGGTTCAGAAAAAAGTGAGAACGAGGAGTCTGAGACTCGAAACAATGGGATTAGTGAGATGGTTACCGATGATGTCACGGAGAACCGTGATGGGAAGGGGTCCAAGGGGGCACCGCCAGATGCTATGAAGCAAAGACTTCGGGAGTCATCTTCTCCCCTGAGGTTCAGAAACAGTTATGTGCGGCTCAGCAAGAATGGCGGGCTATGGTGTCACGTGCTCAACACCAAAATCTGACCAGGGACGTGCATGGAGAGGATGGGGGTACACAGCTGATGTCCACACCTGGCAATTGCGGAGGCGAGGTGGAAGTGAGTGCTGCTGAGATGGACAAGGGGTTCACTGGCACCGACAATGAGTCGGCGGCTTCGGTTGGATGCTTTGAGAGTCCTACTCAAACAACACCAGCTGCTGGTGTTTGTCGTGGGAGTATCTCGCCTGTGTTCTATGATGGAGGGGCTGGGGGTCCGGACTTGATTATTGAGGTGCCGGTGGAGGAGGAAGCTGGGGGCGAGCCGGCGGGCTCAGCTCCGATTACGACTCCGACATCACCTACGACCCCAACTGCGCCTGAGTTCGTTCTGCTCAACTCTTCGGCTCTATCACCTACAAAACGAGTACCCTAGGCGGGGGGTGAAGTGGTGGTCGAGTGAACAAGGAGGGGAGGCCTTCGCGAGAGGAAATGCGTGCTTTCGGCGGTCTCGACGAGGTGGTGGCCCGTTCCAGTGCGCGGATTCGACCTCAACCAAACGCTGACATACCATCGCTGGAGCGAGCAGTGGAATTGGCGTGCAAAAAGAACCTCGACATCCCAAAAGGTACACCAAATGCGAACCTCTCAATTCTGTCTTTTTCGGATGCTGAAATTAAACATAGGGCGGATCGGTTAGGCATTTCGTTAGGAAAATCTAACGGGCAAATTAATTCTTCCATTTCGGTTATTAGAAATGTAGAGAGAGAGAGGAGTCTTATTTTCCTGCAAAAAAAACTTACATAAAGAGGACAACGATACTAGTCTCGTAATGCGACGAGCTACAAACTTATGTGAGGATTTAGATGATGATGAGGACACAATTGAAGGTCAAGAGTAAACAAATTATTAAAAGGGGCCGAAAGATTAATGCATCTAGCCAACGGCCTACTAGGCGTAGTGCGCGAATTATCAAATTAAAAAGTAAGAAGCAATGAAAGGCATGGTTTGGAATTCAGACGGGTTTGGGGATACTGCTAAACATATGACAGTTTGCGAAGCTGTACGGGAGAAAAAAATAGACTTTGTGGCTATTGTAGAAACGGGTAGATCTTCGTTTTCAGCTCCCTTTCTTAAGTTCTTGGCTGGCGGGTGGACTTCACATGGTTTTGTATGCCTCCTCATGGCCGATCAGGAGGAATGTTAGTGGGTTTCAATAGCACATCCTTAACTGCTCAAAGTGTTGTCACAGGAGATTTTTGCGTAAAATTTCATGTGAGATCCAAAAGGGATGGGTTCTTATGGTCTTTCGTGGTAGTATATGGGGTTGTACAAGATGAGAGGAAACCAGATTTCCTAGCTGAGTTAGTACGTGTTTGTGAAGGGGATAATTTACCGCTTCTCGTAGGGGGGATTTCAATATTATTAGGAGGGAGGAGGAAAAAATAATTCAAATTTCAATGCGCGGTGGCCTGTTATTTTAACGACATAAATGAGAGTCTAGAGCTCAAAGAGTTAGAACTTTCAGGTCGGCAATATACCTGGGCGAGTAGAAGGGAGACTCCAACGTTTGAGAAATTGGACCGTTTCCTAGCTAGTGTGGAATGGGAACAAAAGTTTCCGTTGGTGTCTGTTCATGCGATGACTCGAACGGGGTCTGATCATACACCATTGATTATCGACTCAGGCGATCAAGCTCATGTGGGCAATAAAAGTCACTTCTACTTTGAACAATACTGGATGCGCCAGGAAGGTTTCAAAGAGATGATCGAGAAAGAGTGGGCTTCAGTGAAGGAGGGGAATACTCCTGTGGAGCGTTGGCAAAATAAAATTAGACACATTAGACAATTCCTTCGTGGATGGGCAAAAAACTTGAATGCCGATGCCAAAAAGTTGAAAGAAAAATTATTACTTACTATAGACCAACTTGATATCAAATCGGAAACAACCCTTTTAACCGCGGCTGAGCGGGCTGCAAAAAAGGAGGAGGAAATATAGCTTGGTAAACTTCTTCGGGATGAAGAATCCAAGTGGGCTCAACGAGCAAAAGTACGGCATATTCAGGAGGGCAGAAATAATACGAGATACTTCCACATTATGGCCAATGGTAGGCATAGGAAAAAATGAATTTTCCAACTTGAACAAGATGAGGGAACTATTGTTGGGGAGGCAAAATCTGAAAGCACTACAGGAATGGCGAACTGTGCCGACGGCCAGAACCTGTGCCGACGGCTATTTATCGGGGCCGTCAGCACAGGGGAGTACGAGGATCAGCCGCCCACAAGGCCGTCGGCAAAGAAACGGCCGTCGGCACAGATGTTCTATCCCGACGGCACCCGTCGGGACACAGGAAGCCGTCGGCACAGAGGTTAAGGTGACGTCGACGGCAATCTGTGCCGACGGCAAAGCCGTCGGCACAGGTCTCTACCATTTTTTAACATTTTTACCCTAAACTTCTTTTTTATGTATCTATTTATTACTCTCAATTAAGTTTAATATGTTTTATTCATATTCTATGTACATAGCTTCGCCGAATAGCGGATTCCACCCACATAAAATAACGTCGCGAATAATTGTCTATACCGGAGCGTCGGAACCCCACCAAAATATAGGTTGTTCCATACCATATGTATACAAGTGTGTTTTGTGTTTTAAATATCCAACAAGGCCGTGTGTTGCGTTTCGATAACAGGGTCGACACCTCGGTGCCGCATGCATGGGCTAGCATGTATCATAACATACCTTTTGGCTAACCTTACACAAGCAACCAAAAAAATTCATTTTGCTACCCCATTTCGACAACTTTTCACATTGATATTAAACAAACCCTGCAAATTACATTGACAACATAAATTACACAGAGAAGAAGTGTTGGAATGTTGCTAATCATCAGAGATTCTTGCCGCTGCTTGGATCTGACCGAGGGGAGGGTTCCCGGAACTGAAGGATTTCTAGATAGAACAAAACACACGGTTTCCCCGTCATACAGCCCAATGGTGGCTCGTGAATGCCTGCATATCAAATGCACCGTTGGGCTGTATGACGGGAATCCGAATGATTTGCATTCGGTCGATGAACTGAAGGATTATGTAGATATATAGAACAGAACACACGGTTTCCCCTGCATACAGCCCAACGGTGGCTCGTGAGTGCCTGCATATCAAATGCACCGTTGGACGTATGCAGGGAATCCGAATGATTTGTATTCGGTCGATGAACTCTAGATAGAAATCTTGCTCTCTGCTACCCTCAATTACAGTCAATTACAGTCTGAGTGTACTGCCAATGGTGCATGTGAAGTGTACTCCTGCCTCTCTTATAGACCCGCCTCTCCGAGTGACTCCCTCCAGCTAGCCAATCAGGAACAAGCACACGGATTGTGTGTTTCCTTCGAGAGCTTGGGAGCCGTTGGATCAAGCGGTGTGTTTCTTTCGAGCGCTTGTGAGCCCTTGGATCAGGAAGAAGCACACGGATCGTGTGTTTCCTTCGTGGGCTTGTGAGCCGTTGGATCAGCGGTGTGTTTCTTTCGAGCGCTTGTGAGCCGTTGGATCAGGAAGAAGCACACGGATCGTGTGTTTTGTTCCAGCGCTTGTGAGCCGTTGGATCAGCGGTGTGTTTCTTTCGACCGCTTGTGAGCCCTTGGATCAGGAAGAAGCACACGGATCGTGTGTTTCCTTCGTGCGCTTGTGAGCCGTTGGATCAGCGGTGTGTTTCTTTCGAGCGCTTGTGAGCCTTGGATCAGGAAGAAGCACACGGATCGTTCCCGCCACCGTTTCCCGCCAAATGCCGCCACCGGTAGTTCTATAAAACCCCGTCGAAGGTAGGCATGGTACTCACTTGAGCGCAAGCATGGTGTGTATTGGTCCTTGCGAGAAGTGTGTGTCCGGGTTTCACATTACCGCATCCAAGCATCTCGCCAGGCTTTCGAGCAATTTGAAGGTAGATGGTAGGGTAGTTCAAATTGAAGAAATTTTGCACACTGAGAGTCATCTCGCTTTGCTCGGGGCGAAGCTATGCCGCGATGGGTTTCCGTATAGGACCCCACTTCAAATTCGTGCAGAAATGCTCAGGCTTGCAGATAAGTTTGACAGGAAAGTTACGAATAGTCTGTTCTACCGAACTCAAGCTGACCGTGATTCGTACGGTCGTTCCTGTCTCTGGGTAGTTGACAGCGATGATGACGACGATTTCATGCCATCGTCAAAGGAAAGGAGGGTTGAAGCACTGAGCAAGAAGGCTGAAGCTTCGTCCAAGGGCAAAGGCAAGAAGGCAGAATCTTCGTCAAAGGGCAAAGGCAAGAAGGCAAGAAGGCACTGAGTAATTTGAAGTTGTACCTTAATTTGTTCTATCCAGTATTTAGAACTAGTGAAGTTGTAACGTAGATCTCTAGTTGTATGTTTTCGGCAAGGCCGCAACCGAAAGTTGTATACAAGTGTGTTGTATGTTTTCGGGCGAACCGGATGGAATCTTGTGTCGATTTGGGGTAGACTTTGGTTTCAGATGTTCCTATGGCCTAACCTAACACAACCAAGCAAAAAAGTCCACTGGGCTACCCCCTTTCGACGCACGTCTATGGGGGTAGACGAAAACGTTAGGTTTTTCCAGCGGATTCAGGGTTTCGCCGAAGCGGGGCCCCGGAGCGTCGGAACCCCAACCAAAACCTAGGTTGTGCCATACCATATGTATACAAGTGTGTTGTGTGTCGTAAATGTGCAATATCCTACTCCGGGGTGTGACCGGCTTCACCGACTTCACTTTCTCTCTAGTGAGTTTCTGCACTTAGAGGTGAAAACTCCCACTTCGGACGAAACGGTGGCAATCTTGTAAAAACTTGTGATAAAATTTGGTTTCCCATGTGCCTATGGCCTAACCTAACACCTCTGATGATCTACAACCGTCCGGCAAGACATCTCTGATGATCTACAACCGTCCGGCAACACATCTCTGATGATCTGCAACCGTTTGGAACGGTCGCAGGTCATCAGAGACGTATTGCCGCTGGTTGCCCAAAGATGCCTCTCCGAGTGACGCTGGAATGTTTTGTGTGAGTGAGTGAGTGACGCTGGAATTCTGGGAGGGGGGCTATATATAGGGTACTAGCTCACAAGCCCTGAAAAGAAACACACACCGCTGATCCAACGACTCACAAGCGCTCGAAAGAAACACACCGCTGATCCAACGGCTCACAAGCGCTCGAAGGAACACACGATCCGTGCTTCTTCCTGATTGGGCATACTACAGCTCACAAGCCCTGAAAAGAAACACACACCGCTGATCCAACGGCTCACAAGCGCTCGAAAGAAACACACCGCTGATCCAACGGCTCACAAGCGCTCGAAGGAAACACACGATCCGTGTGCTTCTTTGATTGGGCATACTACAGCTCACAAGCCCTGAAAAGAAACACACACCGCTGATCCAACGGCTCACAAGCGCTCGAAAGAAACACACCGCTGATCCAACGGCTCACAAGCGCTCGAAGGAAACACACGATCCGTGTGCTTCTTCCTGATTGGGCATACTACAGCTCACAAGCCCTGAAAAGAAACACACACCGCTGATCCAACGGCTCACAAGCGCTCGAAAGAAACACACCGCTGATCCAACGGCTCACAAGCGCTCAAAGGAAACACACGATCCGTGTGCTTCTTCCTGATTGGGCATACTACAGCTCACAAGCCTTGAAAAGAAACACACACCGCTGATCCAACGGCTCACAAGCTGTCGAAAGAAACACACCGCTGATCCAACGGCTCACAAGCGCTCGAAGGAAACACACGATCCGTGTGCTTCTTCCTGATTGGGCATACTACAGCTCACAAGCCCTGAAAAGAAACACACACCGCTGATCCAACGGCTCACAAGCGCTCGAAAGAAACACACACCGCTGATCCAACGGCTCACAAGCGCTCGAAGGAAACACACGATCCGTGTGCTTCTTCCTGATTGGCATACTACAGCTCACAAGCCCTGAAAAGAAACACACACCGCTGATCCAACGGCTCACAAGCGCTCGAAGGAAACACACGATCCGTGTGCTTCTTCCTTATTGGTGGGATTCTCACTATCTATATGTAGTCATGCATGGCCTCCATTGGCATAGCACATCTAAACTCATATCTGCAACCTCATCACTCTCCCATGGCTTCCACCGTACCCATTCTAACCTACTCTCGGAGCGGAGGCGCTTTGCGCCTCGAACTACCCCTGCCCACCCGCTACAACGTCCCCGCCGGCTGGAGGCTGAGCACCGGAGGCGTGCCGGTCCCTCCTGTCCCTCAAGGTTTGGCGCGTCGGGCGGCCATCACGAACCACTACTACCTCGAGCTCACTCCGGAGCAGCGGATGGATTCCCGCTGGCAGCCAGACTATCGCCCAACTTGGGACGCCTTCTTCATCGAAAGGCGTGAGAAGGCCTCGCCAGGTACGAGGAGGACCACCCGCGTCCTTCGAACTTCAACGAGGCCGGCCGTCGGCTGTGGTGGGCCGGCCGACTATCAAGAGGGTCATGGACTACATCACGGCCGTCCGACGACAGCGACGACGACGACGGCGACTACGACGACTACAACCACGAGTATTATAGGCCTAGGCAAGAGTATGACTAACCTGAGCCACATCATTGGTTAGGACAAAATGTTTGTTGTCATTCATCTATGTACTCAAAGTTTGTTATCATTCGTCTATGTACCCCGGGGTGTGACCGGGTTCACCGGCATCACTTTCTCTCTAGTGAGTTCCTGCACTTAGAGGTGAAAACTCCCCTTTCGGGCGAACCGGAAGGAATCTTGTGTTGATTTGGGGTAGACTTTGGTTTCTCACCTTCCCATGGCCTAACCTAACACATCCAAGCAAAAAATTCTACTGGCCTACCCCCTTTCGACGCACGTCTATGGGGGTAGACTAAAACGTTAGGGTTTTCCCAGCGGGGCTAGGGTTTCGCCGAAGCGGGGTCCCGGAGCGTCGGAACCACACCCAAACCTAGGTTGTGCCATACCATGTGTATACAAGTGTGTTGTGAGTTTTAAATTTCCAATATCCTACTCCGGGTGTGACCGGGTTCACCGGCATCACTTTCTCTCTAGTGAGTTCCTGCACTTAGAGGTGAAAACTCCTTTTCGGGCGAACCGGAAGGAATCTTGTGTTGATTTGGGGTAGACTTTGGTTTCTCACCTTCCCATGGCCTAACCTAACACATCCAAGCAAAAAAGTCCACTGGCCTACCCCTTTCGACGCACGTCTATGGGGGTAGACGAAAACATTAGGGTTTTCCCAGCGGGGCTAGGGTTTCGCCGAAGCGGGGTCCCGGAGCGTCGGAACCACACCCAAACCTAGGTTGTGCCATACCATGTGTATACAAGTGTGTTGTGAGTTTTAAATTTCCAATATCCTACTCCGGGGTGTGACCGGGTTCACCGGCATCACTTTCTCTCTAGTGAGTTCCTGCACTTAGAGGTGAAAACTCCCCTTTCGGGCGAACCGGAAGGAATCTTGTGTTGATTTGGGGTAGACTTTGGTTCTCACCTTCCCATGGCCTACCTAACACATCCAAGAAAAAAATTCCACTGGCCTACCCCCTTTCGACGCACGTCTATGGGGGTAGACTAAAACGTTAGGGTTTTCCCAGCGGGCTAGGGTTTCGCCGAAGCGGGGTCCCGGAGCGTCGGAACCACACCCAAACCTAGGTTGTGCCATACCATGTGTATACAAGTGTGTTGTGAGTTTTAAATTTCCAATATCCTACTCCGGGGTGTGACCGGGTTCACCGGCATCACTTTCTCTCTAGTGAGTTCCTGCACTTAGAGGTGAAAACTCCCCTTTCGGGCGAACCGGAAGGAATCTTGTGTTGATTTGGGGTAGACTTTGGTTTCTCACCTCCATGGCCTAACCTAACACATCCAAGCAAAAAAGTCCACTGGCCTACCCCCTTTCGACGCACGTCTATGGGGGTAGACGAAAACGTTAGGGTTTTCCAGCGGGGCTAGGGTTTCGCCGAAGCGGGGTCCCGGAGCGTCGGAACCACACCCAAACCTAGGTTGTGCCATACCATGTGTATACAAGTGTGTTGTGAGTTTTAAATTTCCAATATCCTACTCCGGGTGTGACCGGGTTCACCGGCATCACTTTCTCTAGTGAGTTCCTGCACTTAGAGGTGAAAAACTCCCCTTTCGGGCGAACCGGAAGGAATCTTGTGTTGATTTGGGGTAGACTTTGGTTTCTCACCTTCCATGGCCTAACCTAACAAAACCAAGCAAAAAAGTCCACTGGCCTACCCCCTTTCGACGCACGTCTATGGGGGTAGACGAAAACGTTTGGGTTTTCCCAGCGGGGCTAGGGTTTCGCCGAAGCGGGGTCCCGGCGTCGGAACCACACCCAAACCTAGGTTGTGCCATACCATGTGTATACAAGTGTGTTGTGAGTTTTAAATTTCCAATATACTACTCCGGGGTGTGACGGGTTCACCGGCATCACTTTCTCTCTAGTGAGTTCCTGCACTTAGAGGTGAAAACTCCCCTTTCGGGCGAACCGGAAGGAATCTTGTGTTGATTTGGGTAGACTTTGGTTTCTCACCTTCCCATGGCCTAACCTAACAAAACCAAGCAAAAAAGTCCACTGGCCTACCCCCTTTCGACGCACGTCTATGGGGGTAGACGAAAACGTTAGGGTTCTTCGGGCGGATCTAGGGTTTCGCCGGAGCGGGGCCCCGGAGCATCGGAACCATACCCTACCATATAATAAACTCTATAAACTTGTAATGAAATAAATTATAATATTTAAAATATTAATAAAAATAGCTTTTTTAGACAAATTAATAAAATATGTAAAAAAGAAAAAAATACCTGTGCCGACGGCAAAGCCGTCGGCATGGGGTCCTTGCCTTGTTCTGTTTTGACCAAATCCCGCGCGGCTACCCCCACTATCCCAAATCCCAAATCGACCTCTCGCCAATCTCGCCGCTCGCCCTCTCCGGCCGTCCCTCGCCGCTCGCCCTCTCCACCCTACCCCGCCATCGCCCTTTCGCCGCTCGCCCTCTCCGGCCGTCCCTCGCCGCTCGCCCTCTCCACCCGACCCCCCCCTCGCCGTACTCCACCCATCTCGCCGCTCTCCGCCCGACCCCGTCCCTCGCCGTCCCACACCCTAGCCCTGCAACCTCTCCGGCCGCTCCTTGCATTAGCGCCGCCCCTTGCCCTCTGACCCTCTCCGACCGCCCCTCGCCCTAGTACCGCCCCTCTCCGGCCGCTCCTAGCCCTAGCGCCGCCCACCCATCTTTGGCCATCCCAAACCCTAGCACCGCCCCCACTCGCCGCCCGCCAACCCCTCCATCCGCCAACCTCCCCCTCCAGCGCTGGCTGACCCTGCTGCTCGCGACCTACTCTCTCCCGCGACCTGCACCTCCGGCTGACCTACTGCTCGCGGCGACCTCCTCACAACAGAGAAGGTAGTCCTCTTTTTTTTTGGTTAGGTGTGACAACTTTAGTGCACATACTGTTATTATGTTTGCAACATCTAGGGGTTATTAGTTATGGAATTCAAATGCAGTGTTTTCATGATCATTTATAGGTGATGATAAAAGGCTAGATATATTAGATTTAGCAGATAAACATTGTTTGGTTTGTAACAAAAATTCAAAGTACCCAGAATATATAGACTGAATTTTATGGCTTCAGTGGGCAGTGTAGCAACGGTATTGCCCCTTAGCTCAAGAGAGTTCAGCTCTGTAGATATATTTTGCTAGAGATCATGGCATGACTTCCCATTAAAATCTATATCTCATGGTGCTGGTTCTAAAATTTTCTAAAATAAAGATGTGAACTTGATTGCCACAGCTGACCACTGTGTTGTTCTCAAAATTTCCAGCACTTGTCTAAAATAAAGATGTGAACTTGATTGCCACAGCAAAAGGTGTTTACACTAGCAGCTACAAATGTATCATAAGGGGCTGAAGGATAGGTGTAATTATATGTTTACCACATAATCCACATCTGAGTATTTACTTCTAAGCATCTGCCGTAGTAATGCTTATTAGTAAAACTTGAATAAGAAAGCGCAAGGAAAGCGCAGCTACCTTATATTGCTTATATTGCTTCAATATTAATGTTGTCATACTTGTGTGCTAATATTTATTGTTTCTCAATGCAGTTGATTGAACAATATGAGTCAGGGCAAGGAAAGCGCAGCTACCTTGCTTAGTACGCTGAAGGCACAGAAGTCTAACCTTACACGGAGTGGACGACCTACCACCTCGCGTTACGCCGCGGACGAGGGTGCACGAGTAGGACGAGGTGGAGGACGAGGTGGAGGACGAGGTGGACGGCAAGGTGGAGGAGACGAGGTGGAGGAGACGTGGAGCACCCACCCTCCGCTTCTGGCGACGTGGATTCCGAGTTGCCCTCCGCTTCAGGCGACGTGGCTTCCCAGAACCAGCTGGAGCTGGAGCTGGAGTGGAGGTGGAGGACGAGGTGGAGGTGGAGGACGAGGTGGAGGCGGCGCCGAAGCGGAAGAAGAGTCGTGGCGACGCAGGAGTCCCCGAGGAAAAATACTGGCCTAAGACCGAGGAGGCGAAAACCCTCATTGAGCCTCATGGCGTTGAGTAAGTGTACTAGTTTTGTAATTGTGAACATGAAATTTCATTTTGGTCATAACAATTTGGCATATGTACTAATGTTTACTTATTGTGCAGTTCATGGACATGGACAGGCCCTAAGATTCCACGCACTCCTGGGAGCTTGCTTGGAGCTCTGATTAGGAAATATTGGCCAGGCTTGTACACTACAGGGCCCGACGCGAGCTGAAGTTAGCCACGAAATGGGCGGACTATGAGGCTGCACCGTCCCCACCGTTCGAGACAGCTGCTCACGCCGTGATCACCACTTTTTGGGTAACACATATTTTTCGAATTCCGTTCATAGTTAATGACCCCACCGTGATAACTCATGACTCACAATTTTTTTATGCATGGTTGAAGCGGTTTTATCGTGTGCTGGACCAGCAAGCTGCGGATAGCACTTGCATGCTCATTGTGTGAGGTTGACACGGCAGCAATTCTACAACCAAAAGTTTACATCCGCCAATGACTTTACGTATGAGAAGACGGGCAAGAGGGCCAAGAAGGCGGATAATGCCAAGAATGCAGCGGAGATGACAAAGGAGGAGTACATTTCGGTAAGTAAATTGTCAATGGAATTCTATATTGCTGCTAAGTTGCCATTGCATTTAGCTCTTCTTGAATTGCATTTTCAGGTTATGCCCGACTGGGCGGACGGCAAAGAAGACGCATGGGATGCGTTGGTTAGGAGGTGGGTCGGGGAAGACGCGGATTTCGGCGCCGTGAGCCAGCGGAACAAGGCAAACCGAGGCTCCGAGGGAACACACAGTGCGGGAAACCGCAACCACTTCCTCTTTAAGGATAAGATGGTATATATACATGGAACGACGTGCATTTATTTTTACCGCATGTTTCTACTTGGTATGAATAACATTTCTTTTCGTGATGCAGGACGCCGAAACTGGGACGGTAAGCTCCCACATCGGTGCGTGGAAGAAGATGAGGGAAAAGAAGCCCGATCCATCGAAGCCTCAGCCACAGGTTCCTGAGTACTACGGCAGAACCGAGGAGGCCGTGGACAGCTACTGCACGACGTTCCAGGGTTTTCACCCGGAGGTGGATGACCCCTTGAGCGAGGAGGTCGACGAGAGGTCGGTATATATATATATATATATATATATATATATATACATGGAACAAAGTGCATTTATTTTCACCGCATGTTTCTACTTGGTATGAATAACAATTCTTTTCGCGATGCAGGGTGGTGGTCCTCTCGGGGCACGGAAGGCCGCATGGCCGTAATCGCACTCTTAATAAGGTGGTTAGGCCTGCCATGACCTTCACGCAGGCAAAAGCTACTCTCCCTGACAACAGCCCACTGATCCCGCCTCGTCCACAGCCTCGTCGATCCACTCCCATCGATGTAAGTTTTTTTGCATCCTCTTTCCGACATTCGTTCTTGCATGGCTAAGTTGACGAGATTCATTCTTTTCGAAATTGTAGCCCGATTTTGAGGAAGCCTACGCTGCCGCTCATGCGGAGTATGAGGTGGCCTTTGCCAAGTGGGAGGAGATGAATAAGCCTTGGACCGAGTATCAAAAGTTGTTCCGAGCTGTAAGTTTTAACCTTTACTTTTGTCAAATATGACAAGTCCCACTTCCCTAGTTTGAACCTTTATTTTTGCAACACCTGACATCTAAACTATCTTGCAGTCGGTGCTGAACTTTTTCACCACTGGAGTGCGGGTAGCCCCTCCTATGGACGAGCCTCCGGAGCCGGGTACGACTCCACGGATGCCATCGAGGGACGTGTTCGCTCTCTCCTACTACAGAAGAACCCCGGTAAGTTTGATCCCAAACCACTGGTTACTGCTTTCCTTTGCCTCGCAGTTGCTAACTCTTGCTCAAACATGTAGGAAACGGGATGCTCGTCGGAGGACCCACACATTGATCCTTCTGCTTCTCCTAGTTCCTCGACGGGTTCGCCTCGCATCACACCGGTACATAGCGGTGGTCCTTCTCCCGGTGCTTCAGCTTCTCCTGGTGCTTCTCCTACTTCCGGTGCTTCTGCTGCGGCGATCCGACGCTCACCTATTATCAGCCGGGGAGATATGGGGTTCACCCCGTCGCCGTCGCCGCAATAGATGTAGGGATTTGGGCGTCTAGACATGTATCTACTTGATGATGGTCCTATGTGTGTATATACTTGATATAGCATTTTGCTTGATGATAATGGAGGAGCCATTCTGTGATCTTGTTTGTTGTGAATTTGTCATTTTTTTGTTTATTTTTTCTGCAAAAAACGAGCTGTGCTGGATAAAAAAAATCTGGGCACACCTGTGCCGACGGCACTGCCGTCGGCACAGACCCCTTGAATTGACCAAATGGTCACACCTGTGCCGACGGCATGTCCCTGGAGCGCCCAGCTGCCTCCACGTGGCAACTATGTGCCGACGGCTTGGCCGTCGGCACAGGCCCCTCCACCTCGCCCGGCCAATGTGGGCCCACCCGTCGCTGTGCCGACAAACTAGGTGCCGACGGTGCGTCTCTGGCCGTCGGCACAAGCTGTGCCGACGGTGTATAGCTGTGCCGACGGCCAGGTGGCCTGTGCCTACAGGGCCTGTGCCGACCACCCTGTGCCGACGGTGGCCGTCGGCATAGGTGTGTGCCGACGGCATTGGGACCTTTGCCGACGGGCTGCGGCCGTCGGCACAGGTGGCCATTCCTGTAGTGAAGTGTTCATTTCGGAATACTATAAAAAATTATTTGGTGCGCCAGAACCAAATTTCTTCTCGATGGAAGAGGTGTTACGAGGGACATGCTCAAATCTCATCAGAGGAAAATAATATCTTGACAGCAGAATTCAATGAGAAAGAGGTGCATGACGCGATATCGCAGATGGAACATAATAAGTCTCCGGGTCCGGATGGGTTCCCGGCTGAGTTTTATCAAAAATTCTGGCATATTTTAAAAAATGATCTAATGGATATGTTTGCTCAATTGCGAAAAGGCGAACTACCATTGTATAAACTTAATTTTGGGATCATTACGTTGCTGCCCAAATTGAGGATGCCAGTAGAATTGAACAATATAGACTGATTTGCCTATTAAACATTAGTTTTAAGATTTTTACAAAAGTAGGCACTAATCGCGTAACTTCAATTGCGAGTAGAGTGGTGCGTCCCACTCAAACAGCGTTTATCCCAGGGAGAAATATTTTGGAAGGGGTGGTTGTGCTACATGAGACAATTCACGAGATGCATAGGAAGAAATTAGATGGGGTGCTTTTCAAAATCGACTTTAAAAAGGCATAATTAAGGTGAACTGGGCCTTTTTGCAACAGGTTCTTCGTATGAAAGGATTTGAACGATGTGGTGTGAATGGGTATCAGGGTGAACGATGATATAGGCACTATTTTCAAACTTTAAAAGGTTTACGACAAGGAGATCCGTTGTCTCCTTTGTTGTTTAATCTTGTTGCTGATATGCTGGCCATTCTAATTATGCGTGCTAAAGAGGATGGTCAGGTAGGGTGGTTAATACCGCATTTGGTTGATGGTGGGGTTTCGATACTCCAGTATGCGGATGACACAATATTATTTCTAGAGCACGACATTGCGAAAGCTGTGAACATGAAATTAATATTGGCTTTCTTTGAGCAACTCTCGGGTTTAAAAATCAATTATCATAAGAGCGAGTTATTTGTTTTGGTAAAGCTGTAGAGGTGCGAGACCAATACCAAAATATTTTCGGGTGCGAAATTGGTTCCCTCCCATTTAAATATAACAGTTACGTCTGTTTTTGGGAGTAACCCGATCAATCTTCAGTTTAGAAGGAACTTGATTGGGAATAATAGAGAGGTTTGGTTTCATCTAGTTGAAAGACTAATGCGTGTCCAGATTGTAGATGAACCAGATAGATTTACTTGGACTCTTACACCTACGGGTGTATTCTCCACTAAATCCACTACGCTGAACTTTTGAACGGCCATACACAGTACTTGCGGAAATACTTATGGAAGCTGAAAGTTCCTCTAAAGATATGTATTTTCGTGTGGTTCTTGCATAGGAAGGAGCTTTTAACTAAGGACAATTTGATTAAACATAAATGGATTGGGTGTAAAAAAATGTGTTTTTTGTGATGCAGATGAGTCTATACAACACTTTTTCATTTCATGTCCTTTTGTTCGTGATATTTGGAGGATCTACATTTTATATTCAACATTAAACCCCCCTATAGTATTGGGATTTATTTGGAAGCTGGCTGAATGGGGTGGATAAGAGATCCAAAGAGCTTATTAGAATAGGCACTGCGGCTGTGTATGGGCTATTTGGAACTGTAGAAATGACATTATTTTTAACAAGACAACACCATCCCATTATTTGCAGGTTATCAACAAGACGACTTATTGGATCCACATGACGACTTACTGGATCCACATGTGGTCATTTCTTCTTCCTGTGGAGCGCCGTGGACTCATGGATTCCGCCTGTACTCTCGAATGACGATGGTCGTACGGGCTATCTTCTGCCAGGGTGGGTGGCGACAGCACAAGCGAATTGATGGATAGATCTTTATTTAGGTGGCTGATTTTTGTATCCACTTTGAGTGACCCTTAAATTGTAAACTTTAATATGCTATTCTTTAATAATTGTGGTAGCTGTGTGCATCATTTTGATGCAGAGACCGGGGATCCGCACCAGTTATCTAAAAAAAATCTATTTTAGTTATAACTTGATGCCAACACTAGTTATTAGAATCTAGCTAGCTGGGAGAGAAAGAGGCAGATGTAAGTCGCCATGCGAATAGGAGACGTCAGGAACAGTGGACGAGCCAGGACTCACACAAGTCTAACATCACGAGAAGATGGAAGTGGCTCACGAGAGTGAAATGTCACACCTCCTCCCAGACTTTCTTGTTGCAAGTGGCGGCTACACATCTACACCTGGCATACCGTTGACTAACAACGCTACTACGCTAGGTTCGAATTCCACTAGCATTTGAAGTCGCTCAAGCATGAAAGCGTCTGCGAGAAGGACTGCCAAAAACGTGCAACATGAGTTCATTGCACGGACGGTCACACATCTATATCTATATCTATATCTATATCTATATCTATATCTATATCTATCTATACCTAATAATAAAATCATTAAGCTTTTTTGTGGTATGTCATTTTTTTGCCGATTTTACCCTCCCACCAAATCACATATTTACCCACCATGCATGTGGCTGGATCGGTCACACTGCCATCCCCACCGAATGTGACGGTACATACAAAAAATCTAACATTGTTTTAGACAACTTAGGAATAGACAAGAAAACCCCTATAGCTAAACTACTAGAGTGATTAGTTTTACTTATTTCTGATTGTTTGTCCATCATCTCGAGTGAAATATTCACCACCTTAAAACATCTCTAGCAGTAGCAGATCCCAAAAATGGTGACCAGAAAACGTTTCCCGTACGAGTTTAGAGCATCTGCTCTGCCGGAGCCTGCGCGGTACCGCAAAAGTGTTTCCAGAGTTTTAGCTAAATTCATAATTTTAAACGATACAATCTAAATACAACAGGAATATAAATCAAACTATTGAATGTTGCCAAGAACTCGGTTGTGCGGAGAAATCTTTCATGAGGAGAGAGTTACCGAGAACTCAGTTGCGCGGAATGCAAAGAGGCCGACCGTCAACCCTCGACGCTTCCTCTTCTTTCCTTCCTCTATCTTCTCCATGAGATGCATCAAGACTTGGTACTCCATATCATCGTCGAACATTGAACTCCAATTCCTTTCAAAATTCAATATTCCACAAATAAATCTATGCCGTCCCTCGGTGTCTAAGATAGAACCGCATGAGTATGTTTGAATTGTTTAACTTAGCCGGTTACCGTTGTTTCTTCCCCATCGGCGCTACTTCCTCCCAACAGTCCGCCGCCCCCAAATCCGCCGCCCTCGAACGCGCGGCCCCAAATCCGCGGGCACGACGACTGCAAACACGAATGTGGGCTCAATCACACCTGGAGCATCCTCCCCTGACCGCATCCGGGCTACCAAATTGGTGGAAAGGATGCGGTGGACGACAGAGGAGCTAAAGGCGGCGGGGGGGAGAGGCGAAGGAATCGACAGCGAGCTGCGGCGGCGGGAGGGGCGGAAGAGAGGGCGTGAGCTGAATCTTCCGGCCTGCCAAATTTTCTAGCGATTCGGGGAGCAGCACATTTGGCCGCTAAAACTGAACATATGGCGATGTCAGTGTGAGTCCAAGGAAAGAGTCCTAAAAATGTTGAACTGATCCTTACTGTTTGTATACAATGAGGAGCAGAGTTATCCAACCCGTGGCTTCTTTCTCTCTTTTCTACTATCAGGTTCTTCATTTTCTCTGGGATAGGATCAAATTGTTTTTTGCTGATCTCATACGATCTTGACTCAAAGGCCAAAGCACGTGTTTAATAGTGTGGAGCCTCCAAATTCAGACCGGTAAACAAAATTTACATGCCCGTGAACTTGCCCAGAAAAAACAGTAATGAGAAGGAAATTGATGTATGCACGTTAAAAAACTAGAGATAAAATGAACTCTTTCACAATAAACGTGGTTTTATGAGGCATCCACGGAAAAAGCCATAGAGGAAGAATGAACGGGGTGAGTGTCGATTGCATCACGTGTCGAGTGTACATCGAGAGTCGGCCCATTCACACATTATCCACCGCTCATGTGCAATGGTGGAGGACAGAAATGAATTGCCCCTTATAAACCGCCTGGCCTTCACCCGTTCCACTTCAGTTCAAATAGGTGGCATCTCACACACACATTCCATGGAGAAGACGAGAGAAGAACTGTGAAAACATGAGGAGCATGAGGCATCGGGAGCAGTTACGCAATTATTATGCTAATGGACACAGGACAAAACCTGATTGCCTAATTTCGATGAGAGTGATATTGTACCTTGGCGAATGGTAGGACTACACTAGCTAGAACGGAGTGAGTACGTGTTGATTGCATCACGTGTCAAGTGTACATCAAGCGCCGGCCCTGCCACGCTGTGTTTACCAGCTCTCTCTTGGATTCTTGTGATACGCCCACTTTACCTTCCATTTTCGTTTTGCACTTTGTTTGTTGCGTGCATCATAATTGTGGGCATCTAAAGAGAGGCCAGGTGTAAGACTTTTTTATCCCTATGATGTTTTGAGTAATAAAATGCTCTTTAGCGGAAAAACACCTTAATCACAATTACAACGATATTGGTGGAGATGTGAGTGTGACTCTGTCAGTGTTCAGGAATTCCTACGTTAGTCGGGGCAATCCTCATCATCTCCTTCCTCGGATGCTCCGGGACAAACCCTAACTTGGATCTTCGGATCTGATACTGTTCGCGGACGCGTCCGCGGACTATGACCAAACAACCCCTAAAAGTGGACTCATCCAACCATGTACCCCAAGCTCTCCCCAAATTGTGGGGCCATTTGCATGTGATTGGTGAAAAAGGAGAGGGAAAGGAAAAAGTAAGAGAAAAGTAGTACGTACATAAAGTGGTCCGTGTCCTACGTGGCAGCTGTCCAGGCGTGTCAGGCAGCCCCCAAACCCTCCCCACATATGGGGTGAGTTTGGGGGCTGCCGGACGTATGAGGAGAGTTTCGGGACCATGGTTGGATGCACAATTTACTATATCTCATGTCCGGAGGCCCGTCCGGACGCCTGTCCGGACCTTTGGGGAGGATTTGGCAACCGTGACTGGAGATGCTCTTAGGGGCATCATTTTGGAGCAGATGATGGCTGGAGGGATCTAGAGGTGGAGTGATGTGGACTATTTTGCGTCTAAGACGATGGGTACGGTGGCGTGGTGCAGCGGTATATCGATGGCCGACGTGTGATGATGTATGCATGCAGGGCGTTGGTATTGTGACAACGTAGATGGCAGTCTTGGCGAGGGTCTTCGCTTTGTTCTGCACGTCAGAAATGCGTTGGTGGAATATGGCGACGCTAGTTCTAGAGCATGCACATAAGGCGCAATCTTTGGAGTAGGCCGGTGAACCAGCAATGGTTGTGGTCGGGGCATAAGGCCCTATTGGTTCTTCTAATGTGTGTGCTAGTTGTGATGATTTGTCACTGTTTGATGGATTCGGCTTGTATGATTTTATATGTAAAGATCTTTGCCAGTCTATATGTTGAATAAACTAAAATAAAGGTCGTGTGCATCTCTTCAATGCAGAGACTGGGGTAACTCCCATTTACTCTCTCCTCGGAGGGAAGATGGGAAAAAGACAACGCCACGGACTCTGCATTCGTCGCTCCAACGCTCCGAGGAGGCATACACCCATGGCTTTCCTCAAGGGGGAGGAGAATGAGGTGGATGGTGTGGGAAGTTCCAAAAGAAAACACTTGGGGATCAAGCAAACGACGGCCTGGAGGTCATGTGTGTCGCAGTGCGATTGAACGAATGTGAGGAAACACCACAGTTCATTATTTTAGGAGTTTAAATCTTTTGAATGATACCCCCCCTAATATTGTACAAGTACTGAATCTCAATTTTTATGTTAGATTAAAAAATCATTGGATACGACATAGAAACCACTTCCACCATTCACTACTATAAGATATTTAGTTACTTTAAAAAAAATGGATGTATCTAGTGTAAATTACTTGTTGTTTTACATATCTAGTCCCCATTAAAATATTTAAACATCTTAGAATAGTGGAGTAGTACTTCTGATGATTTAGACTATATCATGTCCATTCTAGAAGTCTGTACTTTCTTGTGTTTTCCCTTCTTAAATTGCTTGGCTTAGTCATTTCATTTTGTAAAACCATTTTTGAGTATTCCAAAACTCCTTGCAATGGTTTGTGAGACAATATGTGTATTACAAATACACTTAAGAGTCAAAATTGTCAGGTTTTTGATTTGAGAGATCACAGCTAGAGTTGAACAAACTAATAATATTATTGAGTTCCCGAATATTATTACCAAATCTGAAGTACCAGCACATCTATTTGTAACCCATGGGAATCCATCTTACTGGAAATGAATTCACCACCCACCTTAGTATACACGAATAATATGATCGGCTCTTATCATCACTTGGCTTTCATCTGTTCCACTTCGGTTCAAAATGTGTAGAGCGCTAGCTTATATATATCAAATAGGTGTCATCCACACACACTTACCATGCAGAAGACGAGAGGAGAAGTGGGAAAACATTAGGGGGTACATGGGGCACATCAGGAATAGTTACACCACTTTTCAGACGTAGGGTATAGGACAAAACTGTATTCCCTCGGTAGGATGAGAATGATGGTGTGCCGTGGACGACCCTTCGACATGCACTAGCAGGAACTGTGTTTTGGTTGTCCACGGACGGGACAAGCAACCGTAGAGATGAGGGGTACACGCGAACGTACGAGCCAAAAGCAGGCAAAGACGAAGTAGAAGATGGAGCCATCGATCTGCAGAGATGATTTTTCAGGAGAACGTGCAGACGATTTCTGTTTCTTACAACCACTGAGGAGTAGTATCCCGGCGGACTACTAGCTTTGTTTGCATATGGACACCTTTGCAGGATTGCAGGATGCATTCTGCAAAGCTGAAGACTTTGAAAACTATGGCTTTCAGATGTCGATGAATGAGTTTGACTAGTAAGAGGTTGCACGCATCCGGAAAATCTTTGTGAAAATATTTTCATGACATAGTTTGGAAAATAGTTTTCATGACATGTTGTGTTCACCTTCCGCTTGCACAATGACATCAAATAAACATATACCAAGTTAAAAACAAAGTGCTCACACACTAAAATATCACATACGAAAAGCTTAGCTAGGCTGCCTGCCCATATGGAAGCCTGAAGGAGTTCATGTTTCCGGGGCTCCAGCCTCCAGGCCATGTAGTTAGCCCGAGACTGCAACAACATAGATCACGTACGCGCAGAAGAACAACAGCCCCAGTCCCAGGCAGATCACAGTTTCCAAGAGTCGGTCATTTTTGTCCCTCTCATCCCACAGATCCCTCTCATTTTTATCCCTCTCATCGCAAAGCTTCTGAACCTGGGACTGGGAGTACAGAAACAAGCATTAGTTTCCTGGCACACACATACACACATCGGTAGAGGAAGTAAAATGCACTATTGCAAGCAAAAATGAGAGGAAGAGAACCAGGGATCGACCTTATTCAGTGCCTTGTCCAGCTTCTCTCCCGCATCGACGAGTGCTGCCATCTGGTCGAAATTCTGAGAACAATATAGCAGATGTGCACTTGCTTAGCTAAATCAATCAACCGACCATCAGAAGAGATTAAGCACAAAGACAATTAATGTACACCTTTTGCACACCGAGAAATTTCTTGTCGAAATCAGTGGCCGCGACACGCCATTCATTGATTTCATCCACCGCTGCGACCATCTGTGGACAAACCAAGAGCAAGTTTATTAAATTAACATGGATTTATAGTACTTAATTAGTGAAAGGAAATGCGTGCGTTAACTGACCTGCTCTGCACTTATTCCCTGCACTGCTTTCTCGAACATCTGCACCACACTGCCGGTGTCAATCACTCGAATCACCTGGACACATGGATTGTGAGTGAGACAGCACTGAGATGCAAAACTAACATTTCAAATTATTTATTTATGTATCTAGTGTAGAACTAGCACACTGACCTCATCAGAAAGCTTTATTCCGGTGACTGTTCCACGTACAAGGATCAGGGTTTGTCACAAAAGCAGGGTACACAAGGAAGATCGTATACTGATGTTATGGACCAGACAGATTGTTGAAAAAGAAAGGAAGTTGAACAAGTTCAGTTTTTGACCTGTGAAAATCCTCCTCTGAATGACATGTAGGTACTCTTGCCGGATAGTTTCTGCCAGATTCTGTAACAAGAGTGCATTGAAATCTAACTACCAGCTAGTCTAAAAACTTTAATTTGTTTTGGCACGGAAGATGGATATCGAGTTAGGTAAACATGCCTGGAAATCACTCTTTCTTACTTTGATCCTTGTCTTCAGTGATCTGGAATCACCAAAAGCTAGTCAGAGTTCACTCATTTTCGCTATAAAGAAACAAATGGATGTTTTGTTGCTGCATCAAATAAATTTGGACTAGCTGGTAGTGTTTCTCCAGCAACATATTTGGATGTGTTTTATAGCTCGTGGTTATACTCTGCTACACTAACAGTATTTAGTTTACACCTCTACACGATTTATCTAGTCAAGAGAGGGAAAGGATTGAGCGATGCAGAGACTGAGAGATCAAAAAACCTTCCTTAAAAAAAAGGAGCACTTGAGAGATACATGAAGATCTTACATGGTGAGCGCCATCCTTGATATGTCGATGGCTGTGTCCTTTTCGCAACCCGAGTTTTTTATGTTGTCAATATCCTGCAAACAGACAAAGGAAGAGTGAGGCGAGTTCATATTTTGTAGATTTGGACAGGTTAATCTCGTATCAGTACCTTTAATAACATTATCCTTAATTTCTCTTTCATGATATGTGCCATCTTCCCCAATTCATCAGTGTCTTTCTCCATGCGCCCCTTGATTTCTAAAAGGTGAATGCTCCAGTTAGAAATGGAACACTATTCTGAGAAATAAAAAAATGCAAGATTATAGATGCAGTTCAACAGGTGTAGTTTGAACCTTTCATTGCAGCAGATTCAGTGGCTGAATTGAACTCCTGAGTGGCTTCCTGCAGGGTCAGGGGACAGAAAGAATGAATTTCAAGTGGTACCAGGTAAAAGCTATTGATTTGGGTGCCCAAATGCAGGAAAAACAAACTTTTCTGACCAAACGATGGGAATATATATGTTTTACCTTGAGTTTGTGAACCAGTTTCGCCGTGTTATCCAGGAACATCCTAAACTCGGTAACCTCCTGGGAGTAGCTCTTAGGTCCATCGGCTGAAGTAGTGTCGGCGTTCGGAAGCCCCATCTCGATGTCCATCCTAGCTCTCTTGCTCATAAACTGAAGTTTCCATGATCAAATGAAACAGAAACGTAGGCAACAAACAAAACAAACTGCATGCATAATCTTGGCAGAAAGAAACTTGGAGAGAGCATACCGCCCGAAGAATGCTCTTGCTGGTAGGTAGCTGTCGACCGAGGGAGACGATAGATGAAAAGAATAAGAGGAGAGCGAAGAGTTCTGCCACGCTCTCTTGGTGATCGATGCCGTTATATATAGCAGAAGCTGCACAAAACCAAGTGAAACGCACACTCTTTCTCACACACACACAGGGACAAGTCATCAATGAATATGCATCGCTAGTCCTATCCATAAGCAGCAGCACCGCGTGGGAGATGGACAATCGTACGCGCTATTGAGTGGGCAGCACCGTGAAAACGAAGAGCACATGAACTCAAAGCTGAAAATAGGGCAGCACTCTCGCTATCTCTTACAAAGCAAGCAGACTCCGAAATGGCAACTCAATTATGCGGAGCAACTGCCCGGCCGGGTAGATGCACATGCAAGGCCTCTCAAAGGTTCAGTGGAGCGCCATGTGACTGGATCGGTCACACTGCTCTCCCCGCTGAATGTGACGGTACATCAAAAAAATCAAAGATAGTTCTAGACAACTCATCAGTTGACCAGAAAGCACCTATAACTAAAGTGATTAATTAGTTTTACTTATTTCTCATTGCTATAGAGTAAATGACGTCCCAGTCCTTCATACTGTCATTGGAGAGCAATTCATCCCATCATCTCTCAAGTCAAATACTCAAACACCTTATACTTGGCTTTGTGCTGACATATACGGTCCAATGTGCAGCCAAGTGCGCGTATTTCACCTACCTGGCGGCACTGATGACGTAGAATAAGGACCAGACGAGGCACATATTTGGAATTTGACCCCCTAATATTTCCTTATTTATCAATTTCACCCATGTCTCTTGAGCCTCTCGAACGCCGCTAACGGACATGTGGCCTCATCTTGTCCGGATGAAGTGTATCGAGGGGTTTGGTGACAGGCCATCAGCTCGAACGATTAGTTTGAATCCTACTGCCGAACAGGAGTTTGTCACTAGGCTATTGCTTTGTTTCTCTCCACGGCGCACCGATGTCGTCACATCCTGCACCACGCCAAAATCTCTACTACATTCAGTGATCATAGCTTCTCAAATGGGCTTTCAACATGTAATGGATGTTTCTAACATAATCAGCAGGGCGTAATGCTCTCAAGACTAACCCTCAACGACGACAAAACAGTTGGGTCGTGGATATTAGCTTAATTTTCCTAATGATCTCGTTGTGTGTATTGTGACAAATAGAGTATAGTTAGAACCGTTGCTCCAAAGACACATCTAGATCTCCCAAGACTGTTAAAACCGCATACAAACGAAAATATGTGCCTCTTATAATCATCGACTTTTTTCAATTAAATTTTTTTTTTAGAAACTGTGGTTTTTTCAATTAAATTGACATCAGTTGGGTTGGAGTTTTCTTGCTTGCGTTATTATCCATTCTAACTACATGATTCATGAGTCTGTGCGCTAGGTACATGAACAAGATCTATTCATAGGATTGTACCGCTTTTTTTTTTTTTTTTTTAGCGCAATAGGATCGGACCGCTGCATCGTTTACGCAAGCACAGAAGGCCCAGAGAGGTGTGGGTAGCCCAGAGCACTCAAACCCACAATTCCTGTTATATTTTCGTAATTTGGAGTTTTAGCCACACGATACGTTCTTCTTTAATCTAAACTTCTAAGATTTATCTGCGTGTTGTCTTTGCAGCCTCAGTAACTGTAATCATGTTGTGGTTTTTGTAGCCTCTCCTTCCATGATATACCTAATGGTCCAGTGTAATTAAAAAGCAAGATGGTAGTTCTGGGGAACCCTGGTCACATTGATATTTTACAAACACCATGACCGAACTAGTAATCCTAGAGCTATCTTTGATTGCACTTCACTACTTATTAGGTAACCAAACGGAGAAGTTGGCTGTAACACAACACCAACCTGTCCATATTTGTTGAATCATATGCTTGTATATGAAGCAACGGAAGGGAATTTGTGTTGCTGCACGTGAAGATGTAACTCTGAAAAGTTGGTGTTACTGTGCTAGGTTATAAGAAAAACCTCAAAGACATGGTATCAATTTAGTGGCCAGACTGAAATTTTATTCAAATGTCACATTGCTGAATTTACAAAAGAAACACACAAAACCATAAGAGATATCAGGGTATTCAAGGAAGGTTAGAGAAGGCGGTTGAGATATTCGTCAACAGTGGTGTACTTAACATCAGGGTACAGCTCGGTGGCCTCGACGCCAAAGGATGGCTCAATCTCGAAGTTCGCCTGGTCACCTCTGACAAAGATGGAGAGCGCGAGGGACAGCAAAATGTTGAGAGGGAAGGCAGCCTCTGCATACAAATGTTGAGAGTCGTCAGAGATGCAGCTGCAACTACCATGTGTCTGGGTGTGCGATAATGGATGTACCTTTGATCCGCTCCAGGAGATCCACCTCCAGAATGCGCGCTATCTGGAAAGTCTTGTCTGCTTTCCTCTCCCACATTGAGATGAGCTCGTTGTGGGATAGGATGTTTGCAGGCGGCCTCATGTAGAGGATCTTGTTCAGGTTCTCGGATCATCAATCGCTCTCACCGTGTATTCAGCTATGTCCTCTTCCACCACAAATATGGCTGTGTACCTCAGGAATCAATATGGAATCAACGCAGAATATGACCCTCATACAACCCTTGGTCAATGACCGTGTAAATTTACGGTAGCAGTAAGAGACTGCCAAATTACCTTTAGCATTCCCATCACCTAAGACGGTGATCTTGTCAGATGGAGGACCAGCCCCAATTGTTGTAACATCACCGATACTTGGTAGGTAGGTTTCGGCAAATCCGTTGCAAGAGACATAAGTGTGAGGTATACCCTCAGCCTCAATCAGACGGCGGAAGTCGACTTTTCCAGCGTACAATGAGGCTGCTGGATCCACGGTGTGAACTCGCTCTACATCAGAGCCGAACTCAGATGGCAGGAACCTCTGTGCGGCAATTGTTCAGTGATCTGTAGCCATCACCCATCGTCAAATAAGAAGACAAGTAGATAACCTTACCTTGACATTGCCAGCTTCCTTGATTGCGGTGACAATCCTCATCTGCTCGGCGAGTTGACGGGGCCCCACAGACGAGATGATGATGTCTGTACCCTTGATGGCTTTAACAAGGCTCTCGTGATTAAACAAATCTCCCTGGGCATTAAAAAGATAACACAAGGGAGTAAAGGGAGGAACAACTTTGAAAACCAGCCTAAACTGTGATCATGTCGTTGAGATGTATGTGACTTGAGCACCTTTACAAAGTAATACCAACTAACGATATACAAGAAAAATCGCCTGCATTGTTAAACTCCATTGCACAATGCTTTTATCACTGAACTTCAGTTGGCAAATTGAATACTATGCATGAGTATCTGATTAACATTAACAGAGCTCGATGTCAAAGCCACCAACAGTTCAATACTTGTTTCTTCCTATTAGAAGGGAAAATCAGAATCATTCAAGAAACTGAGGAAAGAAAAGAGTTGTCGAAAAACAGACAACAGGGGGAGTGATAGTTACACGTACCTTGATGAGAGCAACACCGGAATCGACAAATCTCATGAGTAGCTGTGCCTTGACTGGGTCTGACGGTGAGGCATCCCTGATGAGGACAGACGTTGGGTGGCCATGGCGGACACTTGCAGCAACGATATGCTTGCCAATGTGACCTGTGCCACCAATTACAAGGACTCTGCTCCTCTCCTCGTCTGGATCCATATCACCAATTACGATATCGAATGCTCGACTAGTTTCTGTATGCTGCTGCAGGCTGCAGGGTCTTGTTGTGCTTTCAAGTGGTGTGGGTGGAATTATATGCTGTCATGCTCTGTGATAAAGCTGAAAATTTTCATCCTACACGAGAATCGATTGACAAGTTTCACCAACCCTCACATTCCATTTAAATTCATCTAACTTTGTGGGCACTGATCAGGTCAGGGACACCACAACCACCAACACAGAACGACCTTAGTCACATGTCAACAGTTATGTACTTCAAGTTCATCTGTGAAGGTGCTTTTAGCTTTTGTTCAATCCGGTGATTGTGTATCTTACAAGAAAAAAATGTATGATTATACCTTACATTTAATTAAAGACCACACTGAAAGAAAACATTTATAGTGAGAATCTTCGGGCAACTTCTGTCCGATATATTATCCTCTTAAAGCAGTAACATCGACATTTATGGCACAAAACAATCCAGCAAGAACAAACAATAGCCATTCTAGGATATAAAATGTGATGGTTGACTAAACTGAGACATTTTTGCCACACAAAATCCCCATGGAACAAACAAGTGCCACTATAGGACATAAAAAGTGAATGTTGACTAAGATAGGTGTAGTTTACCTTTCTTTATTGTCTAACAACAGCTTTGCTCCATGGCGATCATTTCATGTCAGGCAAAAGAACTGTGACTATTGCAGGAAAACACGAAATGAAGATCGGACACATCATCAGCTGGAAGACAGCATTGAATCAGAGCTGGTTCATGGGTTAGACTATAAATACCTAGAGTTATTATCATTTGTCATACATTAGTCTCATACTTAAGGTTCACAAAATGTGGCACGCTTGATTAGATACTCAAGTAGAAACACACTAATGCTGCACTCGGCAAATCTGTTCAATATTTCTGATAATTCTTTCTTTGCATCACCACTTCTATTAATATACAGAAGACACTGTGTTTCAAATGTTTGTCAAGGTTAGAGGTCTTATCCACATGAGCAAAACATGTTCGAATAAAGGAATTTCATTTGCAAGGATTCTACATATTTCCATAATTCTTTTTTTGTACTTCTAGTTCATCAGGGAAGGTGTTTATCACTTTTGTTCAATCCAGTGATTGTGATATCTTAGAAGAAAAATAAAGCATGATTATACCTTACATTTAATTAAAAACCACACTGAAATAAAACATTTTTCAGGAGTCTTCACACTGAAAGAACGCATTTTTGTAAAACACAAAATGAACAATGGACCACTCATCAGCTGGAAGACAGCACTGAATCAGAGCTGGTTCATGGGTTAGACAATAAATATGTGGAGTTATCATCATTTTCCATACATTAGTCTCATACTACAGGTTCAGAAGATGGGACACTTGATGACACACAAGTGGAACCAAGTAGAAACACACTAATGCTGCACTAAGCAAACCAGTTAACTATTTTTTACAGTTCTATTCTTTGCATCGACACTTCTATTAAATATTAATATACAGAGGAGACTGTGTTTCAAATGTTAGCTTCAAGGTAATAAGTCTTATCCATATGAGCAACATGTAGGAGTTTCATTTACAAAGATTCTACATTTTTCATAATTATTGATATAAATAGTAAGCACTAACAGTAGAGTAAGCATAATATGAAACAGAGGCATCTCAAGGGACAATAATAATGTAAATTTCATTGCAACAATAGCATGGCAAAATGATCAGATGCCACAAAACAGAAATGTTGCTCTATCAGAATGGTCAAAAGACCACAAGCCTCGATTGTACAATAAAGCCTAAGATACAACAGCTAGATCGACCTCACCGTACCAATCTTTAAAAATCCTTGCACACTTCCAAATAGTGTGCGATTCTTTTTTTGAAGCACTGACTGTAGGGAATTGTGTGTGCGGTTCTTTTGAACCTAACCTCCCAGATTACTTCCGCTGCTTCTTCTTCGTATGCTCTACCAGCTCCGTATCATTACCATTATCGCCATCTCTGCCTCTCTTCTTTTTCCTCTTCTTGTCACTTCCCAGATCACCTTCATCAACAACTTCTTTCTTCACCTCCTTCTCTTCAGTGTGCTTCCTTTTCTTCCTTCTCTTCCCTCGCTAGCCAGCCCATTTTCAGCTACGCCAGCATGAACCATCTTTCGCTCCGCCTCCTTCGCGCCCAAATCCTCTTGTTTCAGGTGTTTCTTCTTCTTTCCACTGTCAAGGGATTTCCTGCTCTGCTCCTCAGCTGGATCCCCTGTTTCATCTTCATCTTTCACACGCTTCTCTTTCTTCTTCCTCCTCTTCTCACTGGCAGGACTGCGCAAATCCCCGTAAGGAGCAGCAACGCCTTGCTTCTCCTCCCACTGCTCCTCATTCTGCCTCGACCCCTTCCTCCCGCTGCTCTTCTTCTCACTGGCAGCAGGAACCGTCATGCGGTACTCCTCCTCATCCTCCACCTTCGGCTCCCACCTGCTGTACTCCTCCTGCTCCACCTTCGGCTCCCACCTTTCGTCCTCGTCTACCGGCGGAGTCTGATGCCTCCTCTCGCTCTCCCCGCCGCCCTCACGCTGCTGATGCCGGCCTTCTTCGTCTACCGGCGGGGGGCGATGCCTCTCCTCGCTCTCCCCGCCGCCCTGACGCTGCTGACGCCGGCCATCATCGTCCACCGGCGCGGGCCGACGCTTCCTCTTCTTCTCGCTCTCCCCGCCGCCCTCCTTACGCTGCTGGCGCCCGCGGAGGTGGCCGTGGAATTGGTGGAGCTCGGCGACGGCCTCGATGGCGGTGCGGAGGTAGGTGGCGGCGTCGGAGGAGAGGATGCCGGAGGGTGTCACCTTTTCGAAGCGGACGAGGATGCGGCCGGCGATCGAGGACGGCCTGGTGGCGGTGATGGTTCCGGTGACCGCCCTCATCGCCTCGCCGCCGGCCGGATCGGGGGAGCTGGTTTCGTCTGGTGGAGGGCTAGGGTTTTAGGCGGCGGGGTGGGATTTTGCGGGAGCGAATGTCGCGTTTGGGCCGCCTCGGTCCATGGCCACAGCCCAGTACCCCAATTTGTACGGCAGGCAGCCGGCGGCGGCATAGTGGGTTCGGGCGGGTAGGGCTCTATGGCAGGCCCTGACAATATCGCCCAAATTCGCGAAAAGTGTCATGTAACCTGGTTTTTGAAGGAAAAAAATTAAAAGGTATCAAAAAGTTTCGAGAAAATTCTAAACGTTGACAATGACTTGCTCTACTCTCTGCAATTTTTCAGCTTAAAGTAGTTTGTATTTTGACCTACACGAAAGGAAAAATCCTGACGATTTTGAATCTGTCACCGTCCCCGTCCCCCCCCCCCCCCCCCCCCCCCCCACATATTTAGAAAATTTTCATTTTTACATTGGATAAAATACACAATGTTTCGCATACCTTTTTTGCATACACACGGAGAAATCATCATTCTCCACTTTTAGAAAAAGTTTCAAAAAAATGGAACTTAAAATTGTAGATTTAAAATTTTTTAAAAAAGGCTACATGACGCTCTGGTGCACTCCCAAATTCAGCAATTTGTACAGACCAAGATTGTAATTTGTACAGCATCATGAATGCAAACCTAGCTCCACGCTCTCACAATGTCGTCCAAATTCGGAAAGTCCAAATGAAGCCTGAGCTTAATGGGTCATTTTTTTATTCTAAAATAATATTATAAAGATGAAGAGAAGTTTCAAAAACCAGGGATGCATACAATGATGTATACTACAACCATGCAAAATCCTAATGTGAAATACTTTTTATTTTAGACTACATAAAAATGATAAGAGTGTGGAACTGTTAATAGCTAGTGCACATTTCAAAACTGTAGGGAACTTTCAACATGTTCGTCTCTGATTTTTTTTCAAAATTGCTTGGAGTGTATATCTATTTTTTTTTGGAATTTCGTACCCCACAAGGAGCATGTGAGCTCGAGAGCAAGCTTGAATTTCCTTATAAAATGGTATTTGATTCTTTGTGGAAATTTCTCGTTGTATGTCTTGTTCAATCTGCTCGTTCATCTGTTGTTGCGCAATTCTTTGTGAGAAGTTTCTCGTTGAATAGATCCATCGTGTTCCTGTTACTCAGATCTATGATTCAAGTTGAGGTTTAATGTTGTCTTTTTTTTCATATGTATGTCCGAAACTGAAATGTATAGATGTGCCCTTGCGCCAAAAATTGAATTAGAGAAAAAGAAGGTTTAGAACCGATCAAGGGAAATCATCAAACTTCTCCTTTTTTTTTGCCGTTCCATATGTTCTGGCAAATATATCGGAAAATTGTAATGGTACCTAGCAAATGCACAATCAGACGGGTGTGTTTCAGCAAATCTTGAGCCAGTTTTTTTTTTTTGTCAATAGCTGTGGGGTTTGAAATATTTCGAAACCATGCTCAGAATTAGAAACACATTTGGAACAGTTTGCAGCAGCAGGTCGTCCTGTCACGGTACATGGATGATCAATGAGCTCTCTTATTTGCATATGTACGGAGCGCGCCGCGCGTACAGAGAGGACCGGTTACACGCGCCTGTCGGCCGGCGATGGCGCTCATTTCTTTCCGGCAGCAGCAGCCTTGTCGCCGCCGCCGGCGTGCTTCTGCTTCTCCTTGCTGGCGGACTTGGCGGAGAGCTTGAGGTGCACGCCGAGGTCACCGCCGTTGCAGGAGCTCTGGAGCAGGAGCGAGTTGTTGATCACCTGCACGTTGCTGTTTATCAGCGCCGTCATCATCCCCGCCTTGCCGGCCGCCTTGTTCCCGTCGCTGCCGCTGCCACCGTCGAGCCGATGGCCATGACCGTGCCACTCCCCGCCATCCTTGCTCTTCCTCCCGCCCACCTTCATGGACGCGCCCTTGTTGTCCCCCGCCAGCGTGATCACGCTCGTCGCCCCGCGCTCGTGCCCGTGCCCGGACCCGGACGTGGCGGCGCCGTTGGCCTTGTGCACCATATCGGCCACGCCCGCCTTGATCTCCCTGTGCAGCTTCCCGTGCTCGGCCTTGGCCTCCTTGTGCTTGCCGTCCTCGCCGGCGTGATGCTTCTTCTCCTTCTCCTTGTGACCCTTTTCTTTCTCCTTGCTTTTGGTTTCATCTTTCTTCTCCTTGTGATCCTTTTCTTTCTCCTTGTCCTTACTTTTGTGCTCGTCCTTCATCTCCTTCTCCTTGCTTTTGTGCTCGTCCTTCATCTCCTTCTCCTCCTTGTGATGGTGCGCCTTGAGTTCTTTGTCTGCGGCCTTGCCGTGGCCGCCGTGCGGCTTGGTCTCAGCAGCAGCAGCGGCGGGCTGTTGCACTTGCGCGACGGGTTTCACCGGCGGGATGACGACGTCGACGTCCTTCTGCCTGGGAGCAGCTTCAGGCACAGCGAGCAGAACAACCGGCATAGCAGGCAGCTTGGCCGGGGCTACCGGCGTGGCAGCAACGACGGCGTTGGAGTTGTTGGAAGGAGGCGCCGGCGCTCTGATGGGAGCCAGCGGCGAGGTCCTCGACGGGGACGGCCGCGCCGCCTGGCTCTGTGAAGGAGTAGGAGGAGCAGGGCCTCTCGTCGCCGTGGTTGTAGTCGGTTGCTGGCGGTGCTGAGGCGACGGCGACGGTCGCCGTGGCGAGGACGGCGCGACGGCCGGCGACGGCGGGGACAGACGCCGGGACTGCTGTGGGCGGACCGGGGGCCGGGACGGTGGCGGCGGCTGCGGGGCGCCGCTCCAGTACGGGAACCAGTACCGCGGCGGCTGCTGGTTCTGCTCGTCGTTCGCCATGGCCGAGGGTGGTAAGTTCGCGCGCGCCAAGAAACAAGCTGACACCAGTGATCGATGTATCGATCGATCGCAATGTGTTTGGTTTGCTGATTACTCGGCGTTGCGGTGCGCTCCGATTTATAGTGGAGCGATCGCAGTTGCCAGGGGAAAGCAGGGGAGGATCATCGGCGGCGGGCGGCAGGCATGGAATCTCATTCTGCGTGCACTAGATCGATCGGGGTTGCTTTCCAAGCGAGGTGAGGACGTGCGCCTTGGCGCGTCTTTGCTTTGTTTCCCATGGCGGGTACGCTTCGAATATCTACTCCGATTTCATTCGTCCCTCCTGTCCTCCTGTCTCCCAAGTTTTGCGCTCTTGCTTTTGGTCGGGGTTTTGGCAGAGTTTGTGCCTCCTACGAGTAGCTCTCAAGATTTGTGCTTGCTTTTGGGCTGGTTTTGGCAGAAAAGAGAAAAGATAGGGGCCCGTACATTATTGGCGCATATTGGCATTTTTTTAGGGGGCACATCTCTACTATATAATACGAGTAACCGTGGTGGTCGTCCGTCATGCTTCGTACGTCGTCGTGGTCGTTTTGCACTTTAGTCTACCGAGAACTGCAAAATCAACCCGCACTCCATCCTTATGTCTTGCGCAATTTTCGTTTTCACCCTTCAGCTGGCCGGTATCGATGGAGAGAAAAGGAAATCACATAGCACCATCATCGATCCCCCACCCCTCTCGCGATTTGCAGGCGACAGGGGCGGCGGCGGGGACGACGCGGCCGTAGAAGGTCGGCGCAACCCATCCGCACGCCCGGAGATCCCCACCGCCGGACATTCTGCCCACCTGCTTCTCCCTTCGTCCGACTCCACCCGTCCTTCGTCTCCCCCTTGCTCTGGCCCCACATCGGATGAGCGTTTCGCCAGCGTTCCGCCCAAATCAACGTTCGTCAACCGTATCCCCGGTCTTCCGGCCCCGCGGGAGTCGTTTGAGCACGGGCTTCTGCCGATCCCCAACCTTGTCTTCCCGGAGGGCATGCTCACGCAGACCCTAGCGCAGCTGAAGGGCAAGCTCGCGGCGTCGGTAGGCCACGCCGGCGCTCGGGACGCACGCCGTGGTGCTCCCCGCCCATGATGAACCAACGTTTGTCGCGGACGAGATCGACCTACCCACGAGCGGAGGCCTACACCACCGCCGCCGCAGCCGCCACCTATATCCCCATCGTCTCCGTACCGCCCCGAGTATCCCTCCTGACTACTCTGCTGAGCGGCTGCAGGTGTTGCCGGCTACCGCCGGCGGTAGATTCGCCATACGGACGGACGAAGCAGGCTAAGGTAATACGATTGAGCGCCATCATGTGCGCGATCTCTTCGTTTCCAGGGTCCAAAATTGAGCGCTATCTTGTTCCTGTCGTTCTCCATATGCAACTGGTATGACAGATCAACAACTGGCTAGAGCCGATCCTAATATGTTTCGTGAATGAATATTCAGGTTGTGATTACTGTTTTCTGTGCTGCACTCAATCCATAAGTACTTTGGGCTCCAGGATTGTATGTCTAGGTTGGCTGTAGGGATGTGTTGCCTCTTTGGGTCAGAAGAGGGGCATTGGATGATTTGGCTCGATGCACTGTTTGCCAATATGCAATGCAAGTGTGGCAGGGAAGTGTGATGATGGTAATACACGTCTGCACTGGAGTAGTCATTTGCATTTTTTTGGAAGTCGGACCTGCTCATTATCGAGAGTTCAATTGTTTCAGATATATCATAGATTCGTAGATGCATTCATGGATAATATGTATAGCTGATTTGTCACGCTGTGGGATTCATAGCTGATTGAGAAGAGGGGAATATCAGCAATGTCTTTCTGTTCTATGGCCTATGCAACCATGCATTTAGCAAGGGTCTTTCTTTTTTTACCACAAAGCAAGGGTCTTCTTTGTTTCATGATTTTCATTATATGAAATCAGTTACTATGACAGCTAGGTAACTTCAGTGTTCTCTATCTGTATTTGAAGCTTACTCCTATTTTTTTCATTCTAAAGAACACCTCTGAAGTTTCACTATACATGAGATAAGTCAATATGGTTACAATGGAAACTTGAGTATTCAGTGTGTGCAGTTTGCAGTATCTTCTTTTTTCCTGTTTGATTATCGAGCTCGTCCATGCTTTCGTTCCAGAGTTTTTCTTGCATCTTTCTCTGTTTAAAAATGGAGTAATTTTATGCTAATTCACGTGCATTATGTTTTTTCTAAATGTGATTAAGTTGGCACTCCATTTTGCACGCACTGCCTATGAAATGATGATGAGCCTCAGGCTGAGCGTGGTACTGCAGATGCCTGCACATGTGGAAGGAGATCAGAAGGCTGCCTTCATTCCTCATTTTTCTGCCCAGCTCGATGCAACCATGTGAGATGTGTGCTGACACAGTGGTGTTGTTACCCTTGTGATGGATTTCTATTGATCAAATAGCACAAACCACCACCAATGTGAAGGAGAACTCCAATAGTTGGTATGCCGATTTGAACTTGCTTCATAATTTCATTGCGATCTCTAAGACAGTCAATGGAGCACAATAGAAACAAAGGGACAGTTGTATGTTGTGTTTCTAGCTGCCGCTGTTCTATTTGTTCTGATGTAAATTATCTTACAGAGCCTACTCTGTTAAGAAGTGTAGAAGAGTGTCGAGTCTGTTTGCCTCTGGAACTTCGTGAGATGATTCTTTCAGCTTTGGTACCTTGGGCTTAGGCTTAGCTGTGCTTGTTTTTGTTAAGGGTAGTATGTTGTAGATGCATGGTTGGCGGCTCAGTTATGCTAATTGATGTGATATCTGTTCTGTTGGTGTTGTCGAGAAATTGGTGATATATTCTTACCATTGGTGATCTTTTTTAATTAAATGTGATAGCTGCTCTGTTTGTTGATCATCAAAAATTTTGCACAAACTTCCTTCTCTTATCATTCATGTGTGCGTGTGTCAATTTTGCTGGGCGTAGAATAGCTAGCTGATCAGGTGCATCTTCATTGCTCAATCCATATGCATTTTCTCGTAAGGAACAGAGCGACTTCATAAATATTCAGTAATTGAATCTGATAAATATTCAAAAATATATTGCTACATGGACAGTGCACGCAAACTGCTAACAGGTGCTAGCGCCATGCTCTTGCCAGCAAAAGCAATGAACCAAGCGCGTTGCCGTGGCATATGCGACCATTTAGGTTAAAAGTTGGCTCCACGACCATGTGTAACAAGCGAGGTTTACAAGCTATAGTGATAGATGATCTTAAGGTTTCATTAAAATGATTGGCTTCACATGTCTTAGGGGATAAATCATTTTAGTTGGCCACTATTCTGATTTGTTTCTAGGCCCTTATTTACTTTTACCTCTTCAAAATTCCTTGAACAAGTCAGTTGGTGTGAATATAATTTAGTTACAGTTTCCATGAAGTAGAACACATGTATTTAGGAGGGCTAGCTAAGACATAAATTTTTGGACCTCTTGTGAGTTGTGTGTTTGTCGCACAGGTGCTGAAGTATGTCATAATCTTCAGGTTTCATTTAATGGGGAAACAAATAGCTTAGTTATTTATATCTAATTGTTCAGCAGTCGCAAAATCTAAATGTGTGACATCGTCACTTTTAAGTCGAGGTTCCTCAGTTTAATAAAGGATTGACTGAGGAGCATCAATTAAGTGCAAAACTAAGCAATGTTTGGGCTCGAAGAAACCATTAGGCATGACCTTATAGAACTTCAACATCTTGATGGCTTAACTGGGTAAGCTGACAGATCAATTTGTTACTTCACTTAAGAACTTTTCCATTAAAGAGACTATGCCAGCTCTTCCCTACATATGTTGATGCAGAAGATACATGTGAAATTCCACTCTACATACATGATAATGATGATTCTGTGTAGATTTTAATATTTAATTAAACATTCAGCTTAGATAACAAAAAGTCATTTCTTTCTAGAGCATCAGAGGTAGCATGATGTAAGCCAATAATTATTCATGGAACTTCCTTTGCGATGTACATATAGGAAGAAGATGATAAATTTGAACATAAGGCTGCAATTACTGAACAGATGAATGAAGAAATGATGGTGCTTATGTTTTTTGTAAATCCAAGGTATCGGCTTGTATATGTGATCCGAGAAAGCATATCACGTTGTCTATTTGTATGATGAAATCTTCAAGGCTTGATTTTTATGGTGAAAGGGATTTGAAATGTTCGGGAGGTGTAATTCGTGTTGTCAAAAATCACATGGCGTATTTAGATTTCATAGCCATCTATACTTGGTTAACATGGATATCATGTAACTCAACTATAGTGTGTATATAGGATTAAAGTTGCAACACACGAGCAATTTGCAATATATATTTGTATGGTACAACTGTAAAAGGATGAATTGGCGTAGCCAATATATTTTCAAGGGAAAATTACGATGTCATTGTCAACTTCTATATTTGAACGCCAATATGTTTTCAAGGGAAAATTATGATGTCATTGTCAACTTCTATCTTTGAACCCGTTGCAACGCACGGGCACTTTGCTAGTATTGGTAATCTTTGCAAATGATGGGGGCCAGTTAGTCTTTGCGTGGCTAATGTTAATAAACAAACGAAAATATAAAGGGTTTCTGAAAGTTTTAAGTCAAAGAAAATTTGATGATGTCAATAAACACATGCAAAATGTGGGACCAACACTCTTGCCAAACAAACAAAACCCACAAAGAAATAAATGTACATTGAGATTCCAACTAAAACTCATCTTTAGGTTTTACTCCCTCCGTTCCAAAATACTTGTCTTCCATTTGTTCAAATTTGGATGTACCTATACATAAAAATATGTCTAGGTACATCCGAATTTGGACAAATGGAAGACAAGTATTTTAGAACGGAGGGAGTACATTCCTTCTCCCAACCACAGTTGTGTATCATAGCATAAAGGAACGTACAATTCTATTTGTTCTGCATGATTGTTGTCTTCGACCCTAATGCTCATCTTTCCTAGTCACAAAGTTGTGAAGTTGTCCCATTTCAATTCTTGCAATGGCCCTACCATGATCGCTTGAGATGCTTCAATGCCTCGCCGCCTATAACGCTTGCTCGTCTTTTCAGTCTCTTTTATCGTTGGAAAATCGAGCAATAGTCATAGGAAACTAAATTCTTCTCGCGATATTGTAAGTTGGTCACCAACTATCGCCTTTTTAGTGGCTTTGTCACAATGCCACATGTGTTATGTTTTAATCATTATTGTACTCCGAAGTCAGCATTTGGAAGGGTAATGGTGATCGTACGTGATACGAAACTAAGCCATTAGTACGTATATTTATTGCGTCTGCCCTGACATAACACATTTTTCACAGATAAAATATCTATTCTTCATAATTATATTCCATACTAGTGATGAATCGGGAACCCCACAGAAAGCGCCTTTAACCATATCGCAGTTTTCATTCTTTTCATTATTCTCTTGTTCTTAGTTATAATCAATGCACTTTAGTTTTGCTCACAAACAATCTTGTAGCAGTGACCATCACAACACTCTTTGCTTTGAATTGAGAATAACCTACGAAGACTCTACAATAAACCTTTACAAGAATGTTAGGAACAACGTGGCCCCAAGTTACCCCGGTTGCACCCAAGGAGATATGATTATGTCATGACAGTGGACTAACTAATATTGAATGAAGATAATGTAGTTTTAGTTACAATGCTTTGTGGAAATAGATTAATTTGTGCATGGTGAGAAGCAATACCAGATAAATTTTTACCAAGCATGGAGCTGCCCCCTGTCCCGCCCTGAGCAAGATAGCATGGGAGCCACCTCCATCCTAACAGATCAACTATTGTTAACACAAACGGTTCTCATGATTTTGTGAATAGAGTGATTGGTTCGGAGTATGTCATGAGAGACACCAACAATTCTTTGCCAAAAGGGGTTTGCTTTCGACATGTTTCAGTTGGGGATCCTTTTGTTAGCGAATTGTTGTCTTGTAGAGATTCTTTGGAAGTTGGAGCTAGAAACTAATTACCAAACTTTATTTTGCAAATGGATTGCTCTCTTCTAGTACCTGGCATGTTGCGACGTCGGTGATGATGACAGGTGTCCACATCCTCAAGGATCTCAAGACTTAGTCAATCGTTCCATGATTTCAAGCTTCTTTATTTGATATGTGCTCAAACTTGGCACCACATTTGTGTGCAAAAATAATATTTTTACATAAACCCATCATGTCTCGTTGATGTAAACATGAGAATTAGAGATTCCCTTTATATATTGGATAAGGTGTGAAGGATAAAGATCCGGGGTGAAATGATCAAATTTAAAACGATCGGAGGAAGAAAGCCAAATAACTCTTGCAAAGGGGCAATGATAAAATGTGCAAATCAGGTTTAGGCATACCACATCATGCACACTCCGTTGCAATGTGTTTTTAAAATATTGAATCTCTTGAACATGAGCTGACACTCTTCAAATCAAACTACCATGTAATGGTTTTCACCCGAGGGTTAATTCATTTGCTCTTCCATACCTCTTTCAGCAACCCGATTTCATGTTGATAACTTGATCAGTTTCAAGGCTATAAGATTGCCAAAGAATCCCACATAAAACTCTTATAGGAACTTTTGGTGGAACACTAATCATTAGGGGTAGGAATCCAACAAAGTTCATCATGAAAGTTCGCATTTTAAATGGGAACAATGGCGACTTGCCTTCATCATTAAGTTCATCATGTTGCATTGATGTAAACCCTGGCTTCATGCTTGGTTCTATCCAAGCATGTTGTAAAAGGTTATGTGCAGGAAATTAAACTTTTCTGTCTTACATAACCGCCATGATCTATTCTATAAAGATATGCTGCACCCCATAATGTGATGATCTAGATTACTTACAAATACCGTTGCAGAAGATCTTGTGCTTGTCGAAGTAGATGTCGGTGTAGCCTGATGAAGAATCTTACGTCCACGCCGGGAGATGAGATTGTTGCCGATTCCCCCGTTTGAGGATTACCTGCATAACCCGCTCTTCTAGTATCCACGCGTCTACTGCGTCAATCCGTCAGCGCTCCATCGTCTAGAGCACCTGGCGTCGGCGAAGAGAGACAACCTTTCGGCGTAGTATTGGTGGTAGATCTAATCTAGTTGATTAGATCTATATGAGACTAGAGAAAACTAATTCTCAACACATGAGATCTAATTAGAGAGAGAGAAGCCACAGAGGCAATTATGTGTGTTTTACCCTTCGGGGGTGGGAGTATAAATAGTGGGATAAAGGGGTATGGAGGCTTGGGGAGGGAGCAAACCCTCCCCCATGGTGCGCCGGCCCAAGGGTTGCCGTCGATTAAAACTAGGAAAGGGAGGGGAGGTGGTGCGCCAGCCCATATGGTCCTGGGACCCATGCGGCAGGCCCCACCTATGGTGCAGCGCTGCCCTAGGGCTCCCAGCCCCCTCCCTAGCTACATCCCCCTCCCCTCCCGGAATGTCACCAAAACTCTTCCGGAACCCTATATACTCCTTAGATAAAATCATCGACTCTATCCACTGATGTCAGAAACAATTCCCAGCATCCCAAAACATCTCATGTTCGCCATATTTCTCTCTCAAGACTTTTAGCCCTATATCGACATTAAATGACTCTCATGTTAACTTCATCAGAACACCTCTGATTCTCATCGGAGTTGTTCCTTTGACATCGGAGTATCTTCTACAACTTCTCATAACCAATATTACTACATCTCAATTCTCTCAGTGAAATATTGACTACAACTTAAGCGTGTGATCCGGAAGGTTCGGTAACTCATAGACATGCCTGGAGTACTTACCAAACAATAACCATCATTGGGACCTAGACGGTCGTACTGGGTCTTATGTATTCACGAATAAACGATGGAACATTTCGTGTTTCTCATTACGCTAATCCCCTTACGTACACGATAGCAATGATATCATGAGATGAGACAATGTGCTCTAGTGTGATCAAACCATTCGATCAGAACACATATATATACTTGTTCTGGTATCATCATCTTTTCTCATTCTGTATTCCTGATGTCCTATGATAAATCACACTGTGTCTGGACAGACGATTGGGTGACACCAGTAATACATGAGATGGCCTAGATAATGTATCTCTCCATCGCCTGGAGGAGTAAGTACCATTCTCGAATAATCTCTGTTTCTTTACGTGTTCTTGCTTACCCCTCAAAAGCCACCGTTATGATCCCCAATTAAGGCCGGACGTTTGATGACGATCAAGTGTAAGTGTCGAATACGCTGTCACTAGATATTCTCATGGTATAGGAACATAGCTAACGAAAACTCTATATAATCAATTGCTAATATCATATCTGACGATTTGTCTCTTAGCAAGATCATACAATTGGGTCAGTTCAATACTATTATCATTCCTACAATATACTCTTATAGTTGTGTGACTTATACAAAGTCATTGATCAGGAAAACGTGATCATCTAACAACAAGATAAGCCAGTCTTAGAGACAAGACCAGGAACACTTTGGTATTGTTCATATCTCTACACGTGCATCGGAGGTTTTCCTTTGAATACTCACTATTCAATTACCAATGCAGTTATAGCATAAAGATATAAACATTAATAATAAACTTGGAGATAAGTAATAACTAAATATTGTTGTCTCTAGGGCATATCTCCAACATACTGTAATCCCGATTAATGATCAATATAGTGGATTACGTTAAAAAATCAAACATGAGAATTAGAGATTCCCTTTATAGATTGGATAAAGTGTGAAGGATAAAGATCCGGTGTGAAATGATCAAATTTAAAACCCTCGGAGGAAGAAAGCCAAACATTCTACTATATACAACAGGCGGAAGAATCCTCCTCCTGTCATTCGTCCACGTCGCTGGATTCCCATGGCCGTCCGATCCGCGAGATCGACGGCCGAGATGCGCCCACGTCGCCTCATCTCCGCCGAACACTATTCATCGCGATTATCTACCAACCACGGCACGACACGTGTACAGGTTACCAACCGGTCACCCCGCGCCCAGCCGGTCGCCCACCCGGTCGCCGTAGCATTTTGCAAAAAAAAACCTCCCACTTCCAGAATTTTGCACACTTTCCACGCTTTCCAGCTGCGGGGGACCTAGACGCGATTTCTCCAAATGTCGAGGTCTTTTTTGTAAAACCATCAGCGGCCTTCATCTCTCTCCCGCGCGGTGCCGTCGTCGCCGCGGCCGCCGACGCGGCGCGCCGCCGTCACACGCCTCCCCGTACGCATCGGCGCACACAGAGAGGTACGCCGTCGTCGCCGCTACCTCCTCGCTGACGAACGCCTCCCGGGACGCTTCGCCGGCGTCGGAATCGACGGCGCCGCCGCGTAGGCTTCCGCCGCGTTCCGCGCGTCTCCGGCGGCGCGCCGGCGACCATACAGGGGCGGCGCCGCCACCTTAACGTTCCCCGCGACGGGGTGCTTCGCCTGCGCCCACGCGCGCGTCCTCGAGCGCACCGGAACGCCGCCGGCGAGGTCCACGCCGCCGGGGCCGGAGCGGCCAGATCCATCCCCACCTGACGTCAGCACGACGTCACGGGCCCACCCTGTCAGAATTTTTTTTTTGGAATTTCTTTTAAAAACAGTTCCAACTAATGCAAACCCCTAATTTTAAATATGCCCACAAAATTTTGAAACAACTCAGATTTCTTTTTTACTTTTCCTTTTCCCTTTTTTTTTCTTTTTTTCGGGAATTTTTTCCCTAAAACAATTCCAAATAATGCAAACACCTCTATGTAAACATGTCCACAAAAAAAAGGACAACTATGTGGTCGCATAAAAAATATATATGCACACCCAAAATTCAAATTCGAAATTTGCATCTGCCTCCCAAATTTGTGTATTTTATGGGCGTAAAAAATAATTCAAAATCGTTACACTATTCAAAAAAAAACTAACTACTTCTGCTTCAAATCCTCTCATTATAGATTTAATTTAATGAATCACACAAAAAAAAACCTACTTCTGCCATATTGTAAACATATTTGGAAAATCAAATTTGCTGACTATTTGGGAATAAAAACAAATTCAAAACCTCTAATTATGGATTTAATTTGAATCTCACATAATGCACTCCCTTTGATTACGAAGTCAAATTATAATTTTAAGGTAACATACAAACTTATTATACCCTCCCAAATAGATTATAATTTAACTACCAACTATGGAAATGTATTTAAAAAATGGTTAATTCAAAACCTCTAATTATGAATTTAATTTGAATCTCACATAATGCACTCCCTCTGATTACGAAGTCAAATTATAATTTTAAGGTATCATACAAACTTATTATACCCTCCCAAATAGATTATAATTTAACTACCAATTATGGAAATGTATTTAAAAAATTCTTAAATTAGTTAACATTCCAACATTACCATAATAAATTTCCTCCAGTGATAGTACCAAATAAAAAAATTATAGCAAAATGGAACCCCCCTAATTATGTGGTTATATTTAAAAATATTGAAAAAAAAAATCACTTCGACATATTATGGAATTAATAAATACTCACGCAATGTACTCCCTCCGAATATTGAGTTAAATTAAACATTTAGGGCAAAACACAAACATAACATACCAATTCGCATAATTTAACATTTACAAATAATATAACTAAATTCCCTCCACTTATGCAACTCAAATTAATAAATACTCAAATTAAATTTACGTAACGCTTATTTTCATATTTCAAATCCACGAACACTCTTACAAAATACAAAATTAATTACCCCTGATTATAGAACAAATTCAACAAAAAACTCAAATTTCATTTACTCCACACGCACGGCATTTTCAAATTCAATCTCTCGAAAAAAACTATTTTTTTTCCAAATCCACGGGCGCGGCAGAGCCGCGATTAGTCCCCTAGTATCTTGCAAAGGAGCAATGACAAAATGTGAAATCGGGTTTAGGCATACTACATCTTGTACACTCCTTTGCAATGTGTTTTTAAAATATTGAATCTCTTGAACAGGAGCTAACACCCTTCAAAATCAAACTACGATTTAATGGTTTTCACCCGAGGGTGAATTCCTTTGCTCTTCCATACCTCGTTCAACAACCCGATTTCATGTTGACAACTTGATCAGTTTCAAGGCTAGCTAGGAGTTTGCCGAAGAATCCCACATAAAACTCTTCGTGGAACGCTGATCATTAGAGGTAGGAATCCAACAAAGTTCATCAAGAAAGTTTGCATTTTAAATGGCTCTTTTTCTTGTATGTGTTCCTAAGAGAAGTAATTTGTCCTAATGTTTCGAGGTCTAAAAAAAAGGCGTGGAAACAGATAGAAATTCTTGAATGGAAATTGAAAATAAATGTAGCCCCAGTTCCTTCGGAAATGGTAAGATCTTTGGCGCAAGAAGAAGGGGCGACCCATATCATCTTGACTTGGTTCTGCTTCCTGAATGCTCAAGTTTCCCCCAACAAATTATAACATGACGTAACAAAGCATTTGGGGAAACACTTTCAAAATGGTGTACCAAAAGTTGGAAGTAAGGACAGAGTTGCAAGCTCTACAAACAATAGAATTAGGAAAACATTCATTTTTTATGAATATCGCTGTAAGAAATGTCACTCTTTCCCAATGCTCCAAGCTGACATAGCAGTTGAACCTTTGTTTATAACATGCAAATCTATGATCCCTTACCCTCCATATTTAAAAGGTTTCCTTATATCTTTCCATGATCTCAGAAAGTGGATCTAGAAGAGTGTTGATTCTAACTACCAGCCCACCAAAACTTTCTAACTCTAGTAGTAAGCTTGGCAAGAACTTCTTAGTAAGAAGAATGTTGGACATGCCATAAACAAGTATACAAGAAAGAAACTAACTTAATAATAGTTAAGCTCACAACATGAGACAACCCACTTGCTTATTTAAACCAATCCACAACAAAAGCACAAGCAATAACATATCTTTACCTGGAAGAATAAGAGGGTGACCTAGCTAATGAGTAGTACCAGAATCCATGTTCGGAGCATGGAAAATATGTTTAATTGCTGCTTTAGAAAGATATTTATATGCTTGCTGGATAAGATAGCATTTTTATTCCAGTTTGGAGTTTGCCCAAAGAGAACATGAATTATTAGTACTTGAACAATTGTTGGAGCATCATTGTTGAAAGTCGCCCACATAAAATCAAATCATCTGCAAACATGAGAGAGTGGATATGGGGACCAGACGTATCTAGCTGAATGATTGCTAAATTATTAGTCGCCAAGACACCATGAAGAGGAATCGACAACTCACTAACGACAAAGACGGAAATATGCGACGAGAAAGGGCAACCTTGTCGGATACCTACCGCGAATACAAAAAGGTACAACGCTAAAAGACAACCTTGTCGGATAACTCAGCTTCCGCAAAGCAACCAAACAGTTGTCCGTTAATGTTAACGGAAAAGGAAGTCGTCGACGTACATTCATTACTGATGCTATTGAAATGACCATGCGACCCTTTACGTGCGAGAACCCTAGACATGAAATATCCCATTCTGCTCCATCTTAAGATTGGCGAGATTTGCAACATCAAATCCTGATGTTTTCAAGGAGAGGGCAGAAATAAAAGGGGAATCTCCTAAGCAGCAACGACATGATTCGATATTGTAGCAAAAAATTTGTGACTACTCCATAAATAACATTGCAAAGGGAGATACTTTTTCGAGAAAAAAACCTCATCAAAGGGTGGAGAGTTATCGCATTACATCATACGAGAAGAGAATTGATCAAGTTAAAAGGGAAATCGTACCAAAAACCATACATCCACACGGTTAATTTACAAGAAAAAACCTCAAAAACCACACACTACAAATCATCAAAGGCAGATACTAGGTCTAAAGTTTTGAGGAATATCAGAAGTTATAGCCTTTTATTTTGGTAACAATGAGCGCAAAAAAATTGCATTCATTCATGTTTGGACCACCGATTGCTGAGATCTTGCATTGCTGGTGATGATTAGAACGGTGAGTAGGCAGGCGCTCAGCCGCCCGTCCAGGTGGTGCGCGGCGCGGCGCCCGAGGCGAGCCGGAGAAGACGCCACAAAGGCGGCACGGTATCATCCGGCTAGCCGACGTTGGATTCCAGCCAGATCGAGGAGCGCACTGACGTTCTCTATCCATTGTCGCCATTCGCGGCCGTTTCCCGATACTGTGCGTGGAGTGCTCTGCTCTCCCGAGGCCACATAGCTCCCACACTCCAGGAGTGGAGGGTCAAGTACTCCCAGTCCGCCACTCCACTCCCCAGCCCACCCACACCCGATACCGTGACCCGCGAGAGCCCTCACCGAACCCTCCGCGCCGCCGCCGCCGGGCGGGTTCCGGCGTCCGGCCGGTGAAGAGGCCGCTCTCTCCGGCCGGCCGCCTAGGGCATACCAGCCCCGCCGCCCCCTCTCCCGCAGCCGTTACTTCCTTCCGCATCCAGCCCGATCCGCCCGCGCCCCACAAAACCCCACCTCTCCCCCGCTCCTGCCGTTTCCCTTCCTATTATTCCTCCTCTCCCCAAACCCCAGCCCCCGTTCGCGATGGCAACCCGGAGGAATCCCAAACCCTAGCCGCCGGGGAGCTGGTCTGGGCCAAGACCAAGGGCCGCCACCACTGGTGGCCCGCGCGCCTCCCCGCCGCCTGCCCCGCCGCATCCAAGGACGCCCCCGTCTCCATCTTCGGCGACGACCCCACCTCCTCCGCCGAGCGCCGCGCCACCTGCCTCAGGCGCTTCGCGGACCCGGCCGCCGACAAGATGGCGCGGGCCTGCCCCGCGCCGGGGTTCCTCAGCGCCCTCGAGCTCGCGCACGCCGCCGCCGTCGCGCTCCTCTGCACCGGCCTCACCTGCGCCTGCGCCTGCGCCTCTCCGACTCCTGCTCCGGCGGGGAGGCGGCCGAGGATGCCGTCGTTGTCGGCGGCGTCGACAACCTGTCCCCGTCCGAGTTCCTCGCGTCCCTCCGCCGCGCCGCCCTCGACGCCCCCGCCGTCGGCCTCGTGGACCGCCAGGCTCAAGAGCTGGGCCCGCGCGCTCGCGCAGGGCTGGGGCCCGGCCGGCCCGGGGCGCTACCCGCGCCGCTCGGTCGAGGAGCTCGTCGACAAGATTGACCTCGACGACCTCAACGAGCCGGCCGGAGATGACGGAGATGCTGCCGATGAGGACCCGGACAAGCCGCTGAAGACGCCTGCGCCAAGAAGGCGCAAGGGACGCCCGCGCAAGGACGCCTCCATCCGGTCAAGGAGGCCTCTGATGCAGTGGAGGACGGCGACCAGGAGGAGGAGAACGGCGATGAGGAGGAGGAGAGCGGCGGCCCTGAGACGACGCTGTCCACGGGGCGGAAGCGGAAGAAGAGCAAGTACCTTTCGTGGCCCTACACCGATCTGAACTCGTCTGTCCTCGATGAGAAGGTGGCTGGTCCGCCAAAGGAATCGCTGCCCAGTGCTGCTAAAGAGGAGAAGAAGGTGCTGCGGGACAATGTTGATGTGGGGGAGGTCTTGGAGCTTGTGCATAGCTTTGGGGAGGGCTTCTTCCTTGAGAGCCAGTTTCCGAAGGCTGCAGAGAGATTCCTCTGTTTGCTTAGAAGCTCAACATTCTCTGGTGTAGATGTTGCTAGTTTGGTTTCTGATTCCGGCGCTGCTCTGAAGCTAGGGAAGAGTGTTTTGGAGAGGAGTAGGAAGAAAGATGAAGGTGGTTCTTCTAACAAGAGGAAGAAGAAGATGGACAAAACATCTCCTACGGCTACGCTTGATTTTCCTGCGGAGAATGTTGATTTTCCAGCTGAGAATGTTGTTGCAGAAGACGGTGCGGATGTTGCTGGTTTGGTTTCTGATTCAAGTGCTGCTGTGAAGAAAGGGAAGGGTGGAAGAAAGAGGAGTACACAGAAGGACCAAGATGGGAGTGGCGGTTCTTCTATCAAGAGGAAGAAGGTCTCTCCTAACGCTACTCCTACACTTCCAGCGGAGAATGTTTCTGCCAGCGCCAGTCTGGAAGGTACTGGTTTGGTTCCCCATTCATGTGCTACTCTTGAGCAAGGGAAGGGTGTAACGAAGAGGGGCAGAAAGAAGAAGGATCGAGATGGAAGTGGAGGCTCTCCTATCAAGAGGAAGAGGATGAAGAAAACCTCTCCAACAGCTATTCTTGACTCTGGCTTAGTAATTACTCCTGCTATTCCTATCAGGCAAATGAGGGCAGAAGATATACTAAGCCAAGTGAAACCAGGAGCTGGTGCAGGCATAGGAGTTGGGATTATGGATCAGAACAAGTTTATGTTTAAGATCCTATTTCATCTGCAATGCCGGATGGAATTAAAATGGGCGAGGAGCAGGACCAAGGAGATGGTGGATCTGTTGTGAAGACACCTGTGACTGTTGAAGCAACAATACAGGAAACTGATAAGAATGTGGAAAGTGTTGTTGCAGATCTGCCTGAAAAGTGTCCAGGCAGAAGAAACAAAGCCTGGAATGGGTATTCAGGTAGATATGAATGTGCAAAGTGGTATTGTAGATGTGCCTATCACAAGCGTCCAGATCGAAGCAATGGAGTTGGAAGCTAATGTTCATGTACATACAAATGAACAAGGTGTTGTGACAAAGCTGCCTGTTAGAAGTGGTTTGCTGCCTAAGGATGGAGGCATTTCTCAGCCCTTAGACAGAAATACAAATACTGCAAATGCAGAAGTGCGTGCAGTCCAAGGTGTTGTGGTAGATCTGCCTTTTGTAAGTGGTTTTCTTCCTGATAAGCATGGAGGCATATCTGAGGCCACAGATGGAAATACAGATACTGCAAATGTAGAAGTGCGTGCAGTCCAAGGTGTTGTGGTAGATCTGCCTTATATAACTGGTTTTCTTCCTGATAAGCATGGAGGCATATCTGAGCCTGCAGTTGGAATTACAGATGCTGCAAATGTAGAAGTGCGTACGGTCCAAGAATCTTATGCTTCTCTGGAGGCAATGGTGCCGGAAATGTATAAGAAAGTGGATAAGATCACTACTGGAACAAATGTCAATGCAACGGGCCATGCGATCCAAGCTGAGGGTCAAAGGGGTGAACAGACTAGCCAGAAGAAGACAGCTGGTGAAGCTATTGCAAATCATGACCCTGCAGTTTATGCCAATGGGATATGCTCCGATCCACCTAACTCTACTCCCAAGAGAAGGAACAAGAAAGCTCCACAGTACTTTTCAAATCCAGCAGAGATTCTCTTGGAGTTCACAGATGGTGTCATCCTCCCTTCCAAAGAGGAACTGCTCTTCGCATTTCGCAAGTTTGGCATCCTGATCGAGTCTGTGTCTGACATCTTAGAAGATATCCGTGGTGCGCGTGTCGTGTTCGGGAGAAGCGTCGATGCTGAATCAGTCTACAGCAAGAAAGAGACTCCTGGTATCTTTGGCCAGTTTGGGCCTCCTTTCGCTACCCTGAGGAGACTCAACTACCTCCCTCCATTCACGCCGAGCATCCCTCCGCCTCCACCTGCTCTGAAACCTCCGCTTGGCGTTGCTGACATGAGGAAAAACGTGGAGAACATGATCTTGTCCCTGGCTGGTAAGCAGGCGGCGGCAACCTCGTCATCAGCTGGAACGAAGCCTGCCCCGGAGTATCTCCTGGGCCAGATGCAGGAGCTCCTGTCGAAGCTTGACAATATCCAAGCTGGGCCGCCTTCTAGCTCCGCGAGTGGTCCTCCATAAGCCCTACTCTATGATTTCGTCGCTCTGGCTGGCTGGCTTCTCTAGTTAGTGAAAACTTTTTCTTTATGCTGGCTGTGTCTTTTGTTCATTAGAGCTGCTTATTTCCAGTTTATGATACATTAGACCTGTGGACCGGTTCGGCAGCTATGGTCTGGAACAAATGTGAATGGTAGACTTTGTCGTGTCATTGCTTCTGTGCATCGGATCTCCAAATCATTTTAGCATCAAAATTATGTTTTTTTCTGTAGTTTCATTGGGGTTAACATCGCAGCAGTAGGATTTTTACCATCCTGGGCCTGAATTGCGTACATTGGTCTGGGAGAACTGGACGTTGTTGTGACATCCAGTCGAATTCAGCAGCTCATATGAGGAAAGGGATCTCACTGAGTCACTGGTGCTCGTTGTTGGTTAATACCAATGCAATACTTTGGCAGATCAAATAGTTTTCATAATTTTCGAGGTATCTTTCTTTAGAGGGCAGGCAGGTCTGTGATTCTGAGATACTTTTCAAGGTGTCTTATCTGGGAGTGCCTGAACCTGTCTTGTGTGATGGAGATGAGAACATGTAAATTCAGAGGAGCAGCATAAGATTTCCTCGTGCTTTTTTTTTTGGGATCGGTTTGTATATTCATGCAAAGCTGTATGTCTGTTTTGAGGATCCGTCATATTTTTATTCTTTTGGGTGGATTTATGTGTTTCCTGCGCTGTCTCTATTGATAGATGTTGGTACAAGTATACATGCACACTAGAGAAAAACTATTGAAACTTATGGTATATTTTTTGAATTCCAATACAATCACGGAAATATGTTTTTCTATACAATTCAAGAACCTAGGTGAAGTAGAACCTTTAGCAGTTCCCATAGCATCTAGAGTCATGGTTAAAAAGTACTAGTACTCTCTCCATTCCGAAATAATTGGAGTTCTATGTTTGTCCTTAGTGAAACGTTTTTACGTTTGACAAAAATTATAATAAAATGTGTCAACATCTATAACGTAAAATATAATATGAATGCATATTGTATGGATAGTGTATGATGAACCTAATAGAACTAGAATTGTGGTAGATGTTGACTTAGGACAAATCTAGAACTTCAATTAAATGTAAACATTTTAACATAAGTTGTCTAGCATTTTGTTCTTCGTAACCCTAAAACCTAAACCCTGGAGCCCACCTTCCATCGAATTGTATGCTGACGAATGGTGGATCATCATTATAGATGGGATATTTGGCTATAGGTGTGTTCCTATTTGAAGACATCAACATAAGCTACTCAAGTACATTTTTCTATGCCAGTAGGATTCCATATCTCCCTTCTCAAGAAAGTACTTACCCTAAACCCTAAACCCCAGAGTCAACTCTTATTTGATATATACTCGCAGTCTCCTCCAAACAACCAAGAATCTGCGTTTCTTTCCTTTTTGCAAGAAAAAACAACAATTTTTAATGTGATATATGGCGATAAATGTTGTTTCTATCTGAAGAGATCATCATAAATTAACGAACTATGCCATTCGCGGTCCATGCGATAAGATGGTCCCAAGTGGCAGGTGAAATGGTGAATACGCCATTTTTCTAGGTTACTAGCATATTCCATATCTCCCTTCTTAGAAAAATACTTACCCTAAACTCTAAACCCGAAGTCTGACTCTTCTTCTATATACACCGTCTCTCTCCTCCAAACAACTAGTGGTCCTTGTTTCTTTCCTTTTTGCAAGAAAAACAACAATTAATCGTATGCGATGGAACACTAAGTAGGTGAATGTTACACGTTCGAATATGCCCATAGTTGTCACTTAGACACTCCGTCAAATTGGTTTTCTTGACGAACGGTGGGTCATAATAATAGATGGGATACATGGCGATAAGTTTGCTCCTATTTGAAGAGATCATCCTAATTTACCAAACTATGCCATTCACGGCCCATACGATAAGATACTCCAAGTGGCTGGTGAATGCACCATGCTGTCTATGTCACTACCATATTTCGTATCAACCTTCTCAAGAAAATAGTTACTCTAAACCCAGAGTCCACTCTTCTTCTATATATACCGTATCTCTCCTCCAAACAAACAGTAATCCTTGTTTCTTTTTTTCAAGAAAACAAAATCTTATGTGATGGAACACCGAGGGGTCCAAGGTTACACTTTCAGATATGTCCATAATGTTCACTTAAACCTTCAATCGAATTGATATGCTTCACGACCGGTGGGTCATCATAACAGATGGAATATCTGGGAATAGGTGTTTTCCTATTTGAAGAGACAATCATAAGTTACCGAACTATGCCATTCACACTCCATACGATAATCCCTAGTGGCAGGTGCATCGTTGTTTTTTCTACGTCAATAGCATATTCCACATCTCCCTTTTCTATAAAGTACTTACCCTAACTCTAACCCCTAGAGTCAACTCTTTTTCCATCTATACCATCTTTCTTTATTTTTGCAACTAGTAATCCATGTTTCTTTATTTTTTGCAAGAAAAAAGAACAATTACTCGTATGTGATGGAACACCGGTTGGGCAAGGATTACACATTTGAATATTCCCATAGTGGTCACGTAGACCTTCCATCGAATTGATATCTTCACAAATAGTGGGTCACCATAATAGATCGAATATATAGCGATAAATGTGTTCCCATTTGAAGAGATCATCATAAGAAACTGAATTGTGTCATTCGCGATCCCAAGTGGCATGTGAATACGCCATTTTTCTTCCTTCTCAAGAAAATAGTTGACCTAAAATCTAAACTTAAGAGTCCCCTCTTCTTCTATATATATACCGCCTGTCGCCTCCAAACAACTAATAATCCTTATTTATTTCTTTTCTGCAAGAAAAAATTAATCGTATGTGATGGAACACTATGGATGCTAAGTTTACAGATATGAATATGCCCATAGTGGTCACTTAGACCTTCGATCGAATTGATATGCTTCACCGACCGGTGGGTTATCAGGATAGATGGGATATCTGTCGATAAGTGTGCTCCTATTTGAAGAGATCATCATAAGATGCCGAACTGTGACATTCGCGTTCCATATGATAATATGCTCCCAAGTGGAAGGCAAATACACAATTTTTCTATGTCAAGAGCATATTCGTAATCGTATGTGATGCAATAGTGAGTGTGCTAGGGTTACTCATTCGAACATGCCCATAGTGGTCACTTAGACCTTCCATCGAATCCATATGCTTCACGACCCATGGGTCCTCATAATAGATGAGATATTTGGAGATAAGTGTGTTTCTATTTTAAGAAATCATCATAAGTTACTGAACTATGTCATTCATCAGTCCATTCAATAAGATGCTCGCGAGTGGTAGGTGAATACATCATGTTTTCTTCAATAGCATATTCCATATCTCCCGTATTGATAAAATAGTTACTACTCGAGCCACGGAGAACATTAAGTTCTATAAACATGTCCATTGTGGTTACTTAGAATTTCATCAAGCTTAACTATGTTTCTGGTATATGTAAAATATTTTATGTATTTTCATAGAATTTATTTATTAAAAGACGAATCTATGGTAAGATGAGTAAATAACACCGAACTGACCCACATGTTACGACTAATTCGCTACAACCTAGCGTATGCATTTATCTTGGTGTTTTGCTTATAAGAAGTGACAAGTGTTCCCCACCTGATGGCCACCCCTCGAATCCTAGGGTTGGAAGCACTCGTTCATCTTTGACATTGTATACCCTCACTAAAATATCTTGTTTTGGGCGCTTTCACTCATGGCATCCTTGACCTCAAACCCTAACCCTAACCTTGACCATGGTTGTCGTTTCTTGCACACGCCAATAAATGTTTTTGGCCGTGTGGTAAAAATATGTGCTTTCTTGCACGACACGACCTGTCGAGGAGATACATGGGCCTGACACGGCACGTGGGCCTGACCTAAAGGTCCAAGCAGGACACATCAAGTAAACGGGCCGGCCCGGGAACGTTTAGCACTAATGGGCCAAATTTGGCCCACGTGCCTTTTTTGCTAAAAGATTGTGAAAATTCTGAAAATTTCAGAATAAATATAGAAAAATGTAAAATGTGATACATGATAAAATAGAGCTTTATTATTAGCTGCCTCATTAAAACCTCCTATCTCTAGTGAGTAAAAAGAGTACAACTTTGCTCTAAAAGTCTAACTTACTAGTTGTCGATTTCTTCCTTCCCAGTCTCTCCTGATGTGAGCTTGGTACTGCCTCTGCAAGTGGCCGGTTCCTCCTCCTCTCTTCACGGACAACAGCTCGAGCACATTTTGCACTTGGCTTTGAGCGTCTCCACACCATGCACTTCGACAACTGTTTCATCAAAGTGTTACCACACCTAGGAGGTTCTTCTAGGCCTAGGGTTTCCAGGAATCTAGTTTTGCTAGGGTTCACCATGTTGTGAAATGAGAGCGGTAGGAACCCTTTTTATACCAGAAAAAAATTGTTTTTAGATTAAAATAGCCTGACGGGCGCTCGCATGCTAACGGGCCGACCCACACCCTGGCCCAAGTGGCCCAACTCTTTTTTTTATACAACCACCCCAACTCGGGTGTCCAAACCCTCGACTCTCTTCCTGCCTCTGCTCGTCGCCGGATCCCGCCGGCCGCCGCTCACCGCCGGCTGATACCGACCTACCACTCTAGGCCCGGAGCCGGGAACCCCAAGGCCGCGTCAGCCCCCACTCCCCAGTCCCCAGGCGAAGGCCCCGCCCCCTTCCTCTTCCCAATCTATCCCACCGCTCGCTCAAGGAGAAGGGCAGATGGCGGCCATGGACGAGGACGTGCGGCTGGACCTCGACAAGCTCCCCATCAAGCGCCTCGAGGCCATCGACGAGGCCGGCAACGAGCACTACCCGCCGTAAGCCGCTCTCTCCTCCCGTCCCCCCCTTCCCCTGCCGATCCAAATCGCGTAGTTCTCACGCTGCTCGAGCTGCAGGGACACGAGCAGCGAGGAGCAGCGGCTGGCCGCGATCCGGCGCATCGACTTCTCCTGGGTCATCGAGAGGGACGCCAAGAAGGCCAAGAAGGCCGCGGAGGAGACCGCGCAGCAGACGTGGCCGTGGCAGGGACTCATGGAGAGCCTGCAGCAGGCGCAGCAGGAGCTCACCGTTGTCCTCGACCTCATCACCACGGTCCGTGCACGCCTTCGTACAGTATACCGACCCGCCATCCTCATAAGATGTGATGTTCCTGATTAATTATGTGCCCCGTGATAATGCAATGCAGGTCGAAGCAAATGATGCTGTGACTGTCGCTACGGCGAGTAAGCCCAAGTCGACGCCGAACGAAGCCCTAGTCGACATGGCGGTCTCCGCGGCCACCAAGCTCCAGCGACTTCGGGTAGCCCCTGGACTAGAAATTACTAGAGCATTTTCCATCCAATTGTGATTCCTCAGCTTAGTTGTAAGAAAAATGGAGTTGAAATAACATGCAATAGATAATGTTCCCATGTTTGAACTTACACACGCCATGGACCTGATTATGCCTCCTTCTGCAATCTTAATTTGTATATGTTGGTGCCTTCCAGCATCTGGGACGGTACTTCAAGCAATCCGCCAAAACGATGGAGCAGCAGTTCCAGAAGGAGGCTAGGTTCTACGGCTCATTGATCAGGTTCGTCTTGTTGCAGGAATTTGTCAACTTCAGGTGTTAGTTCACTGAGTTCTGTACCATAAGCGGTGGTGTTGTTGGATTGGCAGGCTGCAGCAGAACTGGAAAGTTAAGAGGCAGCGTGGGAGTGGTCCAGGGAGCGAAAGCTTCATGTTTGATGTCATCGACACTTCTCAGTTGGACACAGCAGTGATGCCCCGGTTATCGTCAATGTCTTTGATTCCAATCGATCAAGACTCATTGGGTACTTTATCTGTACAAGCCCCGCAAAGGTCATGCCGTTTCTTGAGTCTTCAGTTTCATGGGGATGGTGACAACGGTGTGGAAAGCTACACTTGCAAAATGAAAGGTGTCTCGAGCACCACTTCTGATGAGGAAAATGATCCTTTGGAGAATGATGATGTCAATAAGTCTGTCAAAGAGGCACATTCCATTCTCCGCAATATCCACCAGTCAATATTTGAGGAGCAGGTTTTCTAAATTCTCATAAATTATTGCAAACTCGCCTTTTTCACCAACGAGATCCATGAAAGTTTATTGTTGTGACAGATTAGGCCCAATGTGTTCATCGTTATTTACCTATACCGCCTTGTGCTTAGCTTAGTGTATGTCTTTTGTAGGTATTTGATATGGTCATCCGTGAGACATTTGTCCAATCTCAAGGCATTAACGTAACTGGAATGCGTGAGGATTTTCTCCAGCTAGCGGTTGGCCAGGAGAGCTTGTTGTGCCTTTCGCTTGTGCGTTCTGCAAAGGACAGTGACTCAGAAATGGCAGGCCATGAAGAGCACACCAATTCAGAGGATGCTGCGAATCTTGTGTTAGCCACCACCAATGGGAAGCAGGAGCCTTTAAAAAGGGATGCCTCAGGGTTTCTTAACCCTAAAAGTCTGGAAATTTACTTGCTACATATGTTTCATGAGAATATTCTTAAGAAAGTCAGGGAGAAATATCGTAATATTGTCCGCTACCCAAGTCCCATTCAGACTGTAGCTGATGATTCTGGCTTGCTAAGTCATTTCTGCATGACAGTGGCTCATAGGATGTTTTCAAATAAATTACACCTGGAGCTGGAGAGTGTGGTATAATTACTATTTTTCCTGTTTATAAATGCAATGAACTATGTGTGTATTTTATCGTTCTAACTTTCTTTTACTGTTGCAGGTTAGCAGGGTTCCTTATCTTCATTTACGGTCTCTTCCTACATGGCATTCTCGAACTTCTTCCTGGTCTCTCTGCTTAAGAGTCCCGCAGCCTATTTTGGCTGCTGATCGACCCACGAAGCCTTCAGATAATGACGAACCAAAGTACAAATCCCGGTCACAGTTCAATACGAAGATTATCTTGAAAGATGACCAGATAAGTTTGTTGGGTGAAGGTTCTCCGAGCATTGCTGGATCATTAACTAGGAAGACCTCTGATGGGTATTTGATAAACAGTTACAACTGTGACTTGGAAGACCTCCCGACGATGCTTCTTCAGCAGGTAAACTTGTGATGAAACCTTTAAGTTCTTCTTTACCAACCTTACTAGTGTCAGAAGGATTTACGATTCAGAAGATTTAAGCATCATTTGTGCCAGGATAGTGCATGAACCACTTGACTATACTTTAACCAAGATTTAGTAAATGCAGTATCCTATGATTCAGAGCAACGTTCATTGTTCAGTCTCTGCACTTCATTACTATATTTTCCTAGGGAAAACCGTCCACTGTGTCCATTATTAATTCTACATGAATAGTTTGTCTAACTAGTCGAAATGTTGAGTTCAGCATGACTTCAGTGCAGAGAACCTATGATGACACATTTTAGGCTAATTGCCATGCTTCCTTACTTTAGAAGTTAATGCCACCACACTATAAGAAAAGTGCAGAGGCTAAAAACATCAACTAAACTATGTAGTACAAATATGATATCACTTCACAGAGTGGAACAGGATGAGTAAGGTGCTTTATATTCCAAGTTCCCAACTAATTTTAGTGTGGATGCACTGACTGGCGTTGTCTTCCTCGCCATAGTATTGAGTGTCTGACTGTCTTCACATGCATTGCTTTGGGACCCACTTCATTGTAACATGTATGCTTGTATCTGCAGGTTGCGAGTCAGGTAATAAACTGGCTTCACGAAGAAGCATTGGTTCTCGGGATGAACGTGACCAGAGATTTCCTGTGCCTTTACTTTGATCTTGACCAAGGAGAGACGCTTGGCCTGGTGGCACACGTTGACCCAGACGACGCATACGGGTGCATTTCGTGGTACCTAACAATCGATCACCCGGTGGAGGAAGGTAAGATGTCGACAGTCAACCCCGAGTTTGAGAAGCGTAGGTTTCTCGGATATCTCTCTCTGGAAGTGCTGTACTCTACCCTGATGGACCTGATAAACCTGTGTAGCACCGGTGTCCACCGATGAGTTAGATTGTACAATGCTAGAATTATGTAATATTCGTTGAACAAATCCCATGATTGTATTAATCTTCTTTTTATCATATATCAACATTGTTGATTAGTACAGTTGACTGGTTGTGCACCACAAAATATGTACAGTACATGCAAAGCTAAAAGATGAGGCAATGGAATAGATGCATCAACCGCAAAAGTTGATATATAGTTGGAGCCTTTTTGAATAGGAATACATAGTAGGACCTCATGCTTGATCGGCCGACAACTGGGATACAAAGTTAGAAACAGGGGCTTTGAGGGCCCTAATCTTGCTCGCTAGTCGCTTTGCTGCGTCTGCTCTCTACTGTCCGCTGTGATTACTTATCTTTCTAGTAATGTGTACTGTGATAACACCACATACCATGTAAAATTAAGATTTTAGTCCACTTTTTATCTCTAATTTATCACATTTACTTTCTTCTGTAACATTTTACCCTCCATTTGTGACCTTTTGACAAATGTTACCTAAATAATAAAAATATGCCATGTCAGGACAGAAACTCGAGCCGCCACCCTCTAGGTAGATCTCCTCCCTGCCTCTGGCCAAGGTTCCAGCATTGTGGGGCAGAGGGCATGGAATTCTTGTTCATCGCCCCTTGTGTAGTAAGATCTTCTCAATTAAGTTCAGGTGTGACATCGGTATGGTGATGGTGGTGTATTCTCGAATAAATGTTCTTATGCTACAATCCTTTTTCAGTGGTGCTTAGTCCGCAGTTGCTGAGGATTTAGAACAACTAATTTTCAGCCATCCTTCATAATGTCACTAGTACATAATTGGCTACCAGTGGCGCGCGAAAAAGGCTATTAATTAGTAGCGTGGGTCTTGCACGCCACTTCTAATATGGCACTGCTGTTTGCTACCACTGGCGTGGCAAACACACCGCTTAGTAAGAACTTTACTACTGGCTGTGCTGAGTTTCTCAGCGCCACTACTAATTGATCTACTAGTGGTGGTGTAAAAATCCCATGCTACTGATAATTATTTCAGGAATAAAAAAACAATAGTAATTGTTTCAGAAATTAAAAGCATAGGTTGTGCAGTCTACTACAGATTGGGTATTTACATCAGAGTGTTCACACGAATTTGCAAAAAAAAAAAAAAAAATCGTCTTCACATATCCAGGCTAATGCTGCTCATCCCCGCTGCTCGCAGTGGTGGCTAATGCTCTGCAATGCCGCTGCTCAGCTGAGTGCTTCACGTTGCCTCGACCTCCTCGATGTCGCCGACACGCCGGTGCCGGCATTGGCACCGATCCTAATGTTGGAGCAAGTCTGCACATAAGTTCACATTGGATTAACAATGAACATGAATTACACAAGAACGGACGGGTTACTAGCAAATATCAAAATAATTATGATACTTCTGTTCATGAAAGATTCATTGGGTTTTGATGGTTTATCTTGTGATGCTATGCACTTGAGTCATTGGTCTAAATGCAAAACACTAGATAAATCTGAATTAAGTCGGTTAATTATTAACATCACTAGCCAAGCTATGAGTTGGATGTGCCTGATCTGTGGTCTGGTATGCTGATTCTAGTGATGAACTAGTGGCAGGATTTCTATAATACACAGCTAGGAAATAGATGCGCAACTGAAACCTCAAGGTTCTGGTCCAAGAGAAATTGCTACTTATGTATAACCTAAAGTTTGTCCAATCGAAGGAAAAAATGGTCATTCAGTTTAGTTGACTTTGTTAACTTCTATTTAGGTAAACACCCAAGTGCATATAACACACTTATTATTAGTTGTGCTCTTTTAGGAGAAGTGTTCAAGTGTGCTGCCTCAGAACAGACATTATCATGTATATAGAATAATAAAGCATGGAGGTAATAAAGAATCTCAAGGAACAATAACAGGTCTGTGTTCCTAGGTTTAGTTCATCTTAATATTGTGCGAAAGATGAGATTTAATAATCATGTGCACATACCTGCGTCGGGTTGGTGGTGGAGGGCAACACCTAACAACGAGGGGACACATATGGTTGGAGAGGAGCACCTCGTCTGCCCGCACACCTGGACCGCCACCACGAACCCTAACAGCGACCTCCGCACAGCGGATGCACGGACCGGAGGATCTATAGCCGTAGGACGAGTTCACGAGCTTCGAGGAACATCTCCTTTACTTCATTAACATTGTGGCTAATGCTTGAGGGATCTCCTTTTCTTCCATCTAGCGTATCAAGTATATGAGGCACTGCCCATGCTCCCGAGGCCTCCGGTTCCCATGTATTCTGCTCTCTTTCGATTCTTCTATTTTATGTTGTCTTTGTTGCTTAGGTGATTCCTTTACATGTGTTTCTAAGGTCGTTCAACCTGCCCAAAATGTAACTGGAAAGAACGAGAGGGATACCTATTCAGCTGAATATGGATTAGTATATATAGGGGTGGAATGCATTATTCACCTAGGTGTAAAGGTTGGTGAATTATTTATTGCTTTTCTATGTCATAACGATCATGAGTTGCAATAGGTATGTTATAACATCATCTATTGAGCACTATTTAAAACTCACATCCATCTAGTTATGAGAGTTACAACCAGATCTCTCTCAAAATAACTATAGTCACCAACATGTGGACATATAATTTGTTAATAGATATCTATAATAAGAAATGGCTGCATAGATTCTCAAATAAGGAATTACTTGAAAACCACATGAATCATAATTTAAATATATTTACGTACGCCCGGTAATACAAGTTGACATCCATATATCTATAAACACTTGACCATGACCTAGTAAATTACAGTCTCCAACATATGGACAAACAAAAATTTAAGCGATGTCAATAATAAACAATGGGCAACATAAAGGCTCAATACATAAAAGGGAATCACTGTAAAGTGTAAATACAAATTTATAAGGCTCAATACTTGTCGGCATCAATAAATTGATCAATATCACAAACATGGTTTTGTCCTCTTGGCTACCATAGATTATAATGATTTATTGGAGGTAAGTATAGATCCAATCCTGGTGTAGGCGTGTTATTTTTTTCCCAAGTAAATCAATATGTCCTTTAGAAATAAAGCGGCATGCTTTATCAGAGATAGATTTTGACTTGGGCTTGAACAAAGCCATTCTTCGCCTTTCTTCGCTAGTTCGATTAAGTACATAGGTTATGGCAATACAACATTCTATCTTTTGCTTAGGCTTGAAACACTTATTTTCTTATTATCCTTTTGATTTGCTTTCGCCCTAGGCAATCTCTTTGCTTGCTGACATAAACTTTCAACATAGAACAAGTTGTTTTTTAGGAGTTTTACCTCTTCTTACTTCTTGACATCAGTTCTGCTTACTATTGAAAGAAAAGCTGTTACTTCCCCTTTTTCCTCTAATTCGAGCGAGTAAAGGCGCAGCTTCCTCATCTTTGCTTTATAGTTTGAGGCTTTCTAATATAGTATAGAATTCGATTTTGCTTTCCTTTAAGGAGCTCTAGCTATCTTGCTGATCCACCAGTTCATACTATTAATGAAAGCTCTTTCACCCTGCCCGCGGGTAATCCCTTACTGAGCCTACTCAAGCAATCTCCCATTAGCCGGGAATCGACAGACGTCCTCAAGTTAAAAATTCATCCTGAAGGGAATTCAGCTGGTCGGCAGGTGCATCAAGAAACATTAAACGAAATGAAACATTGGAAATGAGGAGGAAGAAAATAGTTGATGCAACCTATCCTTGACGATGCAACAGGGCTCCATGATCTCGAGCTTGGCGGCGATGTTTGTGACACAAACCTTGACGACCTTTTTGAGGCACACAATTGGCATATACGGATGAGATACCTGTCAAGATTCAACAGAAATAAACCCATGCAACATGCGGCAACAGGAGGGCTAGTAGATCTTTGTTGCTAGTCCAGTGAATCTAGGCAATCAGTCCTAAGTTGGAGCGATCCTATCACCCTAGGTCCTTTACTGGTCAGCCAGTGGAACAGGAGTGCGGAGGTGATTGGTTATCTGGCCATCTGGGACCTGGCTACGTCTTCGGCGATGTCGAGTCCCTCGACCTCGGTGGCGACGGCAAGAAGCCCCAGCCCGACGACAAGGTGATTTTTTTTGAGGGGTTTACAACACTTTATTCAGAAACAGATAACTTGGTACAAAAACCAGAGGGCGGCTCTACAAGCCACAAATGGCGGCCCTGGACATCAAACACAGCGCTTCTAGCAAGCACATGTGCTTCTTTATTAGAACTCCTACGCTCATGACAGAACGTAAGCTCCTCGAAAACCTTCTTCGACTCCCTGATCTCGTTCATGATGTGAGCATAGCTCCCCATCGTCCCTTGCTCCAGGTTCATGATCACATTGCGGCAGTCAGTTGCCACCCTAATCTTCCGAGCGTTGATATCCCGCGCTAGCGCACACACCTCACGGCATGCCAAGGCTTCTAGGGTTTCAGCGTCAGACCTTCCTGGGAAAACAATGGAGGATGCTCCCATAAACAGGCCCTTCTCATCCCGTGCCACTGCAGCCACGGTTCCGCAGCCCGTGTTCTTCCCCACGGCTGCATCCACGTTGATTTTGACCCTTTCACTAGGCAGCGGAAACCACGCCGACGCGGGTGCTGGTACGCCAGCGGCCGGTACCTTCCTCCTCTTGTCTCCTATCTGACCCAGATCGGCAATGAAGGTTTCCACAAAATGGTGAACCGTCTGAGGGCTCTGGTAGACCTGTTCATGGATTGCTTTTCTTCGTGCATGCCATATCGCCCACAATGTCACGAACATTTTGATTTGATCCTCGTGCTTGAGCGTATCAATTAACGAGGCCAACCAAGCTCGTGCATCTTCCTCCCCCGAGCAGCAGAGATGCTCGGTAACATCCTCATCCACTAGTGCCCATACGCTCCTCGACATGGTGCAGTCGAGTAGAGCGTGGTGCCATGAGTCTTGCGCCCTGCACAGCTGACAGCGGTCATTGTCCGCCATTCTCCGGTGGTGCCTAACCGTGTTCGTCGGCAACGATTGTCCGCACAGAGAAAAACATGTAACTTCGACGGCACCTTCGTGTTCCACAAGGAGCTCCACTCCTTGGCCATACGCTCGCCATTGGAACCCGTTGCTCGGCTCTCCAACCACGCTTCTCTTCTCTCCCTGGTACTGGTCAGCATCTTGTATGCTGACTTGACCGAGAATAACCCCCTCCGATCATAATGCCATGCCCAGAAGTCATCAAATCTTCTGGTACAAATCGGAATCTCCTTTATTAGCTCAGCATCCATCGATAAAAAGCATTGTGTGAGTCTCTCTTCATTCCACGTCGCAGTGCTCGCGTCTATGAAATGAGCAACTGTGCTTGGCGGTTCATCCACAAGGCAAGCCATCGGTCGCAGCATGCCGTCCCTCGGAACCCACTGATCATTCCACGGATCCGTCGCCTCCCCCGTTCCTATCCGTCTGATAAGACCTTGCTTTAAAACTTGCACACCCTCGTATATTGCTCTCCATACCTGCGATGGACTCGTGCCGATCTCAGCTCGAAGCAAGTCCGACGCAGGAAAATAGACTGCTTTCAACACCCTTGAGCTCAGAGACTCGGGATTTTGCAGCATACGCCACCCCTGCCGTGCCAATAGGGCTAGGTTGAAAATTTCGATATCTCTGAAACCAAGACCACCCATCTGCTTTGGTTTGCACATATCTCGCCATGACACCCAGCTTGGTCTCCTCTTTCCCTCCTCATTACTCCCCCACCAAAACTTGCTCACCATAGAATTTATGTGATGGCATAAGCCCCTCGGAAGAAGGAAGCATGCCATTGAGAAGATTGGAACTGCTTGGGCAACAGATTTAATAAGGATATCTTTACCCCCTGCCGATAGCAATTTCTCCATCCAGCCTTGGATCTTCTTCCAGATCATGTCCTTGATGTACTTGAACGCTCCTCCTCGGGATCTACCAATATCAGATGGCATTCCCAAGTACTTCTCATTAAGAGATTCATTATTTACCTCGAGAGTGGTTTTAATGCCCTCCCGCACATTATTCGGGCATCCTTTGCTGAAAAAAATGGATGACTTGTCCCGATTAATTCTCTGTCCCGACGCCATGCAATACTTGTTCAAAAGATCTTGCACCTTGGTCGCACTCTCCACATCCGCCTTGAATAGAAGCAGGTTGTCATCAGCAAAAAGGAGATGGCTAACCGTCGGGGCCGACGGTGCCACCTTTAATCCATGGAGCTTTGATGATAAACTATGGTGTTTTAAAAGGCACGAGAGGCCATCTGCTGCTAACAAGAAAAGATATGGGGAGATTGGATCCCCTTGCCGGACACCCCGGGAAGGTATGAACTGTTGCAATTTCCCTCCATTAAAGAGCACTTGGAAGGACACAGTGGTGACTAACCTCATCACCCTCTGCACCCATAACCGGTGGAAGCCAAGCTTGAGCATTATGGCCTCCAGATATCTCCATTCCAGCATATCATATGCCTTCCGCATGTCAAGCTTCAAGGCACAAAATCGATTTTTCTTTGCTCGATTCCGCTTCATGAAATGAAGGCATTCATAAGCGGTAATAATGTTGTCCGTGATCAATCTACCCGGGACAAATGCCGATCGGTCTATTAGCTAGGACCTTGGATGCAATTTTGTAAATCACGTTACATAGGCTGATCGGTCTGAACTGCCCCAACTCTTCTGGGCTGGCCACCTTCGGGATTAACACAATAAAAGTTTGATTTATATCCTGCATATCATCCTCCCCCTTGATCACTCGTAAAACTACCAAGGTTACCTCTTCCCCACATATCTCCCAATGAGTTTGGAAGAAATGCGCCGGGAAACCATCCGGTCCCGGGGCTTTTGTCGGGAACATTTGGAACAGCGCCGTCTTAACCTCTTGCTCCTCAAAAGGCTTAAGCAACGCATCATTCATCTGGGCTGTGACTTTTTTAGGAACTACATTAATTACTTCCTCCATTTGTGACACCCCTTCAGATCGGTACAGGTTTTCATAGAACTCCTTGGTTAGGTTAGCCATTTCCTGGTCATCCTCGGTAACCACACCATCAGGCCGCTTGAGCCTATCAATTTTGTTTCTCTTCTTTCTTTGGCTAGCCCTCAAGTGAAAGAAACGAGTGTTTTTGTCACCTTCCGCGAGCCATTGAACCCTAGATCGTTGACGCCACATAACCTCCTCCCTGTGGTACAGCTCCACGAGCCTCTGTGATATTTTAGTCTCCTCATACGATGGGCTCTGGCGCAATGCTTCTGACCGCAGCTCTGTCAATCTAACGGTCAATAGTCTAATCTCCCTTCGAACATGTCCGAAAGTGTTCCTCCCCCAGCCTTCCAGTGACCCTGAAACGTGGGATAATTTATCCTTTAGCTGATCCATCGTTGCAGCCTTTCCATCTACACCCCACACCTCTGCTAGGTGCGGTTTAAAATCTTCGTGAGACTCCCACATTAACTCATATCTGAAGATCTTATCTTCAGTAGCTCGCCTCTCTCGTGCCGAAGAACGCCAACTCAAGTGAATCGGGCAGTGATCCTACGTCGTCCCCGTTAGATGTCGAAGAGTGGCTAGGGGAAAACGTGTGCTCCAAGCTGCTGTAGCTAGAGCCCTATCAAGGCGCACTCTGCAGAACGAGCCACCGGCCACTCGCTTCTCGAAGGTCCAGCTGTTCCCTTCAAACCCCAGGTCTGCCAATTCACAAACATCGACAGCATCTCGGAAACCAGCAATCTGAGTAGCACTCCGAACCCCCACCCCAACGTGCTCATGTTGGTGCAGAACCTCATTGAAATCCCCTATACACATCTAGGGCATCGAAGACGCAGACTTGATAAATTTTAGCATGTCCCACGTCTTAAACCTCTCCGAAACCTGAGCCTCACCATAAACGCAAGTCAACCTCCAGGGTTCGCTCCCCCTCTCAGTTATGATCGCATCAAGGTGATACTGGGAATACGGAAAAATCTCCATGTTTATTTCATTATTCCAAAAGAAACCGAGGCCTCCACTACGCCCCGAACTGCTTATAGCAAAACTCCTATCATAGCCTAGCCTACTAGCTAGTCCTTCAACCTGTGATTTATGAAGTTGAGTTTCAACTACACAAAGAACGGTAGGCTTGAAGCGTCTCGCGAGCTCATGGAGCTCCCTAACTGTCGCGTCGCTTCCCACACCGCGACAGTTGTAGCTGAGGCAACTCATTGCTCCTGGCGGCGCTCCGCGTTGGAGCCCGCCGAGATGTTTTGCGCGTCACCTTTCCTCAGCTTCTTCTGCATCGGCGGCTTCACAGGTGATATAGGTGCGATCTTTCCATTGGCCTCGGCCAACAGACCGTTGTTCAGATTTTCTTCCTGTGCCTCCGCAAGCATGTCATGATCGGTCCCATCTGTGATAGCCAGCATGCCATTCACAGCTCCCTTCGCCTTGTCCTTGTGTTGCGCCTCTGACGGTGCTTCAGCGGACGAGCGCTTACGAGAGTCAGCATCCCTTCCCGCACTGCCTCCTGCACCTCCGCGGCTGCTACCCCTCGGTTGTTCCTTGTTCCGCACGCCAGTAGTCTGAGGGTGCCAATCCTCCATTGGAGCAGTCATCCACGACCCATACTGCTCGTCCTCTGGCTCATGAACACCATCTCCACACTCCAGCAGCCCATGCCCGAGCAGTCCACAAATCGAGCAGAACCTCGGTAGTTTTTCATACAACACTTGGAAAGAGAGCCTCTCGCTTCCCTCCGTGCAGACCAACTATTCTTGTCAAGGGTTTGTTCACGTCAAGCTTGACTCTCACACGCACAAAGCTAGTGCCACTTGCTCCTAAGGCGTAGAGGTCCACGCCCAGCACCTCACCTATCCTGGCAGCCATGTCCTTCACAATCGCGTCCTTGTGAAACAACGTCGGCACACCCCGCACTTGCGCCCAGGCTTGGATATGATTCAGCACTACCGATTTAGGATCAGAGATCCCATCGTAAGGTTCCAGCATCACTCCCTGCTGCCTAAAAAGCCATGGCCCCTCGTGTATCGCCCTGTTCCAATCTCCCAGGCACGAAACTTGGAGTACAAACATGTTGTCTTCCACTGGACGGATCGTCCACTTCCTCGCAAAACCCCATGCGATATCCATCTTCGGAAAAAATGGTTGGTTTCCAAAGTGCTTAGTGGTATGCACTTTCACCACAGCCATCCAGCGGGCACTTTCCCACAGATTGACGACTTCCTCCTTTGGCAGGACAACATCATCTAGTTCTTCATCCTTCAACACTAGCTTCTTCATGCAGATCCATTGCAGGTTTGGGGCTGGAGGACCCCCCTCCTTCGGGATCTTAGCCGCCACGTCAGCCGGATCCGCTTCCACCCGCCGTTCCTCTTCTCCTCAACTCTCCCAAGGCCGGACAGACGTGCAGGGACGTCCCCTTGATCAGCCCAAGCGGAGCAAGGATCGAAGGGAGAACGGGGATGGGTCGGAGCCGGAAGAGATCGCCTTTCGCCGCCGCCGTCGCGAGCGAGAGTCAAAACCCTAGAGACCTAGGTATATTGCATATCCCGACGACGAGGTGATGGGAGGAGGGAATTATGCGAGGGAGCGGTGGCAGGAGGAGGCTTGTTGCGCATGTGCCGGACGGCTGGGCCGCGAGAAGCCGAAATGGGCCTGGGAGGCAACAACAACAAACTGGACGGGAGACACGCCACTCTAGACTCTAGAGGTGGTGGCGGCGGGCTTCACTCTAGACGGAGAACTTCACGTGCACTGCTGCAACGGCGACAAGTGATATTTTTTTCGAAAAGGGGCAGTTCCAACCTCTGCATCAAAATGATGCATATGGCCGATTTATTAATCAGCGACGCCACGTTGAGCGATGTAGAGGACACACGGAAAATCGGCGACGCCACGTTGAATGATGGAAGGAAGCAATGGCTAAAATCGCCGCAAGAGAGAAGAGACGAGTGCGGGTGGATCGGGTCGAGTCTGGGATCAAGATGGGCTGCCTCATGTGGTGCGTATTACTGATAGCATCATTGCATAGTTTTCCACGAGTAGAGGCTAAAACTTTTTTCTTGCGAAAGTGTTGAGGGACGGCACATCATTCTCAACTCCCATTTAATAATAGTAATAAAGAAGAAAAAAAGGAAAAATACTATATTGACTGGTTCTGAAATTACAGAGTAGTTCAAAAAAGCGTTGGCAAGCATGTAAATTCCACTCGCACCAAAACTGATATGGTACGACAACAACATTTTCTACCACTGCCATTGAGGGTGCTTCTTGTTTCGACACTCCTCCTGATGTCTCCCACTCCAACTTTTTCATACATCTCTCTGCTGCTGCCATCATCCTGACCACGACAAATTCATGTAATAGCTAGTGGTACTGACACATAAACTCAAGTGTTCCAATACAAATACACGTAAACTTTGTGAAAGATGAACCTTGCTATATGATATTCCAATGAGCATGCATGGAATGAAATGTCCGGATGGAACATAAAACTTGTTGTCTATAGTCCGATGAACACAGAGTTTGGTATATGTAAGGGACAAAACATCACTCACAAGCAATATTTGGTGAGTATTTGTTTTCAGGAAGTGAATACCCATTACTTATAGTAGGTGTGCTTCTACGTACTCCCTCTGTTCCTAAAAAGAAGCACTATAACTTTTTTCAAAAGTTAAATAATGTAAGACTCGACATCATACGAAAGTATATTCCATGATGTATCTAACTATATTGTTTTTTATGTTAATGGCTTTTTTTCTAAAACTTATCGAACCTTACATAGTTTTACTTTAATATTATATATAAGCCTTTTTTCATGAACGGAGGTAGTAATTGCCAAGTAAGGCCACTCCCATTGCATGATAGATGTTTATATATGGATAGGCCAATATATTGCACTTTCATTTACATATGCTTAATCTTTATTACAGTAGGCCCTAGTTTATTAGGATAGAGTTTAGTTGGATGACACTACATCACACCAGTTACCTTGGAGAGATCAACGCGGAGACCTTGTTAATTAGGCCTGCCGTCGACGTCGCCACGACGCCAGACAACACATTTGATCTGCGCGCTTTTATCATAACACGACCAACGCCGAGACCCTGCTGCGCAGCGCTGCCGAGACCCGCCGTCGTCGGCGTGGTAGATGCCATGCCACGTCGCCTCCTGGACCTTCCAGACAGCCTTGATCAAAAAATGATGCCCTCAGGAGGGAGAATGGCGCAGAACATCGTCATCGTCCGATCCAGTAGACCCAGATCAAGGGTTTCTCGGAGCAGTATGAACAAAGGGGCGAGAGCTGATATGACGATCCGTTTGACAAGGGAGTGACGCATACATGCCGCCATCATCCGCCATGACCGTAGTCGGCTCGGTTTTCACCAGCAGTTCTATCACACCTATCTCAAAGCTAATTGGATCTCTGTGGAGCCACGCGGGCCATGGAGGCGCACACAGCCGACGGAACAGCGATAGAGGCCATCTAGCAGCCCTTCAACAGCCCTCTACGTGCCACCGACCATCCAAAAGCCACACCAGCGACAGAAAAAATGGACGCCCAATCCCACAACCGCCGCCACCGCCCGCCGATCACCCGCATGCAGGAGTGACTGTGGGAGAAGGAGGCTACCATCGCCTGACTGAGGTCGCCACCCCAGCCACCGCACTCGATGACCTCCCCTGATTCCGCCCCACCATCCCCATGGAGACACCCCCGCGATCCACCCGCCCAGGCATATCGGAGCAGGGCCCGCCGCCACCACGGCCATCGCCGGCAGCGGTAGGGGACGAGCAGATTGAGGGGCTGGCGGCGCTAGGGTTTGGGACCCCTGGCGTCGCCCTAGGGAGCGGATGCGCGGGGTGCGGTTATTAATGGTTTAGATAGTTAAAAGATATGAACGAGTCAAATCTTTTAACATGTGACCCATAGTACATATAGGTTATTAATTAATATTTGAAATAAAGGAAATCGAATGATGAAATACTGTCATGATGTGCAATCATTCTTACATAAAAATATACAATCATATAAAATGGTGGTACAATCGCCATGTTATTGACCATGTTAATGTTCTAAATAATTTATATTATGAATCAGAAGAGTATGCAGCTTTTCAAAATAGGTTTAGTAAATATGATGCGCTCCTTATCCTGTAATTTATTAATGTCTCTCTGTCTCAATAGATGGCCTGGTTATGGTGCTATGGTCTGGGCAATGAGGTTGAAATAAGAAAATCACCCACAAATGAAATACTGGCTAACTCATATGGAGAAGGCATGGTCATGTTACACTTTATTCCAATTGAAAAAAAGAAGACTCATTTCCAATTGAAAAAATATCAAAACATATGAGTAATTGGAATTATTTAGTGTTTATTCTCTAGTTGGAAGTATACTAGCAGTTATTCTCCTTAATTATTAGAAAGTAAGTAGGCTCTATCAAACATTAGTAAGGGATGTAAACATTTCATAGTTCATAAACAACGTGTATATGAACAAGAAAATATTTAGCCTTCCCGCACAAAAGCTTAAAATCTTAAGCCCCATTAGGTTGGAAAATCATCAACTTCAGCTGTTGTGCAGTTCTTTGGGGTCTCACAAAACCTCAGTGTGAAAAAGAGGCTAGCCCATCGAGAGTCCACCTTCTAAACAAGACTGCGATAACTGCACTTGCGTCTTGCAGTCGTCGCTCCATGCATCTACGAATGTGCATGCACTCCGTTCAATCTTGCATGTGCTACGCTAGTGTGCTCAAAGCGTCAAACCTAACATATAAAGTTAAGCACATAAGAGCATCTCCAACAGAAGCGCTACGATGCCGCGCGCTAAATTTTTTTTGCAGCGCCGAAATAGCGTTTTAGAGCGTCGATCGAGTGTTTTGCTTTAACAAAAGCGCTATATTTTTGTGCGACGCTGTCGCACTTCACCAGGCACGCTAAACTCCAGCGCCCGCGAACAACACAAACAACATTTGCACTCAAATATAGAACCAAGAAGATCAAACACACACAAAATAAATCAACAATAAATAGTTTAATTATTATTACAACACAAACATATAGTTGTTTTTCAATACAACAAGTAGTTCATGAATAATAAACCAAATAGTTCATCAACAATGGAACAAACATACAACATCAACTCATTGTTGCCCATTTCATGTCCACCACTCCTCGATTAGATCCTTTTGAAGATCATCATGCGTTTCAGCATGTCGAATGACATGATAAGAGGCAACAAAGCGGGCCACCCTCTCAGCCCTCCTCCGCACTTGCACGGGATGTCCCATCAACTTATACTGAGTATAATCTAAATCTTTCCCGCACTCATTCTCGATGATCATGTTATGCATGATCACATAAGCGTTCATGATGTACCAAAGCATGTCTTGATCCCGAAATCTAGCCGGTCCTCTCATAATAGCAAATTGGGTGTTCAAAATCCCAAATGCTCTCTCCACGTCTTTCCTAGCCGCCGCTTGAGCATTGTGGAAATTAAGAATTTTCTTACCTTGCGGTTTCTGAACCGGCGTCACAAATGTTTGTCACTTTGGATAGATGCCATCCACAAGATAGTAGCTATATTTGTATGTATGGCCATTTGCTACAAACTCCACCGGTGGAGTTTCACCTTTTGCAATTTTATTCATGAGTGGTGAGCGATGAAGAACATTGATGTCATTGCAAGATCCGAGCATTCCGAAAAAAGCATGCCAAATCCAAGTCTCATGATCGGCCACCGCTTCAAGGATTATAATGGGATCCTTTTTGTGGCCTTGGAATTGTTCATGCCATGCCGTAGGACAGTTCTTCTAACTTCAATGCATGCAATCTATAGAGCCAAACATACTTGGGAACCCTTGAGCTTTGTTGAACTCCGAAAGCCTAGCCGTGTCTGCAACATTGGAAGCTCTCAAATATTCTGGGTCAAACACTTGCACAATTCCAACTGCAAAGCGCTTGATACACATGATGGCTTGACTCTCGCCCATGGCCAAGTGGCCAACATATGCAAAGCGGCGGTCACCTTTTGATAGGTGCTATGCCCGAGTTCTCCGCAGGCATTTCTCATTTCCTGAAAAAACCGATCATGCATCGCCACTTTCTCCGCAGTGTGCTTGAACAACTCGATGCTCATCCTCAAACGGCGCCGGAAGTAGGACTCGGGGTATGTGGCCGTCTCCACAAAATAGTTCCTCACCAATCTGTCGTGAACACTGTGGCGCCCCGACCTGACTGCTATACAGTGATGCTGTGTGTCACCGGTTAAGCGATACAACCAGAGGTTACGGGTTTACCAATCCCCGGCCAAAACCTTTGGCAGGCGTTGCTCGGAATGGATCATCGGCAACGCAACAACCCGATTGATGCCTTAACACAGGCACAACCCTCAATGTATAAAAGAGAGATCAAGACTTGTGGAACAACTGGCACATCACGGACTCTACGACACAAATCATAATAGTTCAACTCTTATAACCGAGAAATATAGCAAATGACATCCAGAGGTCACAGACCCAACATTACAACAAGCAGAAGCGATTTAGGTTGTTCTAAACAACAAGATCCAGATTATGGCCTAAGAGGCCTACAAATAAACATCACAGCGCCAGCTGATCCGGGATGTCCCAAGCTGCCACCTGGGAACCCCAGACTACTCGTCGACGTCCACAAAGAACCCACCTTCGAGATCGGTGAAGTCCTCCTCTGAAACAAAACAAACGACGTTGAGTTCGACGAACTCGCAAGATTATAAATAGAGCATTAGCTCGATGAGGCTTTCAAAGTTTTATGGCTGTTTTGCATAAAGCTGATTTTATTTAGGAAAACATAACTCAATGGCATCGACTAATCAGAGTATTTTCAAAAGGGGTAAGAAGTGACTCTTTTCTTTGATCACCTTTCTCAACATCTACCATCATCAACCACTGTACCTGTTCATCAAAGGCACCTCCCCGAATCACCCTCGAGGAAGCTCACCTTACAATCTTGAAGTGGTACCTTTAGTACCCAGTTTTTAATCATTCCGTTAAAGTTATTCTATGATCTTATCGTCCTTTCCCAAGTTGTCCGTAACCGTGGACACGGCTTTTCGAAAAGATTTACCTTGCAGGGGTGTACAATGTTTGCCACGCGTACCGTCCGGCCCATTACCTGCGCATTAGCTCTCTTCCTTGGAAAGCCGGCTGGGTGGGAGCGGTGTCGACTTCTCCCTCGTTAAGGACTTTCCAGGATCATCAGTGGCGGCAGGGCAGCCAGTGCCTGCAACACCCGCCCCACGGCCACTTATTTTCCTAACACCACCATCCTCATCTCAGTTCAACCACCATCATCACGCACGCGCAAATGGAAGCCCGAACTAGAGGACCCTGGCTAGCCCCGCCCGAGTTATTTAGTCTATGAGGGTTCCTGCAATTACATAGGCCTCACGCATGGTTGCACGCTCGGTCTTGGTTCGGGAGGTAAAAAACTCGCACCTGGGCGGCGAGAACGAGACAAAGCACCACAACCACAGTGGCCTCTCATCCCCACCTTTAGCATCTTATTACCTGTCACCACAATTCTCCACATCATCTGAACATTTCACACCTGTTTCCGACATGAAATATCCATCGGACGGATAACATTTGCCTAAGCATGGCTAAGCATCAACATAGCATAGTTTAATATCTCAGGCCAGCAATACAAACCTATGGATAATAGGAGGGAAACAAGTATTGGCATCGGAAACTTAATGCAATTATAGGATACTCTAATCCAAGAAAATTGACATTTAGAACCGCATGCAATATTATAGTGGAGAAAATATTTGCGGAAACATAGGATAAGATATGCTCAGAGGGGGGATTACGCTTGCCTTGTTGATACGGCTGATAGTACGGATCGTCACGAGACGGTGGTGTCACTTCCACTCCTTGATCTACCGATGCACAAACAATACCGGAGAGAAACAATCAATAACTCGGATATCACCGGTGCAATGCGCAAACACATGATGGCATGTCAATTTAAATCCTCGGGATGGGGATGATTCAATCTATTCAATTTAAACGGAGTCCGGACGCGCAAGGGGGCACATCTCGAATATTCCGTGTATTTCAGTAAAACAACATAATTACTTGTTGAACAATGTTATTGGAACCCTAGGATTTAAATTGTAGATGAAATGACATGGGCATGATATTTATTTCAAAGGGTAGCTCACATTTTTCCGGATATTTTGGTATAACACGCACATTTTTCGGATGCACCGTTAAAAGTTATTACATTTAGAATTCTTCTTTTAAATATGCCCTGGGTATTACTTAATCCAACACAGAATAAGTATTTAATCTAATTAGGAAGAAAGAATACTTTAAATAGTATAGAAAAAAATGGCACTGGACAATTCGGAATTATTTCGGAATTCCGAATTACTCGGAATTTTCCGAGTTGGTTCCGAACCAAATCCGGGATAGCAATTTCGGTACTGGACATCGGTCGGAATCAAGTAAGTTGAAAGCCGGATTTTTCCGGACCATCTGGAATTCCGAGCTGATTCCGGATCGAATCCGACGCGGCGTCAACGCGTCTGTGACGGCGAGTTCTACGGCGCACTGGCTTCGACGGCTACGCGAGGCAGGAGCGAGGGGGAGCGCTAGGAGGAGAGGGAAGAGGCCAGGCGAGGCCAGGAGCTCACCCTGGTGGCGTGGATGCGCTTGGGGGAGACCAGAGGGGGACGGGACCGCGGCAGTCGCCCGGCAACGCGGCGGCGACGCGACGGAGGTCGTGGAAGAGGTCGAGGACGGCGACGACAAATGCGGCGGCCCCGCGTCGATTCCTTGCACGGAGAGGCAGCAGGCGTCGCGGCGGAGCTTCGGCGATGCTCGGCCTGGCACGGAGTGGCGCGGAACGTCGGCGATGCGCCGGCGACGGCGGGCTCGGGTGCGGCGTGCGGTGGCAGGGCGGCGAGGTGGTCCGGCGGGAGCTCGACCTTTCGTCGCTACAGGGAGGGAGGAAGATGACGTTTTCGCAAAAAGCCCCCTGGACATTTTCTGCTATCACAGATTGGTCCTTTTTCAGTTACTTTTTAAATCCAGCAGCAATGCACTGATTTTATTAGGGCACCAAAACATTTTATAAAAATTTGGGAAAATTGGGGAGCCTCCCCATATTGAGTAGAAGCTACACAAAAATTGGGGCTTCAAAATAAAATAGTTTGGACACCCTTGGTTCATAGGGTTGAAATTCGGGCATTTTGCTAAATTCAAAATGTTGCTTATTTGGAAAAATTATAGCAATTGCAAATTACTACTTTTGAACACTTGGAACTTCCTTGACAAATATGAATTGTCAAAGTACTTTTGTTTTGCAATTTTGAGTGTCTTCTTTGTGGTGAGATTTGGTTGAAGCAAGTTGGGCATTTTGTTTTTCCAATGTTGCCAAACCAAGTTAGTGTGTTGTTTAGCAAAGGAATATGGATGCCATGATGCAATGCAACACAAAAGCGAAAATTTTACTCGGGTTTTTAGGTTCTCAAATTTGGGCTGTTACACACCGATTGTTTCCCTCCACAATTTTTTACGACCCCGAAAACTGACCCACCGTGCTTCTGCTTTTTATTCGCGTGGATAGCTAGGATCATTGCGACTGTCGTGCGGTCACTCTTCGACTACCCCACGGTGGGGATACCTGGGTCACGCCAAGCCCATCAGCCTCATGACGAGGGCCCAAGGGAGGCCCAAGGAGGACGACGTGCGGCCCAAGATAGTCGACGCTAGGTCATGCGACCCCAGCCATGCTTGTAAGCGCCATCGGCACCGTTCACCTGAGACCTAGCCTACCATATAAAGGCTAGGAGGGTCCTTCGTCTAGGGTACGCTCATAGCCGCCACACAAACCCTAGCGAGATTGCCATCTCGCCATTGTAGTCACAACTCACCATCAATAACCAGACAAGCAGGAAGTAGGGTGTTATCCTCCGGGAGCCTGAACCTGGGTAAACGCCTTGCTTGTCAGCCGTCGTGATCACCAGCGCTCATCTCTCTCCCCCTCAATCAACCCGGGGTACACAACCCAGGGATTTGCCGAGTCCACACCTCGTCAATTGGCGCCGTCTGTGGGAAAGAACGAGCGCTGGAACCATGGTCGCACCGGCTCCAAACTTTGAAGACCGACGTCTGCATCACCAAGGAGCCAATCTGCTTCGGCTCCTTCGAGTACACCTTCCACCCGCCGGCCCACCGCTCGGTGTACGCCGATCTGCACGTAGGTATGTGCCTCACCTTCGGTACCATGCACTACTTCGTAGACAGCTGTGGAGTACTCAGATCCACGGCGATCGCACCGCCTGCGGTGGTGGCACCCGCATCTGCCGCGGCTGCGCCAACCACGCCCCCACCTGCTGCGGAGATCGCATCTGCTGCGACTGCGGCGACAGCATCTTCGACTGCTGAGAAGATCGCGTCCGCCTCGACTACTCCGACCGCCTCCGCTGCGGCAGAGATCGCGCCCAACGCGGCCGCGCCACCAGCGTCTCCGGCTACCACGGAGATCGCATCTGCTACGACTACGTCGACCACCTCGTCGACCACCGCGCGGATCGAGTCTACTTCAACTACCTCGATCGCGTCGCTGGCAAGGCCAAGATCTGCATCAACTTCGACTACGTCGACCACGCCTTCGCGCGCAACGAAGGTCGCGCCGTTCTCATCCACGCCACTCGCGTCTCCATCGACTCGCAAGATCGTCAACAAGCCAATCGCGCCCACGTCGACGACAGCGACATCACTCCTCACGTCCGCGGCGAAGGTCGCGAAACTCCAGGGAAGGAGCCTCGGCGGCGACTGTGGTGTCCACCACGTCGCACCCATTTTCAGCTCCGAGCACGGCTCGGACGAAGGAAGCAGCAGTGGCAGCACCGTCCCACTGCCCAGATCTACCCCGCGCAAGTCTTCATGATCGGCCAGAGGCCGCAGGGCAACGACGACGAACCCGCATACCCACTGGAGGTGGTCATGCCGGACCAGGTGACGCGACTCACCATCACCCGCGACATGGCAATCAAAGCCCTGAAGCACGTCGAGGACGGCACATACCCCCCACCGGATGCACCCCGGGAGGACCTTATGGCGGTCCAGTACCTGCTGCGGAAGGAAGGCGAACGACTCCGCGCAGAGAAGGCCGAGCTCCTCCGACGCAAGGAGGAGGCCGACGCGTCGAGCGCCAGGAGGGCCGCTTACTCGTTCACTGCCTCAACAGAGGTCTCGCAAGGAGCAAGGCGCCACAGAGCCCGCGTGCCCCTGATGACGGAGGTCGACCGCGCTAGAGTCACCCGCAACCTCGAGTCATCATACATAGAAGACGCAGACGGAATACCCGTCCCCAAGACACCCGGAGCCGCACTCATGGCAGTCGAAACATACCTGCGGCTGACACAGCCGCCTGAGGGCGACTCGCGCGCTCTCCTCCACAAGCAGCAGATCATGTCTATCAAGGCACTCGAAGACGCACTGGTAAACAAGGCGCCGACAGAAAAAGCGCGAGAAGATCGAGATCGCCGCGACCACGAGCCCGCAGCACTCGCAGCCCCGGCGACAAGACAACTGCGACAACCGCAGCCAGGTGAAGACCTCCGCAACGTCATCACACAAAGGACGGTAGACCGCAGCCGCATCCAGCGGCCGACCAGCACGTCCAACTCGACTACGACCGCAACGACGGCGACTACGAGCCGTGCGGCGCCGCATGCTTCAGCTTCAACATACGCGACACAAGAATGCCCAAGGGCTTCAAGCTCACGGCAGAAGCAGTCAAGTACGACGGGAAGCAGGACCCGAGACTCTGGCTAGAAGACTACCTCATAGCCTGCAGCTGCCAGGGCGGTACTTCGACTACGGCCATGCAGTACATCCAGCTGATGCTCACGGGCTCTGCACGCGGGTGGCTCAACACTCAACCCAAGAACGCCTTCAGGACGTGGGACGAGTTCGCGGAAGCCTTCGTTAAATCCTTCCTGGGGACGTACTCGAGACCGACGACGTTCGTCGACTACAAGCATGCAAGCAAGGACGAGACGAGCCGCTCCGGTCATACATCCAGCGTTGGACCTTGCTCCGCAACACCATGGAGACCGCCTCGGAGGACCGAGTGATGGATGCCTTCATGCACGGCGTCTCCCGCCGCGACCTCCGCGAGGAGTTTGGTAGGCTCCGGCCGAAAAACATGATCGAGGTCATGAAGATAGCAAACCAGTGGGCAGACGGAGAGGACTCGGTCCGCAATAGTTCACACTACTCCCGAAGGACGAAGCCGGACCAAGCAACTGGCGAGAAGGGCGCCACAAGAAGAAGCCGCGTTACAACGGCAACGACTCAATCGAGCTAGTAGCGGCGGGATTCCAAACCCCCCGTGAGGATGAAGCGCGCGACAGCAGTCGCCAATACAGCCATGCACAGTACAGTCGAAGCGGCGGTGACCAGAGTCGCCAATACAGCCAGGGGCAGTACAACCGAAGCGGCGGCAGCAGCTACCGCAGCGACGGAGGCCATAAACGCGAGTGGCAGAAACGCACCTAAGCCCAGCGGAAGAGCTGGAACAACCCTGCAGGCACCACATGTTCAGGAACCCGGAAACGGGCAAGTGGGGATCCAACCACCTGTTGAAGGACTGTCGAAAGGCACGCAAAATATACGAAGCCATGCAGAAGATAGTCACTCCAGCACCCGCAGCGCAGCCAGCCGCGCAGCTGGCCATCCAGGCAGCACCCGCAGTCGCCAATCCAGCACAGGCGGCGGGAGCCTTTCTGCAGCAGCAGCAGCAGCCGCAGCAAGATGCCCCACCGGTGATCCAGGACGCATATCCAGCGGCACGCGGACAACTCAACATGATACAGAAGGGGCGCCCCTCAAACAGGACCCAGAAGATCATCACTCGCCAGTTTTCCAAGCCATCACCTGTCCACCTGCAGTACCCGACTACCTGAGAGGGTCAGAGACACCAATCACTTCTCCAGAGCAGATCACCCGCCTGCAGTACCACGACCCGGGCACGCCGCTCTGGTAGTCGAAGCTCTGATCGGAGATTACACCCTGAAAAAGGTGTTCATGGATGGAGGCAGTGGCATTAACATCATCTTTGCCGACACCCTCAGAAGGATAAACAGACCAACGACGGACTTGGCGGCATCAGAGACCACCTTCCATGGCATAGTACCAGGGCAAGCAGTCACGCCCATGGGAACGATCACACTCGACGTCATCTTCGGCACACCCGAAAACTTCAAGAGGGAGTCGATCGACTTCGAGGTAGTCGACTGGAAGTCGCAGTACCACGCGATACTCGGGCGCCCAACCTTCGCCAGATTCATGGCGGTACCTCACTACGCCTACCTCATGCTCAAGATGCCTGGACCCAAGGGCGTCATCACGGTGCACGGCGACTTCGACCGCTCCAACAGCTGCGACCGCGAGTTCAGCAAGATCTCCGAATTCTTCGGAGTCGAAGAGCACTTCGAGGCAATGGCAGTCGACAACGACAAGACCATCTTCCCAGCCCGCAAGAAACCAGCCAAGGACGCTGCCTTCAACGCGGCTGACGACACAACGACCCATCAGGTCCACCCGACTGACGCCAGCAAGACGGTCAAAGTATCGTCGAGTCTGACTCCCGCATAGGAAGGCGCGCTCGTCGAGTTTCTACGTGAGAACTGGAGAATCTTCGCATGGCAACCCTCTGACATGCCAGGAATACCCAGGAACCTCGCCGAGCACTCCTTAAAGGTCCACAAGGACGCCAGACCCGTCAAACAGGCCATGCGACGCTTTTCCGGGCCCAAGCGAGACGAAATCAGCAGAGAAATCGATCGACTGCTGAATGCCAAGTTCATCCGAGAGATCAAGGACTCGGACTGGGTCGCCAACCCAGTCCTAGTGGAGAAGAAGAAGACGAAGAAACTCCGCATGTGCGTCGACTTCACCGCCCTCAACAAATGCTGCCCCAAGGACCATTTCCCGCTCCCGCGGATAGATCAGATCATCGACTCGACTGCAGGCTGCGAACGCCTGTCCTTCCTGGACGCCTACTCAGGTTACCAGCAGATCAGACTGAACGTCGACGATGAGGAGAAGACAGCATTCATCACACCCGACGGCGTTTTCTGCTACCAGACGATGCCCTTCGGGTTGAAGAACGCTGGTGCCACGTACCAGCGCACAATGCAAGCATGCCTCAAAGGGCTCATCGGGCAGATCGTCCAAGTCTACGTCGACGACATCGTCGTCACCACCCGCAAGGAGGACACCCTCATCGCCGACCTCCGCAAGGTCTTCGCCGCCCTCGACGAGTATCAGATCAAGCTGAACCCAGACAAGTGTGTCTTCGGCGTGCCAGCCGGAGAACTGCTTGGGTACCTCGTCTCTGCAAGAGGAATCGAAGCCAACCCTGAGAAGGTGCAAAACATACTCGCAATGCCAGCACCGACCAAGCTTCACGAGGTGCAACGCCTAGCCGGCCGAGTCGCAGCTCTCAGCCGGTTCATAAGTAAGTTGGGAGAAAAGGCCCTGCCTTTCTACCAACTGATGAAAAAGACAGACAAGTTCGAGTGGACAGAAGAAGCGCAAGTCGCGTTCGACCAACTCAAGAAAACACTCACGACTTCCCCAGTACTGGTGGCTCCACTGGAGAACGAGCCGCTATACCTCTACGTGTCAGCCACAAACAGGGTGGTCAGCACGGTACTCGTAGTCGAACGAGAAGAAGAAGGACACAGTTACCCTGTTCAGCGACCCGTCTACTACCTTAGCGAGGTGTTGACCCTGTCCAAGCAGCGCTACCCGCACTACCAGAAGCTGGCCTACGGAGTTTTCATGACTTCAAGGAAAGTAATCCATTACTTCTCCGAGCACCCGATCACGGTGGTAAGCTCCTCCGGGCTCTCCGACATCCTGACCAACCAATGCGCGACAGGACGAGTCGCTAAGTGGGTCGTCGAGCTAGGACCCTGGGGGCTGAAATACGCTCACCCGAAGTCAATCAAGGCCCAAGTGCTCCCAGAATTCACCACCGAGTGGATAGAGCCCAGCTGCCAGATGTCCCCGACCTGTCCAACGCATGGACAATGTACTTCGACGGCTCCAAAAAGTTCAGATCAGCCGGGGCAGGAGTCATCCTCATCTCCCCCAAAGGCGACAAGCTGAAGTACGTGCTACAGATGGACTTCCCAACACCCTCCAACAACGAGGCTGAGTACGAAGCCCTAATCCATGGCATGCGAATGGCCAAGAACTGCGGCGCCACTCACCTCATGATCTACGGCGACTCCTACCTCGTCGTGCAGCAAACCATGAAGGCCTGTGACGCCATCGCCGACAACATGATCGCCTACAGAGACCTGTACAACCAGCTGGAGGGCACCTTCGACGGCTGCGAGTTGCGGCACATCGGCCGCGAAAGCAACGAGGAAGCCGACGCCCTCGCCAACCTGGGCTCAGACAAGGCGCAGGTGCCACCCGGCGTCTTCCTTGAGCGCATCACGCAGCGGTCTGTCAAACTTCGACCCACGCCCGGATCCTCCACACCATCAACGAGCACCGCCGACCCGCCAGGCAAAGAGAAGGAGCCAATGGAGGTTCTGCTCATCGAGCCCACCTGGACGAGCCCATATCTGGCGTACATGCTGCACCAGAGACTGCCAGTCAACTCAGTCGAAGCCAAGCGCATTATTCGCCGTTCGAAAGGCTTCACCATCATCAAGGGGGAGCTATACAAGCGAAGCATCTCAGGAGTACTCCAAAGGTGCGTCGACCCAGTCGACGGTCAAGCCATCTTACTCGAGATCCACGCTGGCATCTGCGGGCACCACGCCAGCAGTCGAGCCTTAGTGGCCAAAGCTTTACGAGCCGGATTCTACTGGCCCACCGCAATGCAAGACGCAGAAGAACTCGTGAGGAAATGTCTCGGCTGCCAGGAGTTCGCCAACAAGCCGCACGCACCAGCTTCAGCACTAAAGACCATCCCACTTGCCTGGCCCTTCGCTCAATGGGGGCTCGACATGGTGGGTCCACTCAAGAAGTCCTCGCCAGGAGGACACACGCATCTCTGGTGGCAGTCGACAAGTTCACGAAGTGGATCGAAGCCGTGCCTATCACAAGTTCGACTGCCTCCTCGGCAGTTAACTTCATCAGGTCGATCATCTTCAGGTTCGGGTGCCACACAGCATCATCACCGACAACGGCACGAACTTCACAGCCGAAGAGTTCAAGGACTTCTGCTCCGAGCAAGGCATCAAGCTCAACTACGCATCTGTCTCGCACCCGCAGTCCAACGGGCAAGTCGAAAAGTCCAATGGTTTAGTCTGCAAGGGCATCAAGAAGCGCCTGCGAGTACCATTGAAGCGCGCCGCAGGCGCCTGGGTTGAGGAGCTGCCGTCTGTGCTGTGGAGCCTGCGCACTACGCCAAACAGATCCACTCAGTACACGCCATTCTTCATGGTCTACGGCGCAGAAGCAGTCATGCCATGCGACATCAAGTTCGATGCACCCCGAGTGGTGGCCTACGACGAGTCCGAGGCAGAAGAAGCACTCGAGGATGACATGGATACCCTGGACGAAGCACGCGACATCGCCCTTACCCGCACAGCCGTGTATCAGCAAGACTTACGCAACTATCACGGACGGCGACTGCGGCCCAGAGCGTTCGTCCCCGGAGACCTTGTCCTCCGCCTCAAACAGAAGAAGGTGCACAAACTAGCCTCCCCGTGGGAAGGTCCATACATCGTGACAGAGGCAATTGGCGGCGGAGCTTACCGCCTGAAGGACTCGAAGACAGGGACAGTCTGCAGCAACCCGTGGAACGTGGCGCAACTGCGCCGCTTCTACGCCTAATCGACTCCCCCTTGTAACAAAGTGTACTATCTCAAGAAGCGGCAGGTTCCAGACGCACTCTTTCCCTTACCAGGGTACCTGAGGGGACTGGAAGGGTTTTAATGAGGCGGCCTGCTCGCAAAAATCAATGAAGTGATTTGTGGAACAAGCTCTCCCCTTTACTTTTTTAGTCAAAAAGCAACATAAACCTAGGCCGTCACCCGACGCACTCGGGGGCTGCGCCATACAGGTTCAACTCAAAAACCTAGGCCGCCACCCGAAGCACTCGGGGGCTGCGCCGCACAGGTCTAAGTCAACCTAGGCCGTCACCCGACGCACTCGGGGGCTGCGCCATACAGGTTCAACTCGAAAACCTAGGCCGCCACCCGAAGCACTCGGGGGCTGCGCCGCACAGGTCTAAGTCAACCTAGGCCGCACCCGACGCACTCGGGGGCTGCGCCATACAGGTCACTCGCAAAATCCTTGGCCGCCACCCGAAGCACTCGGGGGCTGCGCCGCACAGGTCTAAGTCAACCTAGGCCGCACCCGACGCACTCGGGGGCTGCGCCATACAGGTCAACTCGAAAACCTAGGCCGCCACCCGAAGCACTCGGGGGCTGCGCCACAGGTCACTCAAAACCTAGGCCGCACCCGAGCACTCGGGGGCTGCGCCGCACAGGGTAAGTCAAACCTAGGCCGCACCCGAAGCACTCGGGGGCTGCGCCATACAGGTCAACTCGAAAACCTTGGCCGTCACCCGAGCACTCGGGGGCTGCGCCGCACAGGTCCAAGTCAAACCTAGGCCGCACCCGACGCACTCGGGGGCTGCGCCACAGGTCTGACTCGCCACACCTCGGCCGCACTCGAAGCACTCGGGGGCTGCGCCGCACAGTCTAATTCAAAATCCTAGGCCGCACTCGATCCGCTCGGGGGCTGCGCCATACAGGTTTACAGACGTCTACAAGATACAATTTACTAACTCGGGGGCTACCCCCACCTCGACATACATACACTCATATTTCCACTTGGAAAATTTCTTTTACAAGCTAACGCTATGCAACAGCACTCTACTGCTCTTATTCTACAGGCTCGCCCTTTGGCGCATCAAGTGGCCCTACAAGGTGCTCGCTAAAGTTCTGGACCTGCTGAATCATCTGGCGCGCAGCCGCAAGAGTATCGGCATAGTCACCCTCTCCAGGCAAGCCGTCAAGCACCTTGTGCAATGGAAGATTAGGCCGGTGCAGTCGAACGTATGCCAACGCCACGTTCGCCCCGGCAACAAGTTGAGCGTGCACGACTTCCTTCAACGCACGCCTTCACGGAACCTCTCCAGAAGCGCAGTCAGTCCATTCGGCTGCTCGTTGTGAGGAAAGTACACCTTGTTGATCTGCCAGAGGGTTTTTCTGCAACCTTCCAAGAGCACAGCAGCCCGCCAGGTGCGATCCAGCATTCGTGCCAGTACACTACCTCTGGATTTGTTCGACCAAAACTGGCGCGCTTCGGGTGAGTCACCGGCGGCCTCTTTCTCTACTCGCTCGTCCACTCGAAGCTGCTCAGCCTTCAAGTCAGAGTTCACATCTGCATCAAGGCCAAGCATTAAGCATAGCAGGAAGACACAGAAGCCGAAGCAAAAACGCTAGAAGGCCAACCTTGCAGCTGTCGACTGATCAAGTCCATCTCGCCAAGCAGAAACTCTTCACGCTGGGAGAACGGCGCAACGGGCCGCGACCTCAATCGCTCCAGCTCCAACTCAGCACTCTTCAGCTTCGACTCGAGCTCAACCACCTTGTTCCTCATGAAGGTGATCACTCTCTGGTCATTTACGCTTCGCACAGGAGCTGGAGGAGCTTGACGGCGGCGACGAGTAGGCGCAGCCGAAGTGGTGTCCTCCTCATCGTCCGCGCCAGTCGTTCCAGCAACGTCAGGAGCTTCGCCCATATCAGACTGCCAAGAATTGACAGCGTCAAGCCAGGAAAAGAATCAACATAATTCATCCAAGCCAGATATCAAAAAAGACTCGGCGACTGCACCCCCGAGGGAGCGAATTCACATTTCATCATCAGCATGTTCACTCGCACAATATAAAGTGCATTACAGACTCAACCAAAAGCAGAAGAATCCTAAAAGAAAAAGTCTACACAGACTCCGACTGGGAACGGCTCTTCCTAGCAGCCAACTCTGCAGCTTTGGCAATCCTCCTCTCGAAGGTGGCGACCAACTTCGCAGCTAGCTGCTCGCCTGCACCTTCACACCGCTAAGGGACGCGGTCCTGCCATCAGGCTTCCGAGGGAAGTCGCTGACAACCTTCTCAAAATCACCTACGACTTGGTGACCAAGAAGTAGCTGGAAAGTGAGCTCGGAGCCGCGTACCGTCTGCGCGCGCGTGAAGTCCGCCAGGACATTCGAATTGCCTTCGAATGGAGCCGCGAGTGCGTCAACAGCAGCTGGTGGCGGCTTGTTGGGAAAGATATTCCGGTGCACAGTCGCTAAGGCCTCCGTCGACTTCTGCAGTGCCGCCGTCGACTGCTGCAGCGCTGCCGATGCATACGCGCAGACGCGGTCGACGAAGCCAACAGCCTCCGCCAAGCCGACACTCTCGCTGGAAGTCCCTTCTGGAGGAGCACCTCCGCAAGTCTCTGTTCAAAAGAAATCCACACCCGTAAGACGTCAGAAGTCGAAAAAAGGCAAAGTAGGCACTGAGCCGAAAAACTTACTTCCAACAACATCTGCGAGTGCGAGCAAGCGGTCGACCTGGGTCTTCTCCAGATCATCCCGAGCTTGTTCCCGCTCTTGGGCTTCACCCAGCGACTTCTCCAGCTCCGCGACCCGCGTCTTCATGCTCTCCTTCTCGCCTACGGATCAACGGAGCAAAGTTAGCAATAAAGGCAGTCGAAGCACCCCTCGAACACAAGGGTTCACACTTACTATTCGCTTGCTCCAGAGCAGTGCGGAGCTGATCCCTCTCCTGCTCCATGCGAACGAAGGCTGCGGCTCCCTCCATCTGCTGGCGATAAAATGGCTGCAGGAAACACAAGACATCAATCTGCGCCCGACTATTCTAGTCACGCGCATCTTCGGGGGCTACTCCCATCGGGAGCGCTGTACGCGCACCCGATACAGATCTTGCAGAAGGAGTCGAAGAACACTTACATGCTCAAGCAGCCCAGCGTCAACCGGAGTCGCATCAGCAGACCTCTCTGGCATGGCGGAGGTCGAAGCCTTCAAGGCCAAAACGTCACCCGCCAGAGCCTCCTCTCCGGTCGTCCTCGCAGTCTGCTCGATCATGGGAGCAGAAGTGTGCTCCATCTCACGAGGGGAAGAAACAGCAGCGCCAGTACGGTCGCTGTGACAAGAAAACTCAATTCAAGGACCCGCAAGTGAAAAAGCACACTCGACAAAAACAAAGCAATGGTTATGCGACTAACCTGACGACATCATCATCTTCACTTCCCAAGGAGACGGAGGCCATCCTCGCGAACTCGGTCGGCGGTGCAGAGCCGAGTGGAGGCACGACCAAAGGTTCAGCCAGGTCACTCGGGTGCCTAGCACCCGAAGAGGACTCGCTCGTCTCTTCCTCGTTCACACCCGCCTCCTTCACAGGCGACGAGGCAGAACCAGAGTCGCCACCCTTTCGCCTCTGCCGCTTCCGCAGCGGCTCCTCGTCTTCATCATCCTCCTCCAACTCTTCACTCGGAGAGGTGGCGGAGGGAACTTCATCGTCATCAACCTCGTCCTCAGGGAACTCTGCCTCTTCATGAGGTCCATTCTCCATCAACGGAGGGAGACTGACGTAGCTCGAACGACCCTGTCAGCAAATGAAGCATTCGAGTAAGCAAAAGGATTCGACAGAAGAAGATACAAGACAAAGCAAACAAAGCTCACCTCAGGCACAGGGTTACTAGGCCCATATGGCTCGACTGGGCACTTGACGTTGCACGGGTCAGCGGCTCGGAGACTAGTGATGCTCCTCACCTTCGACTCGACTGCGTCATCATCAAGCTCATTGCCAGCATCCTCACGCGCCCACATGGGTGGACGCGACTGCGCAGCGGCTGCACCCGAAGCCTGAAGAAGGTGGCGATGAGGTGAATTCCACCTGTCTCGCGCCCAAGACTCTTCAGAAGGCCACGAAGTAGCGTCAGCAAGGGCTGAGTCGCTCCCTGTCCTCCTTCGACAGCGGGTGCGCCCACGCGTTCGTCTTCCGCAACTCGCGATCAGCCGCGAATTCAGGAAGCCCTGCTTGGTCGCACCTGATGTAGAACCACTTCTTCCGCCAGCCCTGGACGGAGTCGGACTTCTTCATCTGGAAGTAGGAGGTGTCGCCACGCACCTGGATGCCGAAGCCGCCGACTGGGTACACCTGCTTGCTCTTCCCCACGTTCCTCCTGACGAGGAATAGCGACTTCCACAGCAGCCAGTTGGGGCGATTCCCAGGAAGCACTCGCAGAGCACGAAATAGCTCGCGATGCTCAAGACGCTATTGGGAGTCAGATCGTGGATCTGAATCCCATAAGCATACAAGAGACCACGGACGAAATCGTGGAGGGGGAACCCGAAACCCCGCGGAAGGAAATCCACGAAGCAACGCGTTCCCCCTCGCGAGGAGCGGGGAATACCTCTTTCCCGGAGCGCGCACCGTCGCCTTATCCGCCGGCGGCAGCAGCCCCTGCGCGCGGAGGGCCTCGAGGTCGGCCTTCTTCACCGACGATTTGACCCAGTCGCCGTCGGGCTTCTTCATCACGCTCGCCTCGGCGGCGGCGACGGCGCCAGCAGCAGCCTTCCCCCTCTTCATCGCGGCCTTGCTCATGGAGGGTGGAGACTAGAAGCTGACAGAGAGCACGCAGCGCAACAATGGCGGAACAGAAGCAGTGGAGACGATGAAGGAATGGGGATGGATGAACTGTTCACCGCCGCGGTGAAAATTATATACCGCGCGGTCAGTCAATCCTGGCCATCCCTGCTGAAACCGCTCTCCGCAACAGCGTCTGACCGTCCACGTGTCGCGCGGAGATAGCAACCGTCCGGCCACGCCGCCCACTACGCGCGGGAATCAAGGCGCCATCATCACACCGCGAAATTTTCGCGCCCAACGGTCAGAAAAAAGCGGCAACCGCTGTCTCCAGTCAATACTGACAGTGGGACCGCACTGTCACGTCCCATCGGACACAGAGTGCATCAAAAACGTCAGCACTGACGTCAACCACGAAGGCGTAGGAAGTAAGCCAACGGGCTGATGGAGAACTCGAACAGTTCATTCGAGTGCAAGAAGATTCAGTAAGCTCTCAGAGCTGAATAAGTTCGTACAGTAAGCCAACGAGCTGATTGAGAACTCGAACATTTCATTCGAGTGCAAGAGCATTTAGTAAGCTCCAAGTGCTGAACAAACTCGCGCAGTAAGCCAAACCGGCCGAATACACAGTAAGTCACACAAAGCCAGTCGCGACTCCAAGTCGAGTCCCTCTTTACTCCCATCGGGAGCAGGCTTTTCGACTGAAGAAAAATTGAGTTTAACCTCAATTGCAAGCAATTCAGCTTAATCTCGGGGGCTACTCCCATCGGGAGCGCTGTTCGCGCTCCCGAGTGACTCAGAACAATAGCAGTCGAAAAATCACCGACTAAGGCTGTACTCACAGTATTTTACCCTGGAAGTGACAGTTCGACTAAGGAATCCTCCATAAGCCCTGAACGGCCGGAGTCGACCAATTTTACTCATTCTTTCAGGAACTCGACGGCGTGCCCAGGAGGAAGGAGTCCTTTACCCGACTCTACGATTCGACTAAGCACTCGGGGGCTCCTGTCGTGGGGTCACTCTTCGACTACCCCACGGTGGGGATACCTGGGTCACGCCAAGCCCATCAGCCTATGACGAGGGCCCAAGGAAGGCCCAAGGAGGACGACGTGCGGCCCAAGATAGTCGACGCTAGGTCATGCGACCCCGCCATGCTTGTAAGCGCCATCGGCACCGTTCACCTGAGACCTAGCCTACCATATAAAGGCTAGGAGGGTCCTTCGTCTAGGGTACGCTCATAGCCGCCACACAAACCCTAGCGAGATTGCCATCTCGCCATTGTAGCCACAACTCACCATCAATAACCAGACAAGCAGGAAGTAGGGTGTTATCCTCCGGGAGCCTGAACCTGGGTAAACGCCTTGCTTGTCAGCCGTCGTGATCACCAGCGCTCATCTCTCTCCCCTCAATCAACCCGGGGTACACAACCCAAGGATTTGCCGAGTCCACACCTCATCAGCGACGTTCTCCTCCTCTTGAAGATCAAATTCTTCATCGGAAGAATCATAGGATAAACTCATCTACAAACACTAATTTAAACTTACAACTACAAACAAAATGCACAAAATTTATCTACCAAAATAAAGTTTTAAAGGCAATAAATCAAACACCTTGTGGGTGCCGAGATGCAAACGGACGCCGGGCGCTGTTTATCGGACGAACATCGCGCTGGAGGGGCGGCAGCGGCGACCGCCGAGAGAAGCGGGGGAAGCGCTGGCGGCGTCGGCAATGGCGGGGCCAAATTCACCGATGCAGTGACCTGCGCGCGTCCATAGAAAGCGGCGGTGCGCTGTTGAGAAGTGGGGAAAGAGCCGACGGCAGGTATTCGAGCGCCCGACTGCCGGAGGATGGGGGAGGTGCGGGCGGCGGCGTGGGCGCGAGGAGGTTTCAGATATTGCGGTTGGTCAATTCGCGCGCAAGTTTTCTGTGTCTCACGGACTAGGGCGAACGCACCAAATACGCAGCTTTTAGTCCCGCTTCCACCACCGCGCTGGACGTTTTTTTCCGCCCGCGGGATGATAGCGCGGCTGCTGGAGCGGTGAGCTATAGTGACGGTTTCTTTCGCGCGGCGTTTTTTCAGCGACTGTTGGAGATGCTCTAACTACAGAGTCATAATCACTTTAGTTATTTACCATATCCTCGCACTAATCGAACAACCTAATCCCATCGGACACGGCAGACAAATTCGTGAGCACCACTTATCTGCAATGTCGAAACAAGGAGATTTTTTTTTGCGGGTGAAAAAAGCAAGGAGATTCAACTGGGGAGTTGTTCCCGGACCAACCATGCCAGCTGATCCATCTGTATGGAAGTGAAATTCATTTGCTTCGGAACAATGATTGAACTAGTCTGAAATTTCAGCACCGACGCTGCAGATTCTTGAATTTCAGTAACTGCAGATTCCAGAATATTGCTCTCAACGCCTCCCACAACTTTGTGATGGGACTATGTAAGGCTACTTCCAATGCATCTTCCGCTTGCACGGTCAGCTTGGGCATGATAGACAATTTTTTTCCAGAACACGCATAAGGCATGATAGACATTTAGATACAGCTAACCTAAGGCATTGTACTAAAATTTAATTAGGGCTTGGGTCAAACCCTAGTTGCTGCCACCCGTCTCCCTCGTCCATTATGTTGCCGCCGAAGGCTGTCGACGGGTAAAGCCCGCTCGATGGACGGCGGAGATCTTCGGCCAGGCGTGGCGTTTGGAGGAGGTCAGAAAACTGGGCGGCCCAAAACCTATTGGCGGCCGACAGTGGACAGCTCTGCAACAGTGCTTGCGGCAACAGGTCTGGTGGCGGCAAAAAGATCGTCTCTTGAGACACCATGCTTGCCTGCTTAGCGGCGGCGGCGATCCGTAGTACAACCTCATCCTGATGTGAAGGTTGCAAGGCACCATGGTTGGTTTCAGCGGACCGTTCGTGTGCAGGCTGGGGTTGGATCGTGGTCACGGTTGCACATTTCCCCAACCCTAAATTTCTCGAACATGACTCTCTTCCTAAGAGCATCTCCATCGGGGGCCTCCAAATTCGTGTCCGGCACCCCCCAATTGGGCCTCAATTGGGGGTGCCGGACATGTGTCCGCCCACATTTTCGACCGCGCCCACAGCGGCACACCTCAAACGTCCGCCCCCCAAACGGTCCGACATGCCAACCAAACAACAAACACCTTGTGGGCGGCGGATTTTATTAAACGAGATTTAACAAACTTACAATTTAAAATCTAAACGAGATTTATCAAACTAAACCTAAACTACAGCGTCTAGCCAACCACTACACTCGCCGACGGCGAGGAGAGATGCCGCTTCATGGCCTAGCGAAGGGGAAGAAGATGCGAACCAAGCGTCGGAATCATCAACAGACTTGCATGTCTCGATGATCCGGCGCCGGGAGTTTCATCTGCTATTCCCATCGGCTACGGCCTTTAGAAACGAAGCCTCGCCGTGGCTGAGGCTTCTGATTTTGCGGCCGGCGCGTGGTGGGATTTCATCTACCGCCTGGCCGCCTGATCGGAATCCTCGCCGGCTTCACCTTGCGCCCCCTTCTCCGGTGGCGGTGGCGCTGCTGACCAAGATGCGCCTGCCGTTTCTATAGGTAGATTGGGCAGCTCGGGATCGTCGTCATCGTCCTCGGCTGCGTCGTCGTCGTCTGATGTAGACAACTCCGGCGTTGGCTCCCGCACACCGGTAGGGAGGAAGTCGCCGGCACAGCGCGCCTCGTACTCCGCGTCCACCACGGCGTGCCAATACGGCATCGCCTGCCACTTCCGCGTGATGAAGTCGCCACGGTCCTTGCCGCTGAGCCGCGGCGCCACCCGCTCGCGCTGATACGCCCTGGCCATCTCCGTCTCCTCGTTGCGGCGACGGCGTTCCTCCATCTGCTCGTGGCGTTGCTGGTCGCGGCGCTCGCGTTCCGCCGAGAGGATGTCGCGATGACGCCGGAGCTCGCGCTCCTCCGGCGTCTCGCGGTTGCCCGCCATGCTCGGCGGCCGATCTACTGGTGGCGTGTTGGGAGAGGGGAGAAGTGGTGGTATGGGGAGAGGAGGGCTGCGACGCGCCGGGTTTTAAAGGCGGCCGGAGGAGCGGGGTTGGGTGGCCTGCATTAACGCGGCCACTGGTTCGCCTGGCCACGCATTGACGCCGACGACGCGTGCGCAGGGCGCCGCCACGGACAGCCGCTGCGACTGCAGCACGCGTCGCTTCTGTCTGCGCCATGGGAACGGGCGCGGCGTTATTGCGAGGCGTCGCTTCGCTCTGCGCCCGCCTGGGAAACGGGCGGAGCGTTATTGCGAGGCGTGCTGACAGGTGAGCCGCCGTCTCGTCGCCTCGCCATTAAACGCGGCGCAATGGCCTCCTGCCAAGCCCAAGTTAACACGGGGCGGGGTGCTATACGTATGACGGGCGGGCCAGCCCTGTCAGAAGCATGTCCGGCACCCCCGAGAGGGCCTCCAGTGCCGAACACGATTTTGCTCGGGGCGACCCTTTGGAGGTGCCGCTGGTGGCGTTTTTAGGCGTCCGGACCCCCAATGGGCCTTTTGGGGGTCATTTGGAGGCCCCCAGTGAAGATGCTCTAATGCCTCACATTCCCATGTACATTTGTTTTTCATCGCTCTGCAGTTCTTCTTTCATAATCTTTTCAATCAGTTTCATGTGCATGAATATTAATACACTAACTAAGTTAGCTCTGCCAGTTGAAAAAAAAGATTGAACAGTTCAGCAGATTGCTTGATATCTACCCAGTGAACATCGACAGAGTGGTATATAAAGAGAAAACACCATTCACAAAATCGAAGGTTGGTGGAGTATTCAACACTTTAAAAAGATAAATGCACGAGCTGCATGTGCACCGCTAATTAATATTGCATTGGGAGTGGCTTTACTTGGCGCGTACCTACAAGCACAGCTATCATAAGTCCAGGGTGTTCGATCACCTGCCAAAAAAAAAAAGCACCAACATTGGTTGTGAATGATTTTTTCTTTCTTACATATACTAATGTACCCCACACCATGTTCACCTGATTATGGATAGCAAGTTCGATATTCTTGCCCGAAATTTCATTCCATGCATCATGCATGCTCACTGGATCATGTAGCAAGGTTCCTCTCGCTACAGTTTGCGTGTAGGAACACTTCAGTTTACAATTTTAGTACTACTATCTTACTACATGAAGGAATTGCACTAAGAATTAAAATAGCCTAGGCGTGAAGGAATGTTAAAATATAAATATATGCCTAACTCCTTTCCACCAATTCAGACTTTTGCGATAGATGGTTAATGCAACAATTCTATAACATGAACATAGAGCATAATGAGGATGGGGGCAAACTGAAGAGATATAAGAAAAATGCAGGAGTGGGAGGCGTCGGGAGCAGTGTACAAACTATGAAATCGGTCTGTCGTACTGTCTGGCTTGCATCTATATCGGACTGAAACCCATTTGCTTTCGAACGATGATTGATCTAGTGTGGAATTTAGCACCGATGCGGCCCGCAAGCTGCAGATAAGCGATGCTTGAATAAGTCTGTCGTGTCCGACGGAATTAAGTCTTGCATTTGAATTGTATGCGATTGGTGTATATAGTTAATATAAATAAAAGTGATTTTTTACTCTGTAGTAGTGCTTCACTTTATAATATGCTGTATTTAGACACGCTATCGTAGCACCTTCAAGATCGAATGGGGCATGCACCTTGGTAGCACCGTGCACGACTAGTGATTAGTGAAGAACACAAGTCAGTTATGGTAGTCTTGCTTACAAGGTGAACTATCGATGGGCTGACATCTTTTCCCTTATTTGAAACATGAAAAATAAGGATTTACTGAAACCTCAAAGCAGATCGAGGAACTAAAGTGCATAATTTTCCGAGCTAGTGTGGCTGATTTTTTTTGTTGGCTCATAACTTTCTTGTTCATATATCAGGTTGTCTTTTAAATAAGAAATGTCTACATTGTTTCCCTGGAGTTTGATAGTTTGTCAAATGTGTGCCTAATTTATATATATATATGGTGCCGTGTGTTCGTCATTCAAGCATATCTTTGGACTTGAGATTTTTCTACAAAAGCAACCCATGAGAGGACGCAACTGCATCGCTAATGCGTAGATTATCTCGACTCAATTGTACACATTTTTTATACCTTTTGTTTTCTTCTAATTTTTCCTGATTTTTTACTAGACTCCCATGTGTTTCTAGAACTCTTACGTAGGATAGTCTCTAGGGTTTTGGTTGTCGTCGCTCGGCTACGGTTTGGTGATGGCGGCATCAATAAAAACTTGACGTGGTTTCATTGTTGTTGGTCCAGAATGGGGAGATGATCTAGTGGCGTATGGGTCCTCAGGGATCAAAGTCTCTCTTTGGATGTCTATATTTAGAGGCTTGGTATTAAATTGGACTCAATGCCAACTCAACCTCTGTATTGAACTGAGATGTAATACTAATTTCGTTCTTTGGTTGTGCACGATATTGCTAGATGAAATCCCGAGATTTGTTAGTTTCCAAAATTCAGTTTAAATGGCCATCTGATTATCTGATTGAATTGTATTCGGGGTAGAAAACCGCACCACGTGCGATGAACTCAGTCTCCGGTGGCAGCGAGCGAGGGAGAGAGGCATGATCGACGACGAGTAAGGAAGCAACAACAATCACTTATCTGCGTGCTCGTGGCCCGCGGCTAGTGGCGGAGCTACATGTAAGCTGTAGCTTTTCTGTAAATCCTCTTCAATTTGTGGATATTTAGGACTTATCCCTAATACCTAAGCTGCCTAACCACACAGCTTCTCACCGCTGGCTTCGCCACTGCCCGCGACATGGTCGTACTGACCGTATATATACACAGTACACCTTAAAGCTCCGGGTTGTTGAGCTTCTAGATGGGGAACTTTGAAAGGCACCGGTCGCGATGGAGGATAGAAGGATAACGCCGTTGGGGATTGGCACCACCGAAGAGAAGACACGGTGACTGGCGGTGGTCAGTAGGGAGGCCAAGGTGCCTCCGTCGGAGCAGATCTACATGGGAATGGAAGGAGCACTATTACAAAACGACACATCGGATACCCCTCTATGGAAACGACACGAGATAGGTGATGGAAAATCGCGCTTTCCGCGCGGCCGGTGTGTACATACCTGACCTGGGCCGCGGCTGGCCCGTCAACATAGGTAACGGAGAAAGTAGTACCTCCGTTACCCATATTATGGGCAACGGTTATAAATTCCGGCTCCGTTTCTGATATGTGGTTCTATGGCAACGGTCATTTTGCTTTGTCTGTTTGCAATGTGGTCACGTTCCATCTTCTTGGAATTCAAAGTGAGGCGAGTAAATGCCATGGCATAGTGGCACCGCCCACTACTCCTTAAAAACCCCAATCCCTACTAGCTCAATAAGCCACAGAATCTGCTCTCCATCTCTCTCGCTCACTCCCTGCTACTGATTAGTAAAGATGCCTCGCAGCAACGACACACAGAAGCACACTCCGTCGCCGCGGGACAGTCCCCCATCAGCGGCGAGTCCGTTGAAGGACCGACACCGGAGACGAGCGACGACGAAGAATACGCCAACTTCCATGATCCCACCTTGATGCTGGCCCGCTGAAGGTTGATTCGATGAGGAGTCAACCGAAGAGGAGAGGAGGAGGAGGAGGACGACGATGAGGAGGAGGACGAGAACGAGGCGGAGGCGCCGGTCCCGAAGAAGGGAACCCCGGCGACGGTGAAGAAAGCCGCCGCCACCGCCTCCGATATGCTGCCGCCGCCGCCGCCACCACCACCACCTCCGATGGCCCCCAACAAGCGAGGCGTGAGAAGGAGGAGGATTGCGCAGAAGCAGGGCACAAGAAAAACAAGAAGTAGCTAGTAGTAGTTCTATAAGTTTAATTTACTTTATTATTATTAATATGTACTGCGTATGTAATGTAGTAATCACTAATAATAATATAAGTATCCTAAGTGGGTTTCTCCATATAGTAGAGATTAAGGAAAATATTATTCCAGAGAGTAGAAGAAATTCCACAGAGTCGGCGCGTAGACCCCACTCCTCAGTGGAAGAAACAGAAAGAAAACGGTGTTTCCAAAGAACCGTTTCCAATGTTTTACCTATATATATGGACGTACAGAGCAAACCTAACACTCACTCTTTTCCTCACTGCCCCACTATGCTAGATCTGTTCGTGGCGGCAGCTTCTGGCGTTGCGGCCATCGCCGGCGCCGTGGCGGCACCGTCTCCACCGAGACGACGGCTGTCACTGGCGTCGCCGTCACCCCAGAGACAGCGAGGTCTTCGCCATCTCCCCCGACATGGTGAGGTCTTCGCCATCTCCCCCGACACGGCGATGTCGTCGCTATGTCCGCTTCCTCTGCCTCCACCTCTTCCGGATCTGCTAGATCGATCCAACGGCGACGGGAAGAAGGTATCAGATCCACTCTTTGATGTAGCTAACTTGCCTATTGTGCACCTGCTAGAGCAGCTCAGTTCACATCCAGTAGGTCGATCTAGATAATTTCTTGATGTAGTTAACTTGCCTATTGTGCACTTGCAACCGGTTGTAGTTTAGCTAACTTGTTGATAATAGTTCAGTTCACTTCCAATAGTTCTATCTTGCCTATAGTGTACTCTTTGATGTAGCTAACTTGCGTATTGTGCACCTGCTAACTTGTTCATGTTATGATGTATTTAACTTGCCTATTGTGCCCTTACAACCGATTGTAGTTTAGCTAATTTGTCAAGATTATGTGAAAACAGGAGTCTATTTCTGTGACACTGCATAAAAAATTCAAAGCCACAGAAAAAACAACGAACAATACTCAAGACAGTATTGTTTATTAACTTTCCTATAATGGCCTTAAAAAATATAGACAGGTCAGTACACACTATATGCTTCATATTATTGTGTTAAATTATTCGTTCTATCTAGTAGTGTTAGAACTAACATAAATCTTTATTTACATTTAGGGATATCAAGTTGTTCCCTTTCAAACCCCACCATACATATCCACCGTCGCTATTGTGACGTTTTGGTACACTGCATAAAATACTTTTTTAAGTAAGAGTGTTTTATACAGTGTCGCCGAAATGTCACATCGGTGACGTATTAGATTAGATTTCGGTGACACTGCATAAAAAATCCAGAGCCGGTGGTGGCCTCCATGGAAAGCATGATCACTGTCAGGCATTCTATGAAGCTGCTGACATCGCAATATCTTGTTGACAAGCCGTGTGTTGGCTGCTCCGGTTCATCAATAAGAGCCACCTCAAACAAAGGTAAGATATTATTTCAGTTTCGCTTAAATTCATGGTGTTCTTGTTTTAACATATGTACTTAACAATTGTAACTCTATTTACTAAGGCGAACGCTACGCGTCAGTCGGCTGTAGCAACGCCTCGCTACAGCCGCCCTACGCGCCGTCGGATGAGTTGATCAGAAACGTGGCTTTCCTAGCACTACGTAACAGCACGAGATGTCGCTATCCCTTTCCTACTTTTGGAGCAGCGACGTGCACCGCGGACCATCCCTCGCTTGGCTCCTGTAAAAGTCACCAAACGCTGCTTTCAATCGTGGTGGAGCCCAACACCTTTTTCCTCCACGGATCAAATCTCTCGCTGAACCTGATGGCATGGAGAACAATAACGTGTACTAAAAAAACATTGTAGCTCTTTAAATACAGTTATGTAGCAAAAAAGTTTCGAAAGTAATACATTTTTTACTATGCATGTAGCATTTTTCAGAAAAACGTAACGTCTTTATTTTACTATGCTTCCCACATGTGTGGGCCCACCAAATAATCTTGTACAACAAAAAATCAACACAAAATGTACACAGAAATGCTACCGTAACACTTTTTCCTGTGTGTGTAGCATTTTCTAAATTTTTCCTCTGTGTGTATCACTTCAGAAAATGCGACATTGTTCACATATAAAATTGTAAAAAATGGTGACGTGTAGCAAAAAATCTAACATTGTAGCATTTTGTACATGACCATGTAGCAAAACCCGACGAAAGATGCAACAAATTTAGTTTGATTGTAGCAAAATGTCTGTAAAGTGTGTTATTTTTGGAGCAAAATAAAACAGCATGTCCAACATTTGTGACCAACTCAACCAACATTACGGAAACAGCATGTCCAACATTTGTAGCTACAGCTGATCTGATTCCGTGCGCGACGCGATGCGACATGTCGCTTTCAACCTGCACGCGAGAGATTGCTTTCCAGTTTTCCACTCCATCAGATCCTCTACGCGTACTAGTACTTTTCACACTTTGTTGACCGGTTGCTGGGCTGCTGCATGCATGTTAGCCAGGGGATGTGATCATGTGGAGCCTCGCTGCATATTGATTCGTTAATTGCATGCATGGTTGCCCGTAGCACCTACTGTACCTGCTAGCTGATCGGTTAACCGGTTACAAACACAAGCTAATGTTTTCTGTTACCGTAACATTTTTCCTTGTGTACGTAGCCTTTCAGAAAATGTGAAATTATTTTGCAACATTTTTCTAGAAATATGTAAAAACTTGCGACGTGCCAAAAATCAAATGTAGCATTTTGGACATGAGCATGTAGCAAAAAGTAACAATATATGTAACGAAATGCGAAATTATTTTGCAACATTTTTCTAGAAATATGTAAAAACTTGCGACGTGACAAAAATCGAATGTAGCATTTTGGACATGACCATGTAGCAAAAACTAACAATATATGTAACAAAATGCGAAATTATTTTGCAACATTTTTCTAGAAATATGTAAATACTTGCGACGTGCCAAAAATCAAATGTAGCATTTTGGACATGACCATGTAGCAAAAACTAACAAATATATGTAACAAAATGCGAAATTATTTTGCAACATTTTTCTAGAAATATGTAAAAACTTGCGACGTGCCAAAAATCAAATGTAGCATTTTGGATATGACCATGTAGCAAAAACTAACAATATATGTACCAAAATGCGAAATTATTTTGCAACATTTTTCTAGAAATATGTAAAAAACTTGCGACGTGCCAAAAATCAAATTTAGCATTTTGGACATGACACGTATAACGCTAGCTAGCAAGCACCTGGATGGATGCCAGTTAAAAGACAAACGTTTGTCGACTAGCGTTTGCCGAAAAAAGACAAACGGTTGCAACATTTTACAGAGGCAGCTAGTTAAAAGAGAGAGCTGGCTAGCTATTTTTGTTTGAGTGCGCAAACTGATGCACCATGTAACATAAAGAACAGCAGCTATTAAAAAAGAGATGGAGAGCTAGTAGCTAGGTAAAAGAGAGACAGTGCACTAGCTAGCTAGCAAAGAGAGACGAAGCAGCTAGCTAGCTAAAAGGAGAGAGAGCGCAGCAGCTAGCCAGCTGAGAGCGCGCGCACGTATTTGCGGGGCTGTGCACAGACCATGGATCGCGGTTGCATGGACGACGGGAAAGGACGCGCATGGGCTGAGGAGGAATAGCGACGAGCGCGCGTGACAAACCGGCTGTAGCTACAGCCGGTTGTAGAATAGAGTTTTCCATTTACTAATGTATAGGGTCCAAAAATTCAACATCCTTCTCTCAGGAAGCTGAGATAAGAAGAGATTGCTAGAGTGACACCTGCGAGGAGTGTGGAATAGGATGTAGGAAAGAAATCGTTAATTCTTTCCGTCCTTTGACATGCTAGGCTTAGTATAGATGAAATCTGTTATCGCTTTACCTCTTATGTTTGTCACATCTTGTGATGCAAATGTAAAGCTGAAATTGTCATGGAAATGTAAAGGTTACATTGTGATATGAATGAAATCTGTTACCGTTTTACTATTTGTGCCGTGTGAGATCAAATGTGGCACGAAATAAATAAATAAAAACCACTTACGAAAACATCTCAATGCAAACAGTTAAGCCAAGATGTCCGTAACTGATCAGGTCAAACTACGGCAACAGAGATCAAGACAAACCATTGCAAAAAACTAACCTCATCGGTGATGGTTTTTCTTGTCCGTTGCCGATGAGCTCCTTTACATCAGTGACAAAGGCGGGGACACAGACCCTTTCTCCGTTTCCGATGGGGTTTTTGGCCCGTTTCCGATGTGTCGTTATGTACTAGTAGAGGTGCGGGCGGAGAGAGGGTGATAGGGCGAGGATGGGCCCAACTTGGGAGAGGTAGATCTCGCCAAGCTCGGCTGGATGCCATCTATATATGCTGAGCGGTTTTTTCTTTCCATCGGGGGCGAAGGGGTGAGGAGACGGGGTCATAGGCAGGGAGATTTTGTAATTTGCCACACATTACTTGGTTCTTTATAATTTGCCACATATTACTTGGCATTTGATTAAATTCTTAAAAGATAATTTATTCTAAAAAAATTAATCATGGAAAGATTCCATACGTGCACGATGTTGGTCCTCCGACCCTTATAGTGCCGGGTGCGTGCCAGACCGAGTGATTTTGTTGGACAAATCCCTTGTTAGAATAAAATGAAACTAATTATCACACTGATAGATAGTTAACAACATGCCAACCTTTTAACAAGTGTGCATGCCACATCACTGGGCCTAATTAATCTTCTCTTATGCAGTCACTTATACTACAAACCTAGATTACTCATAAAAATGTTGAGTGAGCATATTTTTCTTGTCATGTGCTTATACCAGCCAGTGGTTTACTTGTTACGGTAGTGGAGACCTGGTGAGCTCACTCAAGAATTTCCCGTTGTGAACGACTTCGGAGTGTTCAGTTTTTTTGAAATAAATCATGGACATGAATTGTGTTGTGTCTTGTGCACCTAGAAAATTTCATCCAAACATATGAAAATATATGTCTTGTGCAAAAAAGAGAAATGCCTAAGTGAATAGTATCTTGTGCTACTCACAATTTATTTATGTTTTTACACAGGTCACGTATGGTCATTTTTTATATTAAATACTATGGGTCCACAAGACACAACATGTCCATGATTTATTTCATAAGTTTTTTAAACTCCAAAGTGGCGCATCCGATAGTAGGGTGCCGGCGCAACTAGTTGCAAATTGTAATTTCCCAGTGTGAACAATGCATCCATGAATGCGCTGGTTGCTGCTAGTTCTAACATAGTGAGGCTGTACGTGCCAACCTTTTTTTAATTGAAAGATCGTGACAGGGAAACAAGAGTAAATTTCAAAAAACCACCACATCAAGGGTTGGGGCTTCAAATCACCATTACTTTAAAAAAAATAGTAAGAAACCACCGACTCATCCTAACAGATTTGCAGAAAGCACTGACCGGTCAGTCGATTGATTGACAACCGGTTACACACATGCTCATTCCCGAGTCTCAAGTCGACTCGACCTGTCGGCTGGAGACTCTCGTGACGATGGTAGCTGTTGAAGCCTTCGTAGTCAGGATCGAGCCCCACAAGGTTCACTAGTAACACAAAGAAAATATATTGAAATTGCGGTTGTATCAACACTCTGCGTGTGCACTTGTATGCGAATACAAGAATATTGGCGGTTCTTTAACTTGTGTTTAAGTTACTATTGTCCAACTCGACTAAGTAGGTTTCTTGCTCGTGTTTGTCTTTGGCACCGTATGCACTTCTTAGACATTCTGCAAAAAAATGCATTAACAAGTAATCTTTGACATTGTATGCATTACTTAAGCCATTTTGCAGAAAAAAAAAGCCCTAGCATTATGCTAGTCGAACATCGAATTGGTTTGCTGAGTTAGAGGTCTATCATTTGGCTAAAAAGATCCCTTTGTGCATTGTCTTCATTACCCAAATAGAAAGCATTCCTGTACCAGCAGTGATGTTCGTGCTAAATGACCAAACGAAGGTATCCGCTTGCGAGTCTTATCTTATCCAAGAGTTGCCAAGTTCGTTACGCTCTTCTTCCTTAAAATGGGAAGTATTGTGAAGTTTAAGTCCCGTGCTGTAGTTAATTCCCTTTGTCGACAGTGTACCCAATGTTTGACAACGCTCAAGGTAGTAAGTCATGTTAGGTGGCCTAAAGATTAACAAGAACAAATACACAATAACTAGTCGAATGAGCTGAAACAGTAGCCCCCGATATTCGGTCATGGGGTACTAGCTAGCTTTATTATTAATCACAAACGAGAAAATGAAGACGAGAAAATGAAGCTTAAACCACAAGCGACTTGGATATTTCTACACTCCAAGCGTTGATGACGAGGAGTGAATCCGTGGAGGCGGTCGACTTGGTTGATTAAGAGGACGAGGCGAAGTGGCTTTCTCGAACGAGTCAACAATGGAGGACTCAGAACCAGCCTAGAGCGTGGCGAATCCTGCTACAGCAAAGTCCGACATGACGAATCGGTGTAGCAGCAGAGACGAAGTCGTAGTCGGCAGGGGCGTAACTAGACTAATTCATGGGTATGCAAGTTTTTGCAAAATTTTCAGTACATAAGCTCCTGCATGTATTGTATATGATAAATAGTGTCATTTCTACCTCAGCAATGGATTCTTCACAAAATTGAACGTTTTTCTTCTAAAGCAGAAACTAGTTTTTTAGCAATCACGCACAAACTACCTCGAACCAATAAAGAACCAGTGGATGGGCCCTACCCATGTACAATTGGAAACCAAAGGAAGGGTACGCTGAAACCCGATGCTACGAGCGCCGAAATCACAAATAAAAGGGTTCCCTTCGCGAAGGTAAACCCGAGCGCGTTGTGGTCGTGACAAGTGTCAGCTTCTCCTTTTACGTGGTCCCGTGGGTGTTTGCATGTGTGACAAGTGGCAGCATGAGAGAATTTTGATGGGTTTTCTTTTCTTCTCCCCCGCCTAGGTTTGTACCAAATTTATTTTAAGATTCGTTTTTTAAAAACAAAATATCTTTAAAACCATTTATTCAAATTATGAACGGTTTGCATATTTGAAATATTCGCGTCGAGATCTTCAAAATTAGATCCACGTTGAATTAGATCCATGTTGATAGGTTTTGAGAAACTTTTTTCTTCGTACTTTGTACAACTGTTCTGTACACACTTTGTACATTCAGTAGCATCGTGTACATCCGCTATCAGTGCGAGTGTACATTCAGTAGCAACATAAGGTTGTACATCCAGTTGAATCATGTACATCCAGTAGCAATGTGTGTACATCCAGTAGCATCATGTACATTCAGTAGCAGCATGAGTGTACATCTATTAGTTGTACATCCAGTAACACCGTGAGTATACATCTAGTAGCAGTAGCAGCGTGTACATCAATAGCAGCATGTGTGTACATTCAGTAGCAGCGCGTGTGTACATCCATTCAGTAACAGCGTGGATGTACATATAGTAGCAACGTGTTAGTGTACATCCAATAGCATATTGTACATCCAGTAGCAGTGTGGGTGTACATCTAGTAGCATCGTATACATTGAGTACCAACATGAATGTACATACAGTATCAGTGCGTAGGTATATATTCAGTAGCATTATGTACATCTAGTAACAACATGAATATACATACCGTGTACATCTCTAGTTTTATACATCTCAGTTTTTTGAATTTACTGCTCAACCGGCTACCTCGCGTACATCCGTCATGCTCGTCCAAGTACGTCGCGGGGGGCTTCGTCTCCAAGGATCAAACGCGTACAACACAGTGGAGGCTTCGTGTGTACAAATGCGTACAGCAGCGACAGCGCCCAACACAAGGATCAAACGCGTACAACACACTAGGGGCTTCACGTGTACAGGCGTACAGCACCGGCAGCGGCGCAACGCCCAGCCCCCGCGACGTACGCCCGCCCCAGGCCACGCGGGGCTTCCGATCGGTGAGCAAATCCAATTTCGCCTTGTCCACTGTTGTACGTGAATTCGATTTCGCTATCTCAGCGACGACACCAGCTAGCGACATGTCTCGTTCGCGCGTTGGGCGAGTTACCTTCGCGAAGGGTACCCTTCCGCTAGACTGACACCCCACGAGCACTGATTAGGATTTACGAGCTCCGTCCAGAGCCCTCCCGCGTCCAGCCTTTACTATCTGGGCTGAAAACAAAGTTTGGGCTTCTAGCCGGCCTGTTTTTCTTTAGATTGACCTGTCAGGGACGGGAACCAGTCGGTCGCGGCGCGGAGGAGTTTTTTTTTTTTTTTTGAGGCCTCTCTGGGATTACAAGCTGTAGTACCTGTTCGGACACACAGGAAACACACACCACACGCACACCACACACACGCACACCCCACCTATGAGTCTAAACTAGACCTACATCCTATAACCCAGAACTACGTCCTGAGAGACTTGGCCGAAGACCAGTGCTTCGGTGACCGACGGGCACGTCGATCTCGCCTGTGGTACATAGACGTGAGGCAGAAGAGCTCCTGGGAACAGCCAGTGCCTGACTGCTAAAAACCCCGTGAGACACCGCGAGTCGATCCCAGGGATCGAACTCACGATGGGTAGCTGGCCACCGCCGAACGCTACCACTGAGCCACTGGCTCGTTCTCGGCGCGGAGGAGTTGAAGTCGGCGGAGCGTGGTTGCGAAGGTGCAGCATGATACTCGAGATGGCGAACATGGACGAGTCGAAGAATGAACAGCCAGGAAGTCAGGCACACTGGAGTCAAAGTCAGCCATAGGCGTTGCAGCAGATCACGTGCATGGTTTCCAGTGAGATGCACATGCAAATTAGATGTATCTAATTGATTGTTTTCGCCATGACCAGGGCCGGCCCACAAGCCGGGGCGACGGGGCGCCCGCCCCGGGCCCTTGAGAGGTAGGGGCCCCGGCCCAGCTAGTAGTACAGTATGCTATTTCTTCTTTACGTCCGGGAAAATAAGAGAAAAAACGCCCACCACTTTGCTAGCACTCATGGGCCGAGAGAATGGATAGCTACTGCTAAAATTATGATCGATCGATACGTGGCTGCTGCATCCCATCCATCTCCTCTGAATTAGTAATCATGCGTTCGTCTCCTGTCTCCTCGACTCCTCCCCCAAAATTTTCCAGTCAAAGAGAACAGCGCCACCGCTCCCGCGCACTTCTAAATTCGAGGCCGCCGCTCCCATTAATGGAGACCTACGGTGTTATTTCCTTCCCCACTCATCTCTATTTCCACCTCAACGTTCCCTATCAAGTACTCCCTCCGTCAGAGAGTAGATGACTGAGGCATTAGAGATGGTTCATCGCTCTCCTTCCCCTAATCCAGTTCCTCTTTTTGATTCTCTATTAAATAAGCCTGCTCCCCGGTTCTGACTGCTCAATCTGACAACTACAACATGATCTGATTATCCTACTATAAACATGAAGTGCTAAGCTCGCTCTGTTGTGCCTTATGCAGGACGCTCGGGAGAAATTCTATTCGGTGAAGACATGGCTTGAAGGACGTAACAGATTAATTGGAGGGATAGAAACTAATGTAAGTTCTCATGCATATTAACATCATATCATGGTTACTTGTTTTGGACATGAACTGACGAACTGATGGTCTATTTGTGCCACTTAGAAGAGAAATCTTTTCTAAAAATGTATTTTTCCACACAATTATGATGTAGTACTCTTAACCATTACAAATAAATAATTTCTGGTGTGTGTTTTATTGTTAAAAGACCATCCATCTATGCTATTTACTGAATTTATTTTGAAATACAATACATTAATTCTAAATTTTTATTTATCTAGAAGGGCCCCATTTTGCCGTCTCGCCCCAGGGCCCCGAATATGTGTGGACCGGCCCTGGCCATGACGTGTACGTACATGAAGCTAGGATAGCTAGCTCGACTTTGAATCGATCGACCTCCTAGCGGGCAATGTTGATGTCAATCCCCGGTTCTACGGTCAGATCTTCTCGTGCTCTTGAGCAAGATTGAAGCACATCTTTGTGTATATGGCCGTCAATTCCACTTACTCGGCTGTGTATCCGAGCGGAGAAAAAGACGACATGACCTTCACCGACCGATGGAAAGCTGATCCGGTTGCCAAAGCTAAAGTTGGGTCTAGTTTGCTCTGCTCCTCAAGTTATTCCCATCCTTACCCACGGAGCCGACTCGTCTCACGTAGACATGGATCTAGCTTGCTCCGGGAACGACTTGGTCTCACACGGCGAAGTGCTGTTATGGTTTCGACACTGTTCCCGAGGCCTCCCACCCCAATCTCTTTCTAACATCTCTTCACTGTGCCCCCATCCTCACTACGTGATATGTTCATGTGATTATCAATTCTTTTATGTAATAAGCTAGTGGTACGAGAAAATGTAAAGTGAAGTCTTCCTATACATGCAAACTGCAGTGAGAGAAAAATCTTGCTACATGATCCAGTGAGCACGTGTGGAATGATAGTCGGAACATGAAACTTGCTATCTATAATCAGATGAACATAGTGTGGTATATGTAAGGAAGAAAACACCACTCACAACCAATGTTGGTGATTTTTTCGGCACGTGAATACCTTGGACTTATGATAGCCGTGCTGGTAGTTAAGCGCCAAGTGAGGTCACTCCCAACACATCTTCCGCTAGCAACATTTGTTTTGATGTGATAGATACAACTACCCTACCACATTGTACTTAATTAAAATATACGTATGCTTAATATTTATGGCAGTACACTCCAAATTATAGGATAATTAAGTCTAGCCGATGTTAGTACAACAATTGATGACATATTTATTGTACTACAAGTAGAGACAGTTTCTTGATAACAAATATGCTTTCATCCTCTCCTGTCCTTGTTAACTATGAGCAACTTAAGAAAACATCCTGTTTGGAGTGCTAAAAGGCCTTGCCATGGTGGAGTATTTGAGAGGCCCAATATTAAGTCGTTGCTAACTTATATGGGAGTGTCTATTTATGTGCTAGTGTTGCACCGGTTGGAAGGAATAACATGTACGGTGTACGATACTGACGCTCCTCGATTTGTTTAGGTGAATTCTTCTTCCATCAAAGAACGTAAAGTGCTTTGTCCATGCCCTGAGCCGCCGGCTATGCAAACATGTTAGTAATTATGCTCCATGCATGTTTCCATCATGCTGGGAGACTTGAGGACGCACACATTGAAACTGAAACATAAGTAAAAATTCACCTTATCTGTGACAACATTGTTTCAAAGCACATGGAAAGCTATTGACGATGCACATGGATAAATATTTACGTCAACACAAAAAAAGCGCCACCCAGGATGCACGACGCATACACCTTCTCACATAGACTTGTAATGTCCACAGGAGAAGGTTATGTGGGTGATGTCCACGGGAGAAGGTGTATGTGTCATTGCTAACACATTAAATCGATAGACCCCATCACCGGCAGAGTGATAGAAGGTGTATGTGAATGTTCCAAGCGAGTCTTGAACTCTTGTAAGCGATCATGCATATCCATGTGTTGAACTGCTCCCCAACTCTGTGAGAGCAAATATATGAGGTAATAACACTAGCTAAAAAAACAACTTGAATTGTGCGAGTAACATGGTAAAACAATTTGAAAAGAGGCCATCTAGTCCTAGAACTTACACCAACATGCAAAATTAGTCCAAATGATTGTGGAGAGGACACGTGGCGCCATTTATTTTGTAAAAAAGCCCCTAGCCATTTTTCTCTCGCACATGTAACCGTAGTGCAGACCTACCCATGTTGGTCCCATCTGTCAGTGCTCGGACCAAAGTCTGGGAGCAAGTTTGAAGATGGATCTTCCCCATTCCCCCATTCAGCGACAACCTGCGCTGCTTCAGTACATGCCTGTGCTTTCACTTGTATAGCCGTAGCAACATGCTTGAGGGCACCTGCGCCAGAGGCCCTGATCAAACCATTGGTGTCCCGGGCCACAAAACCCCACCCGCCTGTCCGCTCACCAGCTTAAAAGGACCCATCCACATTTATCTTGATATGATCATCAGCTGGTCTGCTCCATCGGTGAATAGGCTGCTCAGGTTTGTCCCTGGCTCCCTGCGCTATTGTCGACATAACTGCATGGCATCTGCTGTCCACTTTATGAATGGTGTGCTCGAGCTTCTGCTTGTGTGCGTGTCGTCCTAGATAAAAGTTTGGAGTATATAATACTAAGTTGCTTGTGATGTATTGGTAATTAACTTGGGATGGAAAAAAAAGTAGGTTTTGTTCTTGAATCACATTAGCGTACAATTTTATTTTATTTTGCCGAAGCAGCGTCCAACAATACTAGTCCTTTTCTTAAGAACGTAGGCTCGAGGGGAGTCCGGCTTTGAATTAACGAAGCCATCAACCGGCCAGTGATTACACAAGGCCACCATTACAACCAAGAACCGAACACCACCACGACCGAACAATACAAGGGTGCACTCTGAACAGCTTACAACTCTACACTAAACAGCAAGCACAAAGACGAAGAACATGAAGCACCGCTTGCCGCAGTGAAGACTGCAGCAACTCCAGGGCAAGACCACCGCGTAGGAGAGGCAAAAGGGCACTGCCTTGGTCATGTCGTAAGCGAGGAACACCAAGAGCTGGAGCAGAACAACATCTTCCTGCTCTCATGCCGAAGAGGGCCCGACCCTCTCGCCTTGACGAAGGCGCCGTCGGCCATGAGAGACGCTCCCCCGAGAGCGGAGAGATGCTGGACTCGAAATCCGAAGGAGCCCCAGAGCACGCCATACCTTGACACTGAGCACCACGCCGTCTTCGACATCGCTGCCCTTGGCAACCAGAGAGCAACATGAAAGCGCTGAGCGCAACTGCGGAGGAAAGGGGTAGCAGGAACCACCCAAAGCTCGCACCTTCTGTTCATCTCACCCGAGCCCAAGGGCTCCCCAGGCGGCGCCTCCAAGGAGGACACGGCGCTCAAGGCGTCGACGCCGCCCAATCAAGGATCTTGGACTTTCGTCCGGGAGCCGGGTCGGGGGTGGAGAGGAGGGACCGCAGGCACGCCTCCAAGGAGGTAGAACGACAGCCAATGGCGTCGGCGTGACCGGGTCGATAAGCCGGCCTAGGGTTTCCCCTGGTCCCAAGCTCCCACCTTGAAGAGAACAGAAGGGAGGAGCCCAAACCTCAGATCTGAAGATCCATGTCGCAGTCGCCGCCCGCAGTCGACGCGTCTCCCATGAGGACGAGACCGACGGCTAGAGCCACCCGCAACGACGCCAGCCGCAAGGGCGCCGCTGCCACGCCAGGAAGGGCCGCCGCCCTGGATCCAACCAGTATCCACACCGCCGCCGGAGCGGCCGCGCCGCCGTGCCCTAGGTCAACGCGGCGCCCACGCCGTCTTGCCCGACCCGCGCCAGGATCCACGAGCGAGGGAGAGGAGGAGCCTCGCCGCCGCCAGCGCCCGGCCTTCGGCCGGCGACGCCGTCCGGCGGCGGCGAGGAGAGGGGATGGGAGAAGAGGCCCGAGGCGACCGCGGGACCGGGATCCCCTGCTCGCCCGCACGGGGGCGAGGCAGGGGACGGAGAGGAGAGGGGGGAGGCCGAGGGAGGGCGCGCGCGCCGGCAGCGGCCCGGCGGCGGCTAGGGTTAGGGTGGGTCGGGTGGGTCGGCACTAGTCCTTTTCTTCGCACAACTGACGGCTAGGGTTAGGGTGGGTCGGGTGGGTCGGCACTAGTCCTTTTCTTCGCACAACTGACATGCTTGACCAACATGGTAGGGCCACACTACCGTTATATATGCAAGAAAAAAATTGTAGAGGCTTTTATGCAAAATAAACGATGTCATGTGTCGGCTCCACCATCATTTAGACTAGTTTTGCGCGGTGTTCCCAGTTTTAGGACTAGATGACACCATTTTTCAAGTTGTTGTACCATTTTACTCACCGTGCAAGCTGTGTGCTATTTACCACAATGTATATCTCCAACATGCTTTGGTCTTCTTCTAAGAAGAGCGAGGAGCTGTTGGAGCACTTCAATATTCGTATGTTGATGTTTTGACTCAACAACGCATAGTTTGGTATGGAAAACTATTCTCAAATTTGAATTTACATTTCTCTTTATTTTTATTTTCTATGTTTCTGTTTGTATGTTTATTTTGGGTAACCCTATTTCAATTATGGCCAAATAGTTAAATCTGTACCGAGTTCCCATCTCATGCTTGTTGCAATTTCGTAATATCGACTTCAAAGTATGTGCTCCAAAGCTTAATAACAGTGGTTTAAAGATGTCATGCAGTAAACAAAGGATTTGAATCTCGTTGTATCATTCCCACTCCGACTAAATCTTACATAGTTTCCAAGCATTTTCATATGCTGATAGTGTTGCCCTACCTAATGGATGAAACGGATATGAGACTTTAACCAACTTTGTAGGCGAGGAAAACGTTTCTCATGGTTCCATCTAAGAGCCGACTGCTCTGCTGTGACACAACGACTTTAATATTGTTAATCTTCTTTTCTGTGGTCCTGCACCCAGCAGACGAGGACGAGAAGCTCCATACCCCGGCTCGTCTAGCCAGAGCCGTGCCAGACATTGTCATTGTTTTGTGATCCGGCTGTCTCGCTTGCACAGGGACGTAAGGGCAGCTCCAACGGTGCTCCGCATACGGACACCAAAAACGGACACATTTTGTCCGTTTGGGGCAGGTTTGAGGTGTCCGTCCGGGGCTGTCCGCCCACAGCACCCAACGGCACTCCGCAAACAGCAGCCGGACGAGAGGCTCAATCAGCAACAAACTCCACCGCTAGCTCTATCCTCGGCCGCCTGGCAGCCAGGCGCGACGACGGCCAGATTCCCGGCCGTGGCGGCCAGACGCGACCACGGCCAAATCGATGGGAGTGAGTGCATCGGCAAGCAGGAAGCCAGGTGCCCTTTGGCCGCACCGGCCGGTGCACCGTCGACCCTGTCCAACAGCGGGTTGGGTGACCTGGTCGATCTTGAGCTCGCAGCATGAGTTGGTGCTGAGGACGACCTCGTGGGCGATGGGGTTGAGGAACTCGCTGCTGCCGATGGACCGTGGGCTGCAGCTGTTGGGCGGCTGCCCCAGGTGGCGCTTTGATGGTCAGCCGGAGCCGCCGCGAGCTTCTCCTCCTCGGCACCGCGGCTGGACTCGCGTAGAACTCCTCCGCCGGCGGTGACGTCAACCTCGCGCCACTTGAGCGAGTGAACTGCCGGCTGAACTCCCGTAGAACTCCTCCGCCGGCGGTGACGGCAACCTCGCGCCGCTTGAGCTGCGCGCGCCCGCTGCGTTCGACAACGGGTACTTCCAGGACCTCGTCGCCCGCAGCGTGCTACTGCGGTCCGACCAGGAGCTCTACGGGAGCAGCGTCGGCAACGGCACCACGGACGCGTTCGTGCGCGCCTACGCCGCCAACGCCTCGCACTTCGCCGCCGACTTCGCCGCCGCTATGGTGAGGTTGGGAAGGCTGGCGCTCATCGGGAATAGCGGCGAGGTCCGGCTGAACTGCCGGCTGAGCTTCCGGCGATGGATAATAGACCGTGGGCGCCGGAGCCGCCGCGGGCTTCTCCTCCTCGGCACCGCGGCTCTCGGCGGTGTCGTGCGCGTGCGTGGCTCGGCCATCCCTCTCGCCTACGCCGCCGCAGGCTTCTCCGGCCTCGGCGACGGCAACACGTCGACCGGCCGGGCAGGTGGTGGCTGGATGCGCTGCTCCGGCGACGGCGACGGGGATGGATTGAGCTGGCGATGGCGTCATCGCGGTGGTTGGGGAAAAGAGAGAAATGGAAGGGAGAGAGAAGATTGGATGCCTGTGTGGTTGACAAGTGGGGCAGGCCGGACAAGCGAGGAGGACGAAGCGGACAGCCGGACAGCATTTTCTGTCCGTTCTTGCCCCAAATCCGGACCAAATTTGTGCCAACTTTGGGGAAAAAATATGTCCGCCCCGGACAATTGTCCGTATGCGGTGCACCGTTGGAGCACACTCTTTGTCCGTTTGGACAAAAACGGACAAAGTCTGTCCATATGCGGAGCACCGTTGGAGGTGCCCTAAGGGATATGGAACATAGCCATCATGTCCATCATAGTTGTTGTTGCAATCACCTGATTACTATCACAACAACTATTTTGACGTTGTCACATGGCGCATTCCCAGGTAGTCAACTTGCAACATCTTTTCAAAAAAAAAAAAAACTTGCAACATGTGCATCTCTTCCTGATGCCTCATATTCTCATGCACACGTTTTTTTTGTTTTTTCATTTCTTTTAATTTAGTTCCTCTTTCATTCTCTTCTCGGTCTGTTTCGAGTGCATGCCATCTATTTAAATAAGATAGTGCTACCAACTAAAAACAAGTAAACAACGGAGAAAATTGATCGATTCTATCCGGTGAACATCGACGAGTGGTATATATATAAAGAGAAACCACTATCGTCAGAAACGAAGGTTGTTGGAGCATTCAAATTTTTTTATGAGATGAATGCACAAGTGAAATGTGTGTCGCTAATTTAATATTGAGTTTTATGCACCACCCATTTAAATTCAAATCTCATGTCGGAGAAGAAATGATGATCGCATGTATTTTTTTTTGAGAGTCTATTTGTAGAATTCTCTGCGATTCCAATTAAATGTTGCAAGTTGTATATGTACATGTTATGTTCATTTCCCACGTAATTTTAGAACGGATAAAACCGAATATAAAATAAGAGAAGATTAATTAGGCCCGGTGAGGTGGCACGTACACTTGTCATAAAAACGGCTAGCATGTGGTTGACTATCGACTTGTTTTGATAATTGTTTTTATTAAGACTATGGACCAAGAGGGCACTAATTATAACAAAAGTAGACACAAAATGAATCAAGAGGGCGTATAATAATACTTAAAATCAGCTCGTGTGTAAGTAATGTTTAGGATACTCTTCATAATTTATGGATATCGATTGGCACAGTGTGATCAGTTCTAATTCCTAGCTATGGTACCCAAAATGTTGTAAATCAGCTAGGCATTCGGGTTTACTCTCCAGAAACTGGTCACCATGGCCCACGAGTTTCTCGGTGGACACAAGAAAGTGGGTTCATGGTGCCGGGAAGAGTTGTCTAGAAATTAGAGTGTTATTTTCAGCTTTAGCGTATTGGGATCTACTATAAACTACGGTAGAAGCCAAAAAAAGTCACTTATTCTTGTCTCAACAAGCCGCAGCACGACAAGCAACAGAGCATAGGACCGTGCCAGACATTGTTTTTGTTTTACCATCAAATTGTCTTGGTCGATGTGTGGCAATATAACCCAGCTCCTCAATGTAGCCGAGTTGTTGTTACAATCACCTAATTACAGCCACACCAAGTTTTTCGATGTTGTCACATGGCGCGTTCCCTTGTGTAGAGCTTGTATCATGTGACTCTCTTGCTGATGTCTCTTATTCCCCCCCCCCCCCCCCCCACACACACACACACACACACACACACGATTGTTTTTGGTTTTTCATCTCTTTTCAATTCCTCTATCATTCTCTCCTCGACCAGTTTCAAGTACATACAATCTATTAAAATAAGATAGTGCTACCAACTAAAAACGAGTAAAACAACGGAGAAAATATCTACCCGGTGAGCATCGACGAGAGGTATATAATGAGAAACCAGCATCTACATAAATGATGGTTGGTGGAGCATTCCACTTTTTTATGATTTGAATGCACGGGTGTCATGTGCATCGTTAATTAATACTCAGTTTTGAGTTGTCTGCACCACCAAGTTTAATTTAAATTCAAGACCCAAGCAGCTTCGCCTTCAAGTCCCTGCGCTGCGTCACTTCATTAACATAGATTCCTCTCCTCTTGGGACAAATCAAGGTGGAAAACAATGTCATTAGCGAGAGCTGACAAAACCTGAGCCTTGTTATTTTCAATCTTGTTCCAATCATGCAGTGCCTTTGCCCTTTGTAGTCCTGCAAAGGTTGATGTGAAGGGCAAGGATAGCATCATTGGAGGAGACATGCTTGGCCCAAGCCTTCTTGACTACATAAAAAAAACTCGTTGTTTAGCCTTTTGAATCTCGTTGTATGGTACCGACACCGGCTAAACCATACATAGTTTCCAAGTATTTTTCATCTACTCATAGTAGTCAGTGATGATTGATGACACAACTTGAGACTGTTTCTCTTTGGTTGGGGATTTCCATCATCGTTTTGTCAGGTTTCTCTCAAGGTACATAAAAATGTTCTGGTAACTACTAGCTCAGATGCACGATCTAAGTCTTTTTAGCAAGCTAGTACTAACTAGCACTAGCTTGCTAAAAAAAGCTTACATTGTGAAATAGAGGTTTACTAACTAGGCATTCATTTCGTCTTCAAGCAAGTAATGAGAATAATAATCGATAGCGAGAAAGAGGTGAAGAAGCCTATCTATACGCACAACAAATGGACGATGCTTTTTTCAGGTGAAGGTGGATGGCTCAGGGATCACATTGACTTGGCTCTAGGCTGAAGCGGAAGTTTGTATTAACGAATACATGTAGAGATCCAGTGATAGGGTCATGGTGAATGTCTAGGTGGATTCTCAGATGCCAGCATTCATGCGGAATGGTTCCATCCACGACGAGCAGTATGCTCTACTGTGACATCGAGCCTTTAGTCCTACATTAGTTTGGAGTCCCAGCAGGCCACAACACGACGAACCCCAGAGCTCGAGCTCGTGCCAAACATTGTTACTGTTTTGTTATCAAGTTGTCTTGCTCGAAGAGTGGCGTAACGGCTATTCTTTCCACTTGAGTTACTATTGCAACCACTTGGTTACAATCACAATAAGTTTTTTGACGTTGTCACCTGGCACGTTCCCTGCTATATAACTTGTAGTATGTGACTCTCTTGTTGATGTCTCATATTCCCATGCACATGTTTTTATGGGTTTTTGATCTCTTTTCAAATCCTCTCTCATTTTATTCTCGACTAGCTTGGAAACAATGGAGAAAATTGCTTTATATCCACCCGGTGAACATCGTCAAGTGGTATATATAAATAGAAACCACCATCCACAAAAACTAAGGTTGGTGGATTTTTTTAGATGAATGCATGAGTGACATGTGCGTGGCTAATTAATATTGACTTGTACGCACCACCCAATTTTAACAAGCTAGTACTAAATATATAGCACTAACTTGATAAAAATGCTTACATTGTGAAACAAAGGAGTACTATCTAGGCATTCATTCCATCTTCAAGCAAGGAACAAGAAGAATAATCAATAACGAAACATAGGTGGAGAAGCACATCTAAAGGCACAATACAAATGAACGATGCTTTTTTCAGGTGAAGGTGGATGGGTGAGGGGTCACATTGGCTTGGCTCTAGGCTGAAGTGGAAGCTTGTATTCAACATTACATGTAGCGATCCGGTGACATGGGTGAATGTGTCTGTCTAGGTGGATTCCCAAATACGGGCATTCATGCTGAATGATTCCATCTAGGACCAGCACAGTGCTATGTGGTGACAAAGAGCCTTTAGGATGACTCCAACGGGCCGACCCAAACGGACGCGCGTTTGGTCCGCGTTTTGTCCGTTTGGGTCGGGGAACGGACGCGCGTCCGGCCCATGTCCGCCCCTTTCTGGCCAGTGCCCCCAACGGGGCCGACGCATTGAGTCCGCTTGCCATTTTTTTTAATACTAGGATTACATTTTTAAAACTAAAATTACATAGTAAATTTAGGACTTCCTCCTAACATTAAACCCTAAAACCTAAACCTAAACTTGAAGGAAATTAATAACCGACCACCGGCCGGCAAGGGGGAAGATCAAAGAGGGGCTGCCAGGGCTGGTTCTTCCTTCATCGTGCCCATGGCCAGCCAGGGCTGGCTGACTCAATCTTCTTTGATCATTTTGTAGCTACGAAACACGTAGCGGGCGCCGGTATTAGTGGAAAATGAACCGCACATAGGCGGCCACGGCCTCGGCTCCTTTCGCGGTGGAGCTGACATCAGGTGGAGCTGCCTGCTCCTTTCGCGGCCTCGGCCGCCGCCAAGGCCTCCCGGTGCCGTTTGCGCCTCGCCGCGCGCTTCTTGGACTCTTCGGCGCGGCGCATTTGCTTCATCTCCTCCTCCACTTCATCGTCGGCACAGGCGCGCGCGGCGGAGATGAACGCGGCCGCCCTCTGCGCGTTCAGCTGCATGTGGGCTGCATCCACCGCCTCCTCCTCGGTGATGTGAGCAGGGCCGCCCACGCCAATGGGAGGCTCCGGCGGCGCGCCATCCCCCGCGACACCGGCCGCTGCGACAGCAGCCGCGTACTCTTCTTCGTCGCTGTCGGCGCAGTCCGCGAACGCCGCCTCCACCGCACTCCTCTGGGCGTCCGTCAGGCGCGGACGCGGCGGCTGGGGAATCATGCCGGCCCATGCCGGGCTGGTCGCCATCCGGCGCGAGAAGCTGCCGCGATAGCGCCCGCGCGCGCTCATACGCGCTCGCTCCACCTCGTCCACCAGATGCTGCGGCGGCGGCGGCGGCGGATCCATTCCGGCGCGTGGATCTGAGCTTGGAGATGGTGGCCGCCGTGGCTAGGGTTTGGCCGGCGCGATTGGGGAGGAGTGCCCTAGGGTTTGGCCGGCCGGCGCGATTTATACAGCTCCACCGCCCACAGTTATTACGGGTAGGTAGCCGTTGGGGTCGATGACACGCGGGGCCAGGGCGGACACAGGGAGGATGCAGGAACGGTCCGCTCGCGTCCGGGCCCGACGCATCGGTGACCCAAATTTGGGCCAGGAATGCGTCGCGGCGGACCAAAAAACGGACCGCGGTCCGTTTGTGTCGCCCCGTTAGGCCGTGTTTTTGGCTCCCGAGGACAGGGACGGACGCGCGCGGACTCGATGGGTCGCCCCGTTGGAGTCATCCTTAGTCCTGCAACAGTTGGTAGTCCCAGAAAGCCACAACATGACAAGCTAACAGAGCTCGAGCCCGTGCCAGACATTGTTATTGTTTTGCTTCCCGCTTGCCTTGCACGAAGAGTGACGTAATGGAACCCAACTATTACTTCCACCTGAGCCATTGTTGCAATCACCTGATTATAGTTGCAACAAGTTTTTTGACGTCGTCACATCGTGTAGCATTGGCCTCTCTTCCTGATGTCTCGTATTCCCATGCTCACATTTTCCTCTCTCGTTCTTTTCTCTATCAGTTTTGAGTGCATGTAGTGTACTAAATAAGATAGTTCTACCAACTAGTAGCAAGTAAACAACGGAGAAAATTGCTTGATATCTACCCGGTGAACATCGACGAGTGGTATATATAAAAAGAAACCACCATCCACAAAAGAAGGTTGGGGGAACATTCACCTTTTTTATGAGGCGAATGCACGAGTGAAATGTGTGTCCTTAATTTCAGTTAGCATCCGGAAAAAACCGATTTTTTTTTATTATAACCGAGTGACCGAGCGGCCGAATAACCGAACACATTTTCACCTTTCCCATTTCCATTTTCTCCCCGTCTAAAACCCCGCAAAGCGCAAACCCCCTCTTCCTCCTCTCTCCCCTATCCCCCATCCCTGACCCAGCCCCCGCCCATGACCTCCGCCTCCGCCGCCCCTCCAAACCCTAGCCCACCTCCCCTCCCATCACCGGCGGTGGCCGCGATGGCGACCTCGCGCGACGTCGAGGAGGTCATCCAGAAGCTCTCCTCCGACCGGGCCAGGCCCCGCGATGTAAGTACCCTACTCATAAATCAATCCGCGACCTCTCCTCCCCTCCTCCACCGAGGATCGTGCGCTGAACCACCCCACATCCTTCCGTGTGCTGCTGTCACAGGAAGGGGTGAAGCTGCTCGGGACATGGCTGCAGGGCGACCGCGCCCCCACCTTCTGCCGCCTCCTCGCCCGCAACACCGCCAGGGCCAAGCCCGGCCACCTCTCTTCCTGTGAGCGACGCCGCCCCTCCCTCGCCCGTTCTACCCCCCTCGCGCGCGCGCGCGCGTGCGTGCTGACTGACTGACTGACTGACGCGTTGACTGTTTCGCAGCGGCGACGTGGCCGTTCCTCATCATGGCGCTCGCCAAGTGCGTCCTCACGGACATTGCGGGGAAGAAGCGCGGCCCCACCAAGAGCGCCGCCGCCGGGATGCTCCGCGTCGCCGTCCGGTGTGCAGAGGACGCCAGGCTCTCAGGTAAGCCACTAATGTTCCAAGTCCTTCTTCTTCGTCCTGCTACTTCTATGCTAATAAATCATAGAAGTACAAATTGTCCTTGGGGTAGTGTGTTGTTCTAACATATTTTTGCACCCAACCTGTTGTCTCAAGTGTCAAACAACCTGTACCTCGGGAAATCATGTTATTGTTGGAAACTAGAGTATGACTTGTTAATACATGATATCCAATTTGGAATGATCTCGAGAACAAGTGGCCAGGAATTCTCATCCGAATACTCTTGATAGTGCGTATTGCTGAACATAGTTTAGATTGGAGTCATGCTAAATGTGATATATTTGTTGCCATTTGTACTATCTCAAACATTTTGTGTTGGAGATGTAGTAAGCAGCATAACTGTAATCTACTCCCTCCGTTCCAAATTAGATGACTTCCATTTGTCTATATGTGGATGTATCTAGACATGTTACAAGTATAGATACATCCACATTTGGACAAATGGAAGTCATCTAATTTAGAACGGAGGGAGTAGACAGTTAGTCCTACATGTCATGTTTGTGGTTTCAGCGTTCTGTTATTTGTTGAGTTGATATGTTGCATGTGTTTTCACTTGTTGTTGCTAGCATCATGTTTTTTGTTTATCTATAAGACTTCTGCGCATGCGGTTTTTCAATTGTTTTCATATGGAATATATGCTGCACGGCGCATGTCATTAAAGAAGGTTCACTGTCGTTGCAGGGCACTCCTTACTTTTGTTTTCAGTTGCTAAGCAACTTTTTAGCCATATACTGGAGGTCATAAAAGATGCTCCGAACTTTCAGCTAGAATACAGCCCAATCCTTCGGCAGCTTTTAAATGTCAAGGAATACCGGTATCAGATGAAACCTCGAACATATAGCAGTGAGTTGCCATATCATCAACGGTCATTGTTTCCATATAACAGCACCTTTTTATTCCACTCTTTGATTTCATATCTTCGCCAGGTCTTGTAGTGCTCTATATGAAGAAGGTTGCAACTGGTTTTGAGGCAAACTTCAGCAATCAAGCTGGCTCAAAGGAGGAGTCCTTCCGCTGTACATGGACACTTCACGTTCTACTTGAAAACCCACCTGGTGATTACCCTGAAACCGTGAGGGAGGAGCTTCTTAGTGGCTTTTGTACAATATTCTCACATATTAGGAGGCAAGTAGTCTGTGATCAAGTACTTTCGATTGTCCTGTTGAACCCCTTTAATTCCTAAGAAGAGCAGCCTGTTTATAGCATCTCTTGTTACTCTGAGTTGGAAATTGTATATTAATTTTGTGGAATCAGGGAGGATGGAAAACTGACTAGCAAGCATATGGAATGCATCAACACCTTTTTACTGATGGATGGACCAAACCTTGGAGACAAATCTGTGGAGATCCATAATGCTGTTCAAGATTTTATATTGCATTCGTGGCTGACGACTCGTGATCCCCAACTGAAGGTTCTTATGGCCTGTCCTGAACTATTTTAGCTTCGTTACATATTTTCTTGTTTGATTCACGGTGAGGTTATATTTGCTTTCAGAGTTTGTTCATCACATATGCAAAGCTTCAGCTGAAGCTTGCGATGGCTATTTCAGAGGTTTTGGAAAAACTTTTTGATGTCATCGTTAAGGAACTGGATCAATATGGTAACACTGGAGCAGGTTTATTATGGTAAAGGCTACTGCTCGGCTATTGACAGTGCGTTGTGATTTTGAGTTCTTCATTGATGAATCAACAAATGTAGGTGCGAGGCATCTCGAGATGCGAAAGCTGTGTCTTTGAGATGCTCCCAGGAGGAATTAATGGATCTATCTGCTACTGTTTTTTATCTGGTATTTGATATACACGCAGATTTTGAATCTTGTAGAAAATCAGCATTTCGTATATAATACATCTGACTTGTTATGACCGTGTAGGCATATAAATGCACGCCGAAGAGACTAAATATGGAGAAAAGGTTAAAGACGGAGCATGTCACTACCCTCATCATTGATGGCCTACTGAAAGGATCTCTATGTTGGTAAACTATATGACACTTTTTTATCCCTTCAAAGAAAACATCATTTATCTTTTATATAGAAAATCTCAAGTGCATACCCTGAATATGGTACCTTCCAGGCTTGAACCCTCTTACAACTGCAGTAACTTAGTCAAGATTCAGTAACTACTATTTGACACGCCTCATTTTGAGTATTTTTCTGTGTCCTTAATTTTTGCTTCCTAATTTGAGTAACTCCTGACAAAGAGTAGTTGTATCTCTTATTTTGTAGTATGAAAATACTGATCTGGGTTAGTTTACCACTTACCATATTTTGAACAATTAATAGCTGGTATGGTCTGTCGAACTACGTGAAGTTTGTATGGTGTCAGTAGCTTATTCCAATGCCAAAGAGTTGAAAAGTCGAGTTGTTATGTGGCGTAAGGCAGCCAGCATGGAAGGGCCACGGCCAGGGAAAGTCCCCATTAGGTTTCCTAAATTATGGTAGTTATCTTTAGCAGTTTAAATCTCTTAGAGATATTTCTTGATTCCCAAGTTAGTTATTTCCTAAAGTTTGTTAGTTCGGCTTAGCCTCCAAGTTTGTAAGCTGGCTATATAATGCCTAGCCGTATCAATCAATAGACAAGCAAGAAAATAGTCTCAATTATCCCTCCCAAAGATTTCTCCCTGCTCTTGTTGTGCGGCAGCCCCCTTTTGGCTGGGCGTCGCACTTCATCTGTTCAGGGCCATCTCGTACCAGCCTTAGGGCTATTATCCTCCCTACCACGTTCATAACATCTTGGTATCAGATTCAGATCGTTCATGGCCGCTACCGCTGCAGATCTGGAGAAGATAAACACCACCCTCATCTCCCTCATGAAGCGCCTGGACGGCATCGACCAGCATATGGTGGACCAGGGCAAGAGGATCGACTCCCTCTCTGGTGATCTGCAGGACACCATGCAGCAGGTCCGTGCCCACAATCTGGCTATCCTCAAGTTAGAGAAGGGCACGGGTCAGAATTCTGGCATCACAGACGACAAGGAGAAGAGATCCAATGCAGTTCTGCCACTGCCTGAAACTGATCTGAAGGCTGCAAACAACCATCCACCACGCTTCTTCAAGATGGACTTTCCTACCTATGACGGGGAAGTTGATCCGCTTCTATGGCTGAACCGATGTGATCAATTCTTTGACACGCAACGGACGCCCTCCACCGAGAAGGTGGGCCTTGCATCCTTCCACTTGACGGGCGATGCACAGTTGTGGTACCAACAGTACAAGGGTGCCCATGGACCTCCAACCTGGCGCCGCCTTACTGAATTAATAAATATTCAGTTTGGACCACCATCCCGCAGCAATGCTCTAGGAGAACTCATCTCTTTCAAGCGCACAGGAACTGTGGCAGACTTCAACAAGAATTTCAATGCACTCTTGTGCCGAGCGCCGCAACTTCCGGAGGATCAAGTGGTTTCCATCTACACCACTAACCTGCAGGATCCTTTGCAGATTGACGTGGAGATGTGGAGACCGGGCAGCCTGCTGCACGCCATGAGTTTGGCACGCTCCTGTGAGCGTCGTGCACAATGGACACCTCCCACAGCTCATCAACTAGCACAAGATGTCTACCAGCCATGCCCAGAGCTCAGCGCACCACCTGCAACAGCTATTCCAGCAGCACCACCTCCAAGACAGGGAATAGTAGCAGCTCCAGCAAACCCACCGCGGCGCACGCTTACACCGGCAGCAATGGCAAACCGGCGTGAACAAGGCTTATGCTACAACTGTGATGAGCGTTTTGCGCCTGGCCACCGCTGCAAGAAACTCTTCGTTCTAGAGATTGATCCAGATGCAGTTGATGACGTGGAAGACGCTCATTAGTCCAGCTCGTCCAGCTCGAGGACGAGCTGTTTAAAAAGGGGGGAAGAGATGTTATGTGGCGTAAGGCAGCCAGCATGGAAGGGCCACGGCCAGGGAAAGTCCCCATTAGGTTTCCTAAATTATGGTAGTTATCTTTAGCAGTTTAAATCTCTTAGAGATATTTCTTGATTCCCAAGTTAGTTATTTCCTAAAGTTTGTTAGTTCGGCTTAGCCTCCAAGTTTGTAAGCTGGCTATATAATGCCTAGCCGTATCAATCAATAGACAAGCAAGAAATAGTCTCAATTATCCCTCCCAAAGATTTCTCCCTGCTCTTGTTGTGCGGCAGCCCCCTTTTGGCTGGGCGTCGCACCTCATCTGTTCAGGGCCATCTCGTACCAGCCTTAGGGGGCTATTATCCTCCCTACCACGTTCATAACACGAGTGGAGATGCTAGGGCACTGACTCACTGACTAGTTGATGTTTCCAGTTTGAAAGTCAGGTATTGACCGGTAGACTAGTTGAGCTACACTTAATCATTGGCTTATCATGACACAGAAAGTTCTGTTACCCCCATGTGACCACATGTACCTCCTGAATGTTATCAGGATTAAGGGGGTTAGTGTTGTCTATTATGGACTAGAAATTTCGTATTTTGAGGTGTGGTAGGGGGAGGGAAGTGTTATGTTGGTGCAATGTACTTCTCACACGTGTTGTGTATGGTTGGATGCAGATGGTACACAGTATTCTTTGGTACACACACAGAGACTATTGGATCCTTCATTGGCTAGTGTTTGATATTGTGCACGTGTTCTTATTTTTATTCTTTACACAGGAGTGGTACCATGTGTTTTCTTGTTCACAAGTATGGATATCGGGTGGACAAGTCTTCGTTGATCAGCTGGTTTGTAGCAAGCTGTAAATCTTTGAAAAGGTAAATATAATTACAATGTGCCATAGTTTTTGGTTAATGTAATTATATGTCGCAGCATATCAATTATGTAGAATACGACTCTGCTTTAGTTTCTGCTTTCTCCTGCCTGCTGTTCGATGAGTATGAATGCCGTTATGTTCTTGTGTTTTTCAGACATATAATACTCAGATTCAAGATATGCAGTATTTTGAGTGCCCCTATATAAACATGCATGGAATATAATATAAAATTATGCCTGTAAATAAGTTTTCAACTTTGATATAAAAAACACATATTGGTCTGAACATTATCAATACAGCTGCGCATGCTATGCTAGTGATATGCACGGTCAACAAGTTGGTTGGGGCTTGGTTGTTGTCGAAATTAGAATGGTAAGACGAGTTATATCAACCACAAAAGTAGGATTATGGATCCTAGATAGGTGCGTGAATACATTTTCTTTGCTAATTTATTTTTCAGTTAAAATATTCATGCATGTGGGCACTATCAAACCTTTTATGTTAAACTTACAGTTTTTTAACAAACAATAATTACATCCTTGATTCCCCTATTCTTGAAATGTTTACATATTTTTTGTATTTACTAGTGTTCCATTAGTAGCTACTCATGTTCTCTAGTTTATTTCTTGTCATCTTGTTACGAGTATTCCTTTGCTGTGATATATGATTCGTTGACTTTGTTATGCTTGTCCAGTGCTTTGAGCAATGCAAACGCCATTCGTTTTCAGGATTCACTGCTTTGGCTTATCAGGTTTGTTTTGGTGGTACTTTTTTTTTCTGGAGTTTATTGATGTCTCAAAACATCTAGTGCTGTTGTATAGGGTATAGTAGATGCACTACTGTTACCAGATATATGGAATATAAGTAAACACAAGTTACATGGTGCTGACTTTGATTCCAGTCACCGCGGGAATCTTTTCTATCTTTTATGGCTTCTTATTTAGTAGAAGTGCCTCCTTATCAGTGATCTTGACAGGGCACTCAAGGAGTTCTCTGCGATGCTCATGGTGAATAGTAGGGAGGAATCACAATGTTTATTAACAACAAGCGAGGTTGTTTTTCAAATCCATATTATCTTTCTCTTTATGCAATTTTTATTTCAGTAGTTTTTGGTACTTACATTTGTTTCCTTGTGAAGTAATTGTTGGTTAACTGGATCGGGACTAAAGAGGATCCACCTCTATCTCATGTCATTTCTGTATCACTATATGCTATAATTTGGACTCATTTTTCTCCAGCTTGTACCTTTCAAAATTGAACATTGAAAAAGTTTTAGTAATAGGTGAATGTTTTATGAGATATAAAAATATCTTAATAAGACAGCAAGTAATTCCAGGTGAAATCACAAGTATCTGTATCGTTCATTACTCTTTGGTTTAACAGCCATGACTACAGACATGTTTACATTTTTTTCCACTCTTACATAGCTTTTGTCTATTATTTTTAGATGCTTTAATGATTTTGCTATCCAAGTTTGCTACCTCCGTTTAAGTAAACTTATGATGTTGATAGTTCTATTCAATATATGTGTGAGATTATCTGTTTATGTGCAGATGTCAACTGTTCAGGGTTATTGGCAAGATATCTGGAATTCCCTTGTTCATGCACTTCCTTTGTTAAGCACCACAGCTCTAGTGGTAAGTACCAGTAAATTTCTACCCCTCCGTGTCCAAATATAAGATGTTTCAAGTATTCCAAATGTTGTCTAGATAGACCGAGATGGGTGAACATAGACATTAAAATGTGTCTAGATACACGTGAATTAGGAAAAAGCTAAAACATCTTATAATTAGGAACAGAGGGAGTATATGTGAACCTCCTCTTGTAGTATTATAGTAAAAGTTGTAATTTTCATACCATTTCTTGACGGGAAAAGGTTCCTTAACTATACATCTGTTAGCTGTGCGATGTTTCTACAAATACCATTTTCACTGCTAAATTGAGTAGTTACATAAAAAGTAGTCTCAGACAACTCCTTTACTCTGATGTTACTGGTGTTTGCATTCTTGTCTACATTTCCAGTTCCTTGTATCCCCACAATTTTTCGACATTGTGGTGATATCATTGCATTCAGTACACTAGATGATATACCCTACACTAATAGCTTACCTTAGCTGACAATATCAAAGTCAAATATCACCATAATTAATAGAATGCTAGTAAATTCACTTGTGTGTGATTTTTTATTAATTATTTGGGATTCAGAACTTTACTTGAAAAACCGGGCTTTGGGAAAAGTTGCGCATGGCCTTGAAACTGAATTTGGAGCAGATCTGAACCTGATTCATCCATTGTCCAATACATTAAGAAATATAAGACATTTGCTGTTTATCACCGGTGACTTGATCTTGTACCAAATCATTTTTGATATTTTCATTTTCTGTTAGATGAATGAAAAGATTCGAGGGCATAGTGATGGTCCCCAACATATTTGAGTGCGTAGTGACCGTAAAGATTTAAGTGTGTAGTGACGCTCCCTAAGATTTAAGTACTGTTCATATTGGGTATAGAAATAGAACTCTTCATACAAAACCCGGTGCCTTTGTGTACAGTAGCAGTATTTTGCTTTGTTGTTCTTGTGAGCAGTGGGAGGTGTTACTTGCCTTTGCAAATATAAGCTTCTATTTGTTATATTACACTACATCTATCTACTTTAGCTGATAGTGTATACTGTGCACTTTTGTAGTCTGATTCGGCTCTGTGTTTGTTGGGAGACATGATCATGCGGGTGAGATTCTTAAGCCTTAGCTATTCTTTACGAACATGTTCTACCATATCCTATGTATGACCTATAGCTGGCATTAGTTGTTTTTTAAATATCCATGATTTTCTTGCTTTCCTTCTTTCAGGACCAAGTTCATACTTCCTTTGTGTCAGAAGATACATGGGACCTGCAAACTTTAAAAAATCACCATCATCGTATGCCTTCTTTTCCAGATCTGTCGGTCATTCAAATTCTGCCTCTCGTTGTTCAATAGCAATCTTTTAGCTGGTTATTTGCTTAGTCCAAATTCCCATGATTTACTTTGATGGAACTTGAAAATCAGCCATCCTAGACATCACTCCTACTTACCTGTATGGAGATCAGCTAAGTGCTGTCTATGTAGATGTCATGTTTTTATTTCATATTTAGCTGTCAATAGTAAATTTCTTTAAACTCATCGTAGTACTTTGCAATTTGAGTAAAATTCAATATGTGTTATTTCTTTCTGCATGCTGTTTCATGTCTGGTACTGCCCCGTTATTCTGAATACCGACTAAGACATGTAATCCTTGCCTCATCTTTCTTCTCATTAGTAACGACTAAGACATTTCTTTCTGCGATCAAGGGTGCATTATAAACAGGAAGCCTGCGCCTTGTTATTTAGAGATGATGGATAAACAGAAAAGGCAATTATTTTTCTAGGATACTAACAACTTCCGCGTTGAAACCTCTAAAGTTACTAGTTCCAGTTCCTTCATTTAATTGCGACAATGTCCCTCCAATAAATCAGCATTATCTGGACCTAATTAACTGTTTCCTGTTTCAGAAAATCAATTGATACTTTGTTGCAAATAGGCCCAAACCTACTGTCGTATCATGTTCTCCATTTTTTAACATATGTCAGTGCTCCTATGGCACTGATTTATCTATTTAATTAGTTCAATGTTGGTTCTGATGAATTTGATGAGGACTCTATGAATGGACTGTAATAGCTTTGGTGATGGATGTGTGCCATCTATGGTTTATCCTTCGAGTGGAACAAAATGTAAATACAAAAGAACACCAACATCTGAAAGATGAATAATCTAGTTACACTTGTATGTCAACTTCGAACTTGCGTTGAAATGCTAACCTTTAGTGAAAGAATTACCCATTCATGTTGATTCATTTTATGATAGCTAGTTGAAGCCATATTTGGGGTGGCTTACTCTCATATTACAATTCATTATTTTCTTTATTTTTGTGTGTCCTAAGCATTGCTGGCTAGGCTTGAATATCCCTCACCTAGAATTTTGTCTTCTAGTATTTCTTAGTTCTGTCATTCTTGCTAATTGTGACTTGTGAGTCAAATTCTTAGAAAAGTCATTCTGGTTATTGTGGGAGTTATTCTTATACTCTACTACTGATTCTCGCTCTAGGTCTGCTTTGTACTTCATTGCTTGTTACTTCTCAAGGATAGGGTTGCAGGTATGCTCTCTATCATGTACTATTTTTTCTACTTAGGCCCTCTATGATGTGGTTCACTTGACCACATATATTTTGAAAACAAAAACAGCTTTAGGCTTTATATTAAACCCTACCTGTAACTTTCTTTTATTTAAGGATCCTTAAACCGTAACACCAAATTAAAGGTATACTCGGCAGACTGGACAAAAAAAAGGACATTATGAGATCATTTTCCCAGTTCACTGCTTGGCGTCCAAATTCAACTTGGTCTAGGAGATTTGGTTCCTTTCCTTCCAAATAGAGTTCCAGTTGTGTAAGCAATCTTGTGTATACACTACTGGTCATTCTGGAAGTTATTATGCGCATGTTGTTTCAACCAGCACAAAATAAAACCAGCTTAGGTTTCATAGACTAGTCCTAATCATACTACCTACTTAGTAAAACAGCCATTACTGGATAAAGCAGGTGTGGTCTTATTTATATTTCGATGGATCCTTTTGTTCATTGACATCATGCTATGCAGGGTGATTTATCCAATTCTATCTTTCTCCGAAAGAATCTGCTAAGATCAATTTTGGAGTTAATTCACTCAAAGGTGATCCTGTATTTAAACCTTTTTCTTTTGTTTGTATTCATTTTAAACTTTTGTTCAAGTTCTGTATACATCTCAAATCCACAAATACATACCAAACTTTGCCTCCTCTCCGTTTTTGTTAACTCCTGGTTTACTGCACTCTTATTCTAGAATGTGAATGCATGACTCATTGTTGTATATGGTGAATTGTTAATAGCTAAATGAACTCTGTGCAACAGAGTAGTAACGTGTAGGTAGCATCAAAAGAACTTGTTGCGGAATTTATAAGGCCTGTATTCCTTCAGTTTTTTTTTTGGAAAGATAGAGTTTGTTACAGCCTCCTAAGAGGTTACATCACATTACAAACACGAGCAACTCAGTGAACATCCCATGTCTGTGGGAGAATGGCGTGAAGACCCATGACGCCGGCTCTTGCCCAAAGCGTAGCTTCGTCTTTGATCTTAGCAATCAGGGTGTCGCACGAAGGGGTTGTAGCATTGAATACGCAGTCGTTGCGGTGTTTCCAAGTCATCCAAGGGATCAGCAACGTTGCCGAAGCGAGTCCCTTGTGCATCGGTTTGGGCGTGCTCTGACGTGCAGCGCACCACCACTCCACCAGGGTCCCTTCGCCGTCAGGGACGTGGCAGGTTAGGGGCTGCCAGGATAAAATCTCATGCCAAATCTGCTTGAAGAAGGGGCATCCCAAGAGCAGGTGTTGGATCGTCTCGGGAGCTTGATCGCAAAGTGGGCAGCGTGGCGGGTGCGGCAGGCCACGGCGAGCCAAGCGATCCGCTGTCCAGCAGCGTCCAAGGTTTGCGAGCCAATGGAAGAATTTCACGCGCGGTGGTGCCCAGTTCTTCCAGGTGAGCTTCCATGCTGGGCACGTCATCGATCCTTGGAAAGTGGCGAGGTAGGCGGACTGTGCTGTGTATGTGCCCGTCGCAGTCCACAACCAGTGCAGGCGGTCAGGCTCGGCGGAGAGCGTAATGTGCTCGAGCGCCCGCCACAGCAACAAGTATTGACCGATCTCCTGGATGCCGAGATTACCGTGGATGTCGGTTGCCCATTGATGTTCCAGCAAACCGTCCGCCACGGTTCTAGCCTTGCGACGCCGCTTGGGGATCACGGCATACAACTGTGGCGCGATTTCGGAGATTGATCTTCCGTTGAGCCAGCGGTCCTCCCAGAACCGCGCACGTTGGCCATTGCCCAGGACCATGGTGGTGGACGCGAAGAAGAAGGCATGTTCCTCTCGCGTAAACTGAAGGTCAAGCCCGCTCCAGGCCCTGTTGTCATCCATGCTACTGAACCAGAGCCAGCGGGTGCGCAAAGCCAGGCCTGTGCGCTCTAGGTCTCACGCGCCGAGACCGCCGAGGTGAATGGGGCGGCACACGCGCCGCCAATTCACATGGCAGTTGCCACCATTGGCGTCGGCGCTGGCAGCCCAGAGAAATCCTCTTTGGATCTTCTCCAGCAGCTTTAGGATCCTCTTGGGTGGCGCGAGCACGAGAAGTTGGCTTCTGCATTGAAGTGTGCAATGCTCTTACTGACTCATGCAAGGAAAATCTCCCAAAACTTTGGTTATTTTTTATTTTATCACCAGCTTTCTCCATTGAGTTATATGTTGTAAATGCTTTTCGTCATCTGGAAGGGAGTATGGTTTATATGTAATTTACTGCACATCTAAAATGAATGTGAGTTTCGCTTAAATTAGTTCCTGGATGGTGTCTTGTCTGATTAAGTCTATCTAATCTCTTTTGATCTAGTTTACGCTTTACACATGTTTTTCCTTACGTTATTGTGCTGTATTTTACTGTGATGTTTATTTGCTTATTATATATTAATCATTACTATAGTCCTTATGAAACTGTCCTTATACCATGATTTTTATACTCTTCAGTTTTTGTGAACACTATGTTGAACAATAGAGCAAAATGGACTTTTGTTCATTTCTAGCATTTCATCACGATGTATTGTCCATTTGCTTACGTATAATTTGCTCCACCATATCCATTTTTTAACGTCCTGGAAATGAGTCATCTATTTTAAATAGCCAGTGAGATATCTCAGTTACTGATATGCTTTCTATGGCAGAGATTCTCTCTTTTAAATGAGCAAAATGTTGTGATGATTCCTGAAGCCGTTTTTTCTGTCTGTGCTGGTTTTTCATCACCAGCCATTAACTCAGCAGACACGTCACAGTTGTTTGGTGAATGCATGAACTTTACCAAGGTATGTTATAGGTTTTACAGGCACCTACATTTTTCTAAATGTTTCTAGCTGGCGCGCTCTACTAATTATTTTTTTAGCTGTTGCTCGAGGATGAAAATTGGGTTATCAAAGATGAATTAGGTTACTCTGTGGAAGCTTTATCAGAAATCAAAACTGAAGGTCTACCAAGGTGATTTACTCGGTGTTGATTGTTTTCCTGCTTTTCTCACAACAGTTTTAGGCCTGTTAGTAGTATGTGTCCATGCACTTAACTTATAAAGGGATGTCATCTGTTGAGTGTATAAGTGAATTGTCTGGCCCTTTCCAACAGATCGGTCTTTTGGAATAGTGGTCAGCTCATGAAGCTTGACAATCTAAACATGGATTATTTGTTATGAATTCATCTGATTTCTTGGGCAATTTAAAGTCACTACGACTTAACAGGCACTGCAGACCTATATATAACAGTTGCATGTTAGACCACAAAAGATAATTTGCGTATTCCATTGCTGCATATTTTCATTTATGCTTTGATGAAGGGGAGCCTTGTCGCAGCGGTAAAGCTGTTGCCTTGTGACCATGAGGTCACGGGTTCGAGTCCTGGAAACAGCCACTTGCAGAAATGCAGGGAAAGACTGCGTACAGAAGACCCAAAGTGGTCGGACCCTTCCCCGGACCCTGCACAAGCGGGAGCTACTTGCACCGGGCTGCCCTTTTTTTTGATAATAAGTTTAATGGGAATAAAAATCTATGTGCTCATATGTACCATGTGCATTTGGGTTTCAAACTCTGGAACTTGAGCTGGAGATGGAGTTAACACTTAGCAGGTCCTTTGCTGAATCTGGCAGTGGCTACATAAATTATTATGGAAGCTGCATTACTTCTAGAACTTTATCAAAAATTTCTCAGCATTACAGTTGGTGACATTTTTTGAGTTAAGCTATTCCGGGGCAATTCCCTCTGGTGTGTCATGCTCGCTACTGTTTGAAAGGTTATCAGACTTTGAAGGATAGAAATAATGAAAGCTGCAAAATCACTTACATTATTTGGTGTTACCAAATTCGACAGACTAGCATTACCTAGTTCTGTTTTATTTCACTGCTTCTATGTATGGTAGTACTACTCCTTACAGCAGGTTACTCATTTGTTAAACAGGTTATGTCTGATAAATGCAACCGAACACACCTTCCTGGTCATATCCAACAACCATTGCTTTTGGAGCTTATGGAATTCATCAAAGGATTAATGATCTCAAATGAACAGTTTGAGAAAGTGGACCTATGTACTCTTGCATACCTTTGTTCTCTTTTCTGCAATCTAATTCATTGCGCGCTGTTGTCAAGGTATTTGCTTTTTGTTCACTTATATCTGCTGTAATCACTTGTTGGCGTCAACACCCGTGTGTCATTTGTTTTGACTAAAAAGGGGATATCTAAATCTTGATAATTATTATCTTGAGCTGGTGATAAAGTGTTAGTTACATACTCACCCCGTCCCATAATATAAGACGTTTTAGCAAACTAAAATAGCTTGTCAAAACATCTTATATTGTGTGACAGAGGGAGTACTAATCTTTACCAAATGCAGTAAAATAACTGCTATAGCTTAAAAAGGTATAATACAAATGATTGAAAATGACTAGTCCATGTTCTCGGAAGAAAATGACTGGCCTATGTCAACTGAATTCTTGGAAGTATTTGAACCTGTTCCATGCTTAGTTGTTTACTGAATTATATATTTCTCCACAGTACCAACCAGTCTTATATTGATAAATTTATTCTTAATATCATTATGTTATTCTGTTTCAGGGCCATAGAGGAAAAATCTTCATTTCTCCAAGCAGTATTTGATTATGTTACTACCATTATAAATTATATGGTATCAGTGGTTATGAAAAAGCACGATGAACTATCTCACGGTCTGACTAGTGTAGGCTCAGCATTTGAGACAACTGGCTCCGTTTTATCCTCATTTCAGACCTTCCTCTCTGCTCCAATTTTTAGACTGCAGAGTGTTAGTAACAAAGTCAGTTCTGTGCTTATCAAAGAAATCACTGAATTGCTTGATGAACTATTGGTGGCATTCTCTCAGCTTTTTTCTCGTCTTTGTAGTCCCGTGAACACTTCTGATAGTGAGAACACTAGTAAAATGTTGCCAATATCTTCTGCCAACTTGTTAGAAGATCTAAATCCTGTTTCGGAACACAACAATATTGTTGATATGGATTTGGATGTGACGGACTCTGGTGAAGTTGATTCTATCACAGCTAGTGTAAGTGGGAGTACTGGTATCTTGTCACGCCCTTTGGAGTGGAAGCTAGAACTAGTTTGTGTTATTTCAACTTTTTACTCAGTGTCACCAACCCATACATGGGAAGTCTTGTACAACTTGGTGGAGAAAGAGAGTGATGTGAAGGTACAAATTTGCAATCAGATCTGCTTAATGTTCATTTTGTTGTTGTTCTTTTACTTGTATAATAGCGTTTACAATTTTCCATCCTTTGTAGGTTTACCAGGACATCGTGCTTAATCTTTGCCAAAATATTTCTGCTTCATCAAAAAGTTTATCTTCTGTGGTACTGTCTGACACATATTTGAATTATACTTCGATTTGTACTGTCTGACCTCATGAGTTTTATCGACTCGAGCTTTCATGCGATTTTACCCTCTTTGTTTTGGTCGTGCAGGTCCATTTGATATACGATATGAGGGAAAAATATGCATGCTCGCTACTTGGTTCTGCCGACTGCTTAACACATGTACATGCCTTGTTAAAAACCTTGATAGCTACACGTGATGTTGGACAAAACGCTGATGGGAGATCACAAGCATGTAATGCGGTCTCAAAAGAGGTTGATATTTGACATATTATTAAATCTGGAACGCCTTGTTAGCTTTCTGCCAAAAGTTGCTCTTACTTTTATTGCCTTGTCTTGCAATACAATGAGTTTAGGGCTTAGGATTTTAATATGCAGACATCCGTTTCTCTTTGGTACATTTGTTTGTGTTCGATGAAAAATACACTACTGTATTCCTCAACGGAAGCCATTAAAAGCCTGGCAATCACAGTCAACCATGTTATTGAATAAACTGTCACTTCTTTTTAATTAAAATGCATGCTGACTAAAGACATTGGGATCAACTATGTATTTATCTAAGGTGATCAACTATCTATTTGTATAAGGTAGAATTTACACAGAACATGTTCTTTTTCCCCTTCTAAATTTTACCAGTGATCTTTCTAGAAAATGTGCATTTTTTCTGGTGATCTGTATACTTGGTCCATGTTTTTGTCGATATGTGTATGCCAACTTTAGTTAGCAGTGGCGCTTGATTTCAGTTATCTCGTACTTTTTATGCTTTGCCCCTACACTTCATTCCATTGTCATTTTGCACGATTATTGGTGTCTAGTGGTTCAAACTAATGAATATACTCAATTGGTTTTATAATCCTTATTTGTCATTGATCCAAACTAGACCTGTAATAGTCCTTGGTCTACAGCTGCTACATATGAAAAATTCTCACTACCTGCAGGACCAGGACATTCTATTAGACTTGGTGATTAAAGGTACTGAGATCAGTACCACAAATTGGTTTTTCCGCATCAAGCTCATCGATTGCATCTCCCACTTTATTTACTTGTTCCCTGACGTTGCCCAGGTAATTTATTTTTCTCTGTTCTGTTATCATGTACTTTCATTTCTAGTTACGTGTATCATGAATCGATTATTCTCGTTGCAGGATATGACTGGACATTTGCTCAACATGCTGCATGATACTGATTATCGTGTTAGGTTGTATCTTGCTAGGAAAATTGTAGTGCTATTCCAAACATGGGAAGGACATAATGAATTGTTTCATGATGTTCGGTAAGTATTTGACGACGATAAAATGCTGTAATCTTTGTCGGGTACACCAGCTAGTTATCTCCCTACTTCCCTGTAGACTGATTTGCTTGTGTTGAGCATTAGCTTACTACTGTTTTGTTAATATCAGCTCAAATATTGGTGTCAAGATGGTGCAATTCTCCAACGAGATTCCAGTTAAATCGCGAGAAGTCTTAGCTGTTGGTCCACAATCTGTTCCTGTTATTGAAACTGTCCTCATTACACTAGCTCATTTGTCTGTGCATAGCGAGGAGGTTGAAGTTGAGGTATGATTGCTCTTGTTGTCACCTACTAAAACATAACATAGCTCTTTATGATCTTTCAAGCTTAGACTATGCATCTCGCTTTTGTTAATGCTGTTGCATTATTAAATGTATCATACTGTGTATTGTGCTGGGTTTGTGGCTTGTTAATGTGCGCCTGTTTTACGGGAAGACTCATATAATAAGGGTTAAAAAGCTCATATATTACTAAGCGAACTCTACAAAATTTTGATAGTTAGCTATAAATAATATTGTTCTCACATTTTGTACTGGTACCCTGATTGCGGGTTGTGAAAGCATACATAGATTGTATGTAAGCATACATAGATTGTATGTACGACACATGCGGGTATTACTACCCCTCTTTGTGGCCCCTTTCTTCGTGGTCCCTCAGTTCGTGTAATCCTTGAGCGCCGAACCCGCTTATCCATGTGGTATTCAGTTGCGGTCCACCTGACTGGCTGAACCTGCCTTCAACTTCTGCAGCATGTGGTCTGTGGATTGTTAAGTTTTTTAGCTCCAAGTATTTCTTGGACATGTCTCACCATTATGTGTTTGGAGTTTTTCCTACTGATACCATTATTTGTATGACTCTGCACTGAAGTTATTCTTATTCAACATAATTTTGTCCTCTCTGCTGTTGCAGTGCGCATTCATGATTTCTGCTGTTGCTGCTATAGAGCCTTCTCAGCGGTACTTTCACATTAAATGAACTACTTGTTGGTTTTCTGATATATGACTGTGCTTACTCTTTCTTTCATGCTACTTGTCAGAGAATTAGCTTATGCTTTATTTGATTCTATCTCAAGAAAGCTCAGCTATGCTTCACGAAGTAAGGTGAGTGGACATTCTCAGAGTTTGGTGAATATGTTAATTTAAATCCGAAGAACTATCTTTATCCAGTTAATATTGTAAAGAGAATAACTTGATTGTGCAAATTAAAATTTGCATATTGTTGCTCTCCTTCATATCCAGTATTTGGACCAATTGATGGGTCCAATTCTCTTCCGGTGGGTTGCTTGTGAAGTGAGCCTAGTTTCGCTTCTTGAGGTAATCATCTATGCTACTGCCTTTTGTATTTTGATAATTGATTCTGAATTTGATTTCAATGTTTCCACATAGTGCCACAAAATGATGCCTTTGACAGGTTAAGCAAACTTAAGTTAACTTAAATTGACTAAGGAGATAAGTAGGTCATCAGCTTAGCCCATTTGGGATACTGAGATCTGAGCCGTTGGTGTTCATAAAGCCACCATCCAGTTCCGAAAGGGTATCTCTCATGAGAAAAGGCGATTTAGAATAGCTGTGTCATGACAGTATACATCTAGGGTTCACAATTTCAGTGGGAATCTGGTCTTCTGGCTTCGGACATATGAAACCTATTTTGTTGTTGTGCGAAAACAGGTCTTTATACCCTGAACACAGTTCAGTTGCTTAGTTTTGTCATGAAAATCGTATATTGAAACATTTATTTATTTACTTTAAGAGCTTAGATATAGTAACATCTTGGTTTCTATGTTAAAAATAAATCAGTATATAGGAGTATATCTTACTGATAAACCAAAGACTGATCCTTAGTTCTGCACCACCTTTTCCTAGCCACAGTTATTTTCTATGTGGTCCATTAACCAAGACAAGTTACCGTGGAGGCTGTGTCCCGAGATAAACGCGTTTTGGTTAGGGCTAACAAGGCTGTCGAGCCTAGGGGCGAGGCGCAGTGATAGGACCTTGGCGAACTATTTGGGGACTAGGTGGATTAGGCTTATGGGCCTGTAGTCGCGCAAAGTGGCTGCGGCGGCACACTTCTGCAAGAGTGTGAGCAATGCCTGGTTCAGGCAGGAGAAGCCGTGACCGTGAAGCTCATAGAGCTGCTGGAAGACGTCGGTCAAGTCCTGCTTGACGATGAACTAGCAGGCGCGCAAGAACTCCGCCGTGAGTCCGTCGGGTCAAGGTGCCTTGCGGGCAGGCAGTCGCTTGATGGCCTTCCAGATCTCATCAGCGCTGAATGGCACGTCGAGCTCGAGGAGGTTGCCACGGCTCGATCAGCTGTGTGAAATCGAGCGTGTGGCTGCGCTAAACCTCGGTGCCAAGGAGGCCATCAAAGTGTGACAACGCAGCTTCAGCCTTGACCGCGTTCTCTGTGCAGATGCGATCCTCGACGGTGAGGCTGTGCACTCTATTCTTCTATCGGCGGTAAGAGCTTTGCCGGTGGAAGAAAAAGTGTTGGTGCCACTGACATGGGGCCTGCTAAGTCATTTCCGCATCAGCAAGATGTGATGGCAAAACTACCTCCAAAACCAGAGAAGGGTGTTAATGTACGCATTGGTATACTTAAGGGCGGGGGGTACAATACTTGGTCTTATACATTTGGGATATAAGTAGTCGAAGTAATGAACTTTTGGAAGTCAAATTTTTGCTAATTAGTTCCATCCTTTTGGTTAGCTTGTAAAAATTTCCAGCAGTTATCACATTACTGAATTCCTCATCATGTGTTAAAAATTGTTTCTCATCGCAGGTGCAAGAGATGTTCGGTTTTAATTCGGCTAAGCCAAAGAACTTCATTGAACATATATGCTCATGGCTTTTCCCGTTCCTTATTCTCAGGGGTGATGCTGCTGATCTTAATTGGATATCCAAGGTGACTGTTCCCTCCCTCGGTTTGGTCAAAACTTGTCTTACTATAACCTAATAAGCGCTACATGCGGAAATGGAGGGACTAGTAGCTTTACCTTTGTTTCTTATTTTCTTTTTGCTGCTGGAGTGTTTCATTCTACATATAAGAAACTTATAAGCAACGAAAAGTATAAATAAAAAATCAAAATTTACCTTGTAATAACTTGCCCACAAAGAAAAACTTATCAAACACTGCAGCATTTTTAGTTCAAAATGTTACTACCTCCATCCCAAAATATAAGACGTTTTGGTAGGCTATTTTTAGCCTACCAAGACGTCTTATATTTAGGGACAGAGGAAGTACTTGAGTATTTGATTGTATTGTGTGCAAATGCTGTGTGTAAGGTGTTCTCTCTAGTCTTCACTCCTCAGTACTTAAATGCACCTAATAGTTATTTTCTTTATGCAATTATCAGGTCTTGTTGCAACCTTTATCTGCTGTTATCAAGGGATATTTTGTTCCGATCTTTGGATTGTCTATTGCTGCCAGAAGTGGCACTGGACCTGAGAAGGACTTGGCGGAAACTGTTTTATATGAATCACTTTTGCAGCTTGGTGAAATTTCTGAGTTTGAGCGTGATGATCTCATTAGAAAACATATGGTATGCTTCCTGAGGAAACATCTTCCCTTCAACCTGTATGCCATGTTTGCTGTTCCTTTGTGTATTGTAATATTTTTCTTTTGTTTGTCATCCAGTGCATTTACATATAAACATCAATATGGTATGCTTCCTGAGGAAACATCTTCCCTTCAACCTGTATGCCATGTTTGCTGTTCCTTTGTGTATTGTAGTATTTTTCTTTTGTTTGTCATCCAGTGCATTTACATATAAACATCAAAGTGTTGTTGTTGGGCTCCTTTTTGCGCTTGACTATTTTTGGTGTTGCCTTGTGCGGCAGTAGTGATCTTATGGGCTAGAGCTGAGCATTTCCTGGTCCAGGTTAGCTCCGGGCCTGGATGAGCCAGTTTTGCCATATTTCCACATTTGAAGTGTGGGTAGAATGCCAACCTTTATCTAATAGCTTAAGGTTTGTTGAACTGGTCAGTCTATGCAATCCAACATGTTAATAGACCAAAGGTCTTCACATGGACTTGTTTGGAGCATTTAAAAGGAACAACAATTAAAATTGCGAGGAAAGTAATAACAATTGCCATATGGCTTAAACAAATTGTTATCCGAGTCAACTTAGTGGAGTCAAGTAGTGACTGGTGTGCCTTGTGTTACACCATCTCTACTCTCCGTGCCAGGCCTAGCTGAACCTATTAGTGGTGGGAGTGCCGAATTATTATGAATCACCCACTTTTTCCTAACAGATGAATCACCCACTAAATTTTCGATAGGCAACGAATCACACGATAGTATGACATGTTTGGGGCAACCCACAGGAGTGTGTTCCTTATATACCACCGTGTAACTCCTTTAGAGCAATCTGCTACTTGTATAGTTTCTCGCCCTAATTTGCTGTTAGGTTTCAAAGCCATACTCTTGTAGGCTTCTTTCAACCAATGTACGCTAATCAATGGTGAATTCGGGTGTGAAAACCATTTTGCCGTTTCACACCCGGTTGCCAGTCGCCGTCATCGCGCTCCACAGCTGCTTCTTAATAAAGCAGCGTTGCCATTTTGATGAGCATCAGTTGCTGGAAATGTGGTAGATGGAGATCGGGAGTTTCATGGATATGAGTGCCTCATACCTCACAAAAGAAAGGGGGTAACCAAGAAGCAAACAACAATGCTTTCCCTAGCCTAACGCTGTGGAGATTTGCGAAACCGGTGATGTCAAGCAAGGTCGCTTGATGCTGATGGGGACTGGCTGCACATCATGGTCTTCGCTCTAGAATACCCAGCTGTTCCGTTCCCACCAAATTTACCAGATCATGAAGATCACCATTGTGTCCGTGTTGTTCTTTGAGAGCTTGCTTGTGCCTAGGCATCCACCACTCCTCCACAGAGTTGGAGGCCGAGGAGATGCTGCTGCCATGTCCTACTCAACGCAAAAGAAGCAATCGCATGTGCTGAGCCCAAGAACGTTGCCTGAACAAATGTTCTGCAGTTTCAGGCCCCTGAGAACAGAGACAGCGGCTGACACGGTCTGGTAACTGGCAGCGAGCAAGGTGATCAGCAGTCCGATAACTTTGCTGAAGGTCGATCCAGAAGAAGAAATGACACTTCAATGGTTCTTTGGCTTTGGAGTACCGATTTGGATATAATACTGTATTTGTACTCAGTATGTATTTCTCGGATATTCGTGTCCAACAATATCCACGTTGTATTCATATCCGACCCGAAACCCAAGAAAAACCATAGTGTAGGATATGTCCATATGGGAGGCTCGACCTTGTTTGATCCAATCAAAACCCATAGCTTTGCTATTCGTTAATGGTTCATCTGAGCATTCTTTTTAGGCGGTTTAAGGAAAAATAAAGTACATCACCTCTGGATTTGCACTTTTAGACCCAGGAACAAGCGAAATATGCTGGCTAATTTCTGCATTGCTACATATCACGGCCAGTGCTAAACTGCTAATAGATTCCTTTTTCTCATTCATAATTCTGATAATTTGCTTTTCTATTCTGTCAGAGTTGCCTGGAGTACTTTATTTCATAATGTGGATGCTCTAAAACTGTTATGAATTTTTGTTCATTACTACACTCGTTCTTCTCCTTTTTTTAGGTTTCCATTGTTGGCTTTTTGCTCTCAGTTTCATCCACTGCTTGCCAGCCTGAATTCCCGTACTTCTCCAGGGAGATTATAGCATTCTCGATCAAAACAGTTGTTGATGGTTTCGTGGATACAACGTATGTCCTTGTTTTAGTTATATTACATACAATTTTGATGATTAACTGCTGATGCAACGAAATCATTGATGCCCCTGTTACATTTTAGGGATGACGATTTGGCTGATACAGTTGTTATTGACAAAATTAATATATTCCGTGCTGACAGAGTTTTTAAGGTATTTTATTTTGTCACATGTTTGATGTTTATGAAAATTCTGAATTCGTGAACTGCAAACTAGAATGTCTTACTGGCAATTATCAACTGCAGTTCCCTCCGATCTGATGGATTAATTAGTCAGGATGTTACAGTTAGCAAATATGCAACTTATATTTTCTTGAGTCCAAAGGCCAGTATATTCACATGCACATGCACATGCACATGCACATGCACATGCACATGCACAAGTGGTAAATATGCAGGATACCCCTTGTAGAATGGGGAAATACACAGAAAGTATATACAACTCTTAACAGTTATCTTCCAGCCAAACTGTTCCCTTAGTATTTTTAAAAAATGTTGTATTGTATGTCGTATACATATAGATTTTAGGGTTCTTCTATGTCGAGTTTATGGAATTACTCTTATTTGATTATTTTTAGGGTTCTTCAATGTCAAGTTAATGGAATTACTCTTATTTGGTTGCAGTTTCTGTTGGCAATACACCAACAAGTTACAGATGCAGGCCATCCTAGGCACATGAGTCATCGGCTTTGTGCGATTGAGGTTTTAATAGATGTACTTGGGCACAGGTGGTACATTATAGCACTTGCTTGTGAGTGTTTTTCCTGTCCTCTTTCTTGTCATTGTTGTACCAGATAATTCTTAGATGTCTGTCCATTTGGAATGGATTTATTGCCGTCATGTAGCCCCTTCAAATATTTCAATGACCCAACTTTAGACATCTTTGGAGGACAAATGTACTACTCAAGGACCTGTTTGATTTATGCCTGCAGTAATCTTCTGTAGGCATTCAATTCCAGTTTTCAGTTTGATGTTTGGTACCTTTGTGTATATGCCACTGTCTGATCTTTAGTTTAAGCATCAATTATTATGTATATCTTACAGTTAGCGAACAGTGATCATAATCTAGTTTTTTTCATGATCATAGATCTTTCCGTTGGAATTGTGCGTAGGCCTTCATTTAAGTGCATGTGCAGTTCTAAATTACTAAATTGTTGCTTCATGCTATATGCTAGTTATTCATACCATTTCTTGGAGATTTGTTTTACTAATATCTTGTCTTGTATTATTAATCTAAATTGTACTGGATGCATGTCTCAACTGCAGCTATATTATTTGTATAGTGGGGAATTATATCTGGAGGCAACCATTGCAAGGCCAGTGCTGTAACATTTTGTCTAAACTGTTGGCTGCTTTCAATGCAAACTCCTCTACGGAAACTGTTGCTGTGCTTGGCATGCAGCTCCAGGTTATTTTCAGAAATAGTGTCTTATACTTACTTCTTGTACTTCTGTCAACTTACTCTTCTCAAATGGCCTGGTACAGCTTTTAGTTCCTAAATTGGTCACCTGTTGCCTACCTAATGATAAAGGAGGAGGACATGCTAATGGAGATTCGTCGAAAGTTCTATCTTTGCTTCGTCAATTAACAGTTGATGCTGATCCCTTGCTTTATGATTACATAAGAGTACGCTTTGTCTCCACTGATCCATTATGTATTTAATTTCATTCAGACAGGCTGCAGCATGTTTTCCTTTTGGTTATCGTTTTGATATTTTTTCTTCATTGTATTTTGTTCTTAATGGTCTTACAGGATCTGGAACCACTTCCTGATCTTGATTGCTTGAAAGATATACAAGTTTTCCATGCCTCACTTTCTGATTCCTATGCTTCAAGAGACCAGTTTCTGAAGGTTCTATTTTAATTTCCTTTTTCTTTTTCTATAATTGTAATTGTATATTTGTTATGAACTAATGTATTACTTTTGAATTCCTTTAGTTTGTTAACAGGGCTCCTCACTTGCCTCCAGAATTGTTTTTACTCAGGTATGCCCTTATTTGTATGTGAAATGCGTCCCTGTTAACTAGTCGCATCATATATGTGCAACATGTTAGCTTAAACCATTGTGACAACATATCATGTCTTTTGTTTGAAGTCATCATGTTTTATTGTTCTAACATCACTTTGTTCATTTTGTTCTTGACTTTTTAAGTCTTCGTACGCATCACAAGAAGTTATTATTGGGAGAAATCATCTGTAGAGGCGATGTATCTGTGGGTAATGCAGACACAATTAGCTGCTGGCGCAGCGACCCGGATGTCGTTTCGGCTGTATGGACTCTTGTTGACCTTTGCAGCTCATCTCCTGTTGCAAATGAAGCTTCTTCAGTGCTTGCAGATTTTATCTCTAGGGTGTGCTTTCTGTCTCTGTCCTTTGCCATGATCTACTATGTTTTCAACTTGGATTTGTCTTACTATTAAATATTTTCTTAACAAAAATGCAGGCTGGTATATCTGATGCACATCAAGTAATATTTGATGTTCCAAATCTTACTCAAAAGCACCCACTTCAAAGTGGTTGTACTTCCAAGGAAGATAAATTGTGCTCCGACTATAGTATATCTGATGATATCTTGGTTGGTCTTCTGAAACTCTTGAAGACTTATTTATCAGACAAGTCTGTTGAAATATTAGATGTTACTTCACGGACATTGAGGGTAAGTTATTTGTAACCATGTTTTTTGTGCGAATAATTTGTAACTGTTCTTATGGTGTTAACCATGTTTTTTGTGCGAATAATTTGTAACTGTTCTTATGGTGTTAAATTACTGGGCACATTTTCCGTGTACTAATGTGGACTTGTTCGGTTGTTAAATTTATTTACTTTGGTATCTTAATTCCACAGTATGGTGATTCTTCAAGCATGTACTTTTTCTTGCACATAAGATGTATCTCATCACTTTTGTCATATTGTAGAGTTTTTCCGCTAAAACTAATACAGATGAGACATATCTAAAATTCAATTCATAGTATAGTGCTAAGTTTAAGCCATATAAAGTCGTAGACACTTCTGTAGCCTGCATTGTGAATTTCTGTGTAAATTTGAGATTCTTTTCTGCCCTTCCGATGTTTGATCCCACTTCAGTGTCCTTAACAATTTGAAGTGATTAAATAAAATTTGGTGTATGTATGCATTGTATTGCGACAACTTTGTATGTCATTACTTTCTAGCCATGAGCATTCTTTTTCATTGTTTCCTGTAATATTGTTTCGTTTACTGAATTGCCTTGTATTATATCTTGCATAAGCTTTCTGGTGCTTGGCTTCTCTCAGTTGACTGATTGCAGTGCAGAAATCAATTTCTATCTATTGATCTTATTACTGAAACACTCCCTTATCTCGAGCAAATTATATTTGATTACTGTACACATTTGTTGATTTTGGAAAGTTTTGAGTGTGGGCATGGTACATGGTCACATTTGCGAACTATTCCTGGTAGCTCTGTTTCGATTCCTTATGCGGATGTAACACACAAATTGTAGTTTTGTAAGTAATCATAGTTTGAAACTGCTAGTGTCTTGAGTTTTCCAGATTTCAGCTATATTGTTAATTAATGGCAGTACAATTCGTTAATATTTGTTATTTCAATAAGCAGGGGATTCTGTCAACATCCAAGGGCCTCAATTCTCTGCAGTGTCTTGATTCTCTTGATAGGTCTTTACTGATGGTATTTAATGCTACGTTGTCCTGTGTCTTATGTTCTTTCACGTTCATTTTTCATGCCTTTCTGCTTATCTTTTAACCTTTTCAATGTTTTCTTTCATAGGTTCATTCGAGGGGAGTAAACGTTCAGCTAGTTGAGCAGACACTTTTGGGCATGGATAAGTATTCTACTGGTGAGTGATAGGTTGCAATTTTGATAAATTGGTGATCTGTTTATGTTTTCCTTATTAATTGTGGGACTTCAAATTCCACAGCTGTAAATTTGTATTTGTATGTTCAGAAGTAACTTTATTCTTTGTTTTGCTGCATTTCTATGTTGGAATTGTTCTAAATTGTCAGCTCTGCTATTTAACTAGTCGACAAGCACTATTCTGAAATGGATCAGAGACATTGCCACATCAATAAAGATAAATTATTCAATCATAAAATGTGAATTGGAATCTTATAGCATCACATAAATAATAAATCTTTGAACTCTTATTATTTATCTTGGTGCGAAATACAGCCAGCTGACAACCTGACCTGATGCAAGCAGCAGGCAGACAAATAGATCGCGACAAATTCAGAACTTTGAATGATTATTTTGTCATCCGTTCATCTCCAGTTCATAAATGATAGGATATGTTGTGATTTCAGTATCAGAAATTACCTGGTGGCTTTGGAACTTAAACGTGATGTCTTGTTAAAATGAGAGTGAAGTGCATGATGGACCACTCCAAACATTATGGACGTAATGACGTAATGTATTGAATGACATCTTTCGTAGTTAAACTTTTTCACGCTGCAGAGCACCAAAGAATAATCACTATATTATATCGTGCATTTGTTATTATATGGTCTCACACTATACTTGACAAACTGGATCATGCGATTTTCTATGTGCATAGCTTAATGCCTGAATATTTTGATATTTCCATGGTGGACCATGTAAAATTTAAAATAAGAGTCTGTATACACTGTTAATTGCAGATTAAATTAATCATCTTTTGTTAAACTTGGTTTGGTAGTTTCACTTGAAGATTCAGACATCTGGCAGACTGATGGTCGGCCTTATGAGCAATGGTTATGCACCCTAGTGAGCTCTCTCATTTGTCATTGTGATGATATCATCTTAAGGTACAATTTTCAAACGAAAATATAGCACTAACATTAGTCATTGTGATTGTAACTTTTATAGAGCTTGACATTGATGTTCTTCTTGTAGACTTTGTAGAAGTCTTGTTTTTCTCAAAGTTGAGGCTGCTGAGCTTTTGCTTGCAAGTGCTCTGGTCAACATTGCTGGCAATATGGACTCTAATAATCGCATATGTGGACTAATTTCGTCAAAGGTTTGTTGCACATCAAGCTATTAGATTGTTTGAGGATTACGAATTGATGTCCTTCTATGTTCTTGTAGGTCGAGAAAATAATTTTTAGCGACTCCAATCATTTGATGAAATCAGTAAAGCTATTTTTGGATGCACTGAATGTTATCAGATCTTTTTATGTTACTGAAAAAGCCAGAGATTCCCCTTCTAATACTCTTAAGGTATGTTCTTAATGGCAGTCTGTTAGATGTTAGTTTCTAATTAAATGCATCATGACCAGGGTTGGCGTGATAGATGATTGAATGTTTCTGCTCCTATCAGTTGTATCTCCCAAGATGTCACCTAGCGCTTAGTTTTTTGTGGGAAGTGCTTAAGTTATTGACATCTTTATGCTAAAAGCCACTTGATGTTGTTGGTTATTCTCACATGGAACTCAATTAGCTTAGAAAAAATTTCTGGTTTTTTACTGAAAAATTCTCTTGGTTGCCTGATCCCTGATGCTTCACAATGTAATATTGAGTTGCTGATCATGTAGTCAATATATCCCCCTTTTCCCGAGAGTTCCATTTGATAGGGCTCCTATGATTTATAGGATAGAAAAAGTGTAGGAATATGAAACCTATAGGTGTAGGAATATGAAACCTATAGGATTGGTATGGCATGTCTAATTGAATCCTATGTGAAGAGGGATTCTCTTTGATTGTGGTGAAGGAATTTTTCCATAAGGTTAGACCTCATGCTTTTTTCCTATAGGATTTACACTACGAGCTCGTTTGGCACCCATCATTTCATTTCATTAGGCATTTGCTGGAATTCCAAATGAAATGACATGTCAATTCCATGCCAACCAAACAGGTTGAGCATGGAATCACAAATGAATTTCATGATTCCAGCTCAAAATGATGGGTCCCAAACGACATCTACAAGATTCCTATGGGATATGATCCTATGAATCAAACAACTTCTATAGGAAAATTTCCTTTAGGATACAATCCTGCAAAAATGCCATGACATTCCTTTGAATCAAAGGGCGGAAAGTGTTTCCTGCTCCCGAGCTTTAGTGTTCTCATCGTTTAAAAAAATTCGAAAATGATATTCGTGAGTTTCAAAAAATTCTGAAAAAAAGCCAGATTTAGCCAATGGTGTATCCCACAAATGTGCCAAATTTCAATTTGAAATAATTTATATTATGGGCTACACAAAAATAACAAAATCTGATAAAACTTAAGATTCGAAAATATGCATATTTAGATCCACACTTTGTCATTTTTCTGTAGTTCAGAATACAAAGTATTTGAAGTTGATATTTTGCACGTTCGTGTGATGTACTATTGGCTACACCCAGATTTTTTTTCAGATTTTTTGAAACTCATAAATATGATTTTCGAATTTTTAAAATTGGAGGGAGCACTGGAGCTCGGGAGCAACAAATCTCCACTCCCTAACATTCTATGATTGCAACATATGGAAGAGTAATGTACCATTCATTGTCGTCAGCTTGAATCAAGCAATGTCAAGCTTTGAGTCATTTGACCCAGAAGCTGTGGAAGACTAAATCTCCACTCCCTAACAAATCTTGTCTTTTACTGAGTCATTTGACCCAGAAGCTGCATGTGAAATGTGAATGAATCAAGCAATCAGCATACAAATTCCAGTTGGCGGGCCTCCTTAATTATTTGCTATCGTACTGTAGCTTGTACCAATCCTGTGTCAGGAAATGAACATCTCACGAGTCGAAGCTCAATACCCAGATGTTATTTGTAATATTGTGTCACAAACTTAATTACTGTTTTCTTCATTAGTAAGGTTGTGCACTTGATGTACTTATTTCTGTTTATTTGTAATTTTATGTAACTTCCGTAGGATGGTAGATCCGCTAGATCCAAAAGCAGGTCACCAGCAGCAACCCCCTCATCTTCATGGAAGAAGGTACCTTATTTTATTTCCCTCTTTTATGTCTGATTACTTCTGACATAATGGATTACTGCAGAACTGTTTTATTTGGAATATTAATACCATTTTGCGAACAAAAATTTAGCAGGCCAACATCGGTGCAGTCACATTTATTGGTCGTACACTCGTACTTAATAATTGGATCTTGTATTCTTGTTTCATATCACTTGTTGGTATATCATTATAGCATTTATCGTTTTCTGAATATTTAACCCAGGCATTATTCCCACTATGCTATTAAACTTTTAGATGTATTATTCTGTGGCACGTGGTAAATTCTTATTCTCCGGTAAGACGACCATCTATGATCTATGTGCTATAGCTTAATTCTTTTTAGGGACAACTGTAGGTGAGACCCTGAAAGTATATATTTTCATTTTATTAATAATATAGGGAGATGAATGATGGTGTGATGGTGACTCCAGAAAGAAACAGCTTAGGGTTTTTGTACCAAGAGTCACAACCAAATACTTGTTGGAGAGATACTTGTTACTGAAAACTCGTTTTATTAGCTCCAGCCTATCACATAAGTATGTAGCTTTTGGGTCTTAGTACAAGTCTTGGCAATGATCGATTGGAGAGATTGTTACTATGGATTGGTATTATCTCTCCTCTTAGTAATGAACTATGTAGTCAATTATTGGAGAAGCTATTAGACTCCACCTTAAATTATTAGGTCTACAGGGGCATGTCTTCGAAAACAGAAGTTCCAAAGATTGGAAAGTAACATTTTCAAAGATTTGAAATTCCTTTGTAGTGGCCTCCTTTTCTTCCATGCTTGTATGTTCTTGTGTAGTTGGCATATGCGAGTATATTGCAGATGTTTGAGTGCATAGCTTGCAACTAGGGAGAATCTCTACAGCTGCTATCGCTTTCCTTTTACTGACATGCTGCTATCCCTTTCCTAACGTTTCATTAATTCTACAGGTGTACTGGCTTTCAGTTGATTATCTTGTAGCTGCCAGAGCTGCTAAGGTAACTATAGTAACGTTCTAGCAATTAAAAAATATTTTATGGACATTGGTCGTTATGTTGTTTGTTTCATTTGTCATTTCCTAGTCTCGATATTATAGTTCTCTAGATGTCTAGTTACCTTCCATTCAATTTCAAAATATGTTCAGCTAGAGTCCCTATTTTTTATTCTGGTTTCAACCCATTTTGTTCAAGAAAATGCAAAAGCTTTGCGTCTCGATGCATAGAAAAAAGAGTTTTGTACAAGCCCAAGAAAGGGCAACACCGAGATTACAAAGAACTAGATCACGCCGGGAGCAGCTCCGCAATCCCCTTCGCACCTGCTGTTGCCCATCACGGGCTTCTGCCCGGATAGTGGAGAACAACCAACAATGAAGTGCCTTTCCGAGTGGGTTTGGGGACAGATCGGATGGTGTTCTGCCACCAATCCACGAAAGTGTCCCTAGTGTCGGTAGGTGCAGCAGTGGATCGGATCCATGACAGCACCTTGTACCACAGTGGGAAGGAGCAGCTGGTGAGGATGTTCTCCATAGTTTCCTCGGTCTGGTCGCAGCGCATGCAGCAAGGAGTGTGCTGAATGCCCCTCCTCGCAAGCCGATCCGCTGTCCAGCACCTGTCTTGGCATATGCCAGCCAGAGTTTAAACTTCACCTGAGGTGGCGCCCATGAATTCCAGTTTAGCTTCCAACAACTCGATCGTACCGATCCCTCAAAAAGGACCCTGTAGCAAGACTTGAAAGAGTACTCTTCGTGAGGCGTCTCACTTCCTAACGTCGCCGTCAACCACCACATCCCGGCTCAGGAAATCTTAACCCTATTCCCTTTCGGGGGATGCACGCCAGGTTACCCCGTCCCATGTGCAAGTGCCGTTCACATGGAACCTTTCTCCTCTTCGGCCTTCAAAGTTCTCATTTGAATATTTGCTACTACCACCAAGATTGCACCAATGGCCTCTCCGCCCGGGCTCGCGCCCCAGGTTATGCAGCGGCTGCCGCGCCCTCCTACTCATCAGGGCATGACGCTCGCCCAGATAGCTGGGTGTGGTCGTGAGCTTTAGCGCCATCCATTTTCATCGCTAGTTGATTCAGCAGGTGAGTTGTTACACACTCCGTAGCGGATTTCGACTTTCATGACCACTGTCCTGCTGTCTTAATCGACACCCTTTCTGGGTTCTAGGTTAGCGCGTAGTTGGGCACTGTAACCCGACTTGGTTCATCCCGCATCGCCAGTTCTGCTTACTAAAAATGGCCCACTTGGAGCACCCGATTCCATGGCACGGCTCACCGGAGTAGCCGCACATCCAATGCTAAAGAAAGACGTCTGCCACCACACCGAGGTGCAGGTCCCTAAAAGTCTCAAGATTATCAGGTGGCACGATGTTTACCCTGTGGTATTTGTTAGAGATATATTTTAGTTTCCTGTATTTCCAGTGTTGTAAGGGATTTCGTGTATATTTATAATGGCCATTGACCTCCAGGAAATACAAGTTGCATATTTCCTTGCAGTACTGTCTGCAATCTTGTTCCCATCATATCCCGTTACTCGTAGTGGTATCTAACAAAAAACGCAACTTGGCCCAACAATGCAACCATGAATATTTCTTGGCCACTTCCTGCGCCAAATGTTTCTTCTGCATGCAATTTTTTCCACCTTGCACCTCTTGCGATTAATTGACTTGGTGCCTCAAGAGGGCTCTTTCCCTTTGGTGGTAATGATTGTGCTTTCTACTGTGGATTTTTGTAGCGTTGCTCATGTGACTTTGCTACGCTTATGTATGTTGAACTTTGGTGTGAGGAACAATTCAATCAGCTGGCACTAGGACCTCCAGATTTTTCACAGCAAGAGTCGGTCAGTCCACTTTTCAATTTCTTCAGTTGTTGCTTTACATCTAGTGTGTGCTTTAGCTCTGTTATGTCTTCAGTTGTGTGAACTTATGTTTCTTTCTCTTTCCAGTTGCCACCGCATATTGGTCTATTGGTTGCTGCATTTACTCACATAAATGAGCCAGACAGCATTTATGGAATTACACTGGCCAATGAGGTTATTCACACAACTTTTATTTTATTTATTATTGACTTATTCTGGGCATGTTCTTATTTTATGAATGAACTCCAGTTGTTCTTAAAATGGCATTTTACTGTCACCTTTCTCTGTGAACTCGATTCACAGCTGAAAACAGTAACGGGAATAATCTCCATCCATCGCCATGTAGGCACATAATCTGCCATAGCTGTTACTTCCAAGTTAAATAAGCAATTATTAGTGCACAAATTTGTATCAGATTTATTATTTTAGATATCAGTATATGACAGATTTGCTGTTAAGGTCTGAAAGCTATGCATCTTAGAATGCTTCTTGTTCTTGCTGTATCTTGAACAGATAACTTCGCAAATCATCAGATATGAGCATGAGGGTGACTGGAGCAGTGCTCTTGAATATTATGATTTACTTGTAAGATCAACACCAAAGGGGAACCTTGGCAATTTTGCTGGGACATTGTTGACTGGACCATCTTCTGTGTCTTCTAAAGCAGAAGAGAAGACACTGAACTGGAAAACGCACAAAGGTCTGATGAGGTCCTTGCAGAAAACTGGATGTAGTCATGTGCTTGATTTCTACAGCCAAGGGTTAACCAACCAAAATGCGTGCCTTCAACAAGATTCAGAGTTTATTGACATACAAGTTCGTATTGCATATTCCAGATAATAACACTGATAGCTAGATTTTTGGGTAGTTTTGTTTGACTATCTATTTTGCAGTATGAAGCTGCTTGGAGGGCAGGAAACTGGGATTTCTCCTTTTTCGTTCCATATTCTTCGCAGGCTTCAAGCCGCTCCCGCAGTTATTGTCTTTTCAATGAAAGTTTGCACAGGTCAATATTCTCCATTTATTCTTACTTTCACATCACTAGTCGTTGTACACAAGTTTGGATCTCCAGTGGACTCCCCTAAGCTAGTTTAGGGGGTTAAATGTGTGCTTATGAGTAGGACTACCAAAGTGAGTGCAACCCACATCTTAAAGGCCATTTTACTCTTCAATTCTATTTCTGTGAGGTTCAGGAGCACACTAGGTCGTGAAAACACATTACACGATCAATTGCATGACAAAATGGAAAAGAACTTCTGTTGAAACAGCTATAAATTAATCAATTGTTTTCAGTTCTCCATTTTGCCCTTTTGGGAAATTTGTTTCCCTATTCTGATATACTGTTAACTTTTTCCGCATGCTTCAGTTGCCTAAGAGCCCTGGAGAATGGTGATTTTGAGCAGTTCCATGGGAAACTTTCTCATTCCAAGATGGTAATGTTCACATTAATATCTACGGGTCACTTCTCTCAATTGGGCTTACTGGGACTGTAACTTTTTTACTTTGTCATCTTTTAGGATCTTGTGTTGGCTCTTTCAGATGCTAGCAAGGAGAGCACAAAATACATCCACTCTACCGTTCTAAAATTACAAGTACTCCTTCTGATCTTATGATGATCTTCACGCTATTGGTTATTGTTAGGCACATTATTCCTTACATTCTTCATATTTAGATGCTAGATCATCTTTCTGTGGTTTGGGAGCTGCGCTGGAAACTTGGTCTCAGTCAAACTCCAAAATCTTTTACTGGAACCGAGGAGTTCTCTCTTGTGCCTGCTGTTCCTACGAGCAATCAGGTTCTGACACTTTCCTCATCATATATATTTCCTACCATCCGGAAAAAACGTCGCAAGTTACATGTACGAGTTGTGTGTGATACGTTGACAATTTTGACGGATCGGAGGGAGTATTCAGTTTCAGACAAAAGGTTTCGAACCATCTGTATATTATATCTATTTATGTGACTTATTGACATTGACAGTGACATATGAAAAAGGAATAGTAAAAAATGGATATATATTTAGCAGAAATTAGAATTCCTTGTCTATTGCGATGGTGATTATACTCGCTAAGATTCTTCTGTTCATTTGTTGAATAAAGATATTGAATACTTTTTCTATATAAAGTAAATGGAAAGCACTATGTAAAATCAATTCTTTTTGTACTTGAATTTTCCTGGTTGACTAATCATTTCCTTACCTTTTTTGGCAGCTGGATTTGTTGAATAAAGAGTGGAACTTCATCATCTGTCAAACAGAGCGTAACCTTGATCTTTTTGAACCTTTTTTAGCTTTCAGACGTGCCCTGCTTAAGATTTTAGGGTGCGGAGAACATCTCGTAGAACATTTATTTCAATCTGCTTCTGCACTTCGGAAGGTTGTCTCACTGTTCTTACTTTTTGACTGTGGCCACGGTTTGTGTTCCTCTGCTGAATATATTGTGATACTTTTCTGGATTCAGGGTTTAAGGTTTTCTTTGGCTGCGGCTTCTTTATATGAACTCAAAGAACTTTGCTGTCACAGAGATCAGCAAACTATGCCAAATAATTATTTCCTGTCAAAGGTAATACTATGCTGCTACGCTGCCTTTAACCATCTGAGTTTAAGCAATAACCAAATTTGAAGTTCTGGCTTGCTCCAATCTTCTTTTCCATTTACGTGACATCATAGTTTTTATGTGATCAAGTGAAGTTCCTATTCTGATAATCCTTCATTCACTCTCCAGCTTGAAGAAGCTAAACTGCTGAGAGCTCAGGGGCAGCATGATATGGCTATCGGTCTTGGTAAATACATACTGCAGAATCATACTGATAAGAAAGACATATCAGATGTCTACCGTTTGGTGGGCAAGTGGTTGGCTGAAACAAGATCGAGCAAGTAATCCTTTATATTCGACGCCTCACATGTTTTTTCTATTGCAAATTGAGAACTCTTTCTACTTTCTGTATGTGTTAACATGAACATTCTTTATAATTATTTTGTAGCTCAAGAACCATCATTGAAGACTACTTAAGACACTCTGTAGATCTTACTGAATTTCACAAGAACTCCGACAAAAAGTACATGTCCAGGCAGTGTCGTACATATTTCCATTTAGCACATTACACAGATAACTTGTTCAAAAGCTACGAGGAAAGGCTTTCATCCAATGAATGGCAAGCAGCTCTGCGACTAAGGAAATACAAGGTAACCGAGTTGAAAATACCATCGATATGTGACTTCGAGCTGTGCTTATCTTAATCCAATTGCAATAAAATGCAGACTAGGGAGTTGGAGACACTGATTAAAAGACTCAAAAGTTCATCCAAGGCACGTTGATTACTGCAACTTTTGAGGGTTCTGGAAATGCAAGGTCTTCTATTCTTGCTAACTCATATACCAACTCTTCAAAATTTCAGGGTGAGAAGACTGATTACACTGCAAAAATCCAGGAGTTGCAGAAACAACTTACACTTGACAGTGAAGAAGCACAGAAGATTCAGGTGCGCATATACTGTTTAACCAAGCTTCATACGAAATGTGCAAGTTCATGGTCGATATATACCAACTATACTGTTTAAAGTTCATACAACCAATGAGTTCAAGAGAGCCCAATAAAATTTTGCAAAAATTATACATATGACTTGTTTAGCAGAGCTAAGCTCATAAATTAGTGGATCTGACCCTGTGCAGTGGAACTGACTCCTATGGTATCTGTTCGTGACTTTTTTTCACGAAAACGCGAAGGACCTTTGCGTTATATTTCATTGGAAAGATAGAGTGTTTTACAGTCCTCCTAAGAGGCGGAGTTCAAAGTACATGGCTTAGTGCACATCCCAGGTGGGTGGCAAAATGACTCTGCCCCTGTTCGTGACTTTGCCCTGTCTACATGCATGATATTTCCTGAGAGAACCAGCATGTCATGTCATTTTCATAAATGGGCACCAAATACACTCCCTTATTCACTAGTGTTATATAGGAACCCACATGATAATTTTTGCGTTACAGTTAGTTGGGCCTGTTGAGTGTTATGCCATGCATTCCATGCAATATTAATACTCTGTTTGAATAAACATTATCCAGGATGATCGAGACAGGTTCTTGAGTCTGGCACTTCAAGGATACCAACGCTCCCTAGTTGTTGGTGGCAAATATGACCTACAAGTGGTATGCAATATTTGTTTGAAGATAACACAATCGTTTCTATTTGCAGTTGTCATCTTTGTCTAATGACTAAAATGTACCCCCCCCCGCCCCCGCCCTTTCTGTTTATTGCGCAGCAGTATAGAGTACGCACATCATTTTAGAAACCTAAACCAACTTTCAGTCTTTGAAATTTCAGGGATTATAATTTTGGAAACAAACCTTTTTATGATGCATTGTCATAATTCTCATTGTTATTTTATTCTAGTGTTTCCGGTAGAACTCATGATATCATGCTGTTGCTATTTTTTTGGTCGGTTATATGCCATTGGTGGGATTCTTGTTGTTCCAGTTATAATATGGATGCTACTATAAATTGTTTCCTTCAGTGTGAAGATTCCATCTACGAAATCGTTGCCTGTGTTACCACAAAATTATATCTTTGTTGTGAATGTGATTTTTGTTTAGATCTCAATATGTCTCGTGCTGTAAACGGTTTACCTTCAATTCTGTGTTTTGTTCTTAAGGATACTATTGTTTATGTCAGTGCTCAACATCTTATATTCAGGTTTTCCGGTTGGTATCACTGTGGTTTAGTCTTTTCTCAAGGGAACAAGTTGTGAAATCAATGATTAAAACAACCAAAGAGGTCTTTTTTAGTTCCATTTCATGATTCTCTTTGGTACCTTTTGTCTGTTTCATGATAAAAGATTTTTTTTTGGCTCGATAGGTCCAAACCTACAAGTTCATACCATTGGTCTATCAGATTGCTTCTAGACTTGGAAGCTCAAAAGATGCTCAGGGGTCAACAAACTTTCAGGTATGCACATCATCGAGAACTTATATATGTTGGGTAAACATGAATACGAATCTGTCAAGTAAGAGCATTGTTTTTCATAGCAGAATGCATTAGCTTCTCTCTTGAAGAAAATGGCCATTGATCATCCATATCATACAATATTTCAGGTATTGAAGTTGCAATCTTTTATATATTTGATGAATTGTGATCAAATTATATTTTCATGTTTTTTCACATTGCTCTTAATCTCTTATTGTTGTAATGTTGAACGGATGTTATATTGATTAGTCAACTCATATTTAGTCAGCCGAATGCATGCAATCCTATCGTAGAACATGGTCAGTACTTTATCGACTAATATGAATACCAAACAGTATGCCAAACATGAACTGTAAAATGGGGCCTTGGAAGTTGGAACATCTCCAAACATTTTTAGATCACCGAACTCTCCAGCGAACCTGTTACTAGATGTTCGTCAGGGTTTATACAACCTTAATGCTCTTACAAGCACTAAGAAGAACAAGATCAGTCCATAAGACATGGTTGAATTGGATTCATATTTCTCTAGGAGATGGACTTGAAAATATGTCCAGACTGACATGAAAGTACCAAAACACACAGCCCAGTACAGTCACTTGGATCCAACTCGGCATTTTTTCGGAGAATCATAGCACAATTTCACCAGTAGGTCTAGTTGACATATGGAGCAGCTCCAGCACATGTTAGTTAATCTCAGATTCTTGTAGGCCAGTGGAATACTCTTTTGCTGTTTTAAGTTTGTGACATTCTTTGGCCCCAGCTTTTTGCTCTAGCAAATGGTGACCGTGTCAAAGACAAGCAAAGGAGCAGAAGTTCTTTTGTTGTAGATATGGATAAGAAGCTTGCTGCTGAGAATCTATTAAAGGAGCTATCTTCTGTTCATGGAGCTTTAATTCGTCAGGTTTGACACTTACAATCATCATTTTATCACGTTGTTCTTACTCCTGAAGGAGGTCATGGATAATATTCTCTGATGCTCATCCCCACATCTTATAGATGAAACAAATGGTTGAGATCTACATAAAGTTAGCTGAACTAGAGACTAAGAAGGAGGTTAGTTACCTATTCAAATCTCGACTTGTAAGATTTGTATACATACATTCTACATGTTAACATATTATTTTTATCCATCTGATTGTTCAGGACACCAACAAAAAAATTTCACTACCCAGGGAGTTCCGCAGCATTTGCCAGCTTGAACTTGTAAAGGTACTTTTTAAGGAAAATTACTTTTACAAATTTCTTTCGCTGTTTCCAGCTGAAAAATAACCGAAGGGTTAGGAAACTAAGCAGTCTTTGCTTGGTGCTAGTACTTGATTGGATGTTCTGATTTTTCTTGATTCATGACCTGGGTCGGTGGGTTCCCAACCATGAGCGTTTTAAATGATTTATGGACATTTCACTACTCTGCTTTTTTGTTTCTTTGTTTGGCTTCATCAGGTTCCCGTTGTGACTGCTACTATTCCTGTTGACCCTAATTGTCGGTATGAAGAAGGTACCTTCCCACATTTCAGTGGGCTAGTGGATTCTATTACGTAAGTTGGCTTTTAGTTAACACATTGTTTGTCACTGAAGATTTGCTATTTATTTTATCTTTATTGACTGTTGGAAGTTTTCCTCTATTACAGTGTAATGAACGGAATAAATGCTCCCAAAGTTATCGTATGTATCGGCTCGGACGGTAACAAATACCGCCAACTTGCAAAATCTGGAAATGATGACTTGCGACAAGATGCTGTATGTTCTTCTCTTTCATTTTGTTGACAAGTTTGACAACTTTTTTGGCTTATTGGATTTGACACTAGATGAGTACTTAACTCCGAGAAAGCTATAGCTTGCCTGTCAATTATTTAATTGTCGTTCATCCTGGTGTACATAAATATTACATAGCATTATATATTGAGGTCCGTCTAGTTGTGTACCACTAGGGTCATTGATATTGTTGACTTCATTAGCAGGAGGAGGTATAGTAACCATAAAAAGGTCTTTGATACCATGCTAGAAACTCAACTTGTGTATTCCCGTCAAGCTTTATTAAAAAAACCAGTATAAAGCAGCGTTATACAATACATACCTAACAACATTAAACAATTAGCTGCATTTGGTCATCCTGTCATGTAATGTGATGATGTCTGATAATGCTCACTAGGAATATTACTGTCTGATGACCCAGCAGACTTGTATTGGGGAATATCAACTGTACGTTGCTAGTAATCTAGTATACAATAATCCATTTTTTGCGACATGGAACAAACGAGCCTCAGTTTGTGGTTTGCTGTGTTCATATTTGTGGAGATTTAAATTCTAGTATCCAATCACATTGCTTGTTTTAGAACACAATCATACATTGCTTTCAATGTTTTAGAACACAATCATACACGGATTTGCAATGTGATCAGGAAAGAAGTAGATAGCCTAGCACCCACATATCCAAAGTGTTGAACCATACGAGAATATCATAATACACGTCAATGCCACCTGGAGCCTGAGAAACGTTGTCTTGTGTAAATTTCAGGTAATGGAACAATTTTTCAGTTTGGTAAACATGTTCTTGCAAAATCACAGAGATACTTCTGAAAGGAGATTGAGAATACGCACATATAAGGTAGCAGTTCTTACGTTTCTCCATGCCTATTATGCAACTTATGGCAAATCTAACTACCTTCTCAAACTTAGGTTGTTCCTTTCACCCCAAGTGCTGGTGTTGTTGAATGGGTAAATGGGACTGTTCCACTTGGCGACTATCTCTTAGGGAGGTAAGTTCTACATGATTCCATTTATCATATATAAAATAAGTTCCAAATTTTGAATGTTTTGTATTAATAAAATGTACCTTCATTGGTTTGGACAGCACTAGAACTGGCGGAGCGCATGCACGATATGGAACTGGAGACTGGACATTTTTTCAGTGCAGGGAGCACTTGGTGACTGTATGTTAACATAAGGACCTTTCACTTTTATATATTCTTGTAAATGATGATTAGTGTCCTTTCTAAGGCATTTATGTTTTTGTAGGAGAAAGACAAAAGGAAGGCATTTCTGAAAATCTGCAACAACTCTAGGTATTTGTTCTCTTTTATTTTCATTAACTAATAGACCAATATGTTGACAGAATGGAACATGCAGAAGAAGTAAGATTGATTGTTTTGCTTACAATCTACTTTATTCCCTTCTCCTGCAATAACCAGGCCTGTGATGCACCACTTCTTTCTTGAGAGATTCTTGCAGCCTGCAGACTGGTTCCAAAGTAGACTTGCATACACAAGAAGTGTGGCAGCAAGCTCAATGGTAATTTAATTTAGTTAATGACATATCACCGAAGTCATTTGTCTTGGCCTATATCCACTACCGAGGAAAGCTATGTTATTAATTTTGCGGGTTCAGGTAGGATATATTGTTGGGCTTGGAGATCGCCATTCCATGAATGTTCTCCTCGATCAAGACACGGCCGAGGTTGTGCACATTGATCTTGGTGTTGCATTTGAACAGGGTCTCATGCTTAAAACACCTGAACGGGTATGTCATCGTACCCATACTTGTATTTTCAGTAATGTTTGCTACTATTTTCCTTCCCGAGGCCTACTATATTGCAAAGCCTACTATAAATGACTTTCTGAACTATGTTTCTATCTGTACTTAAAGGTTCCCTTTCGGCTGACAAGGGACATCATAGACGGCATGGGTGTTACTGGCGTTGAAGGCGTATTTAGAAGATGCTGCGAGAAAACTCTTTCCGTTATGAGAGAAAATAAAGAGGCATTGCTCACCATTATTGAAGTATGTCTGTTGTCAAAAGGTTTTTTCATAGGTTAATCTGGCAAGCCGACATTAAAGTTTGTCCTGATAATTGATCTAATATGTCAGGTCTTCATCCATGATCCTCTTTATAAATGGGCCCTTTCGCCACTGAAAGCTTTACAGCGTCAAAAGGTACCCAAAAGTTTATTTTGACTCATAAACTAAAGACATGCTTAATGCTTAATTTCTAGGTTACATGAGTGTGTCTAGAAGGCCTTTTCATTATCAAAGTTATGTGGAATAAATATTCACTATGTTCAACTACTGCTTGCAGCACCGGTATTGTTGCACATATCAGTGTTAAAGCCACCATATCATCCATATGTCCAATCTTAGTTTTACTCTTAGTTTCCATTTGAAAGATTCAGAATTCACAAGTCATGCAGCAAACCGTAGAAGTAATATTTGATTTTCAGGAAACTGATTACACCGACTCGTGCCTGGACGACTCCCAAGAGGCATATGAGGGCAACAAAGATGCAGCCCGTGCTATACTCCGTGTAAAACAGAAGCTGGATGGATACGAGGATGGCGAGATGAGAAGCGTAGAGGGACAGGTCCGACAGCTGATACAGGACGCGGTAGATATTGACCGGCTGTGCCAAATGTTTCCAGGGTGGGGACCTTGGTTGTAAAACACCCACGGAAAATCGATGGAAATTCTGAACCTGAGGTAAAAGCAATTTTGTGACTGCTACTGAAGCTTTTACTTCCAGAGTCTCGTGCTTTTTCCTGTACATATGATAGGCACTTGTATCCATCGATTGTATATAAAGGGGCCTTTACGCAGTGGGAGGGATGCCATTTTGTCGATACATATACTGAAGAAACAGGAGAACATCCTAGATGTTGAAATATGAATATAGTCTTGCCCGTTTACATTAGACATTTTGTTGAGTTGGCTGGTTCATCAATTTGATATGGTATCAGTGTCAACCCTTTCTACCAGTTCTGACTTCTGTTTGATTTGGTTAGTGCATCAATTCAATACTAGACTCAGCATGCTTAAATATTTTGAATTCGACTTTGCACTTTCATAACCTAGAACAATTATTGTGTTTGTTTTTGTTTGTTTGTTAGCTGATTTTACTGCCACTTAGGCACTTACGTGGGTGTAAAAAAGCTCCAATTGCACGTTAGCACAACACAATGTCTATGGACATAATGTGCCTGGTATCATAAACTTTCTGTGAAGTATGGGAAAATATGCACCAACGCAAAGTTCAAGTATGAAACGTAAGGCGCACTCGGCCAGCGATGCCCTGCTGCATCATCACTCTCGGCTGAACTGAAACTATCCTGTGCAAAGTAGATGCATGTTAGTGTTTTGAAAATGACGACCACTGGAGTCCAGCGATGTCCTGCTGCATCGTCAGTCCTCGGCTGAACTGAAACTATCCTGTGCAAAGTAGATGCATGTTAGTGTTTTGAAAATGACGACCACTGGAGTTATGCGATTAGCAATGAGCCAAGACTGTGTTCTGATTCTTCATTTGGAAATAAGTATTTACTAGTTGGACGCTTGTGCGTTGCCACATGTAAACATAATGCAAGCGCAAAAGGTTAAAGACCACCAACACCGCTACGAAGCTTCAGACACTAAGACTGAGCTTTGTGGAGACCTCACCTGTCTAGATTTGCCAAACACCTACGATTAACAAGTTCCACAATGGAATATAGATGTAATCAAATTTCATTTGGTGAAGTGGTAGATCTTCTCACTCAATTTCTAAAAGGATATCAAATTTGGTGTGTTAGGATGAGAGATCTAGGACATTTAAAGTTTGGAGTAATTATGGAGAGGGAGTGGTCCACTCTTGGGAAGATGGCTATTTATAGTTTTTTTTAGAACTAAGGACTGTAGGGCTTACGCCCCACAGCATTTTATTAACTCGAACCAAAAAATTTATAGGGAAACCACAAGAAGATTATGTACAAAAAGGCAAAAAAAAATCAGCTAAGTGGTCTAAACAGCTGCACAGTTGGTCAGAATGGATTAGTTCATGCTCACCCGATAATTAAAGAGCTTCTTTGGTTATTTTCGTCAAGTTAACATTTAGCAGTTTTGTAAACCGAATGAAAGAAGCCAAAAAAAGCCTTCGCAGTTTGAATAGCCCAAAGCGCGTTGCCACCGTTGTTCAGTTTAGGCTGACAGTAATAAGAACGTAATTAAGAAGTTTTTTTTTTAGAAAGGAGGGCCTTGCCCCAATTTTCATTATTATGAAAACTGATAACACAAGTTGCAATCCCAACAAACCTTCCGCCCCAGGGCCAACACCGTCCCTGCAGAGCACATCCAGAACACTACCCAAACCTAACAACTACTAAAGAGACGGTCACCAGCGACCAACTACCAAACTCATACAAAACTTTGTTCTTTAAATGCTACTCAACGTAATTAAGAAGTTGGTTGTGTAAATCGAATTTTGCCTGCTTTGGAGGCTTACCTAATCGTAAGCTAGGCTGTGAGGCTTATTTTTCTAAAAAGAAAGATTCAAAATGTGGTTTTGAATGAAACAAATTCAGAAATGTGCTGCAACCTGTCACTATAGCACAATAGATGTTTTAGAGATGGACTTAGAATATATGGAGTTACGAAATTTTCAACACTTGTGTATTTAGTTATTTTTATTCCTGAAACCCTCATGTTCCCAAGTCTATTAGGGCAACGAAACCAATGGAGGTTAGAGGAGCCGTATCTGTACGTTTGTTATTATTTGTACTTCTCACTATCAGTTCAAGCCAGCTGGACTGCACGTGCCTTTTGATTCCAGAACAGACAATATCAGAAGAATTTATTATGTCTGGTCGAACATGTGGCAAGGAACAAATATCTTCCTGCTTACTCGCTGAGTATAATTTTTGGAGTAAAATGCACCCACGGTCATCGAACTTGGCAGCCTGACCCGCCTTGGTCACCAGATTTCGGAATACGCAATATACGGTGACTAAATACGGCTAGGAGGCCCATCAACGGTCACTGGGCTGCGTAGAGGCATGTATTCGCTGAGGTGGCAAGTTGTGGGTGTTGAGTGTATAAGTGGATTGCCCTCCCTTTCCATCAGATCGGTCTTTTGGAATAGTGGTCAGCGCATGAAGATTGACAGTGGAGTCGTCTGTCAGGCCACCTGAGGTTCAAAACGTTTATTTAGTTTTTACAAAAGCCCCCTCTCTCCTGAAGCATGACCTGCCCGTCCATGGAGACCTGGACCTGCGCGTCCACCGCGTCTGCTGTACTGTAAGCCTGTTGTCGTTTCGGTTAGTTCAGTTAAGTCTAGATTCAGTTAAGATGGAGTAGCTGAATAAATGGGGCTTGCAGCACGAGGTTGTTCGTGACCTGTCCTAGTTTGTAGCTATAGACTAGTCCGTTGCCTTGATTGTTTCGTGGGATAGCACGATCCAAGCATCATGGCAACGTGATCGGGGCATGACCAACGCCGTGGGATCAGCTGTGTAGTTGCGGAGCTGCGTCACCGCGCTTCTGTCGAACTTGAACGCCGTCGCAGCGGCAGCGCCATCCAAGTACCGGCTGGCGTGCAGGGCCGGTGCCAAGCTGCGTCAGGTCTCCGGCCGCCGAGCATCGCGCCCACACGTATCGACACAGAACGCGAGCGCACCCGTGCGTTCGTCGTAGGCTGACAGCCCTCTGGCCCGCCATGCAGTAACAGCGGCCTAGCGTCGTCGACTGCCTGCCCGGCGACCTCGAATACCTCCTGGACATCGCGAACGGCACGTCGCCGCAGCCCGTCTCTGCGCTGCACACCGATAGCTGCCTCCCGGCCATGGCGCCATGCGCGTTATACTAGCCCACGTGGTGCTCCGGCCAGCACCGCGTCAATACTCGCCGAGCTCCGATTGGTGGCGTCTCGACGGACACTTCAGCCGACCACGTCGCTCCTGTTCGTTCCCATCCACGGGGCAATTCCGCCCCACATGTCAGTGACACAAAGGGGGGCATATGATAGAAGGCGCGTGAACTGGGGGGGTTATCGTAGATTTTGCCCCCATCCACCCGCCGCTCTCACCGCTGGACGGTGCCGAGTCACACGGCGACAGAGGCCCACCTTCTAAAGCGCCGCCGACCTGCTCCCCTTGCCACACTCGCTCGCCTGGGAGGGGCAGGAGGGGCGGAGGTCGGGCACCCCACTGCCTCTGCATCTCCCCACTTCCCCAGGGTTCACGCCTGCGCGCTGACGACCCAAGTCGCGCTCCTAATGGCTAAATCCTCCTCGCGGCTGGCGGGGGCGGTGCACGGGGGGTAGCCGGGGCAGCGGGCAGATGTGGCGCGGGCGGCGGAACGAGTCAGGGGATTTTAGGAAAGGAGAAGGGATTTGGTGAGAGCGAGAGGAAGAAGGAGAAGATGGGGTGCTTTTCGCAAAAACATTGCAAGCTTTAACCAAACTAGACATCTTAGCGCGGCAATGCCGCGCCCCTTTTGTGAAATTTAAATTTCAAAGTGATGTTATGTAAAAGTTGTGAAGGTTTGAATTTTTTTGAAATGCGAAGAAAGTGTATGTATAAAAATTGTTCAGTTTTCGAAATTTAACAGAACTGAGAAATTATTTAGATTTGAGTTATTTTTTTGCGTCTGTAAAATGGGTAGTTTTCAAAGCCATTTTTTTTAATATTCGAATGTATATGGCATGCACGTGCGGTAAAATTCAAATTTGAAAATGTTTACATTTGAGTTTTTCCAACTGTTATTTTGAATTGTAGGTCGAAAGACAAGGTATTTTTTTTTTACATTTTTAGAATGTTTTTTCTGTGGGAAGTTTGATAGTTAGCAATATTTAGAAAATTTTGATATGTTGTTTATATTATTTTGTATTGTAGTTTTGAAGATATATTTTTAAAAAAATTATTATTTTTTGTAATTGTTATTTCGAATTGTAGATTGAAATGCACAAAGTTTATTTTATTTTTACGTAATTGTTGATACATTGTTTGTATTATCTTGGAATGTTGTCTGAAAGGTATTTTTTTTTTAAAGTTCTAACATTTTTTGTAATTGTTATGATGAATTGTAATTTGGAAGGTATGTTTTTTGTTTGAATTTTAGTATGTTTTTATTATTTTGAGTTGTAGATTGGAAAGTATAATTTTTTATGGTATTATTATATTTGGCAAGTTAATTAGATTATGTTTGTTCGGATGTCTATATTTGAATAAGAAATTCAAATTTGGAAGTGGGCACATTCAAAAATTGTTCGGATTTCAACTCTGTTCCTTAACATGGAAATGTTAGGTGGATTAAATTGTCTTTAGAAGAAGAAAAGTTCTTTTGGGAAAAAAAACTGAAAGTGTCTATATTTAAAAATTGTTTGTCGAGTTGAAATAGGCAAATAAATTAGTGGAAATGCATTTAGATTATCTGCAAGTATTTACCGAGTTCAAATAGGTAAATATGTTTGTATTTTGCCATAAAAATTTAATGTAACTTCATAATCAGATAGAATGCATTTTGTGAGTCTTTAGTAAATTCGACTCTATAATTAGAAAAAATGCACTTAGGTTGTCTCCAAATATGTACCAAATTAAAATATTCAAATATATTTGTATTTTGCCATAAATAGAAAGCATGTATTTTTCTGGTCATTTTGATATTTTTTTCATATTTTTCAGATTGGTGGATTTAAAGAAATTAATTTTGCAATTTCTGACATTTTCTGGAAATTTAAAAATCCTGGCGTGTGGGCCACCGATGACGCCGCGATGACGTCATCGATGGCCACGGCGGCAGTGGCCACAGAGAGTGACACCGGCGACGCATCGGCGCGTCCTGGGAGGCGGCCGTAGGCGCGGCGGGCGCGCCTCGACGCAAGCAGCCCGAAAGTGGCGGCGCCGCCGCGCGTGGGTCGCCGGAGAGTGCACGGCGGCGGCGGACGGCGAGATCGGACGCGGCGATTCCGGCGTCCATGGGGCGTCCCAGCACGGCGTCCTCGGCGAGGATGGAGAAGGCGGCGCGGCGGAGCACGTCGTGGCCTCCGATTTGGCCGGGGAGCCTCGGGGCGGCGGCGATGCGCGCCGGCGGCGCCGCTGCCGACCTCGGAGTCGCGAGAGAGGAAAAGAGGAGGAGCGTGCTGCGCTGGTTTTTTACACGGAGAACCCTGAAGTTTTCAAAAATTACGGTTTAGGCCTTTGCGGGTGTTTTTTTGCAAAAATGTTGTGCGGTGCGACGTGTCGGCTGGCGATTGGTAGAAACTCACCTGCTACAGTATTGCTACAGTAATACTGTAGCAACGTGACGTGGACGCGGGAGAGGCCGCGATTCCTTCCTACTTTTATATATAGAGGCATGTGTGACTTACATATGGGGTCCATGCTGCACCATGCGGCAAATACAGACGCTCTACGCAGCCCAGTGACCGTTGATGGGCCTCCTAGCCGTATTTAGTGACCGTATATTGCGTATTCCGAAGTCTGGTGACCGAGGCGGGCTAGGCTGCCAAGTTCGATGACTGTGGATGCATTTTACTCTAATTTTTGGGTAGGTCTTCGTCAATAGAAAATATCGGTTAACAGAAAAATATAGAGAATACCACCGCGAGGGTGACCTGCGGGCGGTCTGCCCCACCCAGCGAGACGTGAGCGGGGGACGAGAGGGGCGTGAGTTTTGTCTTTGTTATTTTTGTGAAGCGTGTGCGTCCGCGAGGGATACGCTGGGTCATACGGAGGGGACACGTGTCGGGCTCTCCATCCGGGGGATCGGGAGTGCCGATCCCCCGTGGGACGCTCAGTGCTCCCCTTTAGAGATGGACTCAGAATATATGGAGTGACGAAATTTTCAACACTTGTGTATTTAGTTATTTTTATTTATTCCTGAAACCCTCATGTTCCCAAGTCTGTTAGGACAACGAAACCAATGGAGGTTAGAGGAGTCGTATGTGTACGTTTGTTATTATTTGTACTTCTCACTATCAGTTCAAGCCAGCTGGACTGCACGTGCCTTTTGATTCCCCGAACAGACAATAGTACTCCCTCCAATCCATATTAGTGGGCATAGCTTTGTCTAAATTCATATGTATCTAGTTAAGTATTAGTAGACTAGATACATGTGTATCTAGATAAAGTTGTGCCCACTAATATGGATCGGAGTAAGTAGAAGAATTTATTATGTCTGGTCGAAGATGTGGCGAGGAGGAACAAATATCTTCCTGCTTTCTCGTTGATTATAATTTTTGGGTAGGTCTTCCTCAATAGAAAATATCGGTTAACAGAAAAATAAAGAGAATACCACCGCTAGCATTTTGTTGGACATATCAGGCCCCGTAGCTATCGGAGAACAGTGAATACTCCAGTCTTCAGTTTAGACACGTATAGTAGGTGATCTCCACCTCCTCTCGTCGTCCCCCTAGACCACCATCTCCATGGCTTGCTGCAAGCTCGCCATCAGCGGCCTGATCTTCATACTAATCCATATGCCCCTCACCGCCACTCAGCCAATGCCATGGCATATCTGCAATGAATTCAGCGTCAACTACACCGCGAACAGCACGTACAGGGCGAACATACAAAATCTAGCCACCTCCCTCCCAGATTTCGCCTCCACCTCCCCCTCGCTATTTGCAGCGGGCAAATCGGGCACCGTCCCAGACGCCATGTACGCCCTCGCGCTCTGCCGTGGCGACTCTAACGCCTCCTCCTGCGCCGTCTGCGTCTCCTCGGCCATCCAAATGGCCCAGAAACTCTGCCCGCTCGTCAAGGTGGTGACCATGTTCAACGACCCCTGCATCCTCCGCTTCTCCGACCAAGACTTCCCGCACAACCCACTCGATAATAGAGGGAAGTTAATCGGTCCGGGCGGCAAGAACGTCAGCGCCGCGGTAGCTCCGACCTTCTTTGCAGCCGTCAGCCGACTTCTCAACGCAACCTTCGAATACGCGGCCTCGGATCCAGTTAGGCGGTTCGGCACGGTGAAGAAGCGCTCGACGACGAGACTTACCCCAAGATTTACGCGCTGGCGCAGTGCACCCCGGACTTGACGGCCCAAGACTGCCGGACCTGCCTCAGGAACATATCTGTGCTGTACCTGCCCGAGTATTTCTTCGTGTCGGCCGGCGGGAGAGTTTTTGCCGTGCGGTGCAACTTCCGGTACCAGACCTACCCTTTCTTCAACGGCCGGCCACTTGTGCAACTGCAGAGCCCGTTTGGAGGTGAGTATTTTACTTTGAAAAAACATATTCTTGTAGGTGAGTTGGACAGTTCATTTGTTCAAAGGAGGACATGCATCCGTTGCATACTTAATGGTAAATTAAATAAAAAGCCAAAGCTAGATAGTCCTTTGAGTGATCCCTAAGGAAATACTACCACGGCGGAGTTGCTTTGCGGGCGCAAAAGATTGAAAATTGACCAAATCCGCTATGAAGCTCACTTTGTAGCTTAATTTCTAGTGTATAAGAGGTGTGCGGCATATTATCCCTCACGCACATCTCGGAAATTCCTTTGGCGTTTGGAACTTTGGGTAGTAACTAGTAAACTTAATTGAAATATACCTCAAATAATTTTTTTTAGCTGCGATCAGGATATGTTAACATTTTTTTCAATTGGAAGTGAGACTTTCAATTGGTATTAAGTTCTTAGATCTGTTCTTACTTGGCTTTCTTGTGACCAGGAGGAATAGGGTGACAATGCCTTTTCCGTACGAGTTAGCCAATACTTAATTTGTGGGTGATTTTTTTAGCCTCATTGCCCAAACCATCGCACCATAATTAGGCCATCTATTGAGACATAAATAAATTTTAGGATAAGGAGCGCATCATAATTCATAAACATTCCATTTCTGCTAAGCTACATACTCTTCTGATTCATAATACAAATAAATTAGAACATTAACATGGTCTACATATGTATATAGTTTATGTAAGAATAATTACACACCGTGAAAGTATCTTTCGTCATGCATGGATCTCATCATTTTATTTCTTATTTCCAATATTGATAACTTTTATGTACCAACGGTCATATTTTATAAAGACTCGCTCATATTCACTATTTAACCATTTAGTGGCTACTGTCTAAAACTATTTATACCATACATCTATCTTCAGTTCTTAGTGCCGCATATCGGCATTTCGTAGTAGAAAATAAAAAAACACAAAAGGTTAAACTACAAACATAGGAACTATTCATTAGGTAACTTGTCTTTCTTTCACTCAGAACTTCGAATGATGGTACAAATGTTTTCACCTAGAATTTCCAAATTGTCCATATCTATTTTGAAATATTGGGAGTATGCGATTTTGGAAGCTACTGATATACTTTTCCTTGTGTTGATACTTTTCAGGTTTGGATTTATCTTCTGATAGAAGGAGGTATAAGAGAACTGGAGTTCTAGTAGCCATTCTAGTGTCGCTGCAGTATTATCTACCTTAGTAACATTTCTTTATTTCTGGAGGCTTCGGAGGAGACAAGCAGCAAAACTATTACAACCAAGTAAATACTATGTATTCATTTTGACTCATCGAAATTATGTACCACAATTTAGGAAGCACTCGACCGAACACCCGTATGGAAAACAGGGAAATTCCAACAATTGATGTATCACAATTCATTTTGACTCATCGAAATTCATACTCTTTAACTGAATATGAACTCTGTCCGCTAAATTCCAATTAGTACTGCAATCTTAATTAAGGAAAATAATTGCTACCTACCTGTATATAAAAAAGCTACCAAGATCTATATAGTCAATTTATTTCCTCATAAGCTTATAATATTTAGCCGTTTATACTTATGTCAAAGAGGCTTTTGTTGCACTTTAATTTGTTATGTTTTTATTATTCTGATTGTTTCATATCTAGATTACCATAACTTACTCGAGAATAAAGGCTTTCCAGTTGTCGTACGTGTATTTTTGCCTGCTTCAATTTTTACTTGTCTCTTCCAACAGATTCAACTAGTTCAGATGACATTCCTAGTATTGATTCTCTCCTCATTGATCTCTCAACACTACAAGTTGCTACTGATGACTTCGGTGAACACAAAAGGCTTGGTGAAGGAGGTTTCGGCGTGGTTTACAAGGTACCTGTTGGCCAAACATATGAATTTTGGTTTCGACATTTGCCCATTAGTAAATTTCATTGCCTGTGTCCAGGGAGATTTACCAGATGGTCAAGAGATAGCAGTGAAGAGGCTCTCTGAAACTTCCAGGCAAGGAATAGAAGAGCTCAAAACTGAGCTACTTTCAGTTGCTAAACTGAATCACAAGAATCTTGTTAGGCTAGTTGGTGTTTGCTTGGAGGAACGTGAGAAAATACTAGTATATGAGTACATGCCCAATAGAAGCCTAGATACCTTTATCTTTGGTGAGTGCAATTTTCTCAGTTTTCTTACCATGAACAAAATTTCTCACAAGGATATAGTGTTGTCAAATGCTCAAAGCTAAACTGTAACAGTTAGAGGAATAGACCTTCCGTCTCTAAATAAAGTTGATCTTTACTGTTCTGAGTTATAGATGCTGTGAAAGTCAAGGAGCTGGACTGGAGCAAGAGATTCAACATTATAAATGGAATTACTCATGGCTTGCAGTATCTTCATGAAGATTCTCAACTAAAGATAGTTCACCGGGACCTGAAAGCCAGCAATATTCTTTTAGACTCTAATTACAATCCTAAGATTTCTGACTTCGGCTTAGCAAAGATATTTGGAGGGGATCAATCACACATTGTTACTCATCGCATTGCTGGGACATAGTAAGTAGCTAAGTATAGTAAGCCAATACCCTATAAGGTTATTCAATTATATATGTTAGACAACGTACTGTCCTGCACTTTCACATTATAACGTTGCGCTCTTGTTTCAGTGGGTACATGTCGCCAGAGTACGCGATGCGCGGTCAATATTCGACGAAGTCAGATGTTTTTAGCCTGGGAGTTTTGATTTTAGAGATCGTAACTGGAAGAAGAAACTCTGGATTCTATGACTCTGATCACGATATTGATCTTATAAACATCGTAAGTTCATATATTGCTCATAAAGTCTGGCGTCTAATCTTTGTTATGTGAGAGATACTACTGCTAAATTTTCAGTAAATCTGAACAATTTTGTACCAATTTGTTGCAGACTTGGGAGCACTGGACGAGGGAGAAAGCCATTGAGTTAATAGATCCGTCATTGAGAAACTGTTGTCTGATTGACCAGTTGTTGAAGTGCATCCACATCGGGCTATTATGTGTTCAGCAAAAGCCGGCAGATAGGCCGTTGATGTCAGCAGTAAACTTCATGCTTGCAAGTAACGATGTGCATCTCCCATCTTTGACAAGACCAGCCTTCTGCACTCTGGAGATTGGTAGCAACTCTGACCAAAATCTAGTAGGTAATGCAAGAACATCATCGTGAAATGAAGCGACCGTCACAGAAGTTGCGCCCAGATGAGTCTTAATTGAGACCTGAAGAAATTGGTCCTGCAACCCCTGTTTCAGGTTCATGTTTGTTAGAAATAAATCAACTTTTGGCTTTTATAGATCTGAAGGAATTGGCTGTCTGAACTGGTTTTTAATTACACGTGGTTTATTCAGAAGCGAGGATATCAACAGAAATGTATTATAGCTGAATGAATTTTCAACTTGACGGAGGTTGATCTCACTGTATCGGCTGGAAGATAGAAGAGTGACAGCCGACAGAGATGGGAGGAAACAGTATCTACGCCAGATTGAATTGGGTAGCTCTCTTCACCATGCAATAAGTTACATGTCAATCCTGAAATGCCAGGTTGCTTTTTGTGCGAAGGAAGGATTTTTATTATTGTTTAGCATTGGAACTATTGTTCTTTGAAACATCTTCCTTTGAAGTTGCGACATTCAGAAGTTGTTTCTCATTTTAATCGGATTATTTTCTAGAGAATAGGCTGAGGCCTTACTTTTGATAGAAAACCCAAATTTTAGTACTAGTATAGATTACATGTATAGTTTTCAAGTTTAAAATGGTGATTTGGTGGCCACAACGACTTTGTCCGGCGCTACAAATCAGCTTCCTATGGGTACAGGCCAGGTAGGCCTGTTAGGCCCGGACAAAGCGTTGGGTTTAGGACGTAGCCCACGTATGGGAGGCACGTTGGACGCCTTTTTCGAAACCAATGGATGGTACATGTGTTTTTGTTATTATTCGTACTTCTCATTTTCAGTTTAAGCCAGCTGGACCGAACGTTTCTTTTGATATGCCTAGAATACTAGAACCAACTGTAGAAGAAGAATTTATTATGTTTGGTCGAACATGTGGCGAGGGAAAAATATCTTCCTGCTTATGTATATTATATTTTTTCGGTTGGTCTTTGTCAAAAGAAAAATATCGTTAACAGAAAAGCCCTTGAGAATACCACCGCATAGGCGCATATGAAGTCTGACCATGGTGTGCATGCGTGATTCGGAATGCTATCTTTGTTGGTGTTGAAAAAAAAAATTGTACTAACATTTCAGTCCCGCGATTATCGGTGAACAGTGATAATTAGATGCTGGAAGCTATTCTCTTGAGCACTTGACCCGTGTCCGTCACAGAAGCAATGCAAAGCAAAGCTCAATCTATGTTTCTTAACTTGACTCGGGAAGATGACCCCTCGGTCAAGGTGGAGAATGTGGCCTCAATTGTTCCTTAACCGTTCAACTCAATCCACGATTCAAACTCCTTCGGTCTTCAGTTTAGACTTTAGACACCTATAGAAGGTGATCTCCACCTCCTCTTGCCGTTCCCCCAGACCACCATCTCCATGACATGCTGCAAGCTCGCCATCTGTAAGCCCCCAGTTATCGGTGAACAGTGATAATTAGATCCTGGAAGCTATTCTCTTGAGCACTTGACCCGTGTCCGTCACAGAAGCAATGCAAAGCAAAGCTCGATCTATGTTTCTTAACTTGACTCGGGAAGATGACCCCTCGGTCAAGGTGGATAATGTGGCCTCAATTGTTCCTTAACCGTTCAACTCAATCCACGATTCAAACTCCTTCGGTCTTCAGTTAGGCTTTAGACACCTATAGAAGGTGATCTCCACCTCCTCTCGTCGTTCCCCCAGACCACCATCTCCATGACATGCTGCAAGCTCGCCATCTGTAAGCCCCCCCTCTCTCGCTTCAGTTTTCATAGAGGGGTGTGCCTTTACTCTTTAGTATCAGTATGTAATAGTTAAGCTACTCACTCGAGAGCCCCCCTTAATAGAACTTACTATCAATCATATAGCATGGTCTTCCAACTACACCACTGAGACCGATAAAATAGAAAAATTATCGAGATTATATATTTGCCTTGCGCATTTCCATTTGAGATAAATGATGATGATCATGTCCGGCTCAGTTGGAATACCTCTTGTGGTTGCGCCTCGCTTGGTGTAGAATAGAAAATTTCTCCACCTACTCCATTATGGGAGAACCTCTCTCAAACATATCTTCATTTATACATTATCACCAAAGGAATGGCAAGATACAAGAATATGGTCTCTTCACAAGATGCTTTTGTTGAACTTTGCAATTCTCGACCTTAACGATGATCACCATTTGACATCATCACCCATGAGCTATATGAAATCTCCTTTTTGATAGGAGCAAATCCACATCTCTCCACCTACTTCATCTCTCTTCTTGGCACTTCTTCATCCCATGCCTGGGTAGAAGACCACTTTTTACAAGACATTGACAAGTGGGACCCCCTTTCAGGTCATTATTGTATCCCCCTTCGCAACCAACACATGCTCGATGCCAGCATAGCAGCTCCTTCTACTATCATCTTGCCACTGATAAATTTCCTCTAAAATGTGGTTGATTCAAAATTGAGTCTAAACTACAAATTTGTGATTTCAAATTTCAAAATACTGCGCGAAATTTTATAGTACCTTCCTAGGTATTGGAAAAATATAACCCAAATTTCAAGAGGTTTTCCCGAAGGAGATTCTCTCATTTAGATAATAAATAAGTATTTTTATTTGACTTTGAACTTGTTTTTTATTTCGAAAAGTTTAAATCATTCCATCACGTAGGGAAAAGCTCCAATCAAACTCTCCAGGAAGTTTACGAAGGGCATTCTAGGTACGTTGATTGAACAATAGATCACCACAAGAGGAATATTGTAAGTCTTACTCCCTCCGTTTCAAAATATTTGAATCAGATTTATCTAAATACGGATATATTGAGAGATGTTTAATATGTACATATATCCACATTTGCAAAGTTGAGCCATATATTTTGGAATGGATGGAGTACTTAGAGAGTAGCACGTAGCTATAACGGACAAATATCCGTTATAGTGGCTAACTGGTCTGTCTATTGTAAGTTGATACTCAATCAATGAAGCTTTGATTTAGTATACGAAATTGCTTCAAGGCGTAATTGTATGTATGCATAAAATGTTAACTTAAAAGTGTATGTGTGTATTGCAATCCATACGTTGTATGATGAGCACCTGTCACCAAATCCAAGCAGATCGGAGTCGGGGGAGAGGATGAGAAAATGCATGGATATATGTCCGTCATAACGCCTTTCCATTTCCACTCGAAACAGCTGCTTGTTTCCTTTAGAGATATATATGTCAGAGGTAGGCTGTATACTTGTTTGAGAATTATTTCCAAAATACGTTTACAGAAATTTCGTTCTGAACAATAAAATTGCGAGAGAAGCCTCCGAAACTTGGTGAAGTTCATCGATCAAATACTCCCTCTAATCGGCTGTAGCTAGCTGAGTCTGTGAGGACTAAGGGCGAGCCATCAGACTTATCTTCCTAGCTAGTAGTTTGTACTAGTTCCGTTCTACAGTATTTTGTAGGAGCATGCATGTGTCCGTGTCCTCTAGGTTCTAGAATCCTACTAGTGTGGTTGTATCAGTTACTATCAGTATCATGGTCTATTTAAACTATTATTATGTCATGAAAGATATTTTAGCAGAAATTGTCTCTCTGATGTATGTGCTTTAGTTTTGGGTACATGGCATGGATTTTTCTTTTTGAGTTTTGCATGATGCATATCATGAGTGGAGTATATTTTTCATAGCATGGTCTTCGTACGATTCCTTGCAATTTTGGGATTGCGGATACTTTCCAGCATACACATAGAATATATATCTACGAAAAATCCTTATTGGCGGCAAAAATAAATTTCAATGTATTTGTATTCGTAAAAAAAATTACCAAAAAATCACACATAAAGTTCGTTTCCCGGCTGGACGAGAATACCATGTAACCATACAACCTGCTAAAGAAGACGCCATACTTCATCTGAAGCAAAGAAGTCCAAGTCGGCCTTGAGCCCTTGACGATCTGAAGAAAGCTCTCTCCACGCTCGGCCCTGTGCTGGCGACACCCTTTGTTCAACTTAACTAATAAATTTACATAAAATAATTCAAACATATGTCTGATCTACTATTCTAATCTATAGTGCAGACTAAGTTAACGCAAGATTAAATGCACTTTTTTATATAAAATGCACCAAGTGACCAGCCATAAATTAAATATGACCCCTAAATCTTGTTAAAAGCACATGAGTTTAATACTTAATACAACCCAACCAAAACAAGGTCCTAAGAATGAGGTGAGGTCCTCGAAGCAACTAGAGGCAAGTATGTGTCCGTGAAGAGCTTCATAAGGAGCATGACCATCTCGTCCAGCAGCAGATGATCATTGGTCTTATTTCTACGAAAACATAAGAGTACTTTCATCCACATATGCTGCAATTTCTGCACCATTGACCGACGACGGCTTTAGATTATAACTACTATATAGGAATGTATAGTAATACAACCCTAGGTTGATAGAGAGAGTACAAATATGCTTTGGAAGCATATAGATTATTAGATGGTAATGAATGAACGACCGAGATAAGAGATAAAATGGTTTGGCAAAATTGAACGCCATACGAAAATCCATTAATATGTCAATTTTTAATAAATATATTTAGTATAAGTAGTTTGATTCATATATTGAAACATGGAGAAAAAATAAGTTCCTGCAAATTACATTGCATGTTAATAAGAATAAGTTACAACGGAAGTGAGTGAGAGAATGTAATGTGGAAATCTTGAAGAGAAAATTGCTAGTAATATGAGTCTACGTGGAAGCCTAAGTAGGCAACACATCACAAATCCATAAAGGAAAATTTGAATGCAAACCAGAGTGCCATTCATGCTTTGCTTTAGATTCTAGGAGAAATTTCCTCAAGTAGTCTATTGATGCAAGATATATCAAGAGATAATTTGAGTGGATTAAAGAAAAGAAAATAAGTTCTATATGACTTCGAATTAATCTTCTGTTTGCCACATAAAATATGATATTCATCTGTAACCTAATACATTTGACAAAATAAGGTTTCTACCTAAATCTGAGCATGTTTTCCCGGGACATTCTTTTCAGCTATAATTCATTTAATTGTTTTGAATTAAGCTGAATAATAATTGATCAGGAGTACAAATAGCTGACACGGAAAACAATAAAAAATGTAATTCTGGTCACGCAAATGCGCGGGAAAATCAGCTAGTTAACAAAGAAAAAATTATAAATAATTATCATCGTCATTATAGTTCCTCTACCATATTATACACTAAGAGCACAAAGTTAACAACTACTAGTATACGACCTTGGTGGTCGATGAAGCAATTAATCATATCCCCTACTACTAGTTCTTTTATTATCCCGATGTCTACATTTCCCACGGTTTCTTATTTTCTCGTCTTCCTCTCTCTCATAATCTACTTGTATTTGTCCACCTATTTGACATAGCAAGAGAGTGTTACTAGCGTGTGAAGTGAAATCGAATAATGGAGCTTTCTATTGATGAAGATAGAGTAGTATTTGAGGAATGCATTATTCACTTAAATAAAGGTTGGTGGAGTATATATTTCTGTCATGACATAAATGGCTAGAGTTTCCATGTTATATTTTGTAATAGTAGTTTTAATAACTCTATTTTTCGTAGATCTACACAACCAATCAGGTAAATTTCAAGTCCTCCGGCTGGTAACATATGTGTTGTATCCATGTGTAGTCTGACAAGCATTGTAGTCAAATGCAGGATAATTGATGACGATGTTGAACAACATAAATTTTAGACGATTGTTTTACTTGATTTCCAAAGGTTTTGTAGTTCATTAACCAACAGACAATAGAGTTCATGTACAACCAAGAAGGAAGGTTGTACATGTACACAACCACAAGCCATCTGTAGTGTCTCCTGCTCATGTTGCCAAGCGGATTAATTTTTTTGTACTCATACCAAGCCTGGTATTCCTTTGCTCTTTTCTGATTTTTGGATCTCTAGCGTTGACCGTCTTTCAGTAGAAAGCATCGACTGCGTGCCGGAGTACATCATATTTTTTTCTCTACTCGTCACGCCAAATTATCAACTTCGTTTTCTTGTTACCAAACAAACGCTTCAGACGAGAAAGTATTGAAATATACCATACAACCTTTGCGGAAGCACCATCTAGTTTGGGTGTGACTTTATTCTTCTCTATCACATCATTATCATTACCATCAACGCCACCAACATTCATCCTCATCATCCTTTTAAGGCCACTTGAATCGGGGTGTTTTTCATGTCAGACATTTATGTAGGCCATTGTGCTCTTTGTAGTAAATGATGAGTGGCTAGAGCATGAATGGTAGATCTCTACACCCAATGCAAGAGGTACATACAATACTCTTGGATATGTAAATTATTGTAGGTAACTATACATTAGGAAATGCTTTATTGTGGTACTCACGACTGTTTCAATCTTCTTTTCAACCAACTCTACAAATCCTCCATCTTTATGAACTCGAGTGTGGACGAAAGACACGTGTACCCATCGCCGCAGCCAGGATACAAAGGAGTTCTTAATTAAGTCCTCAACCAATTGTGCAAACTTGTCGGCTTCTTTCGCATTACTAGCACTTGGAGCCCACTTTTCATATGATATGCAACAAACCGTCAGTGCCAACCTCCATGTCTTGCGTCGACTCATCCTGGTCAGATTTAGAACTGCTGACTTGATCATCCCATTCAACATATTCAGTAGCAGCAACTTCCGCGTCCTCAATGTGAGATGTCTAACGAGCATAACCATCTATGAAAACTTTAGTGAGAAAATGCAACTACAACATACCAATCTCGGAGTAGCTTCTTGTGTTGCCACTTTTCGTCAATGGAAAACACATGTTTTCCATTTTATTCCTCCTCTTATGTTCTTCCGCGACCGCGAAAACCCTTGAGGAAAGTATCCGTCCTCCTCTACATGTACATCCTACTTCTATAGTCATCAATCCGTACGAGACAAACATTTTGTTTTGCCTTTTCTTTTAGGTCATTCATTCAGTGTACACCAACAACGCAAAAAACAAGTATAAATACACATGTTCCATGGCTAAGCGAGTATATACCTTTGGAGATAGCCGTGTCGGAGAGGAGGACATTGATAGGTACTCGTCAATGTCCAAGTTGGAGGAGGAGGGAGGACAAACTAGACCAACATTCCAGATCTAGACCCTAGATTAGTAGAGGGATGACAATGCTGCCTAGCCTAGGGAAGGATATATATATATAGGGAACAAAATATTGACTAGAACTTGCTGGACGATAGACATTAGTGACACCACCCAGAGTTCGAGAGAAAAAAAACCCCGGCCTGAGTGTTCGAGAGAAAAAAATCTATGACGGGCATCCACAAGGTGGCGATTAGAGAATCGTTCATCGGTGCTAGATCACCCCAACGTCCGATGGTTCAGAAGTGTACGGAAACTGAAAGGTAGCCCGTCTGGGATGATGGCTGGCTAGAGATGGTATATATATGCCCGCGTGGCTCATGGCAACACTGACTGGTCTTATTAAAGTCTGTCATTGATAGTACACACTACTGACATGCGCCTCTTCTGATTGGCGGCTCTATTGACCCTGCATGAAATAGATGACCTTTTGGAACCAAATCCGTGGTCTCTTGAGGACATCACTGACATGTAATGCATCCTCTCATAGTGATCAGCGACGAGGGTTCAGCGAGATGCTATTCTGAAGTAGTGATCTCAAGTTGATGTCATGCATCCTCTCATGGGTTATATGAAATCCTCCTTTTTATGCAACTCATATACCAAGCATACACTATATGAGTTAGTTCAGAAAGAGTATTGACGATTGCTTAAATTACCTAAGCAGTAGATTACCATGTAATACATGATGAATCTCATTCTTGAACTTTTTTGTTGCTCAACCTTTATGTTCTTCTTTATGAGCTATCATGATATTTTGAGATACACAATGAAGAATTACTTGCTTCAGGAGTTGACTAACCATGACTCAACTCAGGAGCTCACCATGACCATACTTGTAGCCATATCTCAAATTGTTATTTTCTATCCATTCTCTCAAGTATTACCTTCATGGACCGACTCACAAGCCCAATCATAACTGCCTTTAAGTTACTCCAATGAACTCCATCTTCCAAGTAAAATATATACTAATGAATAAGTGCATGGAAAAAGTTGGGTTGAATTAAAAATTCACATGTGGAAATAAATTTATTCGAAAGAAACACAATTGATTCAATTTATACTATTAGAAATTATGTTACCCTATTAGCATTATGGTTGGTTTTAAGTACACAACCAAAAACATATGAGATGTGCTTAGACTTTCTCAGCTTGGCAATAGTAATTTTTTTACCATATCTCATCGGTCCATTTCCACCCCCTTCTTCTTCCTATTCAACGATGTGATAGCCTCTCTAGACTGCATGTTTATATCCACCAGTGGGGTCCGAAGATGTGAAGACTAAAACACTTGTGACAATCATGTCGACATCTCCAACATCGGCATTGTGAGACGACTTATTGTATCTTCGCAACCCTAACATATAAAATGCTATGTGAGATAAAAAAAATTATCGACCATGTGAGACAACTTATGTTACATTACGATTTTAATGATGTTATGGAATCTGCAAAAGGTTGTACTTCAACCTACCTTTGATTCGGTTAGAAACAGATTTGTGTAATCGTGTGAGAGTCCAAAAGAAACTCTACCCTATTTTCGGGAAACCCTAGTTGTATGTACTAAAATCTCTGGCGGTACATAAATCCACGACCCTCGGCTCGGTGAGAAACCCCACCCCAAATCAAATCGCCGGAACCCGAGCGAGAAACAGAGTCGATCGCCCGAGACGAATGTCCGCCATGGAGACCGACCAGCCCGACGCGCCGCCGCCGGCCGCGCCCGCCCCCGCCGCCGCGAGGGCTCCTCCGCCGCCGGGCCCTCCTCCTCCCGCAAGCCCACCAAGCGCTTCGAGATCAAGAAGTGGAACGCCGTCGCCCTCTGGGCATGGGGTAATCGCGCAATCCGACTGCCCACACCTCCCGTCAATCCCTAACCCTAGTTTTAGATCCCCTCTGACGCTCCCTCGGTTTCGTTCCGTGCAGATATCGTGGTCGACAACTGCGCCATCTGCCGCAACCACATCATGGATCTATGTAAGCTCGGTTCCTTCTCTAGATACTGTTTTGGGGTGGCGATCTATGATTAGGGTTTCATCGATTTGACATGTGTGTATTTGTGGCCTACAGGCATCGAGTGCCAGGCGAACCAAGCCAGCGCCACCAGCGAGGAGTGCACTGTCGCCTGGGGTACGGTTCCGGCCACTCTAATCTCATCTGTCCCCTGTTTTTTCTTTGTTATGCTTGGTGTGCTAAATTTATCTGCGTGTGTTAAATCGTTATGAGCTTCGTATCGCACTGTTTGCTCTGTTAAAGATGCTTGTATTATAGTTGTGGATGTTAGGCGTTGGTTTTTGACAGCTGTAGATACATCTACATAGCACTAATTAATGCACAATAAAAGGGGTTGCCTATAGTGCTACCGCCTATGGTGCCACGCGCTGCAGCGGCAACGTGCACATGATGTTTAGCATACACAAATCACTAAGGTGCTCGGCGGCGCGTCCTTAAGCAACATAAAATCCCTGAGCAACTATAAAGATGAAGTAGATAAATTTCTCACAGATTGCTAGATGATGTGGCTGTGTCCTGTCCTTAAGCAACATATTGATACATGGCCACTGCAAGCATATCGTATTTCCATGCCATCAAATATGATTTTATAATTGTATAGCTCTTCTTATAAAGAGATGATGTATGCACGTCATTCAGTTCAACGAACACAATTTCCATCTATACTCACCTTTTCTGGTGCAAACTGATACTTCAGTATTCGACCATTATGTTCGAGCCCTGGTGGTTGGTATCCACAGGAGGGTACTTCTACTTTTCACATGAGGCGATGTGCGGCACCCTCAAAATAGACTGACTAATCTCAAATAAAATATTTTTTCTACGATGGTACATATTTTGGGACCTACTGGGGACTTTACCAGTGGTGCTGTGGCCTTCTAATTTTCACGAAATTTGCCGGTATTAGTACGCTAATTGATATTTAGCCTCTGACAGTGGGTTAGTGGTGTTCTTGGTGAAACATGATTGCACCTCTGCTTTGCTCAAGTGACGGATGTTTAGCACTTCAGTTTCTGATTGAGCTTGTTACATTAAGTTGTGCACTCCCTTATGGAAAACGAAATGTAGGATACCAGGCAGCAAAAGTGGAAAGCGGACATGATGCTAAATTGCATGTTAATCTGCTGAAAAGAAAAACCCACTTAGCAGTAAATACAAAATAATCATGATTCCAGTATGAACCTGTTATGTAAGCTTGCTTAAGTACCAGGCTTGCATCCTAAACTATTATGTGATCGTTAACAATAGGTAGAACCTAATCTAGACAAACTGGTACAGTATGATCTTCCTGAATTATGCTACTTATAGTAATGTTTTGTACGCCGTATCCGGTCGTATCCATGTTCCTCTTTGTGTAACTTGCCTTATCTACCCTGCAATTATCTTTAGCCGTATGTTAGTACTTCAATAATAGAAATTAAGTTTACTCATCTGTACAATTGGAGACTGTAATTACTGTTAGTGGATTGAGAGATAAGAAAAACACAAGGTGGTTGTACACTAGCACTACTGGCTCCAGAATATGCTTTTCATCATCGGGATTCTAAAGATGCCATATGTTTGCCCTTGACAAATTAGTAGACCTTGATGACTGTCTCTCCCCTCACTGATGGACCGAGATTCAATTTTTCCGAGGCCTATATCTAATTATTTAATGGTTATTACAAGACATGAACAGGAGTAGGCCTAGAATATAAATATAGCAGGATGTCCTGATTGAGCAGTTAATTTGGGGCTGTGGTTAAGTGGAATGTTTGTATTTGAGTCTTCAACTCCTAGAGTTTATTATTTTAGACAAGTGTAATTATGCTAGTTATTGAGGTTAATCGTCTCTTTGTACTTTTACTGTAATCGATATATACAAACTCTATTTGTTGTAAACTGAATTTCACCTAGCAAAATCTGGGGTTTTAGCTTCACTCGAATTAACATGATGTTCTCTTGTGTACTTCAGGTGTCTGTAATCATGCTTTTCACTTCCACTGCATCAGCAGGTGGCTCAAGACTCGCCAAGTGTGCCCATTAGGTAACTGCAATTCCTGTGTATAGTTTTCCCCTCTTGTAAGCTCATTTTCATGGCATCTGCATACTGACCAACATATCCTTTTCGTTCTACCTTGCAGACAACAGCGAATGGGAGTTCCAGAAATATGGCCACTAGACCACCCTCTGCTTCTCGGTGGCATGCTTCTTGACTACTGCCGCACCGGAACCTCATGCCTATCTTCTTATGTCGAACATCGCTATCTTCAGCTATTTTAGAACATTTGCATCTTCATTCATCGTTATCAACGTTCTGCACTTTGTGTGATGATTTTGTATAAAGGATTTTTGTATTTGACAGTTAATGCTACCATATTAAGTGATTTCCCGAATTGCCTGTGCTGTGGTACCACTTATGAGGTCGGTCCATCTGGATCATTATACTATCTTTCTGGGCTTGTTAGGATAAGGAATCTTGCTCTGGAATGTTGTGTCCGTGGGTCAGTTATCTTTTTTAGTAGATATGTTTAGTGTGGTATTATTATGGAAGGTATCAGATTCTGGTGATTGCTTTTGATGTGTTAGAAAAAGTTGTATGGCTTCTCCTGGAATTCAGTTGGAATGTCTGAGGGCGGTTGTATGCATCTTTTTGTCGGTGATTAGATTACGCAAGTGTCGGTGCTTTATCTTCGTTACAATCTTGTTAAGTGATGTGAATAATGACGTGGAGAGCAGAATGGAAGGTCTCATTCTTGACAAGCTAGGTTCATGCTTTTTCTTGAGAATGACCTTGGTTCATGCTTCAGATGGCTGCAGATCGACAAAAATTCACTTATGTATTCCAAACTGCAAGGATTTGTTTGATTCTTACCTAAACCTTCAATTCTTTTTTTTGTTTGATCCATCAAAATTACTCACGATTTATTCATGCAAAGACATGATTTACATTTAGGAAGGCAACCTATGTGTACCCTGTTGATAAATCGTGATCTAAGCTTCCCAATGGCCCATTTTTTTTACCAAAGGCCCTGGGAGTAATGTACATCATCTGTTCCTGAGTGACCTGCTCCAAACAGGGGACCTTATGCAAGCACAGGGCTCCGGCCAGAGGCTGGCTGTAGGCTGGCTGTGAACCTCCTCGCCCACTGGTCATAATGTACGATCTCCTCAAGTGATGGGCTTGTCACCAGCTCGTTGCGATGAGCGTCGCATGTCAGCTCCACCACCTTGAAGATGTCCAGGTAGCTGATCCTGCAAAGACAATAGAGGGAGAGGGATGATGACTTGTTTTTAAGTTATACATGTTTGTAACAGTTCAGATATCACGCGGCTAAAGTGCGTGTTTGGAAAGAAATAGAACCGGGGAGAAAAACAGAACATCGTCTCTTTAAGATCTAAATTTTATAGCATTTTGCTACTATTTTAAACTGAAGAAATGCTGTTAGTCATATACGATGTTTTCAGGCAGAAAAGATCATGTCTGTTTGACAGCAGTGGTACCGGGAACCAGTATGGCTACAGTGTGGCATACGCAACAACAGGCAGGCCCTACTTAAGCTACACTATGTCAATCGGTTATGAAATCAAGATTCCGCGGAGTACTATAATCCAGAACGTATAGGTTATGGCTACAGTGTGGCATACGCAACAACAGGCAGGCCCTACTTAAGCTACACTAACATGGCATCCACTACGCAATGCTTTGTCTATAAAAGCGAAAAGTGAATGAGATGATAACACGTAGAAAGAATCATACTTTTCGTCGATGAATAGCTCCACCGCCTTCTCGTTAGCAGCACTCAGAACTCCTGTCATGGTGCCCCCAGCTCGACCAGCTGCGTACGCAAGTTCCACTGATGGATATTTCACATGGTCGGGAGCTTTGAATGTCAGCGAGCCCAGCCTACATTATCCAATTACAATCACCCATTAGGTAAGTCTGAAATTCTAAGAGGTTATTCTTGAACAAATATACAGTTAGGGGAAGTGCTTGTACTTGCAAAGATCTAGCCGGGGCCAGGTGACCTCAGAGCAATAGACTCTGTCTGGCCAAGATAAGGTGTATAGGATTGGTAACCGCATATCTGGCCATCCCAGCTGAGCCAGGACAGATGAATCCTGAGAAATAGAACTTCATGAATACTTAATGTCTTCAAGATAACATTAAGCCTTACAAATTATAATGGAAACAATTTAGCACATAAAAATATGAATGAACATAGACCTCAGATTCTGCTTAGATGGTCCAAGCCAGTAAAACAGTATTAGAAAGAAAGCGAGAATAAAGAATAGGCATGGTATCACGATTTTGGGTGCATGTGTTAGTGTCTTCATGAATATGCTTCTTACTAAAAAAGAGATAACCATGGGGTTGGACGTACCTGGGTTTCGATCATAGAGTGTATGATAGACTGTGGGTGAATCACAATCTCAATGTCATCATATTCAGCACCAAATAAATAGTGTGCTTCAATTACTTCTAATCCCTGCAAGAATCAAGTTGTCGTTATAGTGCTTAAAACAAATACACAGAAAAAGTGAACTTCAAAATAAAAATCGAGGAAACTTCTAAGCACCTTGTTGAACAAAGTAGCAGAATCTACTGTGATTTTCTTCCCCATACTCCAGTTTGGGTGCTTTAAAGCATCCGCGACTTTTACGTCTTTCAGCTTCTCAACTGGCCAGTCCCTGACATCATCAAATGGGTATAAGATGGGAGTTTCATGCTTCCAGAAGGGAAACATATATAATACATATGACAATGGACTTTACCTGAAAGCCCCACCAGATGCAGTGAGAATAACGCGGCGAAGTGATCCTTCAGACAAGCCTTGTATACACTAGGATAGGAGCACAGAAAACTTAAATTCAACATATGAAAGTTACAAAAAATAAACCACATAATATAAAGTGTACCGACACATTTTTTAGAAGTTTCACAGATAAAACCATCATTGTGTTAAGAGTTTGTTTCAACCCACTAAGCCTAACTATCCCAACCTTATATACACCAAAATTGCATCAGGGTGGAAAATAGTAATGATCAATTAATTTATGGTATGTACCTGAAATATTGCAGAGTGCTCAGAATCAGCAGGAAGAATCTTCACATTGTGTTTATGTGCAAGAGGAAGCACAAAAGGACCACCAGCAATAAGCGTCTCTTTATTTGCCAATGCTATATCTTTCCCAGCCTCAATTGCTGCAACCGTAGGCTGACAAAATATGTAGTAAATCCAATGCAGTCAATAAGTTGGCATACATAGTAACTTCAGAAAGCATGTACTTTTGATTTGTCTACATCTAATTTACTTAGATGCAACCAAAGTGGAGGAGCAAAGATGCAAGAATAACAAGATAAGGTAGTGTTTCACAGAAATGCGAAGATAAGATAAGATATTTAGCAGTCTGAAAGTAGCACCACTGAGGCAGCATGATGGGCATACTGATATGCAGTATCATAAAAGGAGCCATGGACCAAGGTTCTAAAATAGTAACAATAGGGTATTGGTTACACCACTCTGGCACTATCGATTAGGTTGTTGCATATCTAATCTCATCATACATAAAACTACTTAAAAGAAAGGACAAAAAATGCAATATAGAAATTACCTTCAATCCTGCACAGCCTACTATGCCGGTAACAACTGTAACTGCGTCTGGGTGGCGAGCGACCTATTATTGAAGGAATATTTGTGAAATTTAGTGCAAACCATTAATTCCTTACAAGCTTACACATACTGGATCATAATTATTGTCTTACCTCTATGACACCTTGCTCCCCAGGAATAATTTCTGGCATCTCATCACAATCAGCTAAGGCTTCCTTTAGTTCATTAAGTAATGACTCATTTCGTACAGCAACCAGCTTTGGTTTGAACCTTTTCACCTGTTAAATTCGACAGTAACTTGCATCCAGTTAATACAACTACTAACTGCATATTAAGTTTCTATTACAAATTTGAAAAAGGGTGAGAAGTAATAATACCACAAGGTAATTTTACCTGATCAGCTAGAAGAGTCACATTGGAGCCAGCAGCAAGAGCAACAACTCTGAATTTGTCAGGATTCTCCGCAACTATGTCCAATGTCTTTCAGTTATGCAAACAAAATTGGAAAACTGTTACCAGTAGATAAACATGGAAACCAACCCAACCATATCTTCGCACACATCCACCAACTTCAGCAAAAGCTCAACGTGCGTCTATATCTTAGCTCATTACCTGTGTCCCTATGGAACCAGTTGAACCAACAATTGAGATTGGCTTCGGGCCATCCCAAGACTTCCTCCCAGGTTCAGCAACAGCTCTACCGGGCCAGGCCGGCGGTGGGCCCTGCAGCTGCATTGAACAGCAAGTCCTTCTCGCTGAAACTGCTCTCTTGTCCCTCCTTTGAAATGTGAAGTCCACTACAATGAGCACAGGTCAAATTAAATTTAGAAAATAACACCACTAACAAAAGTTTGACTAGAAAACAATGGGCTGTTGCACTCTATCTTGACCATTTATGCCCTGTGTGGGCACACTTCCTGTTAGCCTAGAAGCAAAGCCACAGGCAGCAGTGCAAATTCCTGCCCTGAATAATATCATATCGGTAGAAAGTAGAGGTGAAATGGAATCCAGGCAGAAGCAGAATATATTCCAGGGACATTAGTAGATATTCCCCAGAGCCCGAAGTAGCAAACGGCAAGATGAGGCCCAGATAGCTTAGAATTTGATGCAGCCAGTTGATTGCAAAAGGGGCGACTCTGGACAGGTAGGTGTTACTGTTGCCAACTGCCGAGAAAAAGGTTTGCATCGAATTCCGAAGTTTTTGTGCTTTTTTTATCTCCATGGAAGGAAGTAACTCTACTAACTTTTCTACGGGGACCGGGCAAATCCTGCCTTTTAAAACATGTCCAAATCAAAACGGTTAAGAGGGCGTGCAACTTTACAATGACTATATTCTTCAGATCCCATGCACTGTGAAAACGAACAGCAGTCAAGGGAGACAGTTTGGAGACAATCTTTTTTTATCCTAATAATTGCTAGCCCAATTCAGTTCTCCAAAAAGTGGCATGAATCCTTCGAATGGATGTAATAATCGTCATCTGCAACAAGTGTCTCATCATCTTTGCATCATCATTCAAGAAAGCGCAAGCCTAACGAGTGTGCAATCACCTCGTAACTGACGATTGCTTAATACCAAGTATTCTAATATACACTTTTGAAAGAAAAAGCTGCATGTCTAGCAATAAATTCAGTACAGAAATAATATCCAGGACGCCATCAGAATGGCAGGAGATTAGCAAGAACAGCAAACTCCCACCGGCAACAGGGAATTCGGAAAGCAACAAGAAACGCTTAACGCTGTTACACGAAAGAACAAGAAAAAAAAACAGAGTCCACTCGAAAGAGGAAACTAAAGATCCAACCTTTGTGGTGGCGGAAGGCTCCCCTGCTGCCGGAGTCGAGGAAGGAGGATGCTCCGGCGAGCTCCCCGGGGAAGGAGGCCTTGAGCGCCATCGCCACCGCCGTAGAGCCCTTTTCGTTCGTTCGCCGGAGACAATGGCCGTTGAGCGAGAGGGATGTGCGGGGGAGAGGTGGAGAGGAGAGATGGATAGTGGAGGTGGAGGTGGGAGATGATGAGTTATATAATCAGGGTGGGAAAATTGTGTGGAGATAAGACGGGGAGGGCATCTGAGCCTCCTATGGACGGCAGTGCCACCGGCCGATGCTCTCCCCTGCTCTGCTCAGTTGAGAGTTCTGTTTAATTGCAGAGCCGGGACGGCCACGTCAGCGGTGGTGGAGCTTGGCGCACAGCGACTGCCGGTGGAGGTTAGTGCCAGGGATCCGGCCGTCCACGTCATCATCATCATGTTTTAAGTGTTTAAAGCACGGTTGCTCTCGCAGAGCAGCTGATCTCTGTACAGATGTCCCACATACACAAACACACGTGCGCACTCCATGTCGGATCCGGTGGACTTTGATAAACTCATTACATCAATTCGTCTTTTATTTTCATTTTCATCTCTACTATTTTCTTTGACGTCGTAGCCGGTATTGTTTAAAATCAAGCTCTGTTATCATGAAAAGCAGAAGAGATGTCTTAGGTGGTACCTTCAAGAAGGAATCGTGTCACGTGTGCCGATGTTGTGAAGTCGAGCAGAAGGCCGGTCTTGGGATTTTCACACCTTCGATCCTCATCGATGGAAGACATGTCCATTTAAAGTTATGACCAGACAGGGTCATCACAATCTTGCCGACCCATCGATCACATCCTTGAGCCGCCGCCTCGGCATCCACCACCATAGCCCCCACCTGTCGGAACTGAGGTCACCATTGAGCCGCCCACCCCGGCTGTAGGCTAATGTGGCCGTCGTGGCCCATTCACCAAATGGGAGCCTACCGAAAACTGAATTTCAATAGCACACCCCTGCTCAGTCGCCACGATCTCTCTGTGCCAGCACTAAACAAATGTCTCTGCCAGTAGAGCGGGTCTGACCTTGACCCGTGAAGCCTTACTCTGTCACATCACTGATGCTGACAACGAGACCCTATAAGAAGAACAATTTCGTCACCTCTGATGGTGAGGGAAATGGGAGGCTCCTGGTGGCTGGATTTGGGCACTCTAGTGCGGCCGTTGGAGCCGCATGGAGCGAGTTCATTTTCTCACGCATTTCCAATGTGATGCTTAACATGTGGTGGAATTCAAAGTTATAGTTTGTTTCATCGTCGATAAAACAATATGTCCCGGCTAGCGAGTGGCGTTGTTGTGGTAGGTCTAGTTCTAGCAAAAGGCGGGCAAGGGTGGCCTAATTTGGGACATTGACCGTTATGATCTTGAAAAGCGGCGGACTGGTGAGATCATGCATGGCTCTAGTGTTAGATTTTAATCCAATTTTTATTGTAATTGTTTAAAAACAACCAACTGATAATCGCTCTGGACTATACGCCATCGAAACATGCATTGATCATAGGCTACCCTCCATACCTGATACACTTCTTCCCTCTCCTCTAATTGCTCGTACCATCACGGTCTCCCCTCTTCCCCCTCACAAGAACCTCCCGGATATCGCTCTCCTCCTTGCACCCCACAAGCGTCCTCCTCACATTATTTTTCTTGGGACGCCCATCATTTGCTCTAGATGTTGATCTTGCCATAGATGATCTGGTGGAGCTCGAGGTTGCACCACCAAACTCCGGAGACGTCAGGGACTGTACGTGAGGAATGGGTGAGGGATAGCCAGATCTAGGATTCAATGGAGTCTGGCGGGCCGTATTCGTTGCCTCGAGGCACCGAGATCAGTGTCCTAATAAGAAGGCTCCATCGACGGCTGCTTTTTCAAAAAAGAAAAGAAAAATCAACTGGCTAACATCTAGCGCAGCACTTTTTATTAACTACTATTTTCTTCTGCTCAATGATGAATCAAATCTCATGCTGTTTGCTCGAAAATCGAGACAATTTACAAAGGCTAATTCTCTCTATTGCATTGACGTCTACGCGCGGTGGTTTTCAAGCTCACAACGGATGTCACTTCGTGACCATGTTGTGACTACTCGTATTCACATGTTTGAAATTCCTACCATGCATAAATTCAAGGTCACAAGCATGTCTCTTGAACTGAGAAATACCCTAGACGAGCACACATGGCCTGGTTGAGTGTCAACATGGTCACGAGCTGGAAAAACCGCTGCCGCTCTGCCAGTTACTACACGTCTCTGTCAGTTACTCGGTCGCATCTACGAACAGTGCCAGAGTGGTACTACTGAGTTAAACAGATGTATAACTAGCCTCGCAGCCGTAATCCATGTCTAAAAGCATGGAGCCACAGAGTTAATCTTGGCTTTCTCCAATCAAGCGAAAGCCGTAGTCCTGTATCACTACAGGAAAAGAAATAGTTGCCGACGGCTTGTTATTGGGCCCGTCGGCATATAGTTTGTCTGCCGACGTATTTGTTTGTCAATGGTTAAAGAAAACCGTCGGCACTAAGTATATGCCGACGGCATTTTGTGCCGAGGGAGAATAAGACGGCGGCCAGAAATTGCCGACGGTTTTGGCCGTCGGCAACTATATGTTTTTTGTGAGACAAGGTTAGGGTCAAACCTTTTGAAATCTAAACTACTAATGTATTTATAATATTTTCGTAGGTTACTTAAACACTGACAATATATTTTTCTCACTACTTTGACGATATGTCAAATTTGAAATTTTATAAATAGACTATAAGCACATAAATTAACGGTCAAAGGTTTGATGTAAATATCCAAAATAATCGCAAGTACGGGTGTGAATAGATTCTCAATTGCTTCACGTGTTCAATTCCCGAAAATCCATTCGCTTACCCTGTGAATGGTGGTGTTGTTCGCAGGACTTGCTGCAAATTCGCATGCTTGATGAGGAGGTAACCGGTCGGATGCCATGGTGCCGAGAAGGAGGCCACTAGCCCACGACCCTGTGCCAGCAGTAGGTTGCCGATCTTTAGCATGCAGCGATGGACCGATGGTCCTATAAGTATGATGTTATCCCTTGCCGTAGCCTAATTAATTCCACACTACTCCACTTGACAAGTCTGAAGTAGTTCTACTGAAAGCTTAGTGGTGTGGGAGATAGCAACCAACCTTCACGTAATGAACGTCGTGGCAGAGCATGATCAGCCAGTTACTGGGGTGAAGACTCTTGCGATGTCCAAGACGGCGCCACATGCAAGTGACTAAGATCAAGGGAATCAGATAGGAATTGCTTCATAGAACACAACACCCAAGAGATCTTCCTTTGTTCCCATTGCCTCCTAATTCCATGTTTTTAGTTCTTTTTTCGGCCTCTCTCTCTCTTCATCTTTGTGTGTTTCTTTCACCTCCTCGATGTAGTGAGCTAATGGCACAACGTATAAGAAGTAGAAGTGGGATAATAGTTTGTTATATATTTAGACGAAGGCAGGATGACATATATATAGATAGAGAACAAAGCATTATTCGCACAAGTGAAGGCTGGTGAAGCATTCATTATAAATCATTAAATTGAGTTGCAATACTGGTGTGTACGTAATTAATATTCACTGCCGCAAAACTTCTCATTCAATATAGAGATCATACACGGATGACAAAAGGTTCCTTTACTATGCCATATCCCAAGCCTTTCTAGGAAACGTGGGTATATCATATTATCATGTATGGGTCATATTTGAAGCCTCTTGCATCTTATACGCCTCTTGCGTCTTATACGTTGCAAGAAGAGCCAGCCACGAGCTGGAAGACCCGCTGCCGCTCTACCAGTTATTTTTTTCATTCACAAAAGGATGTCTCAATCTAGCTCAAATTTACATGTATCTACACACTAAATCATGTCTAGATACATGTAAATTTGAGTTAGGTTGAGACATCCTTTTATGAATGGAGGGAGTACTACGTCTCTATATCAGTTACACGGCCGCCCTTGTTTTCATGTGCTCATTGTTGTGGCTCACATTTGGAGTCGCACTACCGAGTAAAAAAGATGTATAACTAACCTCGTAGCTGTAATCCCTGTCTAAAAAGCACACACCACGAGAATAGAGCCACGGAGTTGATCTTCGTTTTGTCCGGTCAAACGAAAGCTGGCATCCTGTCTCGTGAGACAAGGCTAGGGTCAATATATTGAAATCTTAACTACTTATGTATTTACATATTTAGTAGGGCACTTAAACACCAACTTTATAAATTTTCTCACATATACACTACAATATATAAATTTTTAATTTGCTCCATCTCAAAAGCAACCTTTGTAGACATAGTCTTTCTAATGAGAAAAAGATGCCATTCTAGCTCGTAAGACAAGGCTAGGGTCAACATTTTGAAATCTTAATGAATGTACTTACAAATATTCAGGTAGGGTATTTCAAAAGTTAAAAAAAAATACTTCCTTCGTTCCTTGTTATAAGGTGTATAGTTTTTTTTTGAAAAGTCAGACTTGAGTATCTTTGACCATGATTTCAGAAAAATTATCAATATTTAAAATACTAAGAAAATAAAATATGAAAATATATTTCATGATAAATCTAAGATACTGATTTGATATTGTAATTGCTAATAATATTTTCTAAAATATTGGTCAAACATAGTCAAGTTTGACTTTACAGGAAAAACATACACCCTATAATAAGGAACTAAGGGAGTATAATTTTTCTCACGAATACTTTGACAATATACCTTTTTTCTTTCTAATTTTACAAATAGACAAGAATCATGCAAATTAGTGCTCAATGTTTCATGTAAATATCCAAAATAATGACTGCATAAGTCCTGGTCTGAAGAGATTCTCAATTTCTTCTTCCATGTTTAAGTCTCGAAGTTTTATTCGCTCATGCTTGGCGAGTGGCGTTTTTTTTTTTGAGGGGCATAACGGGGGGCGATCACCCATCTGAACCATTTTTTTTTGTTAGAGGGCATTAGGGAGGCATACCACGAGCTGAGAATTTGGGGGAGGGGGGAGGGGGGATGAAGTTGCACGCGCACAAGCGCGGAGGGCTAATCCATGGATTCACACGAAGACCAGCGGGAGTCTAATGACAGAAGACAGGGGCGCGCACCATCCACAAACGCAGGTGGTCGACCAGGAGCAGATCTTCCTTTGTTCCCATTGCCTCCTATTTCCATGTCTTTTAATCTCTTTTGGCCTCTCTCTCTCTCTCTCTCTCTCTCTCTCTCTCTCTCTCTCTCTCTCTCATCTTTGTGTGTGTTTTTCACCTCCTCGATGTACTGAGCAAATGGCGCAACGATAAAAAGTATGAGTGGGACAATAGTTTATTATATATGTAGACGAAAACGGGATGGCATATATGTAGAGGGAACAAACCATTATTCGCACAAGTGAAGGCTGGTGAAGCATTCATTTTTTAATAAAAAAATGGAGTTGCAGTGATGGTGTGTAGTACGTAATTAATATTTTTTTTGTGTGGAAAGGATCCCACACTTATATTCAGGAAACTTAGCGCAAATTACAACCAGGTCCAACAAAGAAAAGAAATTACAAAAAGACCCTGTAAAAGCACAAAGCCCCCTGAGCACCCTGAAAGAATCACGATCGGATCCACCGCCGCGCTCCCGAGAAACCTAGTTCACCGCCGCAAAACTTCTCATTCAAGATAGACATCATAGACGGCTGACAAAAAGTTCCTTTATTATGCCATATCCCAAGCCTTTCTAGGGAACGTGGGTATATCATTTGAGTCGTGTGTAGGGCTTGGTGCTACCATGGGATTGGCGAGGAGGTGCCAGCGGGTTGTCTATCTTAAGCGTGCAATGATAGACTGGTGCATTCACCGGAGGAAGATGAAAATCATTAGGTCGGAGAAGGCCGGGATGAAGGTGGATGCAGTGTGAGATGGGAGCAGTTTCCGGGCAGCATGTCAAGGTCACGCCCTTGACGTACGGCGGTACGAAGATTAGTGATTTATGGATTTCTTATACTGCACACGTTGTGTTTTAATATACCCTAAGCCTATGTGTTTTGCTGGAAACACAACTACGATATGCTGCAACAAATTTGTCTGTAATGCTGCAAATGCCACATCTGTAAACCTTTATTCATGGAATGCTATGACATTCTTGACATGCTCTCGCCAATATCCAGCTGACATCGGACAGGGAGGATGTGCTGGTTTGGGGCTAGACAAATTACAGGACTTGCACGTCCAAATCTACATACAACGCCTTCTTTACCAGTACGATGATGGGGGAGGGTGCTGCCGAAATCTGGAGATCTCGCCCCCCCTACAGCTGCAAGTTCTTTGCGTGGCTTGCATTGAAGAACCGGTGCTAGACTTCAGATAGGCTCCAAAGACGTGGGCTTCCACACCCGGCAATCCAGCATCTCCTGCTAGGCTGCGTGGTCGCGCGCGAGGTGTGGGCATGGGCTCTCCGACACTGGCGAAAGCCAGATTGGCTCCCTACGATGAATTCAGAGGTGCTACAGTGGTCGACGTCGAGATCGTGCCCTCGAGGCGTTCAACAAGACTTGTGGACTGCGATCATCCTCGTTTTCTGGTGCATCCGGGGGCGGTGCCAGCGTCGGCAACCATCAAGGCTAAGATGAAGGAGGAGTACGGAAGGTGGCGATTAGAAAAGTTATTAAGTAGTGACACGTTTGGCTTTCGCAGCCGCTAGTTCGAGCTCGGTTGTTTTTTGTACGAGATTAGGAATTGCTAGTTCGAGCGGAACTGTCACCTCCTGTTGATAGCAAAACTAGGCAGCGTTGTAGACGTCTTTCTTGGCGCCCCTTCTATGTGATCAATACACATTGCAGGGTTTGTTCTCGAAATAGTTATGACATTCTTGGCACGCGTTTTGACTTTTGACATACAACAGGGAAAATGTTTGAGGATGTTGCAATTGTACATGCATGTAAAATAACGTGCACGGGGTTATGGTGTAAAAGTCGGACAGTTCAGATTCACTATCTCAAGTAAAATCTAAAGCTTACTCCACGTACGGTTTGATATTTCCATTTGCAACCGGCTAACATCTAGCGCAGCCCTTTTTATTATCTGTTCTGCTGAACGATGAATCAAAGCTCATGTTGTTTGCTCGATAAACGACACAAATGCTTACGGGTGTCCACGAGTTTGAATATGCCGTTGGAAATTCTAGGCCATAACATGTGCCTCGAACAGGTAGACCCTAAACTAGTGAAACATAACTTTGTTTCAGTCCACGAGAAAATAGTACTATACGCAGCAAAAAGTGCCGCGAATTGAAAATACCCTGCCGCTCTGCACGTTTCCGTCCGTTACCCTGTTTTGCTCTCCTATTGTCGTCACTCACATCTGGAGTAGTTACTACCTGTAAAACAGATGAGTAAACTAACCTCGATCGTAGCTGTAATCCCTCCCACAAAGCACACACTACGACCATGGAGCCATGGAGTCAATCTTCGCTTTCTCTGGTCAAGTGAAAGTTTTCTTTCTGTCTTAGACCAGTAGCATACAAAGTAGTGGTCAATGGTTTCTCTGATTTAGTTAATTAAACATCTAAATAGGTATAGTTATGACTTATGAGTACATTCTTGATTGCATCTTTTAATTCTTAAGATTTCGTTTGCTTATGTTGCCCAGTTACGTTGATGTGCAGGGCTTACCGCTACCTCACAGGGCTTGGTGAGCCAACCCGCTGTCATAGGGCGCAACGGCAAGGAGGAGGAAGCCGCGTTGTGCCAGCGCGTTGCCGATTTTGAGAGCGCAGCCATGGACCGATGGTGCATTCACCGGAATATGAGAACATGAGGTTGATGATCATTAGAAGATAGGTGGACACAGTGAGATTATCCGGTAAGCTCGTGGGAGAGATTGACAACCTTCTCATATTCAACATCGTGGCAGAGCATGACTGGTAGTTGATGAAGCTAATACAGTTGCGGTGTCAAAGATGGCGCCACACGTGACTAAGAGCAATACAATGGCATGCATAATTCAAAATCGAAGATAGTAATTTCTTTACGGTGGTCAACAACCTTGAGATCTTCCTTTTTTCCCAATGCCTCCTATTACCACGTTTTTTTATTATCTCTTTTGGCCTCTCTCATCATCTCTCTCTCTCTCTCTCTCTCTCTCTCTCTCTCTCTCTCTCTCTCTCTCTCTCTCTATATATATATATATATATTTGGTTTTCACCTGGTTGACGTAGTGAGCACCGTATGAAAGCAAAGTGGGAAAATATCTTGTTATCTATTTAGACAAATATAAGATGATATATAAAGGAAAGCAGACCCGCACAAGTGAAGGTTGGCAAAACATTCATGTTTTAATCATGAAATGGATACCCGTGAGTCGTAGTTTTGGTGGGTAAATAATAAAAATTGTCTTTTCCAACAACTCTCATTCAAGATAGAATATCATAGACGGCTGACAAACGGTTCTTTTGAAGCCTCCCACGTATGTGTAGTGAAGGTTGGCTTTATAGCCGGTTCATGAACACTCCCCTTAGTCAGTTTTACCTATGTCCTGCAGTGAACTTGAGCTAATAATCCAGTTTTCTATGGATAGACTCTGATTTGTTCGAAATAACCGACTCCAAAATAGAATGGCTGAGTTATTTCAACACAAGAACAAACTTGACCTTAGTCAAGTGATTCCGCGGTAACTATACTTCGAATATGTTGATTTGCACAAGTAAGTATTTCTTTTTCAAAAAAAAATGTTACTTTCTGCCGCCAGTCGCAAGTACATGACACATTGACAAGTTCAAAATTTCTAGAAGGTACTTCACAAGTATCATAATCAATTATTCAATGTTTAAGAAATATCAATATTAAAAATATAATGGATGTACGTATGAAAAAAATGATCCGTTGTGGTGGAACTCTGTGTCCTCTTTGATGAGTTCTTTAACCTCTAAATCCAGACATGTCCGTCTGGATGCTTGCAAGGATAAGCTAACATTTTCAATATCAAAACCAGTACCAATAAATAAAGAACTTATTGTGATAGGAGAATATGAGTTAGTTCAGTTACCTTGCTCATAATTCTTTTTTCTCACTGAGCTTGACGGACTTTGGTACGCGCTTCGTGAAGTGACACAATGTATTTCCTCGGCGGTTATTACAGAATGTGGCGGAGTGGTAGTGAGCCCTAAAGGAATGAGTTGATGAATTGAGAGTTCTGTGGGATGGCCCTTCAGTTCCATCTGTCATACTCAAAGCATACGAAACAATATTTGCCTACATTTATCCAGGGGTATGGCTTGATAGTTGAGCCAACTGGTGTATCCTAGAGAGCTGACTAGCGAAAAACTTTGGCCATCAAGTTTGGGTTGCACGCGAGCTTCTGATGCAACTGTGGTTGCATGCTGTCAGGGTTGCACAACTCGATGACTTGTGTGTATGAAGAAGAATAAAACATTGAGGGAAGGATCCCTCCCTTGGCATTACATTGTTAGGTAGATGAGACCTTCTGTTTAATTCGTGTATGCCTACGTCAGCTGAGACTCGAACCCGGGTGGGCTGGACGCGCACTCGCTGCCACTGCCACTTAGTTAGCACTCAATTCTCGTGTATGAAGAAGATTTAGGGGGCATGACTTTGGGAGGCATAGTTTAGGTAGGCTATGATGGAAGTGAATGTCGGGGTGCTAGCCCTAAAGCGTGTCAGGTGAAGCAGGGGTAGTGGTGTGTGCTTCTGGTGTCACGAACAGCCCGAATCTTCCCTTCTCGTTGCGGTGGAGGTGGTGGACCGACTGTTGGTGGTGGAGTCATTTTTTATGGAGATTACAAACACTTTTTGCCGCTTGTCTCTTGTTGTTGTACAAAACCTAATAGCTGTGTTTCATTAGAAGGGTCATGTTGGACTGTGTCTACTTGGCGAGGGTGTTGTGATTCATTTTCGGGAATGAATCTAACATTGTATTTTACAAGAAAATAAACATGGTTCAAACTGAAACTACAATGTTTCAAAAGCTACTACGAAACAGAAAACTAGGGAAGTTAGATCAAACCTCACATCACTTTCTCGAGTAGCAAAAACTTGCAGACACAGAACGGAACTCAAGTCTCACTCTCTATGTGTTCTGTTTTGCACATGCTATACCTTCCTGTCGGCGAGAATGCAGCATGTCAGTACCAAATTCACTGTTTGAAGCACCAATTTCCCGCGTCCTCACTGAAATGAAAACTCAAGATCGATCATTTTGGTTCACCTTCAATAGTCTCCATCACAAATATCAGCAATAACTTGATTTCTCTCACTAACAATGTAATATCGATACATGAAAACAATAGCTAGAGGAACAATTGATATAAATCCATCAGTGGCGCCATTATAGTCGCTTGGACCTCGGATGTGTGTCTCCCGTGGCCTCACAACCTTGTTGGCACTGCCGCTTGACTCCTTGTCTCCTGTGACCAAGTTGTCACTTTCCCCTTCTATTTCGTGACCCCTACGCCACTCTCCCCATGAGATTGGCAATGCTGCCCCCGCTAGCTTGCAGGTACTAATTCCATGGATTTGTGGAGTACAAACAAGGACTATAGACCCCTCTACGCTACCGAGAACATCATGGTTCATCCGACAAAGTAAATTTTCTAGGGCTTGCTCGACTTAGTTTTGTGTGAAATATTTTCGATTCAGTTTTTCTGGATAAACTTCTAGGAATACGTGTGAATGCAGTACGCAAGACGAGTTTACACACTGTCATGAAGAAAAAATAGTTACATAAATTATAAGATTTGAACTTCATGATGAACGAGAAGAATAAAGCCAATAAAGGTAGAAGGAAAATAGAAGTTCGAGCTAGGACATGAGGCAACTCAGAATATTAAGGAATATATGTAGAAGATTGAGAAAGAAAAGAAGATAAAATGTAGATGGAGCTATACATTTGGCTGATACTGTTCATGATTACAATATTAATGCAGATCCCCTGAGCTGCCGTAGGCCCCACTTATCCAGCCATAATTTTACCTTTTGATTTTGGTATCTTCGTCTATGTGCCTCTATCGCGGGCTCGCTGCATGCTTTTTTTATATATAAAAGGAATATATTAATATCGAGTTGATATCAGATACACCCATACTGTGCAATAACATATATAATGTTAAGAACTAGTCTATATAATGGATGCACATAGCCTAAAAAAAAGGAAGACCCCCCTGAAGCAGTAACTCGCAGCAACATGGACAAACCACCACCAAGAAAGACACCTAGATTCTGAGAAATGTTCTCCAAAGCGACGTCTTGAAGAAGGTAACAATGCACAAGTGATGTCGTCTCCATGTCAACTACTATAGTCAGATCAAGAGTTTTCACCCAGATAATGGCCAATCTTCAGGAAATGCCTTCAATAAAGAAACGACTAGAGAGACGTCATTGCCAGGTATAACTAATGAATATCATACCTATGGTTTTCACCACGGAAATCTAGAGATTGTGCTCAAAACGGACTACCAGAAGTCACCACGTGTTGTCGCCCTCACTTATCAGGCTGCAACCAAGAACCGGTTCATAGGCTAATGGTTGTCACGTACATGGTCAGGACCATGTTCGGACATCCGTGAGGCATCATCGCTCCTAATCGAAGATTCTCATCACCACAATATCTTATCTTTAGTGGTCTGAAACTCGACATGAGCAATTGAGATCCTCTAGCCTTCCTCCCGCCATGACGTGCCCACCTCAACCAGCACCATGGTAATTTTGGTCAACGTGTCCTGGTGCTGATGTAAAGCCTGTTGCCTTGCCTCGCAACCCTCAGTTCTGTGGACCCGAGGTTTGCTAGGATGCCAGACTGGTAGTTTTTTTTTGATAATTCACATACTTGTATTAAGCAGATGAAACCAGAGTACAGATCCAAATACAAGCAAAGAAAAAAACAAAGAAGAAGCAAGAACAGCAAGGCTGGCTCAACCGAACAACAACCACGAGGTCACCAGGCGCTCGATCTCTCCACCGTCGAAGACGCCGAAGAACCCGTCACCAGGAGCACCCACCAAAGGAGCAGAGGAGCTCCTAGCCCGAAGGCGTTGAAGGACCGCAGTATCCAGCAGCTCCGTGGAGCTGGATCTGAAGACGAAGCAGCAGAATCGGCCGGGGGGCCTCCCCAAGCTCGATCTGCTCCAGATCCGAGGTCTGCACCACCCCACCTCACCGGAGATGGCCGGATCTTCTACCTGCACGCCGCGAGCCCGCACAGCCGCCATCTTGAATCCTCTTTGCCGGCCTTCTTCACACTTGTCACCAATCTGCCGTCGCCGCCGGAGATAACGATAGCAGATGGGTGGCTCACCCGCAGCTCGGCAGCGCCGTCGTCGACGACGCCGGATCGGGGGAGCCGCAGTGCACCAAAAGGACGACGCCGCCGACCCCACCACGCCAGCGCCTCCCACAAACCGCCTATCTACACGCCGGAGCGCAGATCCGGGGATTCCCCACCCTCCCGCCGCCGCAGCGGCCGGCGGAGGGTGAGGAATCCCGCGGATACGCCGGCGGCCGCCGGGAGATCCCGAGTCGCCTCTGAGGTCGCCTCTGAGCACTGTAGAAGGAGGGGGTTTCCAGAAATCGGGCAAGTGTGAGCATTCCAGACTGGTAGTTAGTTCATGGGCGAGCAGAGGATTTCCTCGAGCACGCGCTTGCTGATATCCACAATATACACAAACTGCTTCTTGAGTGCACCCGAGTCGAGGCTCGCTGCATGCTACGCTCAAGTCGAGCGAGACACGAGCCTGGTCGAGCGACAAGCGGTTGAGCCGCTCCACAGCTCGTCCATCCAGCCCACAGCAATACGGCCCAGCCCAGCTGCCAGCAGACTGGACCAGCCACACCTTCGACCCCATGAGGCCCACCCAAATGACCAGGACATCGACTAGCAAGCACGAACGAACACAAACGAACGCAGTCTGAGTCTATGTCTGAATCGATCTTTATGGACAACTTACTTGGACATGCCGTTCCTTACGAATCTCCGCGAGTTTGAATTTCTACACAAAACAGTACTCACTTCAGCTCACAAAAGCATGTGTGTCGAAAGGGAAGGCGCTAGACCAGAAAATATAATTTGGTTAATCGAGCCACGGTTTTGAAAACAGAACATCGTGCAAGGTATGGACGTTTGTGTAACACTCATAGTTTTAAATAGCCAGCTATAGCCCTGCTATAGCTCGGCCATAACATTTTGAGAATGTTGGGACTAAATGAATTCATGTACAGTTTCTGGCTATAGCCCCATTTAGCGCGGCTACCCCACATTTTAAGGGTTGAGGCCTTTTTCTATAGCCGACTAACACTCTGCTCGCTGGCATGGTTCTGTGAACAGTATGGCGTTTTCAGTTGTTCTTTTCCTGGAGTACTACCGAGTAAACCAGCATAAATACGACCAACCTCGTGAACTTTCCTACAATGTATATGTACAAACTCACTTTCGAAGTGACCTAAGTGGTTACAAGACCTGTTGTTATCCTTGGTGTGATCAAATTGATTCGACCACAATAGTGCTGACGCAACTACTTTGTCCTGGTGTGACTGTGACCCAAGGTTTGATTGGAAGAACCCAAGCAGGCTGCACTACGGGAAGGACCGGGGACAGACCCAGTGAGACCTCTCCCAAGGTCGAAATCCACAAACCACAATGGTAGTTCCATGATGAGCTGATCTTCCAGTCTTCCCGTTGTCTCCTATTCTAGCGGTTTTCGTTATATCTTTTTCTTCCTATCTTGTCTTTCTACTACATTATTTTGACTTATTTTATGTACGAAGCTAGTATTGCCAAAATGTAATAGTGAAATGGTATAGTGGAACTTGCAGTCTATTCCAACGAAGATAGAGCGGTATATGTATTTATATCATGCGCAAGATATTATCTATAGAAGTGATGGTTGGCGGAGCATTCATTTCTGAATATTCATCTTTCTTCATTAGGTGAAACCACATGAGTTGCGTTGCCGTGTTGGCAACTAATATTTGGAATAGCGATATTTCCTTCAATTATCACACGTGTATATATTTGAGTTTAAAACTTCAAAATCATGACAATGAATTCAAGTCCTTATATATTGTGTCGTCCCTCTTCTCTCAGAAAAGTGCAAGTTAATTTTGGATGACCTGAAGGAGGGTCTTGCACATGTGACATGCAATCTACATGATCAAATATAGAAAATTCAAAATAAATCAGATTTTCTTTAAAGCATAATACACTTTCGAAAGTCTCCAGGGTAAATATACTACATAAGATGCCCTTTTAATTAGTTGAACTTACGATTGGATAAGTCGTGATTTTCTTGTTTAAGAGTGTCCCTGAATTATTCGTGATTTTCTTGTTTTCGATAATTCATATGATTTATTTCTTTCTAGATTTTATAATATTTTTAATTATTTTAACTTCCTTTCTAACATCTTACTTATTTGTACTAAACTATAGGCCACGTTAAGAAAATGAGCCATGTCTATCAAAATTTTGATGTAATTCTCGATAGATTTTATCTATAGGGTTTGTCATTTGGTAGTTAAATCTTAAATTGTTGAATTTGTTTTCTGTTAAAGGATAAAACCTAGTGACGACGGGTAATGTATACCGTATGGGTCATGTGGAAATGTACATATTTAGAAGGGGTAAAAAACCAATGGGTTGTTCCAAGGTTAATTAAAATAGATTGAATTGTTTTGAACACAATGAACGTATTTTTTTTTAATAATCGTGTTCTTGCAAAAAAGACATGTTTTTAATTTATTTATGATTACAAAAAATGTTCTTGTTGTCAAACAATTATTCATATATTTATCCAAAAAAGGGAGAGTAAAAGTAGAAAACATATAAATAAGTTAATGCAAGGAAAAGAAAAATAAAGAACAAAAGAAATCAACTATTTTTTTGTTATAGGTGAATAGTTTTAATTTATGGTGAACGATTTTTTATTATACGTGAACAATTTTTTGGACCCCATATTCACGTACAAAAATACTTTTTTCTTGCACTAAATTATTCATAATTTTATCCAAAATAGAGAATGAAAAATAAATCATATAAAATAAATTGAAGAAAATGATAATATAAAAAATAAAAAATACTTATAATTTTCCGCGTAATTATGAATAATATATTTTAAAATGAATACTTTGCTGTTTGGAGTATTTGATTTCTATAGAATAGGGAGATGCTTTAAAAATGTCATTTTCCGTAAAATGTCATATTTAAAAGAGAATGATAATTTATTTCGAAATAAATACTCATAATTTACACATCTGACAGGAAAATGTCATATTTAAATCAAATTATGCATAATTTAGCATAAAAAGTTCATATTTAAAATAAATTTTACGTAGTATTTGTATTGAGTCGTAAATTTGATCATTTTTATAAAATGAATATTTTAAATATGACATTTTACAAAAAAAATTAAATCTGAATAAACTTCAAAGCTAAACATTCTTCAGATTTGAACAATTTTAAAGTCTGAACGTTTTTATAATTTAACAATTTGAAAATCTGAATTTTATATTTGAATAGTTTTTAACAATTTCCAAATCTGAATTTTTTTATACTTTTCATCAAATCTAAACTTATTTAAAATTATGAACATCTATTAAAAAAGAATATTTTTAAATCATAAAAAAATGAACAAAAAAGAAATGAAAAAACAGAAAAGAAAACGAAAAGGAAAAAAAGAAAAGAAAAGGAAAGGAAAAACAGAATAGAGAAAAAACGGGAAACAAGCTTAATGGGCTGGCCCGCCGTGGGTTTCATTCAGGCGGCACGAGCTTGAAGTGCCGATGCGGGGCGACATATTGGATTTGTCCATCGGGTTGAAAACGGAACAAAAACGGAAGGAAACATGAATTATCGTTTTCGTTTCCTTTCATCTCGCTGGAATTAGAAACGAAATCGCAAACACAGGAAGCAAATACGGAGTAAAAAATTGCCGGAAATGAATATGGAACAGATACGATACGAAAGCGGATATTTGTCGGAAAACAATAGCGATATAATATGTTGGTGTATACTCACAAAATATAAGTATAACTAGCTAACAAGACAAGAATTGTTCACAATCTCGACCAGCGATAGTTTAACATGAAATACCACACATAGTTTAGCACTTCGGCACGCACAAAAATTCACAAAAAATAGTTTCACATAGACACTAGAATGCCTGCAGAAACTCAGATCCACGCGTAGTACTTTGACATTTTGATCTATACGTATGTATACAGTATACTCACCGATCGGAAGCGGAGGCGCGGAACGGAGCAATGAGCTGGGCATGGAGAGGAGTCGTCGAGGAGTCCAAGCGGCTATCTCCAAGCGATTGTCGAGGCGGCATTCTGGGCGTATGATTGCACGCTGTATGTACGTCCACCCTAGGCCAGAACCATACGGCCCCGCGCAGCGGCCAGCAGACTGGACCAGCCCCGCGAGGCCGACATTCTTGTGCCGTTTCCTTTTCTTTCCCAAACTACCAGAACGTCGACCAGCAAGCACGAACAAACACAGACGAACACAGTTTGAGTCTTTGGCTGAATCATGCATCTCCACGAGTTTGAATTTCTACCGAGAACAGTTTTCATTCCAGGACACAAGCAGGCGCTAAACCAGCAAATAGAATTTTGTTTTAATCCAGAAGAAGGATTAGAGCACTATTAATGCGATGGTTGCAAGTCCTTGAAAAGAAGAAGGATTAGAGAAAAGTCCACGAGGCACCGTTTTGAAAACCCTTATGCAAGCTATGTACTTCTCTCTCACTGACTCGCACAGGTTACAGGTGCATCTCCAGCCGTTGTGCCCCCAGGCCGAAAAAACGGCGCTATTTTGGCCCGTCTAGGGGGCAACGGCGCTATTCTGGTTTCTGGAGTGGCCGATTCCCAGCCGTGCCCAAACCCAAGGCTTTGGCCCAAAATATTCAAAAAGACAAAATATGGCAAACTAGGCGAATTTCATTCATATATGGTGAAAATTCGCCGATTACATATTACAAACTTAAAATAAAAACATAATAAAAGATAACTTGGCGATCTACGCCGTTCTACATGCCCAACTGGCTGTAGAACACGGTGTAGTCGCCGCCGTCGCCGCCGTCGCCGTCGGAGCCACTCCCAGCGGCGTTGCTGGAGCCTTCGCCGGCGTCTCCGCCGTGCCACCTGCTCGGCCCGGGCACGCTGGGGGCGTCCTCATCCTCGTCGCTCGGGTCAAGGATGTAGTACTCCGGCGGCGGCGGCGGAGGCGGAATGCGACGGCCGTCAGTAGCCGCCGCGCGCTCGCGGCGCTCCTGCTGGCGCTGCGCCGCCGCGCGCTCGCGCTCCAGCTCCTCGAGGATGCGCCGCTGGCGCTCCACCTCCTCCTCCTCCTCGTACATCCTTGCCGACCAGTTCTCGACGATGTCGTCCGGCGCCGGGAGGACCTCGTTGAACGAGGCTTCGAGGGCGAGCCTCTCGCCGGGGAACTCCTCCTCCGGCGCCCCCATCCTGGCCGCCGCCCTGAGGTAGTCCGGCGGCGCCTGCCACTCTTCCGGCACCTTCTTCTTGCCCTCCGTCATGGGCTTGACGAGGCGGCGGAAGAGTCCGCGGGGCGGCGCTCGTTGATGCGCAGCGTGCCGCTGCGCATTGGAACACGTCGCCCGGAGTTCAGGTAGGGCGGCGTGACAGAGGGAGGCGCCGAGCGCGCTCCGGAGGAAGAGGAGGAGGTGGAGCCTCCCATCCGCCGCGGCAGCCACGACGACCTGCGCGGCGGCATGGTGAGCCGGGGCTCGTTGCCAGCGGCGATGTAGTCGAGGACGAACTCGAGCATCCACCCTTCCCCGCCCCACCACCGCTTGCGGCCCTTGGAGTTGCAGCGGCCCTCCACCAGGCCGTTGCGGCCTGTGTCGGCGAGCTCCTGCTCGTGGTGCCGGACGAAGTACTGCGTTCAGAACGCCTCGTTGTCCGGCTGCCAGCGGGGATCCGCCACCTGCGCTGGAGTCAGGCCGGCGATCACCTCCTCGATCGCGTGCTCCCGTTCCGCCCTGTCTGGCGGCGGAGGCACGGGCACGCCGCCCGCGCTCAGATGCCACGATCCCTGGCCGCCGGAGGCGCCAGGGACGCGCATGTCCGGCGGCGTGGGGTAGCCCGTCTCGTACAGCATGCGCGCCTCGTCCTTGCGGAGGTGGCGGCGGCCGAAGCCGTTTGCGGCGGCGTCATCGCCAGGGAATCGCTCGGCCATCGCGAAGAACTGGGCGAGAGAGGAGAGATCGAGGGATGTGAGTGCGAGAGGGAGGAAGACGGCCAGAGAATGGTGTGGCTATGCACGGCGAGGAGAGGGGATTTTATAGCGCATTTGGAAGGCCAGCCGGAGCGGCGGTGGCGCGCCATTACTGCGCCGCGTGCCCCGCGATTGGACGGCTCGGCCACGGCCGCTCACTGGGCGCTGGCCACGCCATTACTCCGGCAGCTTTTGACCGGCGCGGGAGCCGAGAGGATGAGGCCGCGCGCTCACGGGCGGTTCTGTTTCCGCGCCAATTCGCCTGGTCGCTGACAGCGCTGGCCGCCTGTTTTGCGTGCCATTTCTGCCCCCCAGGCGCAACCCAATGGGCTGGGTTCCGCCTGGGTGCGCCGGCGCCAAAACGGTGCTATTTGGGCTCTTGGGGGGTCGACTGGGAGAAAACGGCGATATTTGGGCCAAAACGGCGCTATTTCTCGGACTGGGGGCGCTGGGGGGGGGGGGGGGGGGGGCGACTGGATATGGCCTAAGTAATTCAAGACCAGTTCGTACCCTTCGCGTGACAAAAGAGATTGGAGATCGAGCAACTATGCCGAGAGTGCCGACAATGGTAGTTACTCAGTTACTCTTAGTGAGACCCATGCTTTTATCCTAAAAACCAAAGAAAACTGCACTACTCGAAGGACGTTTCACGCCACTGGACTCGCAAGGTCGAGATCGACAGTGGCAGTTCCGTTCTAGCATTGCATGCCAATTAGTTTTTCCAGTCTTCCCATTGTCTCCTATTCTCGCGGTATTCCATATGTTTTTTTTTGTTCCACTCTCATCTTTCTATGACATTATTTTGAATTATTTGATGTACGAATCTAGTATTGTCAATATGTAGAAGTGAATTGGGACAGTGAAACTTGCAATCTATTCGGACGAAGATAGAGCGGTATATATAATGCACAAAGCATTATTTATAAAAGTGAAGGTTGGCGGAGCATTCATTTCTGAATGATCAACTTTAGTCACTACAAGAAACGGTTTCTTAGAAACCACGTGAGTTTCGCTGTGGTGTTGGCAAGTAATATTTGGAATAACAACATTTCCTTCAATTATCACACGTGTATATATTTGAGTTTAAAACTCCAAAATCATGACAATGAATTAAGGACCATACACAATACGTCCCTCGTCTTTCGGAAAAGTGAAAGTTAATTTTGGATGACTTGAAGGCGTGTCTTTCACATCTGACAATCAATCTGCATGATCAAATATAGAGATTCAGAAAAAATCAGATTTCGTTTAAAGCATATTACAATTTGCAAGTCGCCAACATAAATATAAATATGATGCCCTTTCAGTTGAACTTATGATTGATAAGTCGCGATTTTCTTGTTTAAGAGTGCCCAATAATTAATACTGATTCTTTGTGGGATATAAACCGACATGAGAAAGGAGGAAACTGACAGGAAAAGGTTTCCCCGTCAAGGGTAGACCTTATTGCGTGTTGGTTGGCCGACAACAACAGTTTCCCTGACGGGCAAGCCTGACGGTACACGACAGAGAAATATGTTTGCGTCAGGTTTAGACTTGCCAGGTTTATAGTGATTTTACCTACATCTTTATCCCAATTTTGAACGCAAAATCCAAGAGTTGTTCATATTTGACAGTAACAAAGCTCCAAACCAGATGGCGAGGACATGCTATCTGATTCCCGCTGGCGCCCTCTTATTTTTAGTGTCCCCGTTAGTTGGCGACCTCCCGCCTTTCGCCTGTTAGCTCCTGAGAAGCAGCAGCCGCCACACATCAAGCCACCATCTTCTCATTTGATTTGAGTCTCTTTGTCTATATGCCTCTATCGCTGGCTGGTTGCATGCTTTGTCAAGCGAGACACGAGCCTTGTCAAACGACGAGCGGTCGAGCCACTTCACTGCTAGTCCAGCCCAGCCCACGACTATACGGCCCAGCCCAGCGGCCAGAAGACTGGACCAGCGACACCCGTGAGGGCAAACCCTATATATCGCCTTTGGCAAGTCATAAGTAGGACTCGCCCGTTAGGAATCATCGCTTTGGGCCGGTCCATCAAGTACTCCACAATGGCGAAAAAGGATTAAATAGGGGTCGAGCCGCTTCACCGCTAGTCCAGCCCAGCCCAGCACTATACGGCATAGCCCAGCGGCCAGAAGACTGGACCAGCGACACCCGTGAGGGCAAACCCTATATATCGCCTTTAGCGAGTCGTAAGTAGGACTCGCCCGTTAGGAATCATCGCTTTGGGCCAGCCCATCAAGTACTCCACAACGGCAAAAAAGGATTAAATAGGGTCGCAACGACAGGATTCGAAGACAGTACGTCCTCATGCGAGCACGGGGCTCATAGCCGCTGGACCACGACCATGTTTATACTCATCTGTCATTGGTCCTCCTTTTATTGTTTCTTATTTTGGGTTTTCGGGTTTCATTTCTTTTTCTGTTTCTTTTTTGTTTTCCGTTTTATTCTTTCTTTTTTGTTTCTTTTTGATTATTTATTTTAGCTTTCTTTTTTAAATAATTTTTTTCTTTCACTAGTGTTGGTGTTCATATTTCTTTTCATATGTCCTTTTTTAAAATGGTTTTGATTTTAAAAAACGGTTCCTTTTTTGAAAATGGTTCCGATTTAAAAAATAATCTTTTTTCTTAAAATGGTTCTGATTTAAAAATGGTTCTTTATTGAAAATGGTTTCGATTTAGAAAATGTTTTTTTAAAATGGATCCAATTTAAAAAATGGTTACTTTTCTGAAAATGGTTCCAAATGGTTTCGTTTTAGAAAAATGGTTCCTTTTTTGAAAATGGATCCGATTTTAAAAAATGGTTCCTTTTCCGAAAATGGTTCTGATTTAAAAAATGGTTCCTTTTCTGAAAATGGTTCCGATTTAAAAAATTGTTTCGATTTAAAAAATGGTTACTTTTTTGAAAATGGTTCCAATTTTAAAAAAGGTTCCTTTTTTCGAAAATGGTTCCGGTTTAAAAAATGGTTCCTTTTCTGAAATGGTTCCGATTTTAAAATGGTTCATTTTCTGAAAATGTTCTGATTTTAAAAATGGTTCTGATTTAAAAAATGGTTCCTTTTTTGAAAATTGTTCCGATTTAAAAAATGGTTCCTTTTCTGAAAATGGTTCCAATTTTAAAATGGTTTGTTTTCCGAAAATGTTCCGATTTAAAAATTGGTTCCTTTTTTGAAAATGGTTCCGATTTAAAAAATGGTTCCTTTTTTGAAAATGGTAAAAAATGGATCCGATCAAAAAAATGGTTCTTTTTTGAAAATAGGTTCGATTAAAAAAATTATTCTTTTTTTGAAAATGGTTCCGATTCAAAAAATGGTTCCTTTTTTGAAAATGGTTCCGATTTAAAAATGGTTTGTTTTTTAAATGGTTCCGATTTAAAAAATGTTCATTTTTTAAAATGGTCCCGATTTTTAACAATTTTGAAAATGGATCCGATTTCAAAATTGTTCCAAATTTAAAAATCGGAACCATTTTTCGGTTCATTATTATTTTTCGGTTCCCTGAATTTAGTTACTTTTTTGGTTCATTTTACTATTATTATCAGCGTTACGTGCTCGGTGATCTCATCCCAGTTGATCGGGACGTACGTTGAGATGTACAGTAATTAAATGGGTGCACGTACGTGCATGAATGTTGCGACCCGGGATGGATGCATGGATCGTAGATGAGTGCAGTAAAGTAAGCCAGTAACAAGCTACGTACTGCCATCCCTCCGTGGCTCCGTCGTTGCGCGCGCGGCCGTGCGCGTTGGTGAAAAAAAGATGGAACGAAGGAAGGAACAACGCCGCCTCGCGTTGCGGAATGGGCTATTTTCGTTAACGGGCTTTCCCTCGAACTGAAGTACGCAGGCGAGTTGGATGATAGGGCTCGCTAACGGGTATCGCTACGAAAAGGGAGCCCTTCCCGAAGGGAACGTCCCGCACGAGAGGCCGACACGTGGAGCTCTGTCGTTTCAACTAGCGAGCGAGCCGTACGGAGCGAGATAGGTACTGTAGCGAGCGAGCGAGCGGAAACGAGGCAGGCCAGTACGTGCATACGAGCAGGAACAGAAGGTACAAAAAGGACGAACTAGTTAGCGGTTCATTTTCGATTTTTTTCAATTCTTCTCATATGTGCAAACTCACAATATTACGGACACAGATTGTACAATTAACAGGTTGTACAACTAGACAATACTAGTTGTACAACTAACAGGTTGTACAACTAAATAGACACATGTTGTACAACTAAACAGACACATGTCGTACAACTAGACAGACACAGATTGTACAGACACAGGTTGTACAACTAAACAGACACACGATGTACACCTAGACAGACACAGGTTGTACAACTAAACAAACACATGTTGTACAGACAGTTTGTGCAACTATGCAGACACAAGTTGTACAACTACGCAGACACAGGTTGTACAACTACACAGACACATGTTGTACAACTATACATAACCAAGAGTACAAAAAAAAGTTCATCGAAAGCTATTAACATGAGATCTAGTTTTGAACATCTCGACGCGAGGAGCTCAAAAGTGAAAACGGTTTGTAATTTGGATAAACGGTTCTCAAGATATTTCGTTTTTAAAATTCGGATTTGAAAAATAAAAGGCAAAAAGGGAAACTGCTTGCCCACGTACGTGCATGCCTCCCTTGCTCTCTCAAATTTCCTCACTTTCAATCTAATTGTGACACTTGGCAGACATGCAGACAATTAAAATTGGAGCATGTAAGGAGAAGCTGACACTTGTCACGATTAGAACGATGGTGGAGTTCCCTTTGTAAAGGGAACTCTTTTCTAGTGATTGCCCTCGCTAACAGCTATATATAGGGGAACCCCCCGTGAGGCCCACATTCTTCGCCCTTTCCCTTTTTTTCCCCAAATGACCAGGACATCGACCAGCAAGCATGAACGAACACAGACAAACGCAGTCCGAGTCTCTTTCCGAATCCATCTTTATGGACAATCTTTTTTGACATGCCGTTCCTCATGCATCTCCACGAGTTTAAATTTCCACCGAAAACAGTAACTCCAGGGCACAAGCATGTGCGCTGAAAGGGAAGGCGCGAGACCAGAATTTTTATTTATTTTTGGTTTTATTCCAGGAGTAGAGAAAAGTCCACCAGATGTACCCCTCTGTAACTCTCTTGTCTCCTGGATTGGTGCTACGAACAGTATGATAGTTTTAGTTGGGTTTTTCCTAGAGTACTACAGAGTAGAATTGTATACATACAACTAACCTCGTAAAGTTTCCCACAATATAGATGTACAAACAGTTTGTCACAGTGACCTAAGTAATCCAGGAACAGTTTGTTATCCTTCGTGTAACCAGATTGGTTCATCCACAACTGTGCTGACTCAGCTACTTTGTCATGGTGAGACTCAAGGTTTGATACTAAAAACCCAAGGAAACTGCACTACTGATAGGACTTGATACTCCACCGCTCTCAGAAGGTCCAGATCCACAATGGCAATTCCGTTCTAGCCTTGCATGAAGAATTGATCTACCAGTCTTCCCGTTGTCTCCTGTTCTCACGGTTTCCTATATCTTTTTGTGCCACTCCCATCTTACTACTACATAAATTTCACTTATTTGATGTACGAAGCAAGTATTGCCAGCATGTAAACGTGAAATGGGATACTGGAACTTACAGTCTATTCAGACGAAGATAAAGCAGTATATATATCATGCGCAAGGCATTATCTATAAAAAAAGTGAAGGTTGGCGGAACATTCATTTCTGAATAATCAACTCTATTCAATACATGAAACCATGTGAGTTGAGTCCAGCGCAAAAAAAAAAGTGAGTTGATTTGCCGTGCTGGCAACTAATATTAATTTGGAAAAAAAATATTTCCTTCAATTATCACATGTGTATATATTTGAGTTTAGAACTCCAAAATAATGACAATGAGTTCAGGACCATCTCATTTTGTGTCCCTCGTCCCTCAAGAAAGTGCATGTTAATTTTGCATGACTTGAAGGCGGTCGTGCACATTTGACAATCAATTTTTCCATGATCAAATTTAGAAAATTCAAAATAAATCACGTTTTCTCTAAGGCATATTACAATTCAGAATGTATCCACCACAAGTATAATGCCCTTTCAGTTGAACTTATGATTTGATAAGTCGTGATTTTCTTGTTTAAGAGTGTCCATGAATTATTCATGATTTTATTGTTTTCGATAATTCATATGATTTATTTATTTCTAGATTTTTGTATAATGTTTTAACTATTTTTATTTCCTTTCTAACATCTTTCTTACTTGTACTAAACTATAGGCCACATTAAGAAAACCAATCATGTCAATCAAAATTGTGACGTAAGGCCCGATAAATGTTATCTACCGGGTTTGTGATTTGGTAGTTAACTCTTAACTTATTAATTTTTTTATAGTTTAAGGAAAAACGCTAGTGATGACGGGTAATGTATACCATATGGGTCATGTGGACATGTACATATGTAGACTAGGTGAATCCCTAATGAGTTGTTCCAAGGTTAATTGTAATGTACACTGCTTGGCAAAGAAAGACATGCAAGACAAGAAACACGACGAAGATAATTTATCACTGACGTCTAGAAATTCTACTTGTAGTAAGCCAACTCGGCAGAATGGAGGCCACCGCCTTTCAACGACTATAAAAGGATGACCGAAGACCCCCGAGAGCATCCAAGTTTTTCACATCTATAGAAGTGCAAGCAGTAATACAAACCGTCACCAACTACGGGGGCCATGATATAAACCACATCATCAATGATCAAGTTCATTTAACCGTTGCTGATGTGACACTGACATGTAGTCAACATATATTATGATAAGGTATGTTTTCAGTGTGACACTATCTTGTAGCAAACTTTTACAGAAACCGGGGTGCAATGTGAAATGCGTATGAAATGTTGAGGAAAGCCTCATTATAGAACGGTTAACTTTAATGTTGAGAACTGGAACAGCTTTACAGGACTCAGTTCACCATATCAATTTCTTCATTTTCATCCCCTCTAGCGCTCTGCTATCTCTTGATCATTGCCTAGATAAGACGGTCTAGAGCGGCGACTCCAGCAAGTGCACTTTAATATGAGAAATTTTTGACACAATGAACCATCCATGCGAATGAAATGAAAAAAGAACCACCTACCAGCATAATTGACAAAACTATCGTAGACCCGTCAGGTGACACGTGTCATATGCCGTCACAACCACAGGCGGCAGGACTTGCCGCCACGCTCGTAGTCGGCACGCTGGTGTGAACGGGTTTCGAGATCATCCAGAATGGAAAAGGCGGTCATGTGGTGCCGGCCCCGGACGTGGCATGTGTCACCTCGGCTGCAGGCGGCAGGCTCCGGCACTGTGATGCTCCCTACACTGATTGCCACTTCGACGCGGTGCCTAAACCTGCCGTTGGGTATTCATACCCAGGCATAACGGGTAGGGTATGGGCAACTATTTTTCAACCCACTACAAGCAGGTAGGATATAGGGAATACCCTACCCGTTGCCGTTGCCGTATTGTCTTGCTGTTCGGCGGAGTAGGCAGTTCTGTACATGTATAGCCAGCCTCATGTACCGCGCCTGCAGCATCATGATGGGCAGGGAGCAGCGCAGTGCCGTGGCGGCATGTTCCACGTCTGGTGCCGCGAGGAGGCTGGCCCCACACCATTTTGTTTTCCGTTCTCGACGCCCGTTCGGGCCAGCATGCCGCCTACGAGGATGGCGGCAGGTGCTGCCGCTGTGGCTGTGACGGAATGTGCCACGTGTCGTCTGGCGAGTCTGTGTCACGATATTTTGTCATTTTCTTGGCAGGTGGTGGTTCTTTTTGTTATTTCATTAGCAGAGGTGGTTCTTTGTGCCAAAAACTGTGAGATTCCAATGCACAACTCAGCGACTCACCAGTCCCGCCCAAAGCAAGGAACCTGTGAACGAATCAGATGTGTTGCCGCCACCCTCCAGCCCTCTATGGCTAGAGACCACTGAACAAATCCATATGCATTTTACGTTTCACATGCCGTCTGTGTTGCATTGAAACACTATGTAGATATTTTTCCAATATCGGTTCCATTTCAATTTTCTCAACATCACAAGAATATTGCACTTATGGAACACTGGATTTCACTTCAGTTCTGTTTTAGTTCATGAGTTACACGCCCCACAATATTAAACTAACACTTGTTTCAGTGATGACCAGTTTTTCTATTTCATTGTTATGCAACTTTGAGAAATAGAGACATGTTAGTTCCTACTATCTATGAAGTCAATACCAAATAAACATTTATCATACTTCATAATTGGTCGATGATAATCAAAATCCAGGCCACTCTTAGCTTTGTAAACATCGCATATTAATGATTGCTTTTAGGATAGCCAAATTGGATGTTTGACGTCATTTAAAATTTGTAAGTTGTAGTGACGAAAATCACATTAATGTAAGCGATATACCTGCATCTGAGAGAGCAAAGTGAAAGTTGTTCATGAAATAATCAACTTATATTATTTTAACTTAACCAAGATTGTGAACCTCTGTTTAATTTGATCAGCTGCTTAACACTTGCACCATCCAACATGAATTCTACAGGTAGTCAATTCATGCACTGGACGTCAAAACAACAACTTCACTTTCAGAGCCAGCATATGCAGATGGAATTTCTCAGCGTGTTCAATCGTTAATATTAACGTCTCAGATAAAAAAAGGCTACGACAGATAAAAAGGCTATGAATTATCGCAAACCATCAAATAGTATGCTAGCAGCTATGCTAATTACATTACTAGTGTGTTCCTCCGGAACTTGGTTCAGAATGGAACGGAGCAAGTGACAAAGGGGGAGAAAAACCAATAACGATGTCTACTTGCTGGATGGCGGTGGATTCCTCTTGATAGCCCCACTCACCACTGGGTTACATTGGCGATTGGCTGGTGCTCCGGCGCTGGGAGCTGTGTTCCTGACAGGTGTTCCAATGCCGCGAGCTGCATTCTTGGCCATTCCAATACTTTTTGAGTTAGTGGCATGCTGTTTCTGGGTCAAAATTTCTTGGCAACCATTTTGTTTGGCTGTGGTGCCTGGACCGGATGGCCGCCCCCCTAATGCTTTACTCAAGACACCAGCATTGCCTGTGCCAACAAGGCCACTAGTTGTCGGTAGAAACGTTGAACCTAGAGTTTTCGTCTTCTTCATGGCAGTTGGTGCTCTACCAGACACAGGGATGCTTTTCTGAACCACGGGTAGCTGTTTCGGTTGTTTCTTTTGACTCTCGACATAGAGATCAAACTGATCCAGTATGTCAGCATCCTTGGTATCTACAATATCCGACTGCTTCACATCTTCAGGAAACAAGTCCTCCATCGTGACTTCATCGTCCATCTCCGTATTGTCGCATGGGCCAGACAATGGTGTGTTGCTCATTCTTCTCTCAGTTTCCAACAAATGTGCCCTATCAGATTGTTCCAGGGAATCAACTGCTTCAACTTCTGGCACAGCGTTAACCTGCTCGGTTGACTGCATAGTCAAAACCGGGGGAGATGATCTCCGCGCACTACAATTTGTGTGTTCAGGGTGTTGAGCACTACCAAGCTGTGTCAGAGACTCACCGGCCATAGTGGATGATTTAGAGCTTGCAGAAGTTTTTGAAGACCCTGTTCCTCCAGATCTTACACGCACCGCTTTTGTGGATTGTGCAACTTTCAACAACTTTGTCGCCGCGCTTGGTGTGGCGATTCGTCCACCAGCAGCAATAGCTGCAGCTTTTATCGAAGAAGGAGCATTTGTAGTATTTATTTGTGCAGCTTGCTTCTTCGAGTTAATTCGCGACTTGTTTGAAGTATTTGACACTTTTACCGGTGCAGCTTGGATATGAGCTTTTATGACCTGAGGAAGTGGCAACTGCACCTGTAATGGCACTGGCCTAGGGACTGCAACTGGCACCGGGAATGATGAAGAGTGTGCTGCGGACTTTAAATCAGGTGTCACAGTACTAAATACTGGAGCATGATGTTGGGAAGGTCCTACACGAGAAAGCATAAATGAGCACAAAAAAGCTAGCACAAAGCTATAGAATGCCAGAATAGATTGGCATCTGAGACGCTGAGCTACGCAACGAAGCTATAGAATGCTTGAGGTGTCGATGATTCAGCAAAGAAACATTATTCTGAAGGAGAGAGATGTACTGACAAGTGAGAATGTAAAAGAATTTTGTAAATAACCTGTTCTTCTTAATGTAGACAATCCAGGCTTCCCCATAGACATATCAAGAAACATAGAAGCTGTTTTGTGAGTAGCCGCTATATCAAAATTCGCACCGACTGGTTTAGCGTTAGCAGGCTTGCTTGTTCCTTGACGCTTGCTAATTAATGTCCATCTCTGAAAAGTGCAATATACTTTACAACTATTCTTCAGAGAAAAATGTGCATGGGGACAAAAATGTCATATCATGCTACTCACTAATTATATTATACAGAAATTACATGCAAATAAGAAATAATCGAACATGCCTAGTAACATTGAGACATAAGTCATAACTCGTATTAAGTCATAGTTACAAGCCCAGGAACATAAATATTGCAAAAAGAAGAACATGCGCATTGAACTTTGGATAAATACTTCGACATATGCATGTATTTGCCTATACCTTAGCATATTAACTAAGCATTTTACCAATATATACCGTAAGTCGGGATAACTTGCGAAAACTACACAAATGTAAACAAGGATGAACTATAGCAAAATAGAATCTAGTATGCAATTTTAAAAAGTGGCTACAGAGTTACCTGAGACAATTCAGCGGCAGATCTTGTATCATCAAAGCTATATTTCTGCAGAATTTCCATCCAATTTCCTTCACCACACTTACGTACGGCAGTCGTTAAGTCGGCATCCTGCTCTTTAGACCATGGTTTAGGTTTCCTTTCCTTTTTGTGTGGTCCATTTCCATCAGAAGGATCAGGATTATGGGATGCCTGTTTTGAGATGGAAGCTGGACCTGTGCCACTTGTTAGGCGGTGGCTCTGACCAAGCTGTTTGTCAGATGGAAGACGCGTTATCTTTCCAGTTGGAGTGTTTAGCACTAGAAGTTCTGACGATTGTACACGATGACTAGAAGCTTGCTCACGTGTAGATCCATAGATTAAGATCTGCAATTTATATCACAGGATCAAGTGCCAGTATGCATACCGAGGATTAAAGAAAATTATAGCGCAAATATGCAATATATAGAATGACTTTTCATGCCCTTCTGCATGCAGAGCTTTTGGATAATCATCATTATATGAGATCCACAATTTATTTTTTGGGGGGGGGGTACTCTCTAACTGAAATGGCAGACTGTCATAAGAACTGTTATATTAGATCCTTAGACCTATTTTATGGACTACTCTGCCTAGTGATAATGATGTCAATTTGGGTTTATACACTCAAATACCACTGATGGTGTCTAAGCTAATATATATAAACGAGGAAAACAGGTGAAACAAAAAATTAAGCTTTTGGCATCCTAATTAAATGCAAAAGTAGCATCTGATATCTAAGTTAATCAAATGTACGGCTAAGCTTCAGTACATAAATACGTGCTTCTAACAAACGCAAAATGTGATATACCTGGGCGAACCGTGACGCCTCTGCTGCAGTTTCGCTGCTTGGGGTAGGAAAAGGTTCAATCTCACATTCCAAGTCGCTCTCATCACCCTACCATCATCAAGTAATGTATTTTTCATCCAATCTGGCCCTTTTAGCAAACTAAACACATATGTGGCCCTTTTGTGAAACTATTGACCAAATCTGGCCCCTGGGCTCGGCGCCAAATGGGCCGGCGCCGAAGTTGTACAGCTCGGCGCCAAAATGGGCTGGCGCCGACCGGTTCGGCAGAGGCCCATTTTGGCGCCGAGCTGTACAACTTCGGCGCCGGCCCATTTGGCGCCGAGCCCAGGGGCCAGATTTGAGCAATAGTTTCACAAAAGGGCCACATATGTGCTTAGTTTAGCCCAGGGGCCATTTTTGGCAAAAAATACTCAAGTAATCAGGGCAATATAAGTACTAGAAGAATACCATCAGAAGAAGACGATGAGGGGACGGAAAAACAAACAGAATTTCTGTATAAAACAGTCAGAAAAAGATAATCTAAATAACCACTAGTAGGAAAAGGGTTATAGGTAGGTTGACATTCTGTGGCGCACCAGAATTATTTTTTGTGGCGCACGGTGCCTGGTGCGCCACAGAAAGTTACATTTTTCTGTGGCGCACTAAACCACATGCGCCACAGAAATTAGACATTCTGTGGCGCACCGAGGTCGGTGCGCCACAGAAATATCACCTTTCTGTGGCGCACCAAACCTGGTGCGTCACAGAAAGTCACATTTCTGTGGCGCACATGGCCAGGTGCGCCACAGAAAACAATTCTGGGGGGGTGGATGAAATTTGGGAAAAACAATTCTGTGGCGCACCTGGCTAGGTGCGCCACAGAATTATTTTCTTCAGATCCCACCCCCCGTGGATCGCCTTTTTTGTCTTGCAAGAAGTAAAAGAAAATGATAAAAAATTCAATAAATAAAATCCTTTGACGATTCAGCAATTCACAGAATCCTCAAATTCCAAAAGAAAAAAAAGTTATTTCAAACAGACGATTTTTCGCAGCAAAATCAAAAAAACAAGAAAAAAAAATCCCGCCGGCCGAACCCCTTCTTCTCCCTCTCTTTTCCCCTTTTCTCCTCCACTTCTCCTCTCCTTCTCCTCCACTTCTCCTCTCCCCTTTTCCTCCATCCTCCTTCTCCTCCACTTCTCCTCTTCTCTTTTCCTCCATCCTCCACTCCTTCTCCTCCACTTCTCCTCTCCTTCTCCTCCTCCGCCACCCTGACGACCTTCTCCGCCTCCGCCTCCGCCTCCGGCGACCTCCTCCACCACCTCCGGCGACCTCCTCCTCCACCTCCGGTGACCTTCGGCGACCTCCTCCACCACCTCCGGCGACCTCCTCCTCCACCTCCGGTGACCTTCGGCGACCTCCTCCACCACCTCCGGCGACCTTCGGCGACCTTCAACTCCGACGACCTCCTCCACCACCTCCGGCGACCTCTCCCTCCACCCGGCGACATCCTACTCCAACTCCGGCGAACTCCGGCGACCTACGGTGACCACCATCCTCCACCAACCTCCGGCGACCTCCGGCGACCACCATCCTCCACTACCCAACGACCTCCGACGAAACGAAACGAAATTCCGGCGGCCAGATCTAGATCTGGCCAGATCCAGATCTAGATCTGGCCGCCCTTTTTTTAAAATTCAAAAAAACTTCTGTGGCGCACGCTGGTGGGGGTGCGCCACAGAAATATTTCTGGGGCGCACGATGGGGGGTGCGCCACAGAAATATTTCTGTGGCGCACGGAGGGGGTGCGCCACAGAAATAATAAATTTTAGTGGCGAGAATTCTGTGGCGCACCCAGCAAATTTGCTGGGTGCGCCACAGAATCCCTTTTTGGTGCGCCACTGTGAAGGCTTTTCCTACTAGTGTTAACCTTGAAACACTACTAATCCTGGCAAAAAGACACAACCAAACCTAGCTGAAATTAGAAAACCAACCCAAGAGTACAGACCAGAGGCTGGGCGCTGCTGATGACGTTCTCGATGAAGTCGTGTCGGTAGGCGAGGTATCGCCAGAGCATCTGGTACTCGCGGGCGGAGGTGATCCCCGTCGCCGTCTTGCCCACCAGCGCCGTCCAGTCGATTCTCCCCTTCCCCGCGTGCCGCGCCACCTCCTGAAGCGCCGTCAGGATCGTCGCGGGCGTGTACCTGCGGGAAGGTTGAGCGGTGCGCTAAAACCCTAGCTAGGGCGAACTTGGGGGGAGCGGCTAGCACAAGACGGGAAGGGTGAGGAGAAGGTGGACGGACTTGTGGAGGATGAGGTAGGCGTCGTCCTCGGAGAAATCCCGCTTCCGCTTCTCCGCCGCCGGAGCCGCCATCTCCATGTTTGTTGATTCGTCGGCGCTTCCACGGAGAAATAGGTTCTGACGAGTTTAGCTTAAGGGAAAGGTGAATTATTCTTCTTAAATTAACATGTCATGGGAAAAAAAAGGTTTTATGGAAATATTTTTGGTTAAAATTCAATGGCATTATTTTCTACTTGAGTGAACTCAAAAAAATTCTAAATATTTTGTTGTCAAGCAATGCATCAAACAAACTTTTACGACCTCGTGGAGGGTTCGTGGCCCGCGATAAGAATATTTTTTTTGTTTTCATAAATCAAAACAATAAAGCTGGCATTAACTTTTACCCTATAATGAAAGTGCCTAACGCACACGAAATAAAATGAATGGTCAAAATTTTCTATAATCAAATGTGGTCGATTCGATAGTTGGGTGAGTGCAGTAATTTGGTTCCGAATTTATAGTTAATTTGTGAGGCATATCAAAATAAAATTCTTCATACAATTTACGTGTGTATACTTATTGTCTTCTCTTTGGTATGCGCACACGGGCGATTTTGGCTCCATACACGAACGAAAAATATGAACAATTTATTCTTAGCTCCGATTGAGTACAAACCCCGATTCAGCCCCCTCCCTCTAGTCGTTACATCTCGATCAGTGAGTAAAAACATATTTAAGATTAATGGATAACCGTGGCCTCCCCACCTAAAAAAGCATTCGGTTAATAAAATATATGTTCCTTTTTCCGTAGAAGAAAAAGCATTCAGTTCATGTAAGGAAGATGATATAACAATTGAAGATTTGATATCTCAACTCAAAACCGAAAACCTCTTTTAGACACCGAGCTAAATGGAGCTCGTTTAAAAAAAAATCGAAATCAACATTTTTAAGTTTCCATAAATCGTGAAAAAAATCCCGGATGTAGATAATTTGCAGATCTACAATCGTACCAAGTTTCCAATCCAAATTCGAATTATTCTAGGCTAGATCTAAAAGACAAATTTCTGGATCAAAATACCCGGATTCAAAATTTTGAAATCTGTCAGAATTTTTCTTTTGTGCACAGCCCAAAATACAACGAATTTGAAGTCAAAAAAAATTCACGCTTGTGTGTCTCGAGACTATCTACACCTGTGATTTTTTGCGCGATTTTTGGAAACTCGAAAATATGAATTTCTATTTTTTCAAAATAACGAGCTCCATGTAGCTTGGGAGCCAAAAGTCCACTCTCAACTCAAAACCTATTTTGACGTACCAAGAAAGTTTGAACTTGAGTTCAAAACAATATATATTTTATTTCTTGTCCCTCGAACAACTCTAAGATTATTTCGGTGAATTGGTGGTGGTTTTGCATAAGACAACCAATCATTGTGAACAAAATAAAAAATTCACAAGTCATAAATTCGTTCTAGTTTGGAGGAACTGTGATGACTACGGACGAAACAAAGCTTAGCTGAAATTAGGCGTAACAATAACCAGAAATAATCGATTCTTTGATTCCTATCAATGTTATATTATGGTAGGTGGCATACCAAAATTTATGATTTATTGGGAATGGCACAAAACAATCTATTAAAATTCATTTTCTTTTCCTCGCAAATAAAAAATCATGAATAGCGGACGAGAGTCACAAATATTGGCATACTTTTTTTGCGGGGTGTGGAAAAGGTGCCACCTTCCCACTCATCTAAGTTTGAATCCTTTTACTCGCAAATTTTGTGATGTTGCAGCACTCTCCTACAAAATATGGCGACGGGTTCCGCCTCCTCCAGTTCTGGATGAAAGATACTACCAAATATGGACGACGACACTGAAAAGCTGAAGGATGCAATAACAATCCAAGATTTGGCCAAAATTCCATGTAAAAAATTGGAGAACAATCTCTGTATGAAAACCAATTATAAAATCTGAGCAATACAAGCTAGACATGAAAATATGAAATTAATCGAAGCCAATGCCAACACGTTTGAGGGAACCGGCTTCTACTAGATGCAAAACTAAAGATAACGGGGCTGGAGCTTCCTGCTCAATTAACCATAATAACCATGGCTCCTGCTATTCGGAGTTGCAAAAGTAGATTGGTGGACAGTGAAACATGAGTTTGAGTACTGTGGGGGCAGAGACATGGTCCACATGCCTCTACTCCCTCCGTTCCTAGATATAAGTCTTTCTAACTTATCTGATTTTGTCCTGATTCATTTCTAAATGAGTGAATTAACACACTAAAGCATGTCTACATGGACAAAATCAGAAAGATTAGAAATTCTTATATTTTGAGACGGAGGGAGTAGTAGATAATACATGGCTCGGCATGTTCACATGGTGCAATTCCAGTCTTTTCTATCCTCGCCACCGAATGTCATGATCTACCTCACAAAATTTGTTCAATAGGGAAGTGTTTATTTTCTCTCCAATTTTCTGGCATACGTACCTAGTCTCCATCTCAATTCTCAAGCTTTATATTCATTTGTATTGCATGCATATAAATCTCTCGTTAGTCGTCACAACAGGTTAAAAACCGTGCAGGAAATTGTAGTTCATAACTCATAAGCTTGTCCTTTAAATAGGGTACGTGTTACTGGTCACCAACAATAATCTGATTCCAGTCGAGAGAAAAATGAGGAGCCTAACCATAAAATTGGCAAGCCACCGGTTTGGAAAACACACGTTATTACGTGTTATTCCTCACTCGCAGCTATGGATACAAAGTGGCGAGGAAACATCGTTACAAAGACTGCAAAGACAAACAAGCAAAAGAAAAAGGCAAAAACACCCAGCTTGACGTAAAGTCGACCATTTGAATGCTCGGTTAACTTGTCAAACAGAAGTTACAAGTAGATCTGTTTTTCCTGATGTCTCCTTTTCCCACAATTTCTCACAGCTCACGTGTTTGTCTCTCATCCTCACCTTATCTTTATTCACCTTTTGACGTACAAAGCTAGTGTTACCAATGTTGAAGTGAAGTGGAATGGTATGGAGCTTGCTATCCATTCATGCCAAGATAGAGTGTTATATATATGTAAGTAGGAAGGCATTTTACACAAAGTGAAAGTTGTTGGAGCATTGATTTTCTGTGTCCGGTTATTGTGTATACCCGTCATTGTTCAGCATATGCCGTGGCAGTATTGCTATGTAACCCAAAGAGTACTGGCGCGGTGTACGCCCATGCACACTATCGACCACTGTCAGTAGGGCTTTATTCGTGTGCATGTGCGTCTTCGGTGTTACGGCTCTGCTGGTTGGGACATTTAAACTGGAAAAAAAACAAAGACATGTGGGTGCTCCACGTTGCCAAAGATCGCAGCGAACCCCAAGCCAACCCGTCGGGCGCAGCCTCTCCACTCCACGCCGGCCTCCTTGGCGAGGAGAAAGAACTGCTTGCGTAGACCCTACGCCTTCCCGGCGACTTGCTCATCGCAGCAGCAAATCTCCCCACCTCCACCTTCCCTTGGAAGTGTACGCGCTTCGTCGGTGACCCCTCTGGCAGCGGCGGTGCGTGGCAGTGGAGGACGGTCCCTAGCGGCAGTGGCGGCTAGGGTTCCCCGGTGTCGCCAGGGTCAGGGCAACGCGGAGGTCATGCAAATGCTATAAGAGGACCAACAAGCAAAAGATAAACTAAAGGAGATGTGATTAATCAGGCTCGACGATGGGGCACAAAAGAGTAAGAGTACCCAACAAGCAAAAGAGAGAAGGTACACGGAGAACATATATAAATCGTTCAAGGTCAGAGAAATCGTTTTGGCTCCCGAGTCCCAAGCGACGGTTCTCAGTAACCTCTTAAGTTATATCGTCTTGTATATATATACGTGCACTAATCGTATGTAGGGTAAATAGGTGCAAGGGAGGAGTGGCAGGCATGCATCGATCCCTCTTACATAGCAGATTCAGCTCTTTTACGGTACGGACAAATGACTATGGGGCCGTCCATTGGACTCGATCTAAGAGCATCTCCAGGAGCTCCTCTATATGGACATCTATGCCAAATATAGAGGACCGAGGCCCAAAAACGGTCTCCACCAGCCCATCTATACCATCATCTATCGATAGATGTCCACCCAGGTCCCGGGTGCCTCATCCACATCTGGAGGACGGAGCCGTGATCCTCCACAGCAACTGCTCGCTCGTTCCCTCGCCTCCCGCGCGCATCCGGAGATTGTAGGCTTGTTGGAGGTCGCCGGCGGCACTCCCCCGACTCGCCGTCGAGGTATGCTCTGCTACCTTTTTTTCGATTTAGAGCGCGAGGTAGGAGAGAGATTGGGGACGGCAGCGGCGCTGCGAGGAAGAGGCCGAGATGGGGGCGGCGGAGGAGGCGCTGCAGGCCGACGCTTCGTCGGCGATGGGCCCCCTCGTCGGCGCCGTCCTGGAATGGAGATGGGCGCGGGAGGTGAGATGGCGGCGGGGCATGGATGCAGGCCGCCGCCTCCATGGATGCCGACGCGATTGGGGGCGGCGCCGCCATGAGGGAGATGGGGGGCAGGGGGACGGCGGGGCTTGGTGTGGGCGGCGTCGTACTTGGAGGCGAGGTGGGCACGCAAGGCTGGATGGGGATGGGGACGGCGGTCGTGTGCTGTTTCTGCTCTTGCTGGAATTGGATGGAGAGAGCAGCGGCCGGCAAGCTCGGGGTGGTGTTGGGGAAGAGGAGGGCCAGAGGAGAGGGCGGCGGCCGGCAAGGAAGCTCGGGGTGGAGCTGGGGAATGGGAGGGGCAGAGGAGAGGGCGGCGGCCAGCGAGGGAGCGCGTGGTCGCCGGGGAGAGAGCTCGGCCGCGAGGGACGCGTGCGTGCTGCTTGTGCGGAGAGGTAGCTGCGTGCGTGCTGCTTGTGCGTGCTTAAGTAGATTATTTGATTTTGTACTCAGTACTGCTAGACGATATGCTCGATGACTTGATTTTTTTTCTCCATGACTTAATATAGGAGAGAGAATATAGATGTCCTGAATATAGATGTTCTACTGGAAAACTGGGGACATCCTAAAAGGAATCTTTATAGATGATCCTCTATATGGAGATATAGAGGACCAAATTTGGATGAGCTCCTGGAGATGCTCTAATGGACCAAAGCCACCAATACTAACAGGCAAGTCGTGTAGTATTCTTTGTTGTAGAAGGGCAGAACGGGTAACGTGAGAAGAAAATTTTGCAGGCGCTAGCTCGAAAACATAATTCACCAAGGAAATTTACTGAAAGAGTGGCAAGGTGTCGATTCTCTTTTTCTGAGCCGTATGTTGAACGATTATGTTTCATTCAACAGAAAAGCCAGACACACTTTGAAGCAGATCACTGAGCACGCACCCATGCATGATTGGAACAAATCATGCAAGATATCCATCGATCAATACATGATGCAGGATCCGGCCGGTGAGCACTAATTGCTGGAGATCGACAAGAGGGCAAAGACGCTTCTTCTGTCATGCGTTGTTGGACGACTGGGCTAGGGCAAAATCTACGATAACCCCCCAGTTCGTGCGCCTTCTATCATATGCCCCCCTTGTGTCACTGACATGTGGGGTCCGGCCCCACATGTCAGTGACACAAGGGGGGCATATGATAGAAGGCGCGCGAACTAGGGGGGTTATCATCAATTGCCCCATGGGCTAGCGGCTATAGAACAGTCCTGGGAGCGAACAAACCCGCACTCGCATGGCCGCTTGGCGGGTGGCCAGGGATGGAGACGATCGTAGTCCGTGCTCACGCTTAAACGAGTGGGCGAGGAGCACTACATGCATGAGAATGTCGGGATGGCAGATGGGAGCGACACAGACGACCGTCAGATGGGGGGGTGCAGTGCGCAGGGGAGTGGGGAGGTGGGCTGGGCGACGCCGTGTAGTGCGCCGGCGATTGGCGGCAGTCTGGGGTCGGGGCGGGCGGCGGCGGACGGCTGCCTGAGGTCGGGGGGCGGCGGCGGCGGGCGTGCAGCGTGCAGTTCCCTGTGGCGGCTGGCGGCTGCCTGGGGTTGGGGTTGTGGGGCGTTGGGCGACTGAGCGTGCACGAGAGAGACTAGGTTTGCTGCCTTCCTGGGCCACTAGCTGGGCCACTAGGGGAAAAGATTGGGCTTGATGTCTCTGGGCTTTTTATTTTTTCAGGATAGACGTGATTTTCGGGATTTAACAGTACATTTTCGAATTACCCGAAATAAGTTCGGGATTTCGAAACAGCTTCCCGAGAAAATGTTCGTCGGGTTCGGGAAATTGGGGATTCGGGATCGGGAAATATGCCCACCCTGAGCAGTGCCCATCCTCTCCAGGACACAGGCGCGATGGCGGAGACTATTTGGTAAGAGAAAATGTCTGAAGTACCCACACAATGGACGGCTGATTTTACTCGATACTACTTCCTCCTATCACTAGTAATAAATTGTACCGTAAAAAGCCTCGACTTCAGACGTTGGATAAATACAAAAGATGCATCTCTATAATATATGATGTGGCATAGAACCAGATTCTATCTAACAGTACAGGAGAGATAAAGCATATAGGCCATAAATAGACGAAAATTGTTCAGGTGTCTTCCGGTATTTAAAATTGCGGTAGAATAAAAAGTAATTTCAGATAACCAGTATTGTCAAGTGAGGCACTACAGATAACCATAATATTATTTTCCAATCCACATTCGGCTAATTACAACCGGTGTATAGTTCCAAGACCTAATTAACTTTTTTTTGCTATACCAAGACCTAATTAACTAGCATAGTATGTGAACAACACATGTGCACAAAACACTACGGAAACCGTCAAAACGCCGACGGCGGTCCGCCGTCGGCGTAGCAACGATCGCCGTCGGTGTAGTCTTACGCCGACGGCGGCCGTCGGCGTATCGGCGTCGGCGTAGGACGCTGTCGGCGTATGAAAATAGCCGTCGGCGTATCCGTCGCCGTCGGCGAAGACGCGGTGGGACCCACATAACGGAGCGAGACGTCTCCGTCTGCTCCATCTATACGCCGACGGCATCGCCGTCGGCCTAGACTGCCACGTGGACTGATCTGGCGCGCCTGGGTGGAGACATAGGCCGACGGCGATGCCGTCGGCGTATATCTGACCATTTGGTCCTTCACGGGCGACGTGGCACAAACGTGTGCATCCTACGCCGACGGCAAGGCCGTCGGCGTATCACTGACCATATTTCCAGTTTAATGCTGATTTTTGCTGCTGGTTTTAGCGCAATTCAAATACAATTAAAATTACACAAATTATAAAAACATGACAGAAACATCACATAGATATCCAAATGACACAAACATGATTCGAATTCATACAAACATCCATACAAACTCAAAAATGACACAAACATAGTTCAAATTCACACACGCTACACCTGAACACATCCTACACCTTCTGAGAGCCCAAGGTACCCATTTCTAACAGCGTGAGGATAGGCGACCGACCTGCATTGAGAAAGAGTAAACTTTTAAGCATGTTGAAAAATGTAGTAAATAAAAATAAAGACGTAATGCAATTAAGAAGAAAGTAGGACTTAGACACAAATAAATTAATGTTGAAAGAAGCATGTTGAAAGACTAAGCATGTTGAACAGTAAATAGTACGCAAAAGGACATAAAAGACCCTCACCCCTAATCATCACTCTCATAGTTAAGTCCTGGGTTCTCATCATCACTATCATCATCACTATCAACATCACTATCACGAGTGTTGTATATTGGAACCTCCTCGCACGGTGGAGGCTCGTCATCGTCATCACTATCACTCTGTAACTTGTTGAGCATATCTATATCCTTTAGATTCACCACTACGTCACCACCTGTTTGTGCATTGTCCTCGCGGTGCTCAAGACCTTGTATGCCAAAGTCCCCAAAGGTTTGTTCCTCTTGATAGAAAATCCCCTCGTATGTTTTAGGGTCAATGTTGTTGTAATCGTCTTCGGAGGGCATGGGTAGCTTACCACGTGGCGATACATGGAACACGACTTCCCAACTAATGAGTCCCTCTTTCTTGCATGGGTAGGGCAAATAATAAACTTGGAAGGCTTGGTGAGCCGCGACAAAGACATCGAATCCATGGTAGGTGGTTGAAGGCTTAACTTCAACTAACCCAATGGAAGGGGTACTTTTGGTTCCATGCTCAGGGTCGAACCAGTGGCATTTAAATACAACAAGCTTGAGTTCTATGTTCGTGTTATTGAACGTCAGCTCGTATACGTTCTGTAACCTTCCGTAGTAATCATAATTACCGGCTCCTTTGGTGAAGACCCCGGTATTTATAGTCTTTGCATTAGGCCGACTGTTCTGGTGATGCTCTGTATGGAAGCGGTACCCATTCACATCATACTTCTCATACTTCTCGACTCTACGGTTACAACCTTGGGAGACACATCTCAACTCATCTGACATCACAACGTTGGCATCAGCTCCCTACAAGTACAAATTGTTTTGTGCATTAGTAAGAGGGACAAGACACGGATTGCCAGGTAGAAGGGACAGGTTTGAAATTACCTTTTCTCTGAACCAAACCGTGAATTTTTTCTTTCCGGGGCCAGCCTCTTTCAAAGAGTGCCAACGCGGCTTCATTGGGTCCATCTGATGTTCCCGACCACATTTCATCCGTGAATTGACTAAAAGGAGAAAATACGTATTAGAACGAAAACAAGTTAGTAGTTGCAAAGTAATTTGTTCCCCATCTGCACCATCGAAAGTTGGCACGAGAGCACTTAGCTCGGCGTCAACAGCTGCACCATCGAAAGTTGGTATCGCTTTTTCTTCACGCTCAACTCTGCCCTTCTTGAAGTTCTTTTTGTCTTCTCTAAACCGATGCCCTCTTTTGAGGAACTTTCGATGTGTGTCAAACGCGGAATACTTCCGTCCCGCCGTTAGCCACATGAACTCAAGTCGGTTCCTGCACACTGGGCATGGCCACTTACCAGCTGTACACCATCCGCAGAATAGGGCGTACCCGGGCATGTCATGCATGGAATTGTGATACCAAACTTTCATCAAGAAGTTTGTCTTTGATGCACGATCATATGTCAACGTCCCGTGGTGCCAAGAGTGGTTCAGATCATCCACAATTGGCTGCATGTACACACTTAAATTCTTCCCCGGATATTCAGGACCTGGAATGATCAGCGAGAGGAATATGGTCTTCCTTTGCATTAGGGCTCCAGGAGGGAGATTGAGCGGAATAACAAACACGGGCCAGCAGCTGTACGAGGTAGTCGACAAACCATATGGATTGAATCCATCGGTTGCTATCGCGATTCTCACGTTTCGAGCATCTGCTGCCTCATCGGGGTGGTTCGCATCAAAGTTCTTCCATGCCGTACCATCAGATGGATGTCCCATCAATTCCCGGTCGTGCTCATCCTTGTATCTCTTCCCCGTTTTGTGCCATTGCATCTGTGTGGCAGACTCTTTGTTCATGTAAAGCCGCTTGATTCTTTGTATGAATGGGAGGTAACGAAGAATCTTAACGGCGACATTTGACTGTCTTCGTACCATCGGCTCCTTTTACCTCATGATACCTAGAGGCCTTACACAAGATACAGTACTTGTCATTGGCAAACTGTTTCCAAAACAAAAGGCATCCTTTTGGACAACAATCTATCTTCTGATAATCCATGCTGAGATCTCGCAGGATTTTCTTCGTTTCGTACATGCTTTGAGGCAGACAATGCCCTTCAGGCAACAGGTTACCAGTTGTTTGCAGATGCGCTTCAAAGCATGAACGGGTGCTGCCATACTGGAGCTTGTTGGCTAGTGCTTGCGAGATGGCATCGAGCTGAGAAACTTTTGCACCCTCGTACAGAGGCCTCTGAGACGAGGCCATCATATCAAAGAAGGCCTTCGCGGTTGGCTCTGGGTCCTCTGGTTCACGCGGTTTCTCCGGTTCCTCCTGTGATGGTGGCGAATCTGGCATGTCGCCAGCACGGAGATCATCTAGCCAGTTTCTAATCCCATCATCTTCATTGCCATTGATCCGCTGCCGCATCACCCTGCCACTCTCGCGCTCGTACTCATCAAAGTTGACTGTCGTCACGAAGTTCGGCATATACCCACGAGAGAAGAGGTGTTTAATCATATCATCCTTTCCCTGACGTGTACGAAACTTGCAACGAGGGCAAGGGCACTGTCCACGAGCGCCTGACTCTGAACCCTTACGCGCTAACTCCTTCACTAACAAATGCGTCTTCCATACCCACTCATCTGTTTTGTCAACCAAACTAGTTCGGCCACTGTACATCCACCCATTATCTGCCATCCTCTGCTGCTTTACTGTGAGCCAAATAATAATAACATGAAATTAAATGCATCATATTTTTATTTTCTTGCATGCAATGTCACCATTTTATTACGGCCAAATTTTATCTTTTACAACATGCAAGGGTTCACATACACTTCTAATAGGTAGGGGCCTATCCCGCCCGAGTACGTGTAGATCGAGTCGTGTCCCATGTTCTACCCCGACCCGAGACGGAATTTCGGCAGCACCTCCCCGCTGTTCTTCAGAATACACGTCTCGAGCTTGTCAAGCCGAGAGGGTGTGCATCCGAAGAACAACAGGGAGGTGCTGCCGAAATTCCGTCTCAGGAAGGGGTAGAACATGGAACACGACCCGATCTACACGTACTCGGACTGTCCAACAGGACAACCCGGAAGTGTTACGGTTATAAATATGCAAAGATGGACAATCCTGCATATTTATAAATTTGTAACCCTTCCGGATGGGATCTGACTCGGGTTACGCGACTGACTTGGTGATCTAGACCAAAATAAACCTATGCAGCAAGAGAGGCGAAAGATTTATACCCTCGAAGCGTGATCGGTGGCCGGAGAAGGTCGAGGACGTGCTCCGGAAGAGGGCGACAAAACAAAGGGCACCGAGGCGGCCCCTCCTCAGCTGGAGAAGCCGCGACGACTCGCGGGACCGACGGTGCTGGCTGGCGGGAAGCTACGTCATCTAAAAAGTACAAACAATCGAAATATATAAGCAAATATCCCTCCATTTTACCTAATAATTAAACATAAAACAGAATAAACCATAGAACGATGTAACCATATTAGCTAAACATAACACATATAGACAAGTAGCACAATAATACATAGGTAGCATGCATGATAAGTCTAGCAGTACAACAGGTAGCAAGATAAGTCTAGTAGTACGACAGGTAGGATGATAGACATCCTAAACTCGACTCGCGCCGGTGTCAGTGACGTCGTCCAAGCGGTCCCACAAGAGGACAGGCTGCTGCTAGAGTCCTCGCCCTGCTGCTGCGTGCCGGAGGGGCCGGCCTCGCCCTGCCCGCGCTGCTGCCGGCTCTCGCTGAAGACCTGGTACTGGACCGCCATCACCTGGGGATCAAGGAGGAGATCCTTGACCAAGGGGTCATCCTCCTCGCGCTGGTGGCGCGCCCTGAGCAGCCTCTCTGCCTGTCGGTGCTCCCTCTCCTCGGCCCTCGTCGCGATCCTCATGCCATCTGGCGCTAACAAATGCGCCACGCGCCGCTCATCCTCAAAGTTGAGGATCGCTCTCGCCCCAAAGTGCTGGACCGCCGCGCAGTCGTAGGCGCGGGCCGCCTGCCACGGGCACCTGAAAGTACCAAGCTGGATCTTCCTGTGATCCACTGTGATCTGAGCTGCCCAAGTCGGGATCTTCGTGTGTCTCCGATGAACACCACGAAACCGTCGCTCCGGCTCCGACATGATACTTAGTTAAGCAAAAGCATTTGATACACGGGTTAGTCAAGGAAGCATAGATAAAAGCATTTGACAACATCGATTTCTTACCCTCGAAGCGTGATCGACGGCGAAGATCTTCCGCCGACACCCTCCGTCGACAATCCCCACTCTCACGCTCCACACATACTCCTGCACGAGAAACAAAATAAAGAATGTTAATTGCTACACCAAAATCATTGTAACTATTTGACATATTAAGTTTTAGCAGTATCTTTGGTTAATCAAATTGCCTTCATTCTTTTTTATTATTATTGCCTTATTTAAGTATCATTTCAATCTACCTAAACGACGCTTTCCTAAACATAATCAAATTGCCCGAGGCTGGAATCGACAACAAATGATACCACAACAACGAGCTTAATTTTTTACCATTTTCAGAAACATGTAGAATTAGATTGATTTTGTCAACAAAATACATTTCTAACATCATAATCAATTATACAATTACAAAGGAAATAACATATTCAATTTCATATTTCATCGAACACGAGTATAAAATGACTACAAAGAACAAGAAAACTACATGTAAAATAGTGCTACATTTTGACTTAGATTCCTACAAAGAATTTCTAATTCATCTACATTTTGAATAAACCTAATTCATCTACAGACTAATTCATCTACATTTTGAATAAACCAATTCCGCGAACGGGCACGGGCATTCATCTACAGACTTGCGCGGGGAGGTCGCGGTGGACGCGCCGTGCTTGGCCTTGGACCTGGGCCTCAGCTTGCCAGGCCACCAGACGGGCACGGGCATTACCGCTGAAGGGTAGGCAAACCGGCGCGGCCGAGGCGAGCGGCAGGGTCAAGTTTGGGGTGGCGGCGCGGCGAGATTGAACAAAGGCCAGAGGGAAAAAGGCAGGGACGCAGCCGCGCAGGGCAGGTCGGCAGAGGGACTCACCGTGGAGGGCTCGGCAGAGGGGCGGCGCCGGCGGCGCACCGGGGCACCACGAGCGGCGCGGGGAGGAGTCGAGGAGGCAGGAGGGCCGGCGACGGAGCGGCAGGAGGCACCACGAGCGGCGCGGGGAGGAGGGCCGGCGACGGAGCGGCAGGAGGCACCACGAGCGGCGGGGGAGGAGGGCCGGCGACGGAGCGGCAGGAGGCGACGGAGCTTGGCACGGCGCGAGAGATGTGCAGCGTGGCTGGGTGGATAAGGTGGAGATGGGCGGTGCGGGGCGGTAGGATATTTGTGGCTGGGTAAGGTGGACCTACGCCGACGGCAATGCCGTCGGCGTTCGCTTTTTCCTTTTTTTAATATTATTTAATTTTAATATTGTAAATCATTAGAATTTATTACATTATAAATTTGTAGAGTTTTATTATAATTTATTTTATTATATCGTATGACCACACGCAAATTTTTAAGTGATTCCGACACTTTAGCTATCCGGTTTTATTGCGCCCGTAGTCCGGTAGGACCCGCATATCTACCCCCGAGCTTGGACATTTTACAGCACACAACACACTTGTATACATATGGTATGGCACAACCTTGGTTCCGGCGGGGTTCCGACGCTCCGGTGCCCCGCTTCGGCGAAACCCTGAATCCGCTGGAAAAAGCCAAACGTTTTCGTCTACCCCCATAGACGTGCGTCGAAAGGGGTAGGCCAGTGGATTTTTTTGCTTGGTTGTGTTAGGTTAGGCCATAGGAAGGTGAGAAACCAAAGTCTACCCCAAATCAACACAAGATTCCATCCGGTTCGCCCGAAACGGGAGTTTTCACCTCTAAGTGCAGAAACTCACTAGAGAGAAAGTGAAGCCGGTGAAGCCGGTCACACCCCGGAGTAGGATATTGCACATTTACAACACACAACACACTTGTATACATATGGTATGGCACATCCTAGGTTTTGGTGGGGTTCCGATGCTCCGATGCCCCGCTTCGGCGAAACCCCGAATCCGCTGGGAAAACCCTAACGTTTTCGTCTACCCCCATAGACGTGCGTCGAAAGGGGGTAGGCCAGTGGAGTTTTTTGCTTGGTTGTGTTAGGTTAGGCCATAGGAAGGTGAGAAACCAAAGTCTACCCCAAATCAACACAAGATTCCATCTGGTTCGCCCGAAAGGGGAGTTTTCACATCTAAGTGCAGGAACTCACTAGAGAGAAAGTGAAGTCGGAGAAGCCGGTCACACCCCGGAGTAGGATATTGCACATTTACAACACACTTGTATACATATGGTATGGCACAACCTAGGTTTTGGTGGGGTTCCGCTCCGATGCCCCGCTTCGGCGAAACCCCGAATCCGCTGGGAAAACCCTAACGTTATCGTCTACCCCATAGACGTGCGTCGAAAGGGGGTAGGCAAGTGGACTTTTCTGCTTGGTTGTGTTAGGTTAGGCCATAGGAAGGTGAGAAACCAAAGTCTACCCCAAATCAACACAAGATTCCATCCGGTTCGCCCGAAAGGGGAGTTTTCACCTCTAAGTGCTGAAACTCACTAGAGAGAAAGTGAAGTCGGTGAAGCCGGTCACACCCCGGAGTAGGATATTGCACATTTACAACACACAACACACTTGTATACATATGGTATGGCACAACCTAGGTTTTGGTGGGGTTCCGACGCTCCGATGCCCCGCTTCGGCGAAACCCCGAATCCGCTGGGAAAACCCTAACGTTTTCGTCTACCCCCATAGACGTGCGTCGAAAGGGGGTAGGCAAGTGGACTTTTCTGCTTGGTTGTGTTAGGTTAGGCCATAGGAAGGTGAGAAACCAAAGTCTACCCCAAATCAACACAAGATTCCATCCGGTTCGCCCGAAAGGGGAGTTTTCACCTCTAAGTGCAGGAGCTCACTATAAAGAAAGTGAGGCCGGTGAAGCCGGTCACACCCCGGAGTAGGATATTGCACATTTACAACACACAACACACTTGTATACATATGGCATGGCACAACCTAGGTTTGGGTGGGGTTCCGACGCTCCGGGGCCCCGCTTCGGCGAAACCCTGAATCCGCTGGAAAAACCCTAACGTTTTCGTCTACCCCCATAGACGTGCGTCGAAAGGGGGTAGGCCAGTGGATTTTTTGCTTGGTTGTGTTAGGTTAGGCCATAGGAAGGTGAGAAACCAAAGTCTACCCCAAATCAACACAAGATTCCATCCGGTTCGCCCGAAAGGGGAGTTTTCACCTCTAAGTGCAGGAACTCACTATAAAGAAAGTGAGGCCGGTGAAGCCGGTCACACCCCGGAGTAGGATATTGCACATTTACAACACACAACACACTTGTATACATATGGCATGGCGCAACCTAGGTTTGGGTGGGGTTCCGACGCTCCGAGGCCCCGCTTCGGCGAAACCCGAATCCGCTGGAAAAACCCTAACGTTTTCGTCTACCCCCATAACGTGCGTCGAAAGGGGGTAGGCCAGTGGACTTTTCAGCTTGGTTGTGTTAGGTTAGGCCATAGGAAGGTGAGAAACCAAAGTCTACCCAAATCAACACAAGATTCCATCGGTTCGCCCGAAAGGGGAGTTTTCACCTCTAAGTGCAGGAACTCACTAGAGAGAAAGTGAGGCCGGTGAAGCCGGTCACACCCCGGAGTAGGATATTGCACATTTACAACACACAACACACTTGTATACATATGGCATGGCGCAACCTAGGTTTTGGTGGGGTTCCGACGTTCCGATGCCCCGCTTCGGCGAAACCCGAATCCGCTGGGAAAACCCTAACGTTTTCGTCTACCCCCATAGACGTGCGTCGAAAGGGGGTAGGCAAGTGGAATTTTCTGCTTGGTTGTGTTAGGTTAGGCCATAGGAAGGTGAGAAACCAAAGTCTACCCCAATCAACACAAGATTCCATCCGGTTCGCCCGAAAGGGGAGTTTTCACCTCTAAGTGCTGAAACTCACTAGAGAGAAAGTGAAGTCGGTGAAGCCGGTCACACCCCGGAGTAGGATATTGCACATTTACAACACACAACACACTTGTATACATATGGTATGGCACAACCTAGGTTTTGGTGGGGTTCCGACGCTCCGATGCCCCGCTTCGGCGAAACCCCGAATCCGCTGGAAAAACCCTAACGTTTTCGTCTACCCCCATAGACGTGCGTCGAAAGGGGGTAGGCAAGTGGACTTTTCTGCTTGGTTGTGTTAGGTTAGGCCATAGGAAGGTGAGAAACCAAAGTCTACCCCAAATCAACACAAGATTCCATCCGGTTCGCCCGAAAGGGGAGTTTTCACCTCTAAGTGCAGGAGCTCACTATAAAGAAAGTGAGGCCGGTGAAGCCGGTCACACCCCGGAGTAGGATATTGCACATTTACAACACACAACACACTTGTATACATATGGCATGGCGCAACCTAGGTTTGGGTGGGGTTCCGACGCTCCGGGGCCCCGCTTCGGCGAAACCCTGAATCCGCTGGAAAAACCCTAACGTTATCGTCTACCCCCATAGACGTGCGTCGAAAGGGGGTAGGTCAGTGGAGTTTTCTGCTTGGTTGTGTTAGGTTAGGCCATAGGAAGGTGAGAAACCAAAGTCTACCCCAAATCAACACAAGATTCCATCCGGTTCGCCCGAAAGGGGAGTTTTCACCTCTAAGTGCAGGAGCTCACTAGAGAGAAAGTGAAGTCGGTGAAGCCGGTCACACCCCGGAGTAGGATATTGCACATTTACAACACACAACACACTTGTATACATATGGCATGGCGCAACCTAGGTTTTGGTGGGGTTCCGACGCTCCGATGCCCCGCTTCGGCGAAACCCCGAATCCGCTGGAAAAACCCTAACGTTTTCGTCTACCCCCATAGACGTGCGTCGAAAGGGGGTAGGCAAGTGGACTTTTCTGCTTGGTTGTGTTAGGTTAGGCCATAGGAAGGTGAGAAACCAAAGTCTAACCCAAATCAACACAAGATTCCATCTGGTTCGCCCGAAAGGGGAGTTTTCACCTCTAAGTGCAGGAACTCACTAGAGAGAAAGTGAGGCCGGTGAAGCCGGTCACACCCCGGAGTAGGATATTGCACATTTACAACACACAACACACTTGTATACATATGGCATGGCGCAACCTAGGTTTTGGTGGGGTTCCGACGTTCCGATGCCCCGCTTCGGCGAAACCCCGAATCCGCTGGGAAAACCCTAACGTTTTCGTCTACCCCCATAGACGTGCGTCGAAAGGGGGTAGGCAAGTGGAATTTTCTGCTTGGTTGTGTTAGGTTAGGCCATAGGAAGGTGAGAAACCAAAGTCTACCCCAGATCAACACAAGATTCCATCCGGTTCGCCCGAAAGGGGAGTTTTCACCTCTAAGTGCTGAAACTCACTAGAGAGAAAGTGAAGTCGGTGAAGCCGGTCACACCCCGGAGTAGGATATTGCACATTTACAACACACAACACACTTGTATACATATGGTATGGCACAACCTAGGTTTTGGTGGGGTTCCGACGCTCCGATGCCCCGCTTCGGCGAAACCCCGAATCCGCTGGAAAAACCCTAACGTTTTCGTCTACCCCCATAGACGTGCGTCGAAAGGGGGTAGGCAAGTGGACTTTTCTGCTTGGTTGTGTTAGGTTAGGCCATAGGAAGGTGAGAAACCAAAGTCTACCCCAAATCAACACAAGATTCCAGCCGGTTCGTCCGAAAGGGGAGTTTTCACCTCTAAGTGCAGGAGCTCACTATAAAGAAAGTGAGGCCGGTGAAGCCGGTCACACCCCGGAGTAGGATATTGCACATTTACAACACACAACACACTTGTATACATATGGCATGGCGCAACCTAGGTTTGGGTGGGGTTCCGACGCTCCGGGGCCCCGCTTCGGCGAAACCCTGAATCCGCTGGAAAAACCCTAACGTTATCGTCTACCCCCATAGACGTGCGTCGAAAGGGGGTAGGTCAGTGGAGTTTTCTGCTTGGTTGTGTTAGGTTAGGCCATAGGAAGGTGAGAAACCAAAGTCTACCCCAAATCAACACAAGATTCCATCCGGTTCGCCCGAAAGGGGAGTTTTCACCTCTAAGTGCAGGAGCTCACTAGAGAGAAAGTGAAGTCGGTGAAGCCGGTCACACCCCGGAGTAGGATATTGCACATTTACAACACACAACACACTTGTATACATATGGCATGGCGCAACCTAGGTTTTGGTGGGGTTCCGACGCTCCGATGCCCCGCTTCGGCGAAACCCCGAATCCGCTGGAAAAACCCTAACGTTTTCGTCTACCCCCATAGACGTGCGTCGAAAGGGGGTAGGCCAGTGGACTTTTCTGCTTGGTTGTGTTAGGTTAGGCCATAGGAAGGTGAGAAACCAAAGTCTAACCCAAATCAACACAAGATTCCATCCGGTTCGCCCGAAAGGGGAGTTTTCACCTCTAAGTGCAGGAACTCACTATAAAGAAAGTGAGGCCGGTGAAGCCGGTCACACCCCAGAGTAGGATATTGCACATTTACAACACACAACACACTTGTATACATATGGCATGGCGCAACCTAGGTTTGGGTGGGGTTCCGACGCTCCGGGGCCCCGCTTCGGCGAAACCCTGAATCCGCTGGAAAAACCCTAACGTTTTCGTCTACCCCCATAGACGTGCGTCGAAAGGGGGTAGGTGATAAGTCCAAAACGTATCTACTTTTCCGAACACTTTTGCTGTTGTTTTACCTCTAACTTGTATGATTTGGATGCAACTAACATGGACTAACGCTGTTTTCAGCAGAATTGCCCTGGTGTCTTCTTTTTGTGCAGAAAAGTCAACTTTGGAGAAAAACTCCGAAAACAATTGCGATCGTCATATTTCACCGGAAGACCCACGGAGCCAGAAGGGGAGTCGTAGAGGCCACACCAGGCAGCCACGCCATAGCTGGGCGCGGCTGGGGGTGGGGCCGCGCCCAAGTGTGGCGTGGCCACCTCAGTCGCCCCCGACGCTCCCCTTTGGACTATATATTGCCCTTGACCTAAATATCGAGGGGGGTTCGACCATATTTCGCGAAACACATCCACGCTCCGCCGCCGCCGCGATCTCTATTCCGGGGATCAGAAGTTCCGTTCTGGCACCCTGCCGGGACGGGGATTCGGAGGAGATCATCACCATCGTCATCACCACCGCCTCTCCATCAACCATCAATGATTCCCCCATCCATGTGTGAGTAGTTCCCTGCTGTAGGCTGAGGGTATGGTAGGGATTGGATGAGATTGTTCATGTAATAAGTTGCCAGATTGTTAGGGCATGGTGCCTAGTATCCATTGTTAGTGCTATTTATCATTGTTGCAACTTCTTGTGCTTAATGCTTGCCACTAGGGCCCGAGTGCCATGATCTCACATCTGAACATGTTGTTGATGCATGAGAATAATTATGTTTTAGATCATATCTGCAAGTTGTTTTCACCTGTTATTGTCCGGAACCCGAGGCCCCGGAGTGACAGCAACCGGGATAACTGGAGGGGATGGCTTTGACTTGAGGATTACGTGTGTTCACGGAGTGTTAATGCATTGCTCCGGTACTTTATTAAAAGGAGTACCTTAATTGCCAGTAGTTTCCCTTGAGGCCCCGCTGCAAACGGGCTGGCAGGACAGTAGATGTTGTGCAAGTTTTTCATTGCGAGCACGTACGACTATATACGGAACACATGCCTATGTTTGACTAGTACTAGGATGCTTTTATAAATGTTTACCTGCAAATGCCCTGAGTTATGATTATTACATGAGCGCTCTTATCCATGCAACGCCCGTACATCCGTCCCTATGCCTACAGTACTTTTAATCCTGCTATTACTTTGTTACTACTGCTGTTATATCACCGTTGCTACTGATAATCTGTGTCGAGGAAGTCTACTTTCAGGTGCAGCTGAACTGACAATTCATCTGTTAAGGCTTATATTTATTCTTTGGCTCCCCTTGTGTCGAATCAATAAATTTGGGTTTTACTTTCCTCGAAGACTGTTGCGATCCCCTATACTTGTGGGTCATCAGTAGGCCAGTGGAGTTTTTAAATATATATATAAAAATTACAACTACATTAAATATTATATAGAGAAATAAAGAAATGAATATTACATACGAAAATAAATAAAAAAGGAACAACTAAACGCCGACGGCACTGCCGTCGGCGTATAAGCGATGGTGGACGGGCAACTTCGTTCTGTCACGGCGCCCTTTTGTACGCCGACGGGATTTACTTCGCCGACGGCGGCCGTCGGGCACGGTGAGGCTACGCCGACGGCGCTTCGTACGCCGACGGCTTGTTGGTCGTCTGCCCTAGGTCGTGCTGTACGCCGACGGCCCCGACATTTGGCCGTCGGCGTACATGGAGGCCGTCGGCGTTTTGACGGTTTCCCGTAGTGAAATGCGTCGAAGGGGAACCCAGCAACGCTCTGCTGGAACAAGCTTCCATCTACAACAAGGGTCGGTGCTGCAGGTACTGAGTGTTGAAGCATCAACAACGTTCAAGGTCAGTGACATATAACACAAGTACATCATGGTGTGAGGTGAAGCTATGCTTATCAGTGCTATCACAACCAGCTATGTTATTAGGATCTTCTCAGTATATTTGAAATTTGAGATAATAACACCCTTCATACAATTCTTGCGCCATGCATGCAAAGTTATACAACAACTTGAAAATGAGGCAAACTGGTCATAAAACTTGCTGACAAATTGAAAAAATGATCCAAATTGTGGCGCGTTGCCAAATAATTTTTCCCGCTTCACAAAAATTCAGGCGCGTGATTTTTCCTGTCGGTTTCAGTCATTACAGTGTGTGCACTACCGACAAAATTGATAGTTTTATTGTATCGGGATGGTAATCCGGCACTAAAATAACTCTCCCCGACACTTTAATTCCTATAGCCGTGTCGGCCGGACGCTGGCCGACACCATTACAATTATTGTGTCGGTTCTTCAAATGCCTAACACGAAAAAAAATCACCGACACTATTCCCTGGAATTCCAGTAGTGCTACTCGGGTCACGTTTCCCGCCCCAATTCGTAAAAAAGAAGAAATTTTACGGGTTGGGCTGTTTTAGGGATCCGCTAGATATTCTCTTATACAGGGACAAGCTCATACATGCGGGACGAGTCAGAGGGCGAGACTGAGTGTGATTCGGGTGGAGTGGTCGATCTCTGACGCCTATAATCAGGTGGCTCAAGATGTCCGACTGGATCGAGGTGCGATGGCGAGTTTCAATCGGCAAGGTCAAACTCGGACGATGGGAGTTGCATGTTGTCAGCGGATGGGGCGCCACGTCCAACGTGTGGTGTTGGCTGTGGTACACGACGCCACGACGGCAAAGGCATGCCCCCTATTCGTGCAAAAAAGGGTAGAGTAGGGGTGTAGGTTCGGTTTAATAGAAGGAGCATTCGAAGCGATTTTGTTTGTTAACTATAATATCTTTTACTTTAGAAACTGATAATAATAAGATTCTTAGAAAAATCTAATCAGATGTCATGAGATTTATCACAAAAGATACTTGGCTTACACTTTAAATATAATAGTGCATCGTTCTCTCTACCCCTTATAATTGGATGATTTGGAAACTAACCATTAGGAAAATACAAACAAAATATTTTTTCAGGATTTTCCCGAATAAGATAATAGTTCGTGTACCGGAGTGAAACAAGAGTTTTTTAAATAAAAGGCACATGCCCTGCTTTAAATTAATAAAGCAAGATAGGTTCCACACACGATATTACACATGCTGAGGACTACAGCTTCTCCGAGAAAAGTAAACGCTGAGGACTACAGCTTCTCCGAGCGAAAGTAGCGCTACGATACCGGGGACGGCCAACTCCCAACAAGCCGGAAAAGGACCAAATAACTACGGAGGATCATTTCTTGGCTTGAGCGCGGAGCAGATCGCCTTTAGCCCTCCTGCCATGTCCTGGAGCACGACCTTGTCCTGCGTCTTTGATAGCTGCGCCCACATCTGAAGAAACATCACAAATTTGAAAACGAGATCAGAAGGGTGCTTGGGGATAATCCCCTCAATAGCCAGTTTGTTACGAGTAACCCAAAGAGCCCAAAACAGAACCGAAACCAGCACCCAAGCTAGTCTGCGACGCTGTTCTGGCAGACGTTGAATGATCAAAAAGAACTGTGGGAAGTTAGCCGGGGACCAGTTACAGCCTAGTAACTGTCACACGACACTCCATCCCAACTTAGCAAGCGCGCAGGCGAAGAAGATATGCGACGCGTCTTCCCTTTCCCCACACAGGCGACATCGGCCATCCGAAGGCCCATGCCGCTCTGCCAGTTGGAACCCAGCTGGCAAGCGATCCAACACCAGTTGCCACGTAAATATTTTGACCTTTAGCGGTAGTCTGGCCCTCCAGATGTCCCGCCCAAAGGATACTGATGCCCCTTTAGAGATGCACTGATACATGGATGACACCGAGAAAACCCCAGACGGCTCTAGCGCCCAGCTAACCACATCTGCCCCATCTTGCAGCACAAACGAATCCAGCAGCGCAAGTAAGGCATTCCACCTTGCGACACCCTCCGGCGCCAGCGGTCGACGGAACGTGATGCCCTCCGAAGCAGGGGCAAACACCTCCGCCACCGAGATACTAGGCTTGCTGCAAATGGCAAACAATCTGGGGAACTCATCTTTGAGCGGTCTGTCACCAATCCACCAGTCTAGCCAGAAAGCAGTTCTTGCCCCATTTCTGGGAGCATGGCGAGCCCCTAACTTGAACCACTTTTTGATCTTATGAATACTTTTCCAGAACTGAGATCCCCCTGGGATTCACTGGAAAAGACATCATCCGCTTCTGGATACTTTGCCCTAACCAACGCATGCCAAATCAAATTATCCTCTTGGTACAGCTTCCAAACCCACTTTACCATCAAAGCAACATTCATATTCTTGGTGTTTGTAAGCCCAAGACCCCCGCAGTCTTTGGGCCTACACACCCCTGGCCAATTGACCCAATGAAACTTGCGCTTCGAACCAGACCCCTCCCAGAAAAACCTTGCCCTAATCGCGTCAAACTTAGCGTGCACACCATCTTGCAACAGGAATAAACCCATGGAAAAGGTTGGGAGAGCGTCGAGGCAGGCATTGGAGAGAATCAGCCTTCCACCCGAGGAAAGCAGTCTGCCCATCCACACCTCGACCTTTCCCGCCAGCTTGGCTACCAAAAAATTCCATTGCTCCACCGTGAGCTTACGGTCAGAAATCGGCAGCCCTAGGTAGATAAAAGGAAAGCTACCCAACTTACAGTTCAGCATATTGGCTACTCTTTGCTGTTCCTCCATCTGATCCTCTAACACAAACACCTCGCTTTTATTAAAGTTAATCTTGAGACCCGACATATTCTCAAAACACAGCAGCAGGAACTTAAGGTTGGCAATGCTCAGGTCCTCATTCTGAATTAGGATTAAGGTGTCGTCGGCATATTGAAGGTGCGAAATTCCCCCTGGAATAAGGTGCGGCACGACCCCTTTGATATGACCTAGCTGCTGCCGCTGAGAGCATCGCAGAGAGCGCTTCTACCACGAAGTTGAACAAGATTGGAGAGAGTGGGTCCCCTTGACGCACCCCTCTTTTATTGCGGAAGTACGGGCCAACTACCCCGTTAATGGAGATAGCCGTCTGTCCTCCCGCAACCAGTTGATGGATCCTATGAATGTACCCAGCATCAAACCCTTTTCGACGCAACACTTCCAAGAGGAACGACCAGTTCACCCTGTCGTAGGCCTTCTCGAAATCCAGTTTTAGCAGTATACCTCCCAGCTTTTTGGACTTCAGCTCATGAACAATTTCTACCAGCGCTAACGCACCGTCCAGAATGAAGCGACCTTTCAAGAAAGCAGTTTGGGTGGGGCTGATCACCCTGTTGGCAATTGGGTCCAGTCTGGAGGCCAGCGCTTTGGAGATGATTTTGAAAATAACATTGATGAGCGCAATCGGGCGAAACTGGGAGATAAGATCAGCACCCGGAACTTTAGGGATAAGCGTCAACACCCCAAAATTAAGCCTGGAAACATCTATCCTTCCTAGCATGAAATCGTTCAGCATATGCAAGACCCCTTGTCTGCAAAGCGGCCAAACCTTCTTGAAGAAGGCCACCGGCAAGCCATCCGGGCCTGGGGCTGTGTTCACCTTCATCTCCTCCAAAATGCTATCAAGCTCTTTCTCAGTGTAAGTTAGCATCAAAGCATCGTTTTCTTCCGCCGACACTTGGGCCCCCCCGGTCCAAGTGTTGTTGGCCAACCCTAGGCAGCGCGGCGCCTCCGAGCCTAACAAATCTCTATAGAAGTCATAAACGTGTTCCTGGATGAGCCGAGGATCCGACACCGGCCCTCCCGGCGTGATAAGAGTCGTGATGTTACACTTTCGCCTTCTACCGTTGGCAACCGCGTGGAAGTACGCCGTGTTTGCATCCCCATGCAAAGTCCAACGTACTCTACCTCTTTGGCGCCAATATTCCTCTTCCAACTTATAGATTTGCAACAGCTGGTCTTCCAGGTGGTAGCGGAACATCCACTCATCTTCTTCAAGCCCAACGCTGTCGGCCTTCGCATCCAACTGAGAGATTTGATTCACTAACGACGTTTTATTTTGCCTAGCTTCCCTGCCCATGTTTTTGCTCCAGCCCCTAAGGTACTGTCTCAGCCCAACCGACATATGGTTCCACCAGTCCACAACATCACGGCCTCGCGCCGAGAGCCCCAGGCGATGCCACAGATTCTTCAAAAGCTCCGTGAACCCTTCAATCTCGAACCACCCAAGTTCGAAGAAGAAGCGGTTACTTTTGATCGGGGCTCCCTCGCCAGAACAGAAAATAAGCGGAGTGTGATCGGACCCAAGACTGGTCTCAGCGCAAAGCGAAGCTAGGGGAAACAAGGCATCTAGCTCCGGCGCTACAAACACTCTATCCAGCACGCATCGAACCGGGTTTCTTTGCTTGTTAGACCACGTATACTGCGCCCCCGAGCGCGGTATTTCTCTAAGAGCCCACGCGGCGATGTGATTGTTAAACAAATCAATTCTTGGCCAGTTGAGTCTGTCGTTATTCTTATCTTGCGCCCCTCGCAACAGGTTGAAATCCCCACCCATGAGGATTGGAAATCTACAGCTTGCCACCTTGCTGGACACCTCGTCCAAAAAGGCAGCCGAGGCTGAGTGATTGGCTGGCCCATAAATCCCGATAAAGGTGAACGGCTTGTTAAGCGCACGATAAAGAATGTTTGCACTAATGAAGCCCTGACCCCTGTCAGTGCTTTCCACTTCAAACACGCTGTCCTTGAAGCCCACCAGAATGCCCCCAGAGTGGCCCGAGGCAGGAAGCCAGGTCCAGAAGAACTTCTCCCCATCTTCCAGGCTTTGGAGTTCGAAATCGGTGAAATCTTGCTTGATTGTCTCCTGAATACAGATGATGTCGATGTGGTATTTGCGGAGTAATTCTTTAAGCAGGGTTCGGCGCCCCGCGCGGCCGAACCCCCTGATGTTCCAGAACAGAATACGCATTAGATCACTAGCCCTTGTGCCCGTGCTTGGCGGGTTGCTGGGCGTCGCCCCTGCGGCGCCGCAGACTTCGCCCGTCTTCTTGTCACCTTCTTGGGAGGGGAAGGTGATCGAGACGGCTGTTCTCCATTGTACTGACCTGCCACAGCCCCTGCTGTGGTGTCAGCTGCCTCCGAGGGCCCGCCCTCGGGTCCCTGCTGCACCTCCACTGCGATTTCCTTGGCCTTGGCTGCCGCTTGCTCTTGCTCCAATCTTACTCTTGCACTTGCTAGCGCCGCCTGTGCTAGCTCGTTTGCCTTAATCAATGCTAGGGCCTCGGCGGCTTGGCCACCCGAGACAGGAAAAGAAACACAACTATCCGAGGCAACAGAAAGCAAATGCGAATCGGGCAACTCTTGCAGGATAGCAAAAATCGGATCAAGTTTAGTACCTTTTAGCTTTCCCATAGCTGAAGAGTCGTTCTTCTCCGCCGTGCGCCGGACCGCCTTGTCCAGCATCTTGTCCTCCGACTCCCCTCCTCCCCGGACGCTCTTGCGAATGATCTCCACCGGGGCGGCTTTGGAGCGGAGCCCACGCGCCACCACCGCATTGAGTTCCGGCACCACCGGAGCAGTCCAGAGCTCCCCCATTGCAGTAGCCGGCGACGGGGCCGCGCGCTCAGAGCCCCCTGACTCTCCCACCACCTCTCCCTGCTCATCTGACGACTCAGACGGGCTGCAAACCCGAGCTGCTCTGTCATGGTTCCTCTTGCTGCGCCATTCACTTGCCCTGGAAGAGTCTGCCTCAGCTGCCTCTGCAATCAGCTTGGTGGGTGTCTCCAACAGGCGAGGCTCCATGTCCACCGACGAGGAGACAAGCAACGGTTCGCTCACATTTGAGCATGGGGGGGCCTCAGACAGAACCGAGGTTTGAGTTTGAGCATGTACGCTTGACGCCTTCACGATCTCCCCCAAGGTCTTGAACACATTTCCTTCTGGAGTTAAGTTGGACCCATATTGAGAGAACATGGACTTTGGTAGTTCTGGCCTAGGACCCGGCTGGGCATCCATCAATGCTTCCCCGACCACGGTAGCATGCCGGGACGGTTGCTCTGCTTCAGCCTGCAGCAGCAGGGCCCCTTGCCCTGCCTTGTCACCCAGCTGGGTCGCCTCACCCTCCTTGACTGCCAGCACCGCGGGTGCCACAGAGGGCGCCGTCTTGCTCAGCTCCCTGCTAAGGACCGTCGGGGCAGAGCGATGACCAGCCCCCTTCGACCCACACCAGAAGCCTCCGTGGTTCTTGCCTTCTTCCTTTCTCTTTCCCTGCCCCTGCGGCTATCAGAGTCAGCCGGTTCATCATCCGAGCTAAGGTAAGAGTCATCCCGTCCATCGTCTTTGCCTTTCGGAGGTGGAGGAGGTGGTGGTGGAATGCTGTCCTCTTTGCCCTTACCCTCCTCTTCCCGCTCTATCTTAATCTTGTACCCTTGTAGATTCACAAAAAGAGTGATGTGGCTCTTGAGTTGCACTGGGGCCCGACATCCAAACTTCATGCGGATTGGAGCCTCCTCTTCGCTGAGCTTCGACGTGTCCACCTCCAACGGAGAACCCACTTCCAGCGTAGTGGCCAGCAAGATCTTCTCATCTCGGAGCGGCTCGGGCACCCCAAGGAGGCGCACCCATAGCACCTCGAGGGTTTCCGACACCGCAGGATCCCCCACAGCCTCTGTCACCACCGCATTGTACTCAGTAAACGGAAGAACCAGCCCACCCCCACGGGTGGCCAATCTCAGCAGGTCGTTCGACGGGAACACTAATGTAAAGTCTGTCTTGTTGATTTGCTTGACCTGCCAGTCCCATTTGTCGCTGACCAGCTCTTTGAACTCCATATCCACCTCGTCAGGGGTCATGTTCCCTGCCTCAATGACGACCTTGGCCATGTTGGAAGGCGGCTTCTTGAGTTTGTCCTCCGGGATGGAGACACAGAAGAAGCCCCTGCCCTCCGTGCCGTACCCTACCCATTTGGGCACTGCCCCCTTGCACATCGCTGACAGGTGACCTTTGGAGTCGCACTTGACGCAAAAGGGCTCATTGGTGCACTCAGCTTGGTAGTGGCCCGTATTGCCGCACTTGTAGCACATGATCTTCGAGGCGTCCCCCTTGGCCGGCACCGTCGGGGCCCTCCCCACCGGCGCCCCCACTTGCAACGGAGGTTCACCCGCCCTCCCGTGGCGTTCCCCACCTCCACGACCAGCATCGCGCCCTCGCAGATGTGGCGGGACCGGGATCTGCGCCCGCAGCCTTGCTTCCTCACGCCTTTCCTCTTCCCGCTGCCTCGCCTGATCTTCTTCTCTGTCCCGCTGCTCCCTGGCCCTGCGCCGTTGGTCCTCTTGCTCGCGGTCCAGGCGGAGCCGGAGGTCCTCGCCTCTCAGACGCGCACCACCGCGCTGCGGCTCTTCGTAGGGACGCTTGAGTCGACGATCCCGGTCGAATCTGCCCCGCTCCATCACCTCTCTGCGCGAAGCACGGCGAGATCTAGCTTTTGCTTGGTGGCGGCGGACGTCCTGGGAGGAGGCTGGAAACCCTAGCAAATGATCTAGGGTTCCAACCGGACGCCACCGCCAGGAATTTATAGCCTCAGCCTCCGCACCCGACTGGGCCACCTCACAGACACTCCTGGGCCCTCCAGAAATAGCCGAGCTGGGCCTCGTCCCCCACGACCCCTCGTCATGGGCCGAGGACCCCCTTGAAGCGGTACCAGCCCCCTCCGCGCTGAGAACCTGGCCCACCACCGTGCCACCAGGCCCAACAACCGCACAACGGCCCATGGCCGGCTCCGACCCGTTCGGAGCAAACCCTAGGAGCCGGTCTTCCACCTCGGGTTGCACGCCGACGGCGGCGGCCGCCGCACCCGCAGCCCCGGCACCGGCACCAGCAACTCCCCGATCAGCAGCTCCGACGGCGCCTCCCTCCCGCGCTCCAGCTGCCTCAGATCCCCCGACCCAAGTGGCCGGAGCGGAGGAAACTCAGCTCTCACCGGAACCCTTCCCGGCGATGACGCCGCCGCACTCGAGATGACCCCCGCAGCCTCCGCCTCTGCAGAGGCCCTCCTCTCCACCATCAACTCACCACGGCTCGTTGCTCCTGGGAAGAACTCCCCCAACGTGACCACCCCTCGTGGCCCTTGAGGCGAGCCGCCCCTGCTGCTGACTTCGTCTTCGGAGGTCGCCGCCGCTCGCCCCCGAGACAGCGCCACCTCACCGTTGCCCGCCAAGGATAGCTCCTGGCCTCTGCGCCCCTTGCGCCGGCGGAGCTTGCCGTCCGCTCGCCGCGAATCTGGGGTGCGAACCTTATCGCCCCCCGAGTCGCCAGTCGCCACAGGTCGCCTCTTCGTGAGACACATCTTGCTAAAATTTCACGATATTGAAAAAGTATGGTCTTCGGTTCCGTGAAACAAGAGTTAGGCAACAAAAAAAATAATTCAGCGCTCATTTTTACTTTGTTTCACCTCAGTCAGAAACAGTTTTTTCTGATAAAAAAATTATCTATTTTTTCTACCGGCCATCATCCTTTTTAGTGAATATACGAGCCTTTAAATGTCAGGTTTGGCCAATAATACATGGCTATACCGCCTCTGTCTTCGTTCCTCCAGGTAACCAGCAAGCGCTATGATTCTGAATCCGACTCGGTCGGAGCTAGCAGGGAATTGACGTACCAAAAACTGTGACGTACTCAGTACAAGTAATAACAACCACCAAAAAAAGGCATCGACAAGGGAACACAGATCGACCCGCAAACCCAGATTCGATTCCCGTAGCCGCCGCCTCGGCCGCCTCCGGCGCCGGCCGACAGAGAACCGGAGACGATGGCGAACAGCTCCGACCCTCTTGCTCGGAGCATCCACGGCACGAACCGTGATAACCTGGTGGAGAAGATCGTGCGGTTCAAGATCTACCAGAGCACCTACTGGAAAAAGAACTGCTTCGGCCTCACGGCGGAGACCCTCGTCGACAAGGCCATGGAGCTCGACCACACCGGCGGCACCCACGGCGGCAACTGCAGTCCTAGCCCTTTCCTATGCCTCGCCCTCAGGATGCTCGAGATCCAGCCGGAAAAGGACATTGTCGTGGAGTTCATCAAGAACGAGGAACACAAGTATGTCCGTGTTCTTGGTGCGTTTTATCTGCGCCTCACCGGCACCAACGCCGACGTCTACCAGTACCTGGAGCCACTCTACAAAGACTACCGAAAGCTTAGGAAAAAGTTGGAAGATGGAAAGTTCACCCTGACGCACGTTGACGAGTTCATTGATGAGCTCCTGACCAAGGACTACTGCTGCGACACTGCCCTCCCCCGAATACAGAAAAGATGGGTCCTTGAATCTTGTGGAACTTTGGAACGAGGAAGAAGGGCACTTGCAGATGAGTTTGAGGAAGAGGAGGAAGATAAGGAGGATGGAGTACAGCCTATGGATGTAGACGAGCCTAACACTACTGAGAAGAAAGAGAGTGATAGGGACAGGAAGCATGAATTACATCACAGGTACAAAGATCGGTACTATGACAGGGAATATGGGAGGGGGCGGCAAAGGGACAGAGGCCTTCAGAGAGATAGAGGGAGGGATAGGGATCGAGACCGTCATCCCATCCGAGATGATGATTATAGCCATGTTAGAGAGCGAGAAAGAGACCATGAAGACGGAGAATTCTGTAGAAGACGTGGCTTTGGTAGCGCCAGTCCTCGAGGGCGTCCCAAGGATGATTGCCCGAGGGATGAGCTCAGGAAAAGAGACAAAAAGAAAAACAAGAATGGCGCTCCAGATCCTAATGATCCCGACATTATAGCGATGAACAGGCTGCGTGCGTCGATAGGGTTGAAACCACTGATGTAGTGTGACATTGTTGTTGTTGGAATGTTTCCATTTTTCTCTTACACGGTAAGCTTTATCACAATTCATTGTGTATCTAACTATGTTGTCTCATGACTTTGATCTGGTATTTTGTCTCTGCCATTCTTGCTCTTGGTTGTTTTTTTTTTTGTAAAAGTCAGACAGCTGCGAAAGCTGGTGAATAAAAAGCATTTTATTTCAAAATAAAATATGATAGAAAACATTGGTCTCTTCCCATTCGATACAGAGTTTACCGTCTGTGGTTATGCATCTAATTTTAAATACACATTCTCTCCTCAATTCTCAAAGTTTTCATGGTCATCTCCAGGAAAATGCATCTAAGTCCTCATCACAACAAGATTTAATTCCAACGGGATGTTCCAGGTCATAGCATGCCATTTAAACAGAAATATGCATGAGACGAACGTACTTATTTTTTTGAAAGAAGCCAAAAGCTTCGCCCTTTCATTAATTAAGGAGAGACATGATTTGATTGACCAGACCCGCTGTGAATAACATCTATGGCAACAAAAGAAAAAAAGAAAATGAATAACTCTCCCGTCATCAAGTGGCTCAGATGTTTGGCGCCGGCGACGCGCCAATTAGAGGCCTCCTCCTTGATTCTTACAAAGACGGCTGTCAGAAGCGCGTAGACCTTATGGAAGACGCTGGAGTTTGCCCAACATGATAACCACAGTCCACATTCAAGAAGGAGGTGTAGATTTTCCAATCCTCGGTCATAACTCCATGAAGGCCGACCCAAAGAAGGGCTGCCTTCCTAATTCGGATGGAGTAATGACACTTGAATAACAGGTCTCTTGCTCATGCTTGCATGCCTACCACATTTTTTGCGCTGATCTGCCATCAAATCCATCCCTAGAGAGCAAGCCAAGCGAAAAAATTGCATTTCGGCGGCACCCATACTGACCACACCATGGACTAGAACATGTGGAACCTTCAAGTTATAATTTTTAGGCCAAGGCCAAGTGTAAAGGCCATCTTGGGACAGCTTCTACGTAATATGTTCGTCCAAGTCGTCCTGAAGCTCGACCTCGCTAACCATCTCCCAAAGGCTAGTGAACTCTTGGATGTCCCGAAGTGTTAAATCTGGGGAGAGCTTAATCCAACATGTCCACTGACTGTGGGAGTTATTTCTGTGTGAAGATCCATGGTGCGTAGATGGTTGGAGCAATGTCCATGGGCCGCATGCCATCCAACTAAAGAAGGCGTCCAAAAGCATACCGCAAAAATGTCTTTGCACCTTTTCTTTGAAAGGATTTCCTAAGCGGACCCATGATTTAGGACCATCCTCCAATTCAAGACATAACCATCTCAGCCTTTGAGTGGAAGCAAATTTCTCGAGATTTAGGATGCCAAGCCCTCCTTTCTCTTTGATTGATGTCTAGCAGAAACAAATAGCGGTAGATTATACATGAAACCTCATGGCTAGGTTCTCCCTTTCTTAGGCGGCAAGAGTACCATTTGATGTCCACATAAGTTGTACGTTTTGAGATTTTACTACGTATCGGAATGCATATGCAACCATTTGGACAATCTAAATGTATAATGAATGATTGACAACAGGAACCTAATTGATCATGATCATATGCAAATGTATCCAAGTCTGCCTCCTTGCCTTTTCCTGGTCTTGGTCTATTCCCCTCCTCGCCATTTCCTTCCTCCACTGCATATGCATGTCTTCTCCTCTTCTCTGTTCTGCCTATAAGTCTTCCTACCTCCACTTTTCTACTTTTTACAAACTTGTAACACAAAAAGGTATCCAAAGATCTGAAGGCTACAACTTGTTTTATGTGAAAATTTGATGATAAGATATTTTGCATTTTGTCGGATTTTCTACAACATCTATCATATACTTGATTAACCAGTCATGTAATATTAATCCATAATAGATTGCCACACATTTCATTTCGTATTTAAACTTCTATATCCGCGGCAAGAAGATGCATAATTGTATATACCTCTAGGCTCAAGAATTACCCATTTGAGGGTCCGCGATTGACCCGTGTCTTAACGGAGTACATGCATTGCAACAAATAAAATATGCACCTGCAAATGTTGCGGACGGTCACTGCTGAGATAAGACATGCATATGTGCATTCAACGATAAAAGTCGAGATCATGGGCAACAAAGTTCTTCACACACCCACCAACACCGCAACACATATCACAAGATGAGATCATGTATCTAGCAGTTGGGTGGCGTAGTGAGACCACATTTGCCCGGCAGCTCCATCGCTCTCTTGGGGTCGATGTTGTAGAGGCTGAGCCAGGGGGAGTTCTTGTAGGAGCAGAGGCACTTGAGGTCCGCCTTCCCAAGTGTCTTGCAGCACTCCATGGAAGGCTCAGCCGTTGAGTGCGACATCGCCGCTGCCGCGGGCTGGCACGCCAGGAAGTCATCGTTGCTCATATTGCACACGGCGTGTGCAGGCCAGGGTGCGGCGGCGAGAGCCACCACAAGGACAAGGAGCGCCGCTAGCGCAAGCGTCTCCTTGTTGGCCATGTCGCCCGGGCACACGACAAAATATAAAGCTGCTTAATTTGGTCGTGTGGACGGGGTTTGGGGAGCTCAGCATGGCGGGGTATTTATATCGTGAGGAATGGGATGTTTTGGCTGTTGGGCATTGCAAGTTTGTGATAGGACCTTGCCATTCGGTAATAAAAAAAGACTATGGTTATTTTTGGACGTGAACAGAACAACGGTTGCTAAGCTAAACATAGCACTGCGCAAGATGATCCGCTGATTTGATTGGTGAGCTGTAGGCATGAGGTGTCTAGAAACAAGGCAAAGCTTTTGCCTCGCTTCAAATAAAAAAGTGTTGTGCAATTTTTTGACAACACTAGTATTGTCGGAAAATTGCATAACACTACTCATGTATGCTAGCGCACCCACTTGGGATCATCACGGGAGAGATAGAGTGAACATGTACGCCAACGTGGCCGGCAGGACTACACCGTCCGACACTTGCTGAGAGCCTTTCTAGGATTTGCAGAGACACGACACCCGGATTTGTATATATGATCCACCAAGCCGTTCTTGATTCCAAATGTTAAGCTTGGTGCTAGCTAGGCGAGGTTTCAGCATGTTCGTCATAAGAGTGCGTCCCTATAGGTACGCGACAGTACTTCTGGCAGCGATTGACGGCAACGACAAACAAACATTATATATGTCGATTCCTTTTTGCGTCATCCAATGTCTACTCGAGCATGTCCTACTGAACCGTGTATGTGAATCACTATTGCCAATGTGTGGCTTCCTCGCGCTCCACATTTTTTTGGATGATTATTTAGGGGGGTAGAACGTTATATAGATTACTAACAGTAATACAAAATGAATGGCGGGGAATCGATATCAGCGAGGAGATACAAGTAAGTATGCTAAAAAAAATACCTATCAGATGCTAGGTACTATGTGAGGCATTAGTATTAAAGAAGCAATATGCAAAATTTAAAATGTCGTCATACATAATAATTTCTAGGTCATAAAGTTCAACTAAATTTTCATGAAGTGACCTCAAAATTGAGAACATAACCAATCAACCTTACAGGATCTCCATTTCAAGGGTGAAGAAGCAATATATGGACTTGGGAAAACACATAAAAGTTCATGGAAATATTTATATCTATCGTTCATGACATATACCAAGACCGGGTTGACCTTGCGGCCTCCTCGTCACATCTGTTGTATCAGTAGTTTGGCGTACTTCCTAGCATGTGAGAAAGTAGAAGACCTCGGAGCAGGAACTTACGGGGTTTTGGCATGTTTATTTTCTAGTTCCGATTCTACCCAATAAAAGGAACTACTTAAGATGTTGCCCAGTAAGTTAACGCGGCACGTGCCAATAGCATTCCATACATCACATACATAATCAAGTAGCTTGACACTTTTAACAACAGATAGGTACATACATCGTATATGCCCCTCAAAATTTAATGAAAGTGGTACAATGCACAACCAAGTCCCAAGAAGTGAAACTCCAGAATTTCTAGTGCATATTGAGAAAATACGCGTAACCACCTGGCACCTGCTACTTAAGTACCATATTGAAGTAGCATGTTTTTGTTTTTTTTTTTTGGCTCAAACAAAAAAACTGCTACTTCAGTACCAAGGACAAGGATCTAGTAGTATCCAAGATAGCAGCATCTGCTTCTTTATTTGTAAGCTACCATGAATCTTTAAACCACATAGTTAGCTGTTTATCGGGCCATCAAACGATTTTTCCAAAATCATAAATCCATTTAAGGAATCAGTAACTTTTGTATGTAGTACTGAATAACCATATAAATATTTTTGTTCTTACAAACACTGTTGAGATAAGCAGATGCCGTATCATATTCTAGCTCGCTAAATCCTGTCTGCATACATATTAGTTATATAACAATTTGTAAATCGCACAGCAGGATGTTATTCAGCTTAGGCCGTGTCTGTATCATCTTTGCCTCATCGACAAGATTTAGATACTCACAGGAAACAAAAGAGCAGAAGAACATGCACACGATGCAGTAACATCTGCATCATAGTATATACTCCCTCCGTTCCAATTTAAATGACTTCTACTTGTCAACATGTGGATGTACCTAGACATATTACAAGTATAGATACATCCACATTTTGACAAAGTGAAGTCATTTAATTTGGAACGGAGGGAGTAGGTTATAACATGGAATGCATAAATGAACAAACAAAATACACAGTCCATGTTCCGTATATAAAACTATGTTTTAGATACTCACAGGGATAAGCATGGAGACGTACTATCAAGAAGCACCAATGCTCCCTACAGGGTACAGCCCCCTGAAAAAACGCGGCACGCTCACATGCCTGACTAGGCTTTCTTTGAAACAGAGTCCATGAACCGTTGGGTCAACGTTCTGCCGATAGAATTCCTCCCGAAAATTGCCCTTGCTGTCAAAGTGAAACAGGGATGACGAAGGAAAGTATGACCAAGCATCGCGAAGAATTACCAGCAGATCTCCATGCTCAGACACAACCTGACCACAGAAATTATTCCGTTCAGAAGGTTTTGCCATCACCTCTAATAGCAACTCAATTTTGTACTTTGATGACCATATCTCCATCTTGTAGTCCTGCAGCACCCAGACTTCGGCAATCATGGTATCACCATCTATATGTGTATGGCCGATGCCAATTGTACCATCCATCTGAAGCAAAATGTGCTGAATTGGTGGCTATGGGAGATTTCATCCACTTGAACGACTCAACAAATGTGTCAAAAACTACTACCTTGCTGTTGGAACGGCCGCTTGCATACCAGTACTGCAGGCAGTCATGTAGCAGGGCAGGCGGTTGCTCGCAAGCACGAATAAGCCAGAGGGCTGTTTCATTCTTCATGGACGGTAAGGCCACCGGCAGCCCGATATACCTCGGTTCCTCGGAGGAGCCCACCCGTGGATGTGGTAGGCTGCATTGTTACTGGTGCTTTTGTTTGGGCGCTTCCAGTAGAGGACGCAGTATTCGCCGGACCCCCGGTGAGGGTACATTGCCGCCGGTCAGAGCCGGGAGTGCGAGCCACTCGCGGGTGGCCGGGTTGCAGAGGTAGAAGCGGCGGTTAGAGAGGGATAGGAGTAGGAGGCCGTCGCAGGAGGCGTGGATAGAGAAATTGCTGCGACGGTTGTAGTCATTGAACCCGAGGATGGGCCGGCGCTCGGCGGGGGTCCGCCGAAGATCCAAGGCATCGACCGAGGCATCGGCAGTGTAGCGACCGTTCCTACAGCGGAAGGAGACCAGCAGGAGCGACGGCTGGCGGCGGTGGTGGGCGAGGAGAAACTCGTCATCGCGGCTGAGGCGGCACCAGGAGCGGCAGGACGTGCGGCAGCGGAGGACCTCTTTCGCCAGCAGGCGACAGAAAATCTCCCACAGGACGAGGTCGTCCGGGAGGACCGGGCGGCGGCACAGCCTCGCTTGTGCGGCGTGCCGATCACCGTCGTCTCCCGCTCCACAGATCGAGTGCCGCTGCTAGCCGGCTCAGCCATCGCAGGGGGCTCGACGGCGACGGCCAGTCGTAGGCTTTTACGCGAATCTTGCCAGAAGCCGAGCAGCGTATAGCTTGGTGGAAAATTTGAAAATTAATTAATTCTTACGCAAATATTAAAGCACCATCCAAGGCTGAATCAAGTCCTTAGTTTTGCACCTTCTTTTTATAGCCTAGCGGCGACCTTGCAAGTGACATTTGGAAGGATGACTCTTAACTCTCGTCACGTATAGATTGATAACTTTATCATCCCCACTAATATAAAGAATCGAGAGGGTGGTGATCCAACAAATCATATACGTTTAAAAGTTAGATCTAATGCACGGGTTCAGAGTCATGCCTGCAACCCGCGTCCACATCACAGCCAAACAGACACGACCAACAATGGGCTGTCTCTTTAGCCATATGCAAGCACCGTAATATCAGGTTATTAAGTTAGTCAAGTTTTTTTTTGACGGGATAAGTTAATCAAGTTAATCGGTTGAGAAGGGTATGTACAATAGTACACCTCGGCTGTTTGTAAGGAGGTGCCATCTAGGATTTTATGTACTGGCGGGGAAAGAACGAGAAGAGAGAGGGAAGGCGTTGGTAAACCAGCAGACGGCTTGTAGTCAAAAAACTCGCCAGCGATCGACGGTCTTTACCCCGTTGTACGCTTGGCGTCTGTAATTCCGTACTAGTATTCTCTCTCACACGTGCTGAATCGCTATAGATCGCAACTACTCACGTTTTCTTCTATAGGCACCTGAAAATATTACCTCGATGTATTGTGTGTCTGCAATAAGAACTATAGATGAGGTGGATATTGCTTACGGGTGGTTGTTGTCTAGACCAATATACATGCCCATAGGCAATGTACAGTAGTCAGCTAGACACCTATTGTCTGCACTACTTCATGTCATTTCAAGATAGCGCTAACGACATAGGAAATCCATTTCGGTTAGTAAGACCATCTACTTTCCGTGTTTGAAAATACATTTTCAAAATGTCAAAAAAAATCTTAATGGGAGTAGATCACTCCTACTACCCAAAACGCCACCTCCTCCTGACAGTTGGTACAATGTAGGGTCTGCCATAACCCCACACCTTTCCCCAAAAAAAAGGTCCACGAGCCTATTACTATTCTGAACAACATTTCAATTCTTTCCCATTTCACATTTTCTAATTCTGTTTTAGTTTTGAAAAATGTCGTTTCAATACCGCAACAAAGAGTCAAATTTACACTGAGAGTTTCCATCTCGAATTTGGGTCTAATTTGATTATGTCGATTTCCAATACTGACTGCAAGTCTTCATAACATAGGTTCCATGATCACCATGCATTCTTTCATCAAGGTAACACCATCTGAATATCACTTTGTTGTAATATTTGCACACTGACTTAACCGGACACAATTTCCAAGAATTCATGTGATTGTACTGTTGCCATTCCTTAGTGAGTAATGGAGAGGAAATTTAAATCAATATGTATAAAGTGATTATTGTTGTGGAATCCTCTGTTTATTCCTTTTTTTAGGGAACTGTCGGTTCCTTCATTTAACCGAATTCCACCATGCTTTCGTCAGGCTTTGCAAGTTGAATAACAGGCATTAAATTTGTTTTGCAGCAAGGAATGAGAAGAAAAACCATATGTGACTCATAGGTGGAGAAACCTAATATTGTTGGCCCTATCCAGGAGACCAGTGTATGTGTCACATTTGCTTTGCCCAGGAGGCCACCACGCCCTCGAGTCCTAAAGTAAAGGTTTTGTTTTCCAAGGTGTACAAGCAAAGTTCGATTTGGTCTGGTGCATTTCCCAGGTGGAAACTGATTTCCCGGTCCCGATGTCCACTCTGAACGGTTACAAAGGTTCTTGTTCGTGACGTGAAGGCTTTCATGTGGTTGAAATTTGTTTCTCTAGGATTGTAATAAGGAGGCACACCCTATTACAAATGTTCATGACCGCAGCATGACATACTCCAGGGCACCTGACCCTCTGGCCAAAGTCTGTGCAAGACTTCATAACTGTTGTGCTAGATATCCATCTCGTCGATAAAGTAGCCCAATGTAATCTAGTGATTCCTTCTCGGGAGGTTGTTGTTGCAATCGCCTAATTAAGTTAGCAACAAGCATTTTGTCTAGGTCGCATCTCATATCCCCTAAATCTCTACTTGAATCCTTTGCCTCTCTTCATGATGCCTCATATTCCCACGTAGATTACTTAAGTACTAAGCTAGTATGTTTCATCTCTCTTCGGTTCCTCTCATCTCTCCGATATATGTTTCATGTGGATGCTATATATAATCAAGTACTAAGCTACCGCTACCAATTGAAAAATGAACTGAAACAATGTATCATATTGGTTGCTATCTTCTCTGGTGAACACCGACTTAGCGCTATATAAAGAGAAAGCACCATCTGGTAGTGATTAATATTGAGGTAAATGCACCAACAATTTTACATTGAAAGGTCTGGCCAAGAAATAAAATTGCCGACGCAAGCGCTTGTAAATCTGTAATCTCTTTTTTGCAGTACAACGAGAACAGATTATATGCCAAGTAAACTTATTGGAAAAAAAAAGTTGACATGCGGTTGACTATCTGTTTGTTTGATAATTAGTTCTATTAAGAGGACGGGGTACTTAAGACACTCTCAACAAAAAGAGAGCTAGAAAAATAACGAGTTAATTTTTTTTTTTTTTTTGAAATTAAAAAAAAAAAAATAACGAGTTAATTTGGTACACGTGTATACCTGAAGCCAATATATGTGATATATTCAATTTTATGGATATTCACGGGAAGACGAAAGTTGAGATGAAGGGCCGGAGACCGCACTCCCCGACCGACCGAGTACCGAACTAGTTTAGTAGTTAAAGGATAACTAATGTAGAGTAACAATTAAAGAAGACCTAATCCATGCCCACTACAATAATAGACAATTTCCTAGCTCTTCGTGTCTATGCTGCGAGTTGCTGCTCCTTCTTAGCAATCAGAATATATAGTGGGCTCGGCACACACATGTCCACACCGAACAAATGAAGCAGCTTCTCCCTGAAGGCCCAGATCTCTACGACATCGCCCTTCTTGAAGCTGCACTGTCGGATGAAGTCCAGGTACCCATCTCCATGGATGACCGTGCTGCGGCTGCTCTCCCACCGCGTCAGCTTCAGCCCCTTCTTGCGGCCGCTGTCGTCCACCACGTACACGGGAAGCCCGACGTGATTCTTCCCCTTCTTCCTCGCCCTGTGTTCGCCCTGCTCCCCTTGGATCGGCGGCCTCGGCCTGGGGGCCTTCTCCTGCAGCAGCTCAGCGGCTCCGAGTTCATCGTCGGAGAGCATGCCCCGGAGGTGGCGCTGCACGCCGTCGTTCGGGACGCGGAATCGGCTCTGCTGCGCGTCCAGGTCGGTGGCGGTAACGGACTTCTCGGCGATGAATTGCACCTCCATGTCCATGCGAAGCTTTAGCTTACCGAACAGTTTCGTGCGGAGCCACGACGGCTCGGATCGGCTGGGCCCGACGGCCGCGAGTGGGACGGTGTCGACGGGGGGAGGCGCCATGAACGGGACCAAAGCCCCGGCGTTCGCCGATATTTTTAACTTCGTCGTCCGCTTGAACTGTTGGGCCGCGGTACCGTGGTCGTAGACGGTCAGCGCGAGCGCATGCGGCCTCTTGCGGCCGGCGTGGTAGGGCGGCGCCGCCTTATGGACGGGACGGTCGATTGTTTCGACGGTCATCGTCATCCTGGGGCGGATCCGATCGCAGAAGTTCGTTTACTATCTCGTCGTCGTCGGCTAGGGCTATCTCGTATCCTTCTCCGGCCGGTTGCGTTGGCCAATGGCCCATGTGTCCGTAGCTATATAGATGAACGCTATACCACAAACTGTGTCGAACACGGTGAACAGAACGCAGCCGGATGCGAATTCATCATCGAGGTCGGACATGGAAAGACGAAAGTTGGAAACAGTTGTCACACGAAACCATTCAGAGAATCCGGGTCGGGCTAGCACTCTCGTCGCCGTTTTCAAAACAATTTCATGTACGCTGTTTATAGAAGAGTCCGCGCCGTCGGAAACAAAATGATTGAATCGGAATCACCGGACTCTTGAGTCTCTGGGACAACAGTACCTTTTGCCCACGGCGCACCGGAGACACTAAAAAAATCAAACTATACTTGGCAAAAACAAAAGGAGATTAATTACCTGTAGGCCGTAGGATGTTCTACCCTAAAAATCACACCATCAACTCCCATCTAGCATCCACTAAAATTTGAATCCTTATTTCGACCTAACATAAGAAAAAACTGTTATAAGCGATAGGAAATAAACGATAAACAAAAGCAAGATCAAACTAATGGGGACACGAGCAATGGAAGAGAAAAAACTACGGGTGCCAGCCAGCAAATATTCATTATGATCGGGTGAGGTTACCAACGCCGGGGATTTACAGCTTGCGACTTATCCCAAACCGGCGGCTTACAAGAGGTATATATGATGGTGCAAAATCCTAAGTCGGCTGCAGTCCGATTCGGCAACGATCCGTACCGTACGACGCTTCGGCCCAATCCTCCGGCGACGGGCCTCGCTCCGCTCCGAAGTTAGTCTCTATCTTTATATGAATTTTGATCACATCAAAATAACAAAAACTCCAATCAAGCTAAAATTAGAAATAGCAATGTCGATCCTCCTATCGACCTTACATAAGAAAAAAACTAAGCACCATCTCTTCCGCGTTGTGCTCATGTATCAAGGAGTTACTCTATTGTTGCTCTTCAACGGTTAGAACGAAGACAGAGCTTCACTTCTCTAACTCAATTCTAGGAAAACTTGCGTGGTGGGCTGGTTGGGATATTTGAACTTTCAATGACAGAAAGATGAAGATGACATTGTAGCTCATTTAGGACTACAATAAAGTAAAAGATTATTTTCATAAGTGGCTTACATTTACGCAAAATCTAATTATTGCCTAGGCTCTGTCTTGTTCTTACGCAGTGCTCACCTTTCGCGTCCGTCCGATCGCGATCAGGCGGCTCGCTCGGTGCACCGCGCGACACACATAGAATCCCGTCCATACTCTTCGTCTCTCACCCGCACACAAGGAGACAAAGGGAAAAAAAAAGGAGACAAAGGAGATACGCGCATTTCAAGTTCTCGACGGCCATCGAAGGGATCGGCCGCGCCCTGGGGAAGGCCTGCGCCAGCCATGGATGGCTGCCGGCGGTCCTGACGCGATCCGCCGCGTCCTGGAGTAGGCCTGCGCCAGCTCCGGCCGCCACTCCCCGCCCACCGCCTTCTTCCCGGCCTCCGACGCTGAGGCCACCGCCTTGATCCAGTGGGTGGTACGGTCCTCGCCTCCCTCAACCGCGCCTCCATGCTCATCCTTGAAGACGTCGTCGCCGCCGCCGCCTGAAGATCTCCTTTCGCGTTCGGCGCCGGCGTCCCCGTCGTCATGCTCCACGCAGTGTTCCCCGTCCGGGACGACCTCAGGCCATGGACCCCATCTCGATTGGTGCTGGTGCTGCTGGAATATCTGAGCTCCGGCGCGGGATGGTTTGTGCTCCTGAACTTCGTCGTGGGCGCCATCTTCACCCTTTCGCCGTGGGCGCAGCCGCAGCCGCAGATTATAGAGTAAGCATTTTCTGAATTTTTCGCTTCAACAGGATGTAGTTTCATGATTAAAATGTGCAAGGGATTGTTCATATGGATTTAGTATTGTACTCATACGATGTATTTTTCTGATATGAAGTTTTGGTCAGATTAGACATTAGGGATTTTCTGTTTTTTGGGGTCAACAAGATGGAGTTTAAAGATTAAAACTTGCGAAACAGATGTTTTGTCTCTACCAGGATGTAGATATTGCCCAAATTTTACACTCTAATTATGCTCGCATGAATATAACTTCAAGAATTCTGTACTTGCACACACACACACACACACATGCGTCTTACTTAGTGCGCACCTCTCCGAGCTGTCCGACCTACCGTCAACACTCACGACTCAGCTTTTTGCCCTTCCACTGTGAGCTCTAATCCCGTTGCCACTTTTCTCGGTCCAAAACCAACTCCCCGAATCCATTCTAACTCCGCAGTCTACAACACCAAATCCAAATCCTCACATGAAAACCATGAATGTACTATGGATTTGCTATGCTTATGGATGTAAGGAACCCATTAAATCATTAGTAATGTACGTAATATTTGACAGTTGACACACATGATAGATGTTTTTTTAACTGAAGTGTTTTGTCATATTATACAGTGGGGATTTTCTGAACCGTGGGATGTAAAATTTGTACAATAAATACATCTTGTTCATATGGTTGCAGTGTTCCTCTGACATATGGATGTATTTTTATACCCCAAAGTTTCCTTAAGGTTATACAGTACATTTTCAAGTGCTTTATGGCTGTAAAAAACCCATAAAATCATGAGATTTATATGTAATATTCTACTTCTTGGATGTATTGTTTATTTACACCTGCAAGTTTTTATCATAAATTTAGATTGGGGAATTTACTGTATAATCATAGGATGTATAATATGGTTGTAGTGTTTTCTACACATATGATGTATTTTTATACTCCAAATGCTTCATATGGTTATACAGTAGGTTTTTCAAGTGCTTTATGGATGTACTTTTTTATATAATTAGTATTTGCAGAAGTATTTTTGCTGAGTTTTGTATCCATAAAGCCTTTTGCTATATGGATTTAAAAAATAGGATGTACATTTTTTGTCGGTGGATTAACTTTAGATTGTTTCTGGCTTTGTTTCAGGAATTTTTTGACATCTCTATCTGAAGAAAATCTCCCATCATTTTTTCTATCATAAGATGATTCAACTGGTACCTATGGTACGACCAATTGTGCCCATATACATCTTCTTCTTCAGTTACGAGCAGCAAGAGGCGCCTCTAGACGATGTTTTGAGCCTCTTGCAACGGAGCCACCACTGTCCAGAGGAAGTTCCACGTGCAGATGACCATATCCATGTGCAAGGAACATCAAAACTGGAAAATTAGGTACTGAACATGTTCTTCTTGCAGATGACCATCTCACCATGCATCATGTTCTTGCATGTTTTCAGTGGACAACCATGTGTTACCCCCAGGAGGAATTAGCTCAAGTTATAGGACTGGAGCATTTAGGTCAAGCCTACCAGGAGGAATGCTTGTGTATCTCTAATAAACCGTTTAAATTGTCTAATTGCATGAAGTTTCTCAAATTTTTGTGTGTTCAACATGACATGAACTATGATCTAACTGTATTTTCATGAAGACGAACATCACCTAACTGTATTTTTTGTTATTTGTTACAGTTACACGACAGGGTTTTATGTACTTCATCATCAAAAGATCAAACCATGGCGCTCTACACTTCGGTTGAGCATAAACTTGACAAAGTACATGTTGCTATTATAACTCCGCAAGAGTTTTCGATGATGTTGGTTCAGTTTTCTAGTTACAATCCTCTTTTGGTTTGCATCATGTCCGTGCTTGGAGGGGGTGTGGTACAGTGGCACTATTTACCCTACTTTGTTTCTGCCATGCACAGATTTGTGAGACTCTACATGATTATGTCTATGTTCTGGGATTTTCTTGCATGCATATTATGCTATCATATTCTGCCATGTACAAAACTGTGAGGGTTCTACATGGTTATTCCTATCCTACCCCCCCCCCAGGTTTCTTACATGCATGGCTTCATGTTTTTTGTTACAGCAATTACTAACATTATAGAAAGTACATCAAGCTATATCTTTATGCCTTTCCTAGGATATTTTTCTACGTCAGTCTGTCAATGAAAGCAAATGAGGAATCAAGTTTTCTTTTCTCAGGCGTGTAGAAGGTGATCTGAATGCTTACACTAAAATTACATATTGGGATCAACGGGGATGCATCAGGAAATTACATACGACTGTTATTTTCGATCTTTTTTGTGTTTCTCCATGTGCTTTGCATCAGAAGTTACATGGTGGCCATGTTAATGAGATTCCGTAGTACCGGAAGGAGCTGTAGCAATCAGCAGCTCCTGCTTATTAGGGATCTTGCTTTGTTTTTCTGCTAATGTGACAAACAGCCAGTCGACATGGAGTTTTGCAGTACGGGCGGCTGCAGATGGGGTCAAATGCCTATAAAGAATCCGGGTCCAGGGGCTCAGGTGGAGCGAAGTATCTGCGCGCTATGTTTTTCCCTTCCCGCGATGGGTGCGCTACGCGACAGAACATGCACGTGGGCCTGGCGCTGTCTGGTTCAGACAAGGGGGGCACCGCAGAGCGCAAAATAGTGCGCACGCACTGCCTAGCCGCGTCCTTACATTTAACATTAACCTATGACAGACCTAGCAAATGCTTAATGTTATGTGAAACTTGTCGGAAGAAAATAATGCAAATCTAGCGTGCATTAGTGCTACACCACATTAGAAATTGTCACAATTGTACAAATATATGGTTCAATTGTGTCTTGGTAGCAATCTCTGGTTGCGGTGATGGCCTTTGTTCCAGATAACCCTCTCTCTGATAATATTCAGAATGGTCTCCATAGATATGTATCACACGATAAAAAGTTATTTTACTGTCACAGAATAAAAATTATTTTCCTGTGCGATACATATTTGTGCAGACAATTCTGAAATTTATTTCAACTGATTTTGCCTCCTATAAATGAAAAGACACCAAAAGATGCTGCCATCATTGGCCCGGCTCGACTTGGGTTAGAATCTTTTGTCGAGGCCCAGAGACGCCCGCGTCCGCTCCCAGGGGGGCGGCTCGGGCGGAACCCTAGCCGCCGCCGCCCCCGCATCTCCTCCACCCCAACCGCCCGCCGCCGCCGGAGGAAACCACCGGGGGCACAACCCCCCGCGTGGTGGACGGTGGTTGGCAGGCCTTCGTCTCCTCGGCTCTCGCGCCTCGGCGTGGCGAAAGGAGGCCTCCGGCCGGAAGCGTACGTCGGCTCTGGACGGCGCGCGTGGACGGCGGAGCTCGGACTCCGGGGCGGCGGCCCTGGGTTCCCCAGGTGGTGGCTGGTCGTCGTGGCTGCGTGGGCGGCCGGCGCTGGCTAGGCGGTGGTGCCGACGGCGTGTGGCGGCTTGTTCCTCGGGCCGGCGGGCTTGCGGATCAGCCTGGCTGCGGCGTGCGGCGGGTATGGGGGCGGCCTCCTCGTCAGCGAAGACGGGAGGTCGAGCGCGGATGACCAGGTGGCGGCGCGCGAGGGATTCGGGTCCTTTTCCCCGGATCTGACGGTCGCGGCGGCGGCTGTCGTTGTATGGGCGACAACAGCGGCTGACGTGGCGGTGGGTGCTTCCTGCAGGGCCCGGAATCGGGGCGGCGGCCCTCTTTCTTCGACGGTGGTGGTCGCCGGGGTCGTGTGGGCGACTCGGAGACTGGATCTCGAGGTGGTGGCGGCGGTATGGGTCGTCCCCTCCATCAACAGATTGGGTTCGATGCAGATCGGCAGGTAACACATGCGTCTCTTCAGACGCGTCAGGCAATGTCTGTCACCGGCTGGTGAAGCCTCCGGCGGATGCGCCGCCGGCGGCTGCTACGCACGACGCCTCATGCGGAGGCGTCAAGTCATGCCTGCTACCGGCAGGTATTGCGCGGTGCTTCTGGCGGAGTTGTCATGTTTAGCCTGTTGATGCTGAATCGAAGGTGGTGCGACAGTGACGGGAGGCAGGCGGTATGGGACGTGCTGTCTTCCGGTGTCTTCTCCAGAGGTATCCGGTTATCGTGGCGTCGGTAGCCGGGTAAAGGTGGAGGGTACAGATGGCTTCAAGGAAGACATATGCACTCCGGTGGAAACACAAGATCTTTGATCAGGCTATGTCGACGCGCGCTTGCGTCGTTTCCTTGCTGAAGGTGGTGGACTCAAGTTTGGGGGATGAGAATCTGGAGTTTCAACCTAGTGTTGGACTCGCCACCATCGGCGAACGTGCGGCGATTCCTTCTTGAAGGCGTAGCCTAGGAGTTGTGTATTATTCGTTGTTTTCGTCTTGTATCATAGGGTTAGTGGCTATCTGGTGGAGCTACTGTTGCGAGGCATGCGGCCTCAGGGTTCCTTTCCGGGTCGATGTTGTTCGACTGCTGGATTCTGCTTTCTTGTACTCCATCTTTTATATTAATAAAAAACCGGCTGTGTTTTGGTGCAGAGGCGGGGGGTAGGACCTCCATTTCTAAAAAAAAATCATTGGCCTGGCTCTTCTCCTCTCCTAGATAAATGCTTTCTAGGTTGAACTCCATAGCACACAAGATCATCTTTTTTTTTAGAAGGAGTAAAAGGCCGAAGCCAGGAAGCCGGAGCACACAACATTACATGATGAGCAACACCTAACTGCCTAGTGCAAGCAGCCGGCGCCTACGGCACCAGCTGCACAAAATGCTTAGCGCCCTCAATGAGCGATCCTTAACCCTCGTCCTTGATCCTGGCCACTAGCTCTTTTGGTATCGAGGCTTTATTGTTGAAAACCATGGCATTCTGCTCCTTCCAGATTTGCCAGCAAACAAGAATGACAGCAGAGTGAAGCCCCTTGCTTGGCATCCCTGAGCTTTTAGTGAAATTCGACCACATTTCTTGGGCAGGAAGAGGTGTGGTCTGTGGGCCGAAGAGAAGAGAGTTTCCTAGCTAACCCGAGATGTTGGCCCATAAGCGCTTGGAATAGCGGCAGTGGAAGAGCATGTGAGCAATGTTCTCTGAGATACTACACATACGTCGGGACCAGACCTGCACACATGCATATGCACTAGATCCATGTTCCTACACTCCTCATGATGCTTCCCACTCCTACTGTTCTTGCATCCCTCTTATTTTCTCTCTCATCATGTCGCCAATATTTTCACGTGAATGCCACTTTTGTTCTTTGTGAACGGACGTCACTTACGTTATGTAATAAGCAAGTGGTACTAACACATAAAAGGAAGCGAGATGATGTATACTGGTATCTCTGATCCAGTGAACATGGAATGGCATATGTAAAGTCCAAAATATTAGTGGGTGGAATATTTATTCACCCAAGCATTGAGTTGTGATTTGTGTTCCGGAAAACTATAAGTTCTATGTACGTATTTTTTCAGAGAGTCTGCTTGCATGCATGTTACTATATCAATGAAAATGTTTTTTTTTTACGTCAAACCCTCCAAGAATTGATTCTATTAACTGAAACCGATATCTAAAAGTTGCATACTTTAGAGATCTAGTTGCGTGAAAGGTTTTATTTTTACTTAATAGGTCCTTTTGCGGTCGATGGTAGGTCTCATCACCCAAATTTCAGGATTTTATTGTGTTACATCACTACTGTTTCACATGGTTCTAAGTAATAACAAATCATGCTACAAAATTAAGAACGTGCTAAGGAACAAATTAAAACTCTATCATAAAAAATGACAACCATTTATGCATGCGGAGGCATTCATGCCACGCCAAATATAGTGCACTAAATTATAAACATAATCAACCACATATTTTATCTTTCGTGGGTGTCTATAATATTTGTCAATATCACATGATTTATATTTTTGAACCTATGATTTATTTTCGTTATTTCAGTTTTATGTTTGCCAAGTCTCACTTTTAAATATTAAAGTGCGAGAAATGATACTCTATCAGCAGTATTTAGTTACTTCACTCTGCACTACATGTAGTGTAGCAGTACGTGCGAAGATTTTGCTCAAGCTCTAAGCAGAGGATTAAGACAATGAAGCCAAACTTAGAAAAACTAAATTGTTCATAGTCGAAACAAAAGGATGCTGAGAAACCTGAGAGCAAGCTAGGTCACGAGCCAAAAGTTTGGAGTTTGGACAATTCTCTACATTTGGTTGTTCTCGTTCCTGGTTTCAGAAGTCTTCATTTTTGTACTCGGAAGCTTCCATACCACCAGATCGGCCAGAAAGAAATCAAAGGTTGACGAACTAATTCGTGAAGCAGAACAAAATAGGAAGAAAGCTGAACAAAAGGACAAAAAGCCGCACAAGAGGAAAAGAAGATAACTTTCCAAAGGTACTTCTGCATATCATGTTTTGTTCAAGGACACAAGAAATTGTGGCCAAATCAAACGGCGTGTCAGCCCGTAGCATTACTCTCGTGGGAATTTTACATAGGTGTAGCATTATTGAAATGGCCTTGGCAGCAGCCAGGTCCCACGGTTATGCAAGGACGCATGTTGATCCGGCGGGCTTCAGAAGTTGCGGCTCTGTCCCACATACCATCGTGCTCTGTCATTTTCAACATGTGTCTCTTCAAGAGCCCAAGCCACTACTTCTTTCCCTACTCTCTGAAGAGTGGGAGAGATTCCCAGCTCTGCCCATGTTCCTGATGTCTCTCTTATTCCCACTTGTTTTTTCAACTCTTCGATTCTTGTCTCATGTATCTTTCCTTATTGTTTATGTGATTGCCATATGCACGATGTACTAATCTAAGTGCTAGCAAAATGGTAAAACAATGTGAAATGATGTAACATGATATGTATTCTGGTGAAGTTGGGGTGCTATATATAAGGGGGAAATTATTATTCACATGTGAAATGTGGAGTATGTATTTATTTCCATTTGATCAGTGCCAATGAGCCACGGGCATTAGGCTGGTCGAATAACTTAGACTACTAACATGCATATGTTACTAGACTATGTTACTAGCTCTATAGTGAGGATTACTCTCTCCGTTTAGGTGTATTCGGCTCCTAATAAAACACAGTGTGACCAAGGTTCGTTTCTACTGCTTGGCAACAATCTCGTCTTATCGTACAAAACCACCTATCAGCAATAAAAGAAAAAAATCATTTATTACCGACATAATGGAAGGAAAATCTTACGCGCATGCACCGGTGCTTCCACCTCCCACGTACAGAAACATGTACTCCCTCTGTCCCGGTACGCAGGGCATAATTTTTGAATCTCTGGGCCCAAAGGAAAACGTGATTGGTGCTTATTTCTCTCTGCTCTCCGTTTTTTCTCGTTGTTAGATGCGTAATTAAGTGCAGGAATAACATAAAAGAGGAAAGTGTGTCGATTTATCTCTCCATGCATTGGTTGGGCTGGTTTAATTCGTGAAGGAGAGGACCTGCGGGGTGGGAGATTGAGAAAACTGCATCCTAATTAACATGCAATTAATGAAATTATGCCTAGGAGCCTAATTTTCTGAACGATTTGATTGGTTGTACGTAAAAACGGACTTCATATGAAAAAGTTATGCTTGTTATAGTGAACACCACGCAAAACTGATTCCGAAATCAAAACTAGGACTAGATCTAGTCTAATCAGAATCCAACTCTTTCTCTTTACCGCAGCTAATTCTAAATCTAACAAAATACGACTCTAAACAATGTTCTGTGTGTGGTATTTAAGAAGTTAAAACATCATGTCATTGTTGATTATTTTTACAGCGAGGACATCTTCTATATTGCTATAGACTATGTTACCACCGATCTTGACCATCATTTAGATGAATTATCTTCGTAGTTGAAAGAGTCTTCTAAGCCATAAAGATCATTAAGATTGATGACTTGATGATGTGCTACATCGAGTAAGAGATTTTTGAAAGTCCTCGTCGAAAAAACACAGAAACAATTAAAAAATAGTAGAGCTTTGCATTAGTATGTTTTAGGTTTTATGATATTTAATATTTTTAGTTTTCTATTTATTAAATGATTCTAAATCATATACGGTGTGAATGTTTTTTCATTATTTATATCTTCACTTTTTTTTAGAGTTCGCCCTACACCTTGTTTTTGTCATCCTCCGCCACTGCGCTCCGTTGTTGTGGGGGAACCAAGCGACACCAGAATGAGCTTTCCTCTGCAACTAGTGTCAGTCCTGCTTCTGGTGTTGAAGCATCAACGACGTTGCTGCCTCCAGAGTAGTACCGGTAGTACGGGTACGGTTGCGATCAAGGGCAGAAGCATACCCGTACTACTCTGGAGAGAAAATTGACTTCCTCTCGCTGGCAGTAGTTCATCCATGATTCTCTCAAGTTTCTGAACAAACCCCGACTCTGCCCATGTTTCCGATGCCTCTTGTTCCCATTTGGCTTTTCAAGTCTTCGGTTCTTCTCTCGTGTATCTTTCCTTACTGTTCACGTGATTGCCCATATACAAGATGAACTAATATAAGTGCTAGCAAAAGTCAAATAAAAAGTGAAATGATGTAACGCTGATATGCATTCCGTGAAGTTTGGGTGCTATATATGAGGGGAAAACTATTATTCACACATATGAAAGTTGGAGTATGCATTTATTTCCATGTGATAAATGCCTATGAGTCCTGGCGATTATAAGTTACTAGCAATTAGCAAAGTGCCAGCTGCCAATTTGCCTTGAAAGCTCAAGCTAACGCGAAGAAATCGGCAATGTTGAGCAGTTTGCACTTCACTCAACGGTATAAACAGATCCAGTAGATAAGATTGATCTGGCTCTGTGATGTGACAAAAATAAATTAGCACGATACAATGAGAGCACCAACAAGCAAAAAAGAAACGGAAAAAAAGCACAAAAAACTGTTTTATTGGGATCTTCTCTGTATTAGAAATCCAGATACAAGCCTATTGGAGCAGAATTTCAGGTATACCTCAGAATCACAATCACATTTTTCCTATACACGTGCTGCTGATTACAACAACTAGAGTATACAGCTCCAAAGACCTAATTAACAAGCATAGGAATAGCTACTCAGAATCAGACGAGCTCCAACATCTAGCTCTCGTCAAGATCAAGCGCCTCCAGCTCCTTCACCGTTCACACCATTGGCCGCTCCCTCCATGGGTCCAGCAGAAACGCTTCTACTCGGCAACCCGACATCGGCAACATCAGACGTTCCACCGTCCACATCCTCATTCCCTGCAGAGTCAGACGGTCGCGAAGCATCGGTAGCCCCAGCAGCTGGCTGTGATTCTTGTCTCGGAAGGGACCTTGGCTGCCGAATGGCGGCCGCGGCCTCCGGCATGGCAACACCCGGTGTCTGAGGGGGAACCCAGCGCCGCTGGAACGGGCTTTCCTCTGCAACTGGTGTCGGTGCTGGTGCTGGTGTTGGCGCCGCTAGTGGTCCTGTTACTGGCGCTGAAGCTTCGACTGCATTGCTGCCGCCGGAGTAGTATGGAGGAGAACCATAGTAACCCTCCCGCATGCCAGGGTTTGATCTGTCATTACCCATCTGGGGCTGGAACCCATACCCAGGCCTTGGCACGCGCTGCTGCAAGGGTGTACCGTTTAATTTAAGCACAAGTCTAGCACCTATGCAGTTTTGATGATGTACAGGATGATACAATAGCCTACCTCAACATAAGATCTTGGAAATGATCCTGATGTAGGTTCTGCAGGTAATGGCATGAACGACTGCCTTCCTGTTGAAACATAACCCAGGAGTGAACAAGTATAAGACACGACATATAAAGATGCCAGCTCATGATAGTTCCTTAATCCATACCCGAGTCAAAATCACCGTTTGGTGTCGTGGTGTACATATTGGTTTGCTACAACAGAAACAATGAGTGAGGCATAAAGAAGGGAAACCTTCGTATGTATTGATTAAAAGGAAACAATGAGTACGATACAAGCACAACAAACCTTCGTAGATATAGACGAAAAGGATAAATAAACCTCATACCTGGGAAGCTCTCCATGAATTAGTTGTTGGCCCTGTTCATACAAAATAATTGCAATGTGGTGAGATTTACAAAGTTATAATAAGGTTAAAAACCTCGTTTTGAACCCTAAACCCACAAATTATAGTATTTTATATGCAGAAGCACAATGCTAAATACTGATTTCTAACCATTCCACGGTGCAGGTTGAACATGCTCTTCCAAATGATTGTATTGCGAAAACCGATTCTCTCTTGTATGATGTAAGGTCTTCAAGGCTTTCAACACCTCTGCCTGAGAATCCAGTGCTTGTGTTAACTTTACAAGTATCTTCTTATCTGTTAACAAAAGTATTAACATAGTCAAATTCAAATAAAAAATGGTTATCCTAGTGCAAGAATATGCTAACTTATTAAGGGATGTTCTGAACCTTCGTCCTTTGAAGCCAGCAATTCTTGGTTTGTTTTGGCTATAGCAGAAAAGGCTAATGAGGAAGCTTCCATAGATTTTTGAATTTCACCATAAAGCTTGGATTTCAGTTCATTGTCAGTGTTTTCATCTCCTTCAGAAACAACTCTACGGGTCCAAGATTTTAGCCTAGGTAGAAACACTTTCTGTGCAAAATACACACAGAACCAAAGTTAATTCCCTCATGTATTCCAAAAAGTCTTGACAATTTGTAGAAAACACAGACATACCTTGATGACGACAACAGAACTAGCCCCAAATCCAAGAAAAATACCAGCACCAAGTAGCGTATGGTACCAGCTAAATTGTGTCTGTGTTTGTGGGACGATATGACCAGTGGTGACAGAGCCAGTTGTTGCTTGTGGCGATTGAACTGATGTGTAAGGTTGTACCACAGCAGATTGATTTGGGTTGCTTGCTGGAAGAAAAGGAAACAAGGCAATCTTTTAACATCCAAGTTAAGAACCATGCTACCTTTCTCGGTATGAGGTAAGATTTGAGGACAAACTGTGAAACACAGGTATTAACTGCCATGAAAGGAAAATGTTTTAACAGCCCCAATTAAGTACGCAACATCATATATTTTCCTTTATTTGAAAATTAGCAAGAGATATATAAGAATGAAAAAAAGTATCTTCATCAATCACAAATATCTTATAATTGTCCACTCAGTCTATTTGTGCAGGAGCTACCCTAAACTCCTAGTAAGTTACAAATAACAAAATGTGCAGGAGTAGCCTAAACCTTTTTCCGTTGAGTCAAAGTAACACAAATACTAGATGTTGTGTCCAAGGAATAGACTGAACATAAGCAGAAGATCCAATCACTAAAACAGCAGCAATTAACAGAGTAATACAGTGATATGACTGTAAGCAATAAAATTCATTAGCTCAACTAATTAACATGTAGAGATTTATTATAACCTACCTTGTTGTGAACCAACGGCTGCAGCATCTGTACTGTTTGGCTGTGGATCCTACAAGACATTAAGGTACTTAAAGACCACTTGATTCTCTTTTCATTTGGTTAAAACATCCATGTAGAGATAACCTCAAAAAGAACTTACAGGGACCCGACGAAAGGCCTCGTCAATTTCTTCCTTTGTGAGGCCCTTCTTTTCCAAGAAAGAGTACCTGTAAGATACCGGAGAACCCTTCACCTTTGGATGCGCGAGAAACTTGACAGCATTCTGTATGTAATCCTCCCGCACCGTCTGCGGGGCTTGATATACCAGATTGTCTGAGGATCCTCCACCGCCAGAACCATCTGCATCATCAGGAAACGAAAATGTTTACAGTTTCATTCTAAGAAATTGGAAGTCTGACCAAAATGAACCATGCAAACTTCAGTTCTATTTTCACGAAGTTCCTCACGAAATTCAAAGATATTCGAGTTGATTACAAGTCCATAAGATGCTTTAACCTCTAAAGCTTCAGTCTATCAAAGTTCTTGCTTTGCCTCAATCGACACTTGCAACAGTTCATAGCTTTATACCACAGCATGGCCCAAATTGTTCACGAGCCACAGATTCACGAAACAGCCAGCAGTCTAGTACCAAGAAAATATCCCCAAGAAGTGCTCAGAAACCCTCGATCGACGACTTCAAGGCTCTATCCCAGGCGACGAATTCGAGGCCCTATCGAGAGGGCAGCTGCGGTTTATACTTCCGCCGTAGTTCTAGTGACACAAACCCTCCTCGCCACTGATTCCCCACGAAACCCCCAACCGAGGTGATAGATAATCAGCGAGGCGCCATGAGGGAAAGCGTAAATTTGGGCTAAGAAATTGGACGGGAGCATCGAGGCCTCGGCTCGGTGGGTTAAGAATCTGACCTTGGGGCGTGGAGCTGGGCGACTGCGCGGCCATCGGGGGAGGGAGCTCACGGCCACCACATCAACCACGAAACGAAATCTCGAGAGCACGGCCGACGACGAGGAAGACAACGGCTGATGCGCGTCACGTATATTAACACGTGTTTTATCTTCAGACTTCAGTTCAGTGGTGCCCGAAAAAGAAGTTGTTTTATCTTCAGCTGTGTATTATGAGTTTTATTTCTATACGTTTCAAGGTTCTCACAAAAATATACCCAAAAAACTCTAATAAATAATTCCGAGTAAAATGCAACAGCGTCCTCTAATACTGTAGCACTTTAGTGCATCAACTTGTGAAACTTGTATCCGATGACCATAATTGCTTAGTCAGTTCGTTATCATTGATCGTCAGATTTTTTGAACACGGGAAGGGCTCCGAAGAGCCCAGAAGCTGCATTAAAAATAAGCGGTGGGATTACATTTTACATCAAGGACCTTGGCAGAAAGAGAAACTGCAACATAACCCTTGACTTTTACAAAAAGGACCATAAAACTAATGACGAAAACGCAATCAGGCCCTTCTCCACTGCCGGAGACAATGAGCTCGTCGTCGCGGCCACCCGCATCATCTCCGGGGACAGCACCACTTGGAGATAACCAGGCGATGAACGCCGCCACGCAGCTCGCGAAGATCCTCCCATTTGGCTCACTAGCCGGGAGGAAGAAGCGCAGGTGCCAGCAGAAAGCCAGCAGCATCGCTCGGAGTGGCCGCCTTTCGGCCGTAAGAATCAGCAGCTTGACGGCAAACAACCGCCGATGAATAGCTGTTGATGATGAACTCCAGATAATCTCCATAGACGCAGCCTCGATTCCCTGCTCGCCAAATCCAGAAAGAGGGAGGAACCGCCACCACCCTTGCCGCCCATCACCTCCATGGCCAGCAAACGCAGGACACAGCTCCATCTCCGCCAGATCTGACTCGCAACCGGACAAGTGCGAGTTATTTAATGAAGACGCCGATGCCCCTCCACCCTGCCACCCGTAGCACCGAGCTACCATGACAAGGAAGAGAAACATCGCAAGCCAACCGACACCCCTCGCCGGCGCCAGCAGCACGCTCCGATACGGCACAAAGGCACACAACCACTTAGGGAAACCTAGCAGAAGTCCTATATCTACTATATACAAGGGAAGCCTACCTCCTAATCCAACCCCTCGCCGGCCGGCAGAGCCTCCGGAGAGAAGGAGGAAGAGGGGCGGCGGCCTGAAACTGGAGTCGACCCTCAAACTACTGTAGCACACCCAGAGAAGAGAAGGGGAAAGTGCCGGCTCATTGATCGTCAGATTAAGCACCTGGATTACTCATGTTCGGTCTAGTGGCTTGATATTCAGTATAGCTGATATCCAATAAAACTAATGAAGAGCTCAGCTATAATTACAATTACAGAGACTACTTTATGGTTCCATCACTTAAATGTAATTGACGCTGATCGATAATCTGCAGAGAACTGCTTTGCCATATGTAGAAACCAAGGTTTCAATGACATCAATGATCATAGTCACAGACAACTAAAGGAGATTCGAACAGGACTAAAAATGCTACAATGTTACACATCCGTCGCATAGAGAATAACTGGGAGAGGATGATGCGTACACAAATACACCCCAGGAACAATTGATGACTTGGTGGTAATAATAAGTTAAACCTGAAGAGTATGTAACATCTCAAGCTTGTCAAGACCACCAGTCTCAGATTTGTTCTCACATTCCAAGACCTTTTGCTCTACCACTTTTCCCGATGTCTTCTATTACAACTCTAGCTTTTACATTTCCATTTTCTCCTCTATCGTTCATTACACGATATGTATCTATTATTATTATTTCACCTATGTGTGCTACGTTAATGCATGATATATATAAAAGAAAGTGTTTTACCAATATCTAGTCTATACCTAATAATAAAGGCATTAAGGCATCTTGTGGTACGTCGTTGGAATTACCCTCAGATTTGTAGATAATTACAGAGTATGCCACCGATAAGTCAAGAATAACGTTTCGGTTCGTTTCTTTTTATAACTCCCTGAACTTGGCCATGGCTCAACTAACGAGAAGCACCGCACCTCCGTGAAGCAGCAGCGAGACCTGTTTCCCTTGCCATGGTTTGACCGACGGGAGTCGGTAAGCGGAAATATCACCTCGGCGAAGCGGCAGCGAGACCTAGGAGAACGGACGACGGCGACTCCGCCCGTGGAGATCAGCTTTAAGCGCCCATGGAGCAGGCCGGAGGGCCAGCCATGCCGCACACGGCAGTAGACGGCATGAAAAGAACCCGCAGTCCCTTGCCCCGTCATGCCGAAGCTACTCCCAGAAAACAATACAGCCTCCCAATCGATCGATCACGCAAGTCTCCGATCCACACGCGCCGCCGGCCGGTGTCCTCCGCACATCCGGTTCGATCCCCTGCCGCCGGAAGATGCCCGCGGTTCCCCCACCGCCAGCCGTGCCCGCGGTCTTGCCCCCGCGCCTTGCCTGGAGCGGGTCGCTGGTTGCACGATGCCGCGATGGCCCCAATCGGCATGTCGGCCAAGACGGCAGCCATGTCCCCTGTCTGCAGGTCGGGGGAGACGAGGAGCCCGGGCATTGTATCTGCCGCTCTCCTGACTGGTCCATCCCCCCTACCATCTGCCTGACAAGCCCCTGAGAAGTTCGTGGTGGAGCACACATATCTGGCAAGTAGCTGGACGGTGTAGATGAGGTGGCAATGGCGTGCAATCTGGGCACCTCTATGCTAGCTGCTAGGAACCTACACCTTGACGCCCTAGCAAACTGGCCGTGCACTACTATGTGACACTCGAATTTCATCCACTAATTTTCCTTTGGTCCTGAAAGCTGTATACTGCTGCTCATGATTGTGTTTAAAGAAATTAGGAATGATGAGACTGAGGAGCGTACATATTGTTTTCAGAAAATGAGTGAAAGAGGGTACTCGGCAACAACTGATACAATTAATAGCCTAAGTGCTTCCTACTGTTGTAAGCTGGATATGAAAATGACTGTATTTTCTTACCACTGAAACTGTTAATTCGCATGTCCATTCTTCAGGTTGGATGCAGCGGTGAGATCCAGATGCTTCTCCGCAGTAATAACCAATCAGACTCATCTAATTTACTGCAAGTTGATTTTGCATACTCGGTATCTAATTTTGCATAGAAATCAAAATCTATAGATTAAGGTTTATTTTTTTATGAACAGGACATGAATGAATATAGGATGAAAATGAATGCATATATTGCAGTATTGCTTGCTCAAATCAGGAGAGCGGCACTGCACTCCCCACTATTGTGTGGGTGAGTCGATTTCTTAGTGTTTTCTTTTGTTCTTTACCAGTGAACCTGAAACTGAATTATGGAAGATGAAACTTGGCTAGAAGTGACAAAAGGTGTGAGCATCTCCGTGCTACTGAGTTGTTTAAGTGGTAGATGCTCTGTTCAGTTCCTTCTCACTTTCTTCCACATATGCATCTTTTGGCTTATGCACCATTGCACCAAGTGGCAGGGTTTTACTAAACGTGACATGTAGGCAAACTGGTATATTATCTTGATCTCCAATGGAAGCACAAAATGAAAAAAAAAAAAACCTCTCTGACACAGATTTTTTCTCTCCCGTTGCAACGCACGGGCACTTTTGCTAGTATTAACTAAAAAAATGGAGCCTACTATCTGCGCGGATGGGGATGGAGAGGTTTATATAAATAAAGGCCAATAGCTAACTATTTATGAGGAAAGAAGGTTGGTAGACATTCAGTAGTTTCTTTAATCTGAAGAGCATATCCACTAATCTTCTAAACTTAATCCCAAAATATAACTTTTTGGGGACATAGGAGGTTTTGGAAATTGTTTTTCCTTTTTTCCTGAAGTTTTCTAAAAACCTAAATCCAACTCTGTTTTTTTTTAAATTACGCTCACCCACCCGTGGACCACATTTGTAAGAACATGGAACTTGTTCCCCGTTCTCCCTCCTTTCTCATCTCATTCTTTATTGGCTCCTTTGTCGCTCTCTTACAAGGGCTTGCCACTAGGTTCCGACACGCGACGGTGGCGCTCTCCAGTCACCGCTTCTTGGCGCGACATCATCTCAGTAGCTCTTGCTCGAACCATGGTCTGAGTTGGCATCCCACACGCGGACCTCCATTTAGTTCTTATGCCCGGCTTCCGCATAATGTTCCTTTTGTACACTTCACTAGCTAGGCGCCTAAATTGACTAGATGGCATTTAGAGTGTCTTCCAGTCCTTTCGCTCCTTGTCCCACTTCGATCACTCGCTACAGATATAATACCGCACCACGCTATCTCCAGAAGCTCGATCATACTTTCGCATGTTTTCATCTGTAGAAGCTGATGGATGGAAGACGAGCGAAGAATATTTCTTATTTTTAACAGAGGACGGTTCTAAATGAACTGGACACTTCATTTATTGCAAGCAGTGGGGTACATATAATAGAGAGAGGCTGGAGAAAAGTAAATATTATTCCCTCTGTTCACAAAAGGATGTCTCAATGTACACATACTTTAGTGTGTAGATACATCCAAATTTAGATAAAGTTGAGACATCCTTTTATGAACGGAGGGAGTACAACATAGTCCCTCTACTTCTGCATAACAGAACCTAAAAAAAATTCTAACAGGGTCCTCCACTATTGATCTCTCTTTGACGCACCTAGGAGCAGACGCCTGCTTCGCCATCGGGCACACAACCACTTGAAAAGACACTTGTGTGGAACCATAAGGCCTCCCTATATAGGCTCTCTGGTCAAGAGATTTGCGAATAGCTAGTAGCATACACATTGGGCGGTCCACGATCTTGGGATATGCATCAAAATGTTACACATGTAATTTTCCTACAGTTGAGATGATTCGTTCCTTCCTTCTTCCCGATGTCTCCTTTCCCACAGTTTTTTTTTTTGTATATTTGCATTCCTCCTCTCATTTCTGCTAAACTACTTAACATGCTGAGCTTTTAGTGTTACAAATGCATGAAAATGACGTGGAATGTTGTGGAGCTTGCTGTAGATCCAACCGAAGATAGACTATTTTATTTATAAGGACCAAGCAATTATTCATACGAGGGAAGGTTGGTGGAGCATTTATTTTTTTAAATGAGATGAATGCCCATTAGGGGAGCAACGTTATGGCTCAATATGCACCATATATTTAAACTACAATTTACACACATATTTAGACGTCAAAAAATCAAAAATATAACTCACGTACATATTCACATCATGTATATTCACAAAATCGTTTCATGAAAAAACCAATTTTTTGGGGGTTATGTAAAAAGACAAAATGAACCATTCAACATCTTCGCCATCAGGAAACGAAAATGTTTGCATTTTCATTCTAAGAAGAGTGGACGTCTGACCAAAATGAACCATACAACACCAGTTCTGTTTTCACAAAGTTGCTCACAAACTTCAAGAGAATCGAGTTGATTACAAGTCCATAAGATGCTTTTTAGACCTCTAACTTTTCAGTCCTTCAAAGTTCTAGCCTTGCCTCAGTCGACAACTACAACAGTTCATAGCTTTATGCCACACTGCCACAGCATGGCCCAAATTGGTTCACCGGAGCCACAGATTCACGAAACAGCCAGCAGTCTAGTACCAAGAAAATATCCCCAAGGAGTGTTCACAAAACCTCGATCCGACGACTTCGAGGCTCTATCCCAGGAGACGAATTCAATGCCCTATCGAGAGGGGAGCCGCGGTATCTATTTCCGCCGCAGTTCTAGTGACAAAAACCCTCCTCGCCTCTGATTCTCCATGAAACCCCCAACCAAGGTGCTAGATAACCAGTGAGCCGCCGCGAGGGAAAGCGTCGATTTGGGCTAAGAAATTGGACGGGGAGCACCGAGGTCTTGGCTCGGCGGGTTAAGAATCTGACCTTGCGGGGAGAAGCTGGGCGACTGCACGGCCATCGGGAGAGGGAGCTCACGACCACCACATCAATCACGAAAACGAAATCTCGGGAGCACGTCCGACGACGAGGTAGACGACGGCTGCTGCCTGGACTGAATAGTTGATCCGTGTCACGTATATTCACACGTGTCTTATCTTCAGTTCAGTGCCTCAGAAAAGAAAATTGTTTTATCTTCAGCTGTGTATGAGTTTTACTTCTATATGTTTCAAGTTTCTCACAAAAATATACGAGTACCAAAAAACACTTTATGCATAGGCGCACATAAATAATTCCGACTAAAATGCAACAGCGTCCTCTAATACTGTACAGTAGCAGTTTAGTGCATCAACTAGTGAAACTTGTATCCGATCGATTACCATAATTTCTTATCAATTCGATTCTTTATCGTTGATCGTCAGACTAAGCACCTAATTACTCATATTATGTTTAGTGGCTTGATATTCAGTATGACTGATTTCCCATAAAACTAATGAAGAGCTCAACTATAATTACACTTACAAAGACTATTTTATGATTCCATCACTCGAATGTAATTGACGCGGATCGATAATCTGCAGATAACTGCTTTGCCATGTGTACAAACCAAGGCTTCAATGACATCAATGATCATAGTCACATACAACTAAAGGAGATTCGAACAAGACTAAATACACCCACGAACAATTGATGACTTGGTGGTAATAAGTTAAACCTGAAGAGTATGTAACATCTCAAGCTTGTCAAGACCACCAGTCTCAGATTTGTTCTCACATTCCTGGACCTTTTGCTTTACCAATTTTCCCGATGTCTTCTATTACAACTCTGGCTTTTACATATTCATTTTCTCCTCTGTCGTCCATTACACGACATGTATCTATTATTATTGTTTCACCTATTCGTGCTAAGTTAATGCAGGATATATATAAAAGAAAGTGTTTTACCAATATCTAGTATTAACTAAAAAACGGAGCCTACTATCTGCTCGGATGGGGATGGAGAGGTTTATATAAATAAAGGCCAATAGCTAACTATTTATGAGGAATAAAGGTTGGTAGACATTCGATAGTTTCTTTAATCTGAAGACAATCTCCACTAATCCTAAATAATCCCAAAATAGAACTTTTTGTAGGAGAGAGGAGGTTTTGGAAATTTATTTTGTGTTTTCTCCTGAAGTTTTCTAAAAACCTGAATCCAACTCTCTAAATTACGCTCACCCACCCATGGACCACATTTGTACGAACATGGGACTTGTTCCCCATTCTCCTTCATCTCTCATCTCATTCTTTATTGGATCCTTTGCCGCTCTCTTCGAAGGGCTTGCCACTAGGTTCCGACTCACGCGACGGTGGCGCTCTCCAGTCACCGAGCCTCGCCGCTTGCTGGCGCGACATCATCTCAGGCGCTCTCGCTCGAACCATGCTCTTAGGATAAGAGGCATATAGGGGACTCTTTTGAAGGATCGGATAGAGATGCCCTAAGGGAGTAGCGATCGACATTTAATTTACATGAAGCTAGCTAAAATACTGCAGGAAAAATGTCGTTCTTCGAGCAATTGTGCACTAATGGAAAATAGAGTAATTCTCAGTCCAAGTATATCATAAGTTCTTACACAACCTAATACAACCTGTGTAGATGAATGGAGGTAGTACATCAACGACATTGGCCCTGCAGCCAGCCAGCTTATCAAGCAGTGGCTGACGATGCAATCCTTTGGCGGGCACGCCTCCCGATGGATGAAGGCATCGATGTGGATTATTCTGATAGCTTTGTGTGTGTGTCACCTATGCCATGGTGTGTGGTTGTGCTCACCGGAATATCGGTGCTGCCCCCTTGCCCCCTCTTGTACCTGCTAGGATTTCACCCTTTCTTTGAAAAAATGAAAATTCAGGTGGGAGCCTTGTGCTCTCCCCGGTGATTGCTCGAGAAAAAAAAGCAGTGGCCGACACAGGATGGCACGAAGGAGGCAGCGGTGGCAAGAAGCACCATAGTTTAGATCACATCTCACAGTACTAAAGAGTGTGCATTTTCCGTTCTTTAGGTCAACATTACACTTACTCAAAACAGCAAAAAAATAACGCATCTAAGACGAGACCTGAAATCTAGAAGTAGGAATCAATTTAGGATGAGCTCACTTATAATTACAATCACAGAGGCCAGCCCACTGTTACATCACTCTTGAGTACGTAAGTGGCATTGATACATAGTCTGCGGTAAAACTGCTTGGTGGTTACGACGAGCTTCAGTAGCATTATTGATCACTGAAAGTCTCATGAACAGAAAAAAGGGAAAATAAATCAGAGGAAGCCTAAATGCTGGACATCGGAACTAGTAAGAAAAAAAAGAGCCAGGGGATTCTTCATCATTTCACGCTTGTCAAGATCATTATCTCAGACCTTGTCTGACCCATTGCTTTGCCACTATTGCCGATGTTTCCTATTCCCATGGGTTCTTACGTTCGTATTGTTTCTTCTTTCTTCCTCTACTTGATATGTGTATATGATTGTCTAACATACATAGTTTCCTGCGCTAATATTTTTAAAATAACTCTGCTAATATCTTAGGACTGAGAAAACAGAAGTGGTTTTTATAAGGAAATTAAGTGCAATGACTGCAAGGTGTTGTTGATGAAAATGAAGGTTGGTAGACATACTTTTTTTTTTTGTGTTATACGTGCGCACACCTTCGTTGAGATATGTGCATACAAATTACTCCTTTTTGTTTCACTCAAACAACGCCAGATATAAACCTGATACCTTTCAAGCCAGCAGCACATCCATAATAGATGGTGTAGATCTTTATTGTGCACGTCCGGGCGCAGCCACATCCACTTTCTCCCTCCATACCATGTGAACCGCGAGCACTAGCAGCTCAAGCTCATGGCCTCGCAAACAGTCCCGAGCTACCCTCAGCAGCCATTGTTTTCTGCCAAATCAACTCTGTATAAATGAATTCCCTACATTCAACTGATGCTATATGTGCCCACCGTTACCGCTCTTCACTTCTCTCATCAGCCGTACCAACCCTATTGTCGAGCCCCTGTTTTCTGGTTGCCATGGGAGCAGAGCTCCTGCTCTGTTCCTTTTTCGAACTGACAGAAATATAAGGGCCACTACTAATGCTGACATTATTGTTTTTCTTCATTTTTGTTGGCCAAAAGACAAGGGCAGTTCCCAGGCTCTGACAACAAGGAATAGCCATGTTGATAACAGAATTACGTTGACACCTAACGGTAGTGGTATTTTGGAATAACGGGTCCGGATGGTTTTCCCGCAGAGTTTTATCAGACTTTCTGGGATATAATCCAATCGGACTTGCTCGAAATGTTTCAGGATTTACATGCTGGACATCTTGAGTTGTTTCGCCTAAATTTCTGTGAGATAATTTTGTTGCCAAAGGTTAATGGAGCAGAAAGGATTCAGCAATACCGACCTATCTGTCTTCTTAACGTTAGCTTCAAGATTTTCACTAAAACCGCTACTATTAGGCTTAACTCGGTGGCTGATCATGTTGTGCGGCCCACTCAGACAGCGTTTATGCAAGGTCGCAATATTCTTGATGGAGTTGTGATTTTACATGAAACGGTTCATGAGATGCATCGGAAAAAACTTAATGGAGTCATCCTAAAAATTGACTTTGAAATGGCATATGATAAAGTCAAGTGGTCTTTCTTGCAACAAACACTCAGAATCAAAGGTTTTTCAGCTGAGTGGCGTGCAATGATTCATAATTTCGTTTCCGGAGGAAGTGTAGCCATCAAAGTTAATGACGATGTTGGTAGAAACTTCCAGACGAAAAAGGGATTACGGCAAGGCGATCCATTATCACCTATATTGTTTAATATAGTTGCAGATATGTTAGCCATAATCATTGAGCGGGCAAAATCCGATGGGCAAATTGTTGGCGTGGTACCGCATCTAGTGGATGGCGGATTATCCATTCTGCAATACGCGGACGATACAATTATTTTTATGGAGCATGATATAGAGAAGGCAAGAAACCTGAAATTAATATTATCAGCATTCGAGCAACTATCCGGTCTAAAAATTAATTTTCATAAAAGTGAAGTGTTTTGTTTTGGCGACGCCCAAGAGGAGGCTACCCAATATGCCGAGCTATTCGGCTGTGGGCTTGGCCAATTTCCAATTAACTATCTAGGCATTCCAATTCACTTCAGGAGGCTAACGATAGCTCAATGGAAACATGTTGAGGAAAGACTACAAAAGAGGCTAAGTAGCTGGAAAGGAAAATTATTATCCCTAGGAGGGAGATTGGTACTCATAAATTCAGTCCTCACTAACATGGTGCTGTATATGATATCTTTCTTTCAACTACCAAAGGGAGTTTTGCATCGACTGGATTACTTTCGATCAAGATTCTTTTGGCAAGGGGATAGTGAGAAAAAGAAATACCGGCTGGCAAAATGGGATGTAGTGTGCCGCCCTAAGGACCATGGTGGTCTTGGGATTCATGATCTACAGGTCAAGAATCGTGCTCTTCTTGGTAAGTGGCTATTTAAGCTGCTGACGGAAGAGGGGGTGTGGCAGACCCTCCTTAGGAAGAAGTACATAGGCTCAAGCGCGTTATCGCAGGTTTCTTGGAAATCAGGTGATTCCCACTTTTGGGCGGGTCTAATGGCGACGAAGAAATTCTTCTTCCCATATGGCTCCTTCTCTATTAAGGATGGGTCTGAGATAAGGTTCTGGGAGGATACATGGTTGGGTACTACCCCACTCCGAGAACAATATCCAGCGTTATATGGTATAGTCCAAGGATGTCACAAGAGTGATACACTTGCTCAGGTGTTGGTTAATAATCAACCCAATGTGACGTTCCGTAGAGACCTTGTTGGACCCAGGCTGGCATCTTGGCATGAGTTGCTCCTACGACTCGCTACTGTCAACTTGACTCAAGGGACCGATGAGTTTCGGTGGAATCTACGCAATTGCGATAAATTCTCCGTGGACTCCATGTATACAGCACTCGTTCTGCCGGATGTGCCAGTAAATAATAATAAGAAAATCTGGAAGATGAAGATTCCACTTAAAAACAAAGTTTTTGCGTGGTATCTTCGTCGAGGGGTAATTCTTACAAAAGACAACCTTGCTAAACGCAATTGGCATGGGAGTAAACAGTGTGTCTTCTGTCACAAAGACGAGACAATCAAACACCTGTTTTTCGAGTGCAAATTTGCTAGTTCTATATGGTCCATCGTCCAGATAGGTTCTACTATTTATCCACCTACAAGCATTGCTAATATTTTTGGCAACTGGCTGAATGGGGTGGATAATAAGTTCAAGCGCAGCGCTTACCGTAATATGGTCGCTTTGGCTATGTAGAAATGACAAGGTTTTTAATGATAAAAATTGTTCTCTTATGCAGGTTATCTACCGGACTACTGCTACACTCCGTTCGTGGTCTCCGTTTCAACGTGTGGGGCATCGAGACCTGTTTATGGAGATGTGTACAATACTGGAGGATACGGCGAGAGACTTTTTATCCCTACATGGATGGCAGCATAATTTGCGGATCGGCCCTCCACCACCATAGGCGTTTTTACAATTTCTCATATTGATATGTAGCTCGCCTTTTTTTTGTTCGCACTTCGTACTTCAGACTTGGTTCGGCTGTGTGCATCATTGTTATGCAGAGGCTGGGTGTAATGCTTAAACATTTTAAATAATAAAAACTCCCTTTATCTAAAAATTTGGCACTTTAGTTTTAACTAGTGTATTTTAAAACTTTTGGTCCTGAGTAGTGGTATTGTGACTATTCTCTATACGGTTGTACCTATCTCTATCTCTGGCCGCTTGTCTGATGCACAGCCACACGAAGAGATGGAAGATCTCATGACTTCGTCCGACTAAGTCGTCGGTCAGGCCTCTCTTCACCTCTCTGGATGCCCGCCTTCCTCGTATCCCGCCAGCAGATGCCTTCTGTGTGACGGCGTAACAAAAAAAATAGAGCCGGATGATTCTCATTATTTCACGCATCTCAGGATTATCGTAGATCTGATCTGACCCATTACTCTACCAATGCTCCCGATGTCTCCTAATCATATGGGTTCTTACATTTGCACCGCTTCTTTTTTATTCCTCTATTTGTAGTGTTTCTTTCACTACGGGAGAGCAACACCTTGCCGTGTGCCAATTGCACACGGTAATGGCACACGGTAAAGACTAAAAAACACGCGGCAAAGGCTTCGCCGTGTGCCGCACACGGCAAAGAGTACACGGGGGAGAATTGCACGGCAACGTGCTCTTTGCCGTGTGCCGAATATCGGGGCGCACGGCAAAGACTGCATGTGGGCCCACCACCACTTGACGACGACGACGGACATTGATGGCGTGCTCCTGACAAGTGGGCCCCGCCATTCGGTCTTTGCCGTGTACAGGCACACGGCAAAGATAGCTAAAGTCATAAAAAAACGTCCCTGGCTGGGATGGGCTGGCGGCGCTCCGGCGTACGGAGGACGCCGACGAGGGGCGGTGGGCGGCGTTGGAGGACGCCGACGACAGAGACACAGAGGCGCGGCTGTCGGAGCCGGAGGTCGACAAGCTGGCGGCGGGGATGGGCGAGGCGTCGACGTCCAGAGCCGGCAACACGGGTACCAGCTGGGGGCGCAGCACCGGCGAGGTCGTGGTCGCCGGCACCCTCCTGGTCGCATACTGCTGCCGGCGAGGTCGTGGTCACCGGGCCCCTCCTGGTCGCCGGACTGCTCAACGGGGAGCGCGGCGGCGGCGGGGAACCAGCAGGCGGGGGACCGCTCGACGGGAAGCGCGGCGGCGGCGGGGAACTAGCAGGCGGGGATGGCCGGCCCGGCAATCTGCAGTACGGAGGCGCGTCGGAAGGAGCCCTCGATGGCCTTGGCGGTGCCGTGGGTCTTGACCTCCTTGCGGCGGAGGAGTCGTCGGCGATGTCCCGTCGGCGGCTCGCTCCTTCGGCGGCGCTGGGTGGGGGCGGAGCTGTGGAGAAGGGCCAGGTCCCTGCGATACTAGAGCGACGACCACGAACAAGAGAGAAGAGAGAGGATCGATCATGACGAGTGGATAAGAGAGAGGAAAGGATAAGAAGAGAGGAAAAAAGAAAAGAAAAAAGAAAAGAAAACGCAGAATGGGCCACGGATCGTGTGCTTGTTTAGAGATACTCGGAGCTGTTAGATCGTGCAGATCAACCATCCAACGGCTCAGGGTCATGATCCGCGTGAAACTCTCCTGGCCAATCAGCACGCACAGTTTCTTTGCCGTGTGCCGACACATGGCAAAGACTTTTTAGGTTTTTTCTTTTTCTTTTTCTTTTCTTATTTTCATTGATTATGTAGTAGTGACTATGCATACAAAAATTTATTATATTTGCTAGCAACTACATGTGTACCTTAAATTGATTTTGTAATCTTTTTAGAGCAAACTATCATACGCTTGAAGTTCAAATTTGAATTACTTTCGAAAAATCGGCATAAAGTCATTTAAATAAGAGAAATTAGGTAGAAATCGAGAAAATTTCTAATATTTTTGTATTATCTATGCAATATGGACTACATTGTGTGGAATTGAATGGGTGTCATTTTGCACCATATTTTTGGTACTTGCTTAAAAACAATGTCATTTTTGACACTTAAAAAATGAAAATGATATTTATAAAAAACAAATTGAAAACTCATTTTGACAACATTGTTTCCTATTCCAAGCCACACCTATGTGTCAAATATGTACACTTATCTCAAACTATACCATGGGAATTGTGAGATCCTGGCTGGCTTAACAGGATTGATAGAATACTCATATCAACAAGTTGCAACTTCTTTTCCGGAAGCTCATCTGGAAGGAACTCCGAGGTTAAGCGTGCTTGGCCCGGAGCACTCCCAAGGATGGGTGACCGACCGGGAAGTACTGCCCGGGTGCGCACGAGTGAGGACAAAGTGCGCAGAAAAGACCGGTGTTGATCTGTGGGGCTAGTCTAGAGATCCTAGAGAGCTGCCAGGGGTGACAGGCCCGGCCCGGGGGTAGGCCGGGGTGTTACATCTGGTATCAGAGCCGACCCTCGCGGCAACACGGGCGTGTGCGGGTCAGGGGCGCGGACATGTGGAGCATGTGCCGGCACTGGGCGCACAGACGTGTACCAAGAGGGGAAGTTCCTGGACTGGGGGCTGACCGACGAGGGCGTCGGTCTTCTAAGGGGGGAAGGATGTGAGATCCTGGCTCAGGGCTTAACAAGATTGATAAAATACTCATATCAACAAGTTGCAACTTCTTTTCCGGAAGCTCATCTGGAATGATCTCCGAGGTTAAGCGTGCTTGGCCCGGAGCACTCCCAAGGATGGGTGACCGACCGGGAAGTACTTCCCGGGTGCGCACGAGTGAGGACAAAGTGCGCAGAAAAGACCGGTGTTGATCTGTGGGGCCAGTCTAGAGATCCTAGAGAGCTGCCGGGGTGTTACAGGATTGGTCATATCTTGGTCATTTGACTCTAAACTTATACATGTTTGTAGATGATAGAGCTTTTTGTGAAGAAGTTTTTTTGAAACTTTGTCAAAACTTAAATTTATCATTTCTACTATCAACTAATACATGTAAAAGGGCTCCATGCCAAAGGATTTATTTTTTTGAGCATTTTTCACTTTCTTTTATTTTTTCGAAAAAACGGTCAAAATGGTCGCCGTGTCTATTCATTGAATGGGGTCAAATTTTTCAAAACTATCGAAGGTTCTGTGATATAACCACTACTTTTGTACCGTAAAATGATTTTTGTAAAAAAATTAGAGCAAACAATCACACACTTGTAGTTCAAATTTGAATTACTTTTGGAAAATCGGCATAATGTCATTTAAATAAGCGAAATTAGGTAGAAATCGAGAAAATTTCTAATATTTCTGTATTATACATACAATATGGTCTACTTTGTGTAGAAATTGGATGGATGCCATTTTGCACCGTATTTTGTGTACTTGCTTCACAAAAAATGTCTTTTTTTGACACTTAAAAAATAAAAAAATCATATTTATATACATAATTTGAAAAAACTCAGTTCTGCAACATTGTTTGCCATACCAAGACACACTCATGTGTAAAATATGGGCACATTATCATAAACTATGCAACAGGAATGATTATATCTAGGTCATTTGACTCGAAACTTATACATGTTTATAGATGATTGATCTTTTTGTGAATAAGTTTATTGAAAACTTAGTCAAAACTCAACTTTATCATTTTTCCTATCAACTACTACACATGAAAGGACTACATGCAAAAGGATTTATCTTTTGGGTATTTGTTCACTTTCATTTATTTTTTCGAAAAAACGGTCAAAATGGTCGCCGTGTCTATTCATTGAAAGGGGTCAAATTTTCAAAACTATCGAAGGTTCTGTGATATAGCCACTACTTTTGTACCATAAAATGATTTTTGTAAAAAAAATTAAAGCAAACTATCACACACTTGTAGTTCAAATTTGAATTACTTTTGGAAATCGGCAAAAAATAATTTAAATATGCGAAATTAGGTAGAAACTGAGAAAATTCCTAATATTTCTGGATTATCCATAAAATATGGTCTACTTTGTGTAGAAATTAGATGGGTGCCATTTTGCACCGTATTTTGTGTACTTGCTTTACAAAAAATGTCATTTTTGACACTTAAAAAATAAAAAAGTGATATTTATAAAAATAATTTGAAAAAACTCAGTTCTGCAACATTGTTTGCCATACTAAGACACACCCATGTGTAAAAGATGGATAATTTATCATAAAGTATGCCACGGAAATGGTCACACCATTTTTAAAAGTAGATAAAGTAAAGTTGAAAAAAAAAAACGAAAATTGGTCTTTGCCGTGTGTTGGCACACGGCAAAGATCAATTTTTTTATTTAAATATTTGCCGTGTGCAAACACACGGCAAAGAAAAGCTGCCGTGATTACGCCGTTCACGGTTCCGTTTGCTCTCCTCTCTTTGCCGTGTGCTTTTTCTTTGCCGTGTGCTTTGCTTAATCTTTGTCGTGTGCCTCTCTTTGCCATGTGTTGTTTTCTGTTTTTTCCGTATGCTTTTCTTTGCCATGTGTCGACACACGGCAAAGTTTTGCCCGACATCCAGCACACGGCAAAGAGCCAGGCACACGGCAAAGTGCTGCTCTCCCGTAGTGTTTTTCCATCCTCTGGTTATAAAATAATTCTGCCAATATCTTAGGATTCTTGAAACGGGAGTGGCTTTTATATAGAAAGTGCAATGGCTACAAAGTGTTACTGACGGAAATGAAGGTTGGTGGATATTCATTTGTTTTTGGGTGAGTTATAACATGCGCGCACCCTGTTGAGATTCGTGAATGAAAAGTATACCTTTTTGTTTCACTGAAACAATGCAACATATAAACTTGATACTACCTCCCTTTCATAATTATTGTCGTGGATATGCACCATTCCAAACTGATTTTGCAAACAGGTGGGCGGACGGAGAGAGAATGGCTTCGCTCTCGCGAACACGCTCTCGTGACGCAGCCCCCTCCCCAGCCCCTTTCCGGCCATCACCGTGCCTCGCCGCTAGATCCAGGGCGACGCCGCGCAGTTATGCGAGTGTGGTGACGGGGATTCGCGAGCAAGCAGATGCGGCAGGCAGAGATCGCTCGGAGGTGGGGATTCAGCGGAGACGTCGAGATCCATCGCCATGCGCGAGGTGTATGAGCTCGCCGGCACGGGAGGTCACGCAGACGGCGCGATCTGACGGAGGGAAACGGAGTTTGAACTTCGCTGCCCCACCGGGCAGAGCTTCGTCTCCTGGTAGGTCCCAGGCTCACGGATTGAGGACAGGTGTCCAGATCCATGGCGGTGGGCGGACACGTTTCCCGCAGGACAAGGCGGGTGCTACGTTTACGCATCCAGTAGAGGTCGACAGAGGAGTTTCGCGTGTGAGTCCTGGTCCGGAGCCCTCGGGGCGGCGATCTAGGGTTTCAAGCGGAGCATCTGTGTTGGTTTGGATTCGGAGAGATTTATTCGAGAGTAGAAGTTTCACAGCGAGGGACTGCTTCCCCGCGGGATCTACCTCAAGGCCGGCGAAGAAATTCTCCTTCGCCAAGGACTGGTGGAGCTCGACTACCGGGCGACCTACTTTCGCCGGGTGGTCAGGATGGCGGGCTCGCGTGGGATTGGAGCGGGGAGATTCGGGGCTGCGGGGAGGGGGCGATATCAACCACCGCCTCGTCCGGTGGCGCCTCCACCGCTGCAGCCGGCTGCGCCGCCCCTGATCCAGCCGATGCAGAATCAGTACCAGCAAGCTGGAGGAGCGCCAGGAGCAGGTGCGTTTCAGATGATGCAGCCGGGTCTGTTTCCCCCTATCAGATGGGGCAGTGGCAACCGTACCAGATGCAGTATGGGCCGCCGCAGCAGATGATGAATCCCATACCGAATCAGATGATGCCGGTGCAAAATCAGCAGCAGTTTATGCCACCACCACAGCAGGCGTTTAGCCACACAGGCAGTGGTGGATCTCAAGGGGTTTCCCAGCCATCAGCGGCTAACAAGAACAAGAAGAAGCAAAAGCAGCCATCTGGTAGCAGTGAGCAACAGAAGAGCTCGGGTGACAAAACTGTGGTCTCTTCTGAGCAATCAGGGGAGAAACAAAGTACTGAAGCTGCTATGCCGGTGTTTGATCCAAAGTACAGAAATGTGATATGTTTCAACTGTGGAGAGTCGGGACACTATGTTGGGCTCTGCACGAAGGACAGAAGTTGCTTCATATGTGGGGAGAAGGGGCACCATATGGATGCATGCCCAGAATGGTACAAGCCAATGCCTATGGCACAGTACTGGGGGAGTGCTAATGTGGGCCTAGGTTTCTTCCATGTTGAGACTGAGGGTCCTGAAGCTATTCGCTGGCTGAACATCGACAATGTGGGAGTAGTCAACATTGAAGGTGGAGAGATCTCTGAGCAGGAACTTGAACAATGTTTCACGGAAATGTGGAAGACTAACTGATATTGGCAGATCAGAGTGCTGGAGGACAAAAAGTTTCTGGTAAGATTTCCCCCTAACAAGAAGATCAGTGATCTGGTGGATTATCCTTCTATCAACCTGAAGAAGAAGGGGGTCTCTATATCCTTCTCTAAATGGGATGGAGATCTGCCTGTCTATGAAGAGATGCAGGAGAAATGGGTCACAATTAGAGGCTTACCTCCAAAAGTGTGGACTTGGAAAGTCATTGCCCAGGTCTCCTCTGCTCTAGGGGTGCTTGTCAATGTAGATTGGCATGAGGTGTTTAAGAGTTTCTACAAGAAAATGAGAGTCAAAGTCTGTGTCAGGGACCCTAGCAAGATTCCTATTGATAGACTGTTTGAGATTAATCAAGTTTTTTATCTGCTGCAATTCACTGTTGATGATGACACTGAGGGTGGCCCTGTAGATGATGATGGGCATGATGATAACAATCACAATAGCCCTGCTCAGTTAGAGGATGGGCTAGGAGATGATTTTGCGGACCACCTGAACAAGGAAAAGCAGAATGGGAGCAAGAGCATGGAGACAGATACAGGGGCCTCTGCTCCTTCCTCAAATGGGCAGGGGAACAGGTCTGTTGGTACTAGCAATGCCAATACCCTGGAAAACACTGTTATGAGGAAGATCTTGGAGGTTCAGATTCCAAAAGCCCCTGCTGTGAATTCAGAGACTCAGATGGAGCCAGCGAGCACTGTGTGTGCCCAGTTGCTGCTACAATTTGAAGAGTCTGATGATGAGGATGATCCTATGACTCGGCTGCCTGTTGTTCCTCCAGAAACACAACCATCTCAGCATACTCAGAAGTGGGGTCCTGTTATGGCTACAAGGACAAGTGCAAGAGTCAAGAGAGATGGAAAAACAATCTTGGAGAAGGCACAAGAACTTAAAAAGTCAAAAGATCTGGAAATCCCCAAAGGTACAAAAAAAAACTTACCTAGATAATTCCTTTGCTGCTCTAGACAATTTAGCTCTTATGCAAAAAGCTAGACTAGCTGGAGTTATTTTAGGTTCCTCTTTGGAGGAAGCAGAAAAGAACATTGAGAATATTAAAAGTGTGGAAACTGATAGGCTAGAGTCCTTTCATGTGGACCACCCTGATATGTTCTTGACTCATCTGTGGTTGATGGCTCCCATTACGGAGAACAACCTCATGATGAATCTCCTCACAATAGTGAGACCTCGCCTACTGATAGTGCCTGGATGGAGGTATCTGGTAGGAAGAGGGGTAGTAAGAGAAAGTTAATCTTTAAAGCAAAATGATAGGTTTCATTTGGAACTCAAGGGGTCTGAATGGACCTGATAGGTTAGCTAGAACTGGAGATCTCATTAGAGAAAATCATCCAGATTTTATTAGTCTTTCTGAGACAAAAAAAAGAAGATTTTACCACTGCCCAATTACATGTTCTAGATCCTCATGATAGGTATATCTGGAACTGGTTGCCAGCAAATGGCACAGCAGGAGGTATCCTTGCTGGGGTCAATGGTGATGTCTTTGACGTTATCTCCTGGATAAATTTCACATTTTGCATATCCTGTGTAGTTAAGAATAAGCAAAATGGGGATATCTGGAGGATTATGTCGGTCTATGGTACAGCATACGATGAGCATAAATTGGAGTTTATTACTGAACTCCATGATGCTTTTGTAGGCTGGGCAGGACCCACCCTGGTAGGGGGAGACTTTAATCTCGTTAGACATGCTTCGGACAAAAGTTCTGGCAATATTAATCAGAGTTGGGCTGACCTTTTTAATGACTGGGTTAATAGGTTTGGCCTCATGGAGATTAAACTCTCAGGGAGGAGATATACTTGGAGTAATAATAGAGATGATGTTGTCATGGCAACCATAGATAGGGTTTTTGCAACAACTTGTTGGGAAGCTATGTACCCAGCGTGTATTGTGAGAGCCTTAGACAGAATTGGCGGTGATCACACACCACTGATTATGGATACTGGAGCCATTAATGTTCCAAAGAATAAGCAATTTCGTTTTGAAAAATGGTGGTCCGCACACTAAAGCTATAGATGTGTGGCAATTTAAAATTAGAACTTTAAGAAGAATCCTGAAAGGGTGGAGTGCCAACATTGAGGCAGCACAACATAAACTGAAAAAAGAACTTGTTGTGGAGTTTGATCAGTTGGATATTTTATCTGAATCTATATGTCTATCACCTGCTTCTAAGCATAGAATGAAACTAATATCTGATGAATTGACAGATATTTGGAAGAAAGAAGAGGTGAAGGCAAGGCAGAGATCTAGGGACAAGCAGATCCTGGAGGGAGACAGGAACACTTCTTACTTCCATGCCTTAGCTAATCAAAGGAGGAGGAAAAAGAGGGTTACTGTGCTGGAAGGCCCCTCAGGTCTGGTCAATGATACAGAAGGTATATTAAAAATTGTTGTATCCTACTATAAATCTTTATTTTGCACAGATCAAAAGCTTGATGTTAATCTTGCGGCTGATTTTTGGGATGTGGAAGATATGGTTTCACAAGACCAAAATAACTTCCTTGATAATAAATTCACTGAAGAAGAAATTAAAACTGCAGTCTTTGGCTCTTATGCTGAGGGGGCCCCTGGCCCAGATGGCTTCCCTTTCCTGTTTTATCAGACTTTTTGGGATTTAGTTAAATCTGATCTTTTCAGAATGTTTGCTGATTGGGATAGAGGTAGTTTGGATTTATTTAGACTAAATTTCTCTCTGCTTACTCTACTCCCAAAAGAGCCTGATGCTGTAACTATACAGAAATTCAGACCTATAGCTCTTACAAACTGTAGCTTTAAGATTTTTTCTAAATGCATCACAAATAGGTTAGGAGTGGTTTGTGAAAAATTAATTTCACCTAACCAAACTGCGTTTATTAAAGGAAGATTTATCTTGGAAAGTGTGGTGTCAGCTCATGAGATTATTTATGAGGTGCATCATAGTGGACAAGCTGGCTTTATTTTCAAGCTAGACTATGAGAAAGCTTATGATAAAGTAGATAGGGGTTTCCTCTTTAAAATGTTGGAATCCAGAGGTTTTAGTAAAAAGTTTATTGAGATGGTGGGATCTTTGTTAGATCAAGGATTTGTGGGTGTTAGGATAAATGATATAAATAGTGATTTCTTTGTCTCCAATAGGGGTGTAAGGCAAGGTGACCCTGCTTCCCCACTACTCTTTAACTTGGTGGCAGATGTGTTCACAAAAATGCTTGTTAAAGCAGCAAACAACAACCTAATTACTGGGCTGTTGATAGGGTTCAATAGAACTGGAGTTGTCAGTATGCAGTATGCTGATGACACTTTGCTTTTCTTAAAGAAAGATAGAGATTGTGTTCTCAATCTTAAATGGTTACTGTCGTGTTTTGAGCAGCTCTCAGGAATGAGAATAAATTTCCATAAATGTGATCTTGTTCCTATTAATGTCACTCCTGAGGATGCGCAAGAGTTTGCTCAAATGTTGAGTTGTAAACTAGGTACCTTTCCTTTGAAATATCTGGGAGTACCCCTGCATTATAGTAAGCTCAGAAAAGAGGATTTACAACCTCTGATAGATAAACTGATTAAAAAAGCTGCGGGGTGGAGAGGTAGACTGATGTCACATGCTGCCAAATTAGAGTTGGTGAGAAGTGTGTTATCAAGTATACCTCTTTACCTGATGAGTGTCATGAAATTCCCGAAGTGGGCAATAGCTCTGATAAATTCCCAGATGGCTCATTGCCTCTGGGATGATTTTGAGGGACACCACAAATATCATTTAGCGAACTGGGGCTTAGTTTCCCAAAAAAACGAGTTTGGTGGATTAGGTATCCCAAATCTAGCTGATATGAATATGTGTCTTTTGGCGACTTGGATTAAAAAGTACAATCTGGAGGACAACAAACTTTGGAAACAGATTGTTGATCATAAGTATAATGTCAATAACCCTAACATCTTTTTTTGCTCTTCGGTTGGAGTCTCACCTTTTTGGAAAGGGGTCCTGTGGGCAGCTAATGCAGCCAGGATAGGTTACCAATGGAGAGTGGGAAATGGGAGGAAAATTAAGTTCTGGGAAGATCACTGGCTGGGAAGCTCTAGCTTAGCCATCCAGTATTGGGATCTATTTGTCTTGTCAAATGAACAGAACGTTACTGTAGCTGAGGCTTGGGATGGGTAGAATTTAAAACTGACTTTCCGAAGATGCTTTAATCAACAGCTAATGTTGCAGTGGTATGAACTAGTCGGTTTTGTTGAATCCTTACACTTTAGTGATGAGGAGGATTCTGTGATCTGGAAACTTGAATCAAAAGGGATTTACACAACTAGATCTATGTATGCTTTTGTTAACTTCAGGGATTAACCCTACACATGTGCATGCAGTTTGGAAAATAAAAGTTCCTCCAAAGATTCATTTCTTCCTGTGGCTTGTTTCCCATAACAAGATTCTCACTAGAGACAACTTGATTAAAAGACAACCTTTAGATGATATTTCTTGCCTTTTTTGCTCTGAACCTGAAACTTGCAGTCATTTATTCTTTGACTGTGTTGTAGCTAAGCTGGTTTGGAATGAAATTGGTAGACTTACTGGTAAAAGTTTAACTTTGCTTCCTTTGAAAAAGTTGCTGGGCTTTGGCTTAGTGAGTCAAGAAATATAGGAGTCAATGTTATCCATGCAGCCGTTATGTGGGTGTTGTGGAAAACAAGGAATAATCTTTGCTTTAACAGAGACAATTGGGTTGGCATGCAGGTAATCTGGAGAATGTTACACTATACACTTTCCCAGTGGCAAATTTTGCTCTCGGGAGATGCCAAGGACAAGCTGGGCAGGGTGGTGGTTGGGCTGGAGATATTGGCTCGAGCTCATCCGCCATTGACCTGGCGAAATCTAGGGTGAGAGAACCGGTGCTGCTCGATGGGCCTCTGAAGAAGAAAGCGAGATGTGGAGTCAAGTGCAACAAAGATGATGATGATTGGGAAGCCACAACTCAAGACCTGGCACATACTCTGGCGACGGCATCGATAGTGATGATTGAAGACGAAGACGGATGGAAGGTGATACGCAGCGCGTGATCCTCCTTTCCACTGATGATCGATGGGTGTTTTCTTCCCCTATGTAGCCTTGTTATATTTTGCTAGCGTTCGGCCTGAGAAACACTAGTGTTGGGCTGTTTCGCCTGTTAAAAACTCCCATTCTGGGTTCTGGGGCGACATGTGGTCGTTTATCCCCGAGTCCTATGCCTATGTAAAAACCTTGTAAGACGCTGTTTCGTTTTCGTGAGAAAATGGAACTGGGGCGAGGCCCTTTTTTTCTAAAAATAATTATTGTCGTGGAGAAACAAGAGCTGGCTTGTTGGCTAGAACTCAGGCTCTTGAGCCGGCCCACCGGTTCGAATCGCAGGTGAAGCGCTCGGACTAGACGTGGTGCTATCTGCGTGAAAATCGCTGGAGAGGTCTCATCTATCTAACAACGTATAGCTAAAGAAGGGATCTTTCTCCCATTGGTGAACATTTATATTATTGTCGTAGTTTTATGTCAAATTCGTACTAAAACCAGGACACAATTTATGGAACGGACAGAGTACTTTTTAGGTTAGCAGCACATCGATCCTAGATTGTGTAGAATTGTTTCCAGAATAAAAAAAATTGGGTTCACTGTAAATATCTAAAATGATAGAGTTTATAATAAGTTGTATCATTTTAAGTATTTGGCATGCTAAAAATTATCCGGAAAAAGACATATACACTTTCTAGTACTGCGGTGTTGTTGACCTGCAACGTTACGAATTATATGTATAGTTGTTTTGGGAGAAAAGAAAACATGTTCAGATCAACGGCCATGTTTTAGTTCAAATTCTCAATCTAAAGAGCATTAGATTAACATGTCACTTGCATAAAGCAGCAAAATAAAATGTAGTGCCGTGTCAAGAACTGAAATCAAGAAGTATAGTAAACTTAGGAAGCGCTCAATTATAATTACAAGGCTAGTCCATGGTTCCATCGCTCATAAGTCTAAATAGCGTCGATAGATAATCTGCAGAGAAACTGCTTTGTCATATCTAGATTTTTCAATGGCATCAACTGATGATTGCAATGATTACAAAGAAAAAGAAAAAGGAATCGGGAGCAGGCCTAAATGCCACAATAATAGAGGGGGCGGCGCATAGCAAAGAAGAAATTCGGAAGAATGTGCATATTATATGTGGCGAAGATGGCACAGCCACATTCATGCTTTGAGAGATGCGGATCGTCGCAGAGATCTGCAGCGTGGAAAACACCAGAGAAGACTCAGCTGGTGCTGTTGGTGGTGCAGCAGAGACGGTATGTATTTTATTTTTCCATACGGCTCCCAACAGGGACCGGGTTCCACTATCAACAGATAACGGAAAAAATCATCCAGCAAAACCAACCAAGGTTTATTTACAGATTTTTCAACCAACAGCAAAGGCTGATCAAGGCCTGCAACAGGCAAGGCAGAGCGAGCTAATAACCTTAGCGAAACTGCACAATCATGGAACTAAGTTTTGACAAGCTACAGGCACAGCAGATAAAAGGTAGCCAACAAAGGATCTTCTTGGGCATGAACTCATCGGGTAGAGCTGCACCATCAGTAAGCAAGCCTTGCAAAACACCCAGACTTCTTCTTCTTCAACTTCTTCGATTAGCTTCCTCCATGTCTTCATCTTGTTGATTTTCATCATCAGGATTATCTTCCAGTCTTGCAACGCCCTCAGCTTGAGGATTTGCTTCACCAGCAGCCGCAGCCTGTAGTAACATACTCGCTCCAGCTCGAATGTCAGTTTGTTCCTGCACGGGGTGTAGACCTGCCCAATAGTTCATGGAGGCGGTATGTATGACAAGAAGAATGATGGATCGTCGTCCGAGAACCGTGGGATCTCATCATTTCACGCTTGTCAAGATCAACATCTCAGAGCTTCACTGCACCATCGCTCTGCCGCTATTCCCGGTGTCACTTATTCCCATGGGTTCTTACATTTGTACTATTGTTTCTTTTCTCTTTCTCAATAGGAATTCCTTCTCAATACCCATTACGTGTATATGATTGTCTCGCATATATAATGTCCTGAGCTACAGGCAATATGGTAGCGTTGAGAAACAGAAGGGGAGTGGTTTTTATAAATAAAGTGTGAGGTCTGCAAAGTATTATTCGTGTCAACGAAGGTTGGTAGACATTAATTTTTTTTTCGGGTGAGTTATCATGCACACACCCTCGTTTAGATCTCTACGTACAAACTACTCTTTTTTGGTACACTCAAACAACGTACCATATAAACTTACTCAGCTCTTTTACGGTGCTTGGAGAACTACCACAAGTAGTTTCAGGTAGCTCCCACCCAAAATTAGTTGAGCCGTTTGATTTCAGTCTATCCCTCCTAAATTATTCTAGCCGTCCAATCATTAAGTAAAAAATCAGGTCTAATGACTCGGGGTATGATAGTCATTTGTCCACGAATCCTGCTCTTCCTCAACTCGTGGCGCCGTCGCTAGACCACGGGAGACCCCGCTCCTCTCCTCCCTCCTCTGAGCACCGCATCCTCTCCTCGCAGTCCTACAGCTCTGAGAGGCCGTCGCGGCGGCCACCGAGCCTCCAGTCCACGCTCGTGGTCCTGGAGATCGTGCGTTGGGCGGAAAAATCCGTCCCCATCTTGGGCGAGTGATCCGCCCCATCGCCGGCCAGAGGATCGTGCGCTGGGCCGCACGACGAGGCCTCCTTCTCGGAACGCATGAAGCGCCCCCCGACGCCAAGGTCACTGGCTCGTGAGGACAGCATCTCCACCCGCCCTAGCCAGGATCCCGGCCGCCTCGCCGGATCGAAGCTGCCGGCAGCCGCTATCCCAGCCTCACCCGTGGGATCGTCACATCAAGGTCCAACCCCGCGCGCTACTGGGGAGCTTCATCGCTGGATGCGGAGAATCGCCAGGACGGCCAGTTCCAGGTCGTACCAATAGTTCGGGGGATCTTGGTTCCGGCACCGCCGCCGTTGGTGCCCAAGAGTTGGGGTTCTGATCCTCAAGTTCTCTGTTTTCCAAGGTTAGGCCTTCTTGCTAGTAGCTTGTGGAATGATTGCAAGTATTTTGTTGTTGGAGTTCTTGCTACGCTAGTGCACTGCTGCTATGGTCTATGAGAGTTCAGACTTTGTTCATCTAGATGATATCTTGTGTTGCTGCTTTGAGTTGAGCACATTTAAGTTGCTTCATCTTCATACTGAACAATGCCCAAATGGTACTGCAGTAGGCATGGACGACACTCGATCTCAAACATGTTTGATACTTGACAGCTTGATCATTTTGGTTAGTATAGATAGATTGCAATAGCTAGTAAAATTTGCAGTTAATAGTACCCTTGTAGTATGGAGAGGTGTGGTTAGAACCAGATTTGGTCGTAATAATAGTAATAGGGCATGTTTGATTTCTGACCTTTTTAACTGATTATGTATCATGGTGTTGAAATAACTCCGCCTATGTTGTCTCAACATAGCCGGTCCCAAGCCCGGATAAAGGAGGAGGGTTGTGATAGGCTTGGCAAGCCAACGGAAAAAACCCAGCCACTCTTATGGAGATGAAACCCAAAAGAACTCGTTGGGGCGTAACCCTCTTAGCGACGCGCCATATCGGAACCCGGGTGTGGTGTCAAATGGGCAAGGGCCGGGCCGCCACCCCCTTGGTGGCGCGCCGTATCTTGATCTGGATACGGTGATAAGTGAGCAAGGATCGGGTCGTCGCATCCTTAGTGGCGCGCTGCATCGACGCCCGGGTGTAGTGAAAAATGAGCAAGGGTCTTCGCATTTGACTCGACGAGTGCGGAGGGTAAGGAAGTTAGCCGAGCCTAGGAGGATCCGCTTAGGTAGCTGGAACGTAGGGTCCCTGACGGGCAAGTTACGGGAGTTAGTTGATACGGCGATAAGGAGGCGTGTTGATGTCCTATGCGTCCAAGAGACCAAATGGAAGGGACAGAAGGCGAAGGAGGTGGAGGATACCGGCTTTAAGCTGTGGTACACGGGGACAACCTCAAACAAAAATGGGGTAGGCATCTTGATCAACAAGAGCCTCAAGGATGGAGTAGTGGACGTCAAGAGGCAAGGAGACCGGATTATCCTAGTCAAGCTGGTTGTTGGGGACTTAGTTCTCAATGTTATCAGCGCGTATGCCCCGCAAGTAGGCCACAACGAGAGCACCAAGAGAGAGTTCTGGGAAGGTCTCGAGGACTTGGTTAGGAGAGTACCTACTGGTGAGAAGCTCTTCATAGGAGGAGACCTCAATGGCCATGTGGGTACATCTAACACAGGTTTTGAAGGGGTGCATGGGGGCTTTGGCTATGGCATCAGGAACCAAGAAGGGGAGGATGTCTTAAGCTTCGCCCTAGCCTACGACATGGTCGTAGCTAACACCCTCTTTAGAAAGAGAGAATCCCACCTAGTGACTTTCAGTAGTGGCCAACACTCTAGCCAGATTGATTTTGTCCTCTCTCGAAGAGAAGATAGACGCGCTTGCCTTGATTGTAAGGCGATACCTGGAGAGAGTGTTGTCCATCAACATAAGCTGGTGGTGGCTGACTTCCGTTTTTGGATTCGTGTCCAGCGGGATAAGCGCCCAAAAGTTGCTAGAACAAAGTGGTGGAAGTTAAAGGGAGAGGCAGCTCAAGCTTTTAAGGAGAGGGTTTTTAAGGAGGGCCCTTGGGAGGAAGGAGGCGATGCAAACAGTATGTGGATGAGGATGGCGACTTGCATTCGGAAGATTGCATCAGAGGAGTTTGGGGTGACCAGGGGAAGTAGAAGGGATGCTAAGGATACCTGGTGGTGGAACGTTGAGGTCCAGAAGGCTATTAAGGAGAAGAAGGACTGTTTCAGACGCCTATACCTGGACAGGAGCGCAACCAACATGGAGATATACAAGGGGGCAAAGAAGGCCGCAAAGCGAGCGGTGAGCGAGGCAAGGGGTCGGGCGTATGAGGACCTCTACCAGCGTCTAAACACGAAGGAAGGCGAAAGAGACATCTATAAGATGGCGAAGACGAGAGAAAGGAAGACGAGGGATGTCAACCAAGTCAAATGCATAAAGGACGGAGCGGATCAACTCCTCGTGAAGGACGAGATCAAGCGTAGATGGCGAGAGTACTTCGACGACCTGTTCAATGGAGAGAATGAGAGCTCTACCATTGAGCTAGACGATTCCTCCGATGATACCAGCCGACGCTTTGTGCGGCGTATCCAGGAGGCTGAGGTTAGGGAGACTTTGAAGAGGATGAAAGGAGGCAAGGCAATGGGCCCTGATGGTATCCCCATCGAGGTGTGGAGAGGCCTTGGAGACATAGCGATAGTATGGCTAACTAAACTTTTCAACCTCATTTTTCGGTCAAACAAGATGCCCGAAGAATGGAGGCGGAGTACATTAGTGCCAATCTTCAAGAACAAGGGGGATGTTCAAAGTTGCACTAATTACCGTGGAATCAAGTTGATGAGCCATACAATGAAGCTATGGGAGAGAGTCATTGAGCACCGTTTAAGAAGATTGACAAGCGTGACCAAAAATCAATTTGGTTTCATGCCTGGGAGGTCTACCATGGAAGCCATCTTCTTGGTACGACAACTTATGGAGAGATACAGGGAGAAGAAGAAGGATCTTCATATGGTGTTCATTGACTTGGAGAAGGCGTATGATAAGATACCACGGAATGTCATGTGGTGGGCCTTGGAGAAACACAAAGTCCCAACAAAGTACATTACCCTCATTAAGGATATGTATGATAATGTTGTGACAAGTGTTCGAACAAGTGATGGCGACACCGATGACTTTCCAATTAAAATAGGACTGCACCAGGGGTCAGCTTTGAGCCCTTATCTCTTTACTTTGGTGATGGATGAGGTCACAGGGGATATACAAGGAGATATCCCATGGTGTATGCTCTTTGCGGATGATGTGGTGCTAATTGACGATAGTCGGGCGGGGGTTAATAGAAAGTTAGAGCTGTGGAGGCGGACTCTAGAATCGAAAGGTTTTAGGCTTAGTAGAACCAAAACTGAGTACATGAGGTGCAGTTTCAGTACTACTAGGCACGAGGAGGAAGAGGTTAGGCTTGATGGACAGGTGGTACCTGAGAAAGACACCTTCCGATATTTGGGGTCTATGCTCCAGAAGGATGGTGATATCGATGAAGATGTGAGTCATCGAATCAAAGCTGGTTGGATGAAGTGGCGCCAAGCTTCTGGCGTCCTCTGTGATAGGAAAGTGCCACAAAAGCTAAAAGGCAAGTTCTATAGGACGGCGATTCGACCTGCGATGTTGTATGGCGCAGAATGTTGGCCGACCAAGAGACGACATATCCAACAGTTAGGTGTAGCGGAGATGCGCATGTTGAGATGGATATGTGGCCACACAAGAAAGGACCGGGTTAGGAATGATGATATACGTGAGAGAGTTGGGGTAGCACCAATTGAAGAGAAGGTTGTCCAACACCGTCTAAGATGGTTTGGTCATATAGAACGTAGGCCTCCGGAAGCGCCATTGCATACCGGACGGATAAAGCGGGATGAGAATGTTAAGAGGGGTCGTGGTAGGCCAAACTTGACATGGGAGGAGTCTGTTAAGAGAGATCTGAAGGATTGGAATATCACCAAAGAACTAGCCATGGATAGGGCTGCGTGGAAGTTAGCTATCCATGTGCCAGAACCATGACCTAGTTTCGAGATCTTATGGGTTTCAACTCTAGCCTACCCCAACTTGTTTGGGAAAAAAGCTTTGTTGTTGTTGTTGTTGTTGTTGTATGTATCATGGTGTTGAAATGCAGTACCCATAGTTTGGCCGTTTTAGCAAGCCTCTTAGTTGTTGGAATGGCTGCAATCGAAATGTATCTACTCCAAAGTATTTGATGCTGAGAACTAGGCATTGCATAAATTTTGCTTTAGCTGCTGGCACAAACTAAGCTTGACTAGAACCTTGTCATAAGAATACGTTGAGTAAACATTCATTCGAAGTGAAGCAAATACTCAACTTTTACTTACATGCTAACTAAACCATTTGGTTACTTCACTCTGATAATTTCGAAAAAATGAGGTGACTGCTCTTAATGCCCATAAAGGATTAGAAAAATCACATTAATTTTTCCATGGAGGTTTAATTTGGCATAAAGCTGTAGCTTGCTTCTTTCTGCTCCTTGCGTGAAATAATCATGTTGTTGCACCAATTTGGTATGAGCTAGATTAATTTGCATATAGTATTGGTGTTGGTGTTATACTAGATGGAATATGTAGTGAAACTATACTGTTTTACTGGATGGAATATTTAGTTATATCAAGCAAAACTTCGATTGTATTAACTGGAGAAAATAACTAATTGATTAGCACCTATTTAACTGCTTGTTTGTCCATGGATTGCAGCTATTTCCCCTTGCATTGTTAATCAACCTATATTGTTTTATTCATTTCGGCAATGATTAGCCGTGTTACCTTTCGATACTGTTTGTTTCATGCATCGGTTTTTGCCCTTACTTGGTCTACCAGACGATTGACTTATAATTGTTAACTTAATATGTAGGAAGAGATGGCCGAGTCCATGGCTGAGTACCGTAACATTGTAAGCAGGATGTTTGATAGCGAGGATGAAGGTTTTCGGTTCTATAACAGTTATGCTCTTGAGAAAGGTTTTACTGCGCGGAAAGGCTATGTCGAGTGGGATGGAGCCAAGAAAGCGTTGTTGCAGTGCCGAGGAAAATGAAGCTAGGGCCATCCTAGCCGGTCTGAACCTAGGAATTGTCTATGGCCTAAACGTCTCAAGTCTATACTCTGACTGTGTGGTCGCAGTACCGAAATCGAACAGCCCGGATAAAGACTTGTCCAGTTTCTGGGATGTGTATGACATCAAGCATGTAGTTTCTTTACTCCCGAATTGCTCTGTTTGCAGAAACATAAGAGGGCTTAACAAGACCCCTCATGAGTTGGCTAAATTTTCTAATGTGAGCAGCACTTGGTTGCCACCCTTCCCGTCAGCCATTGAGGCTCGGGTTGTAATGCATGATGTAAATACTGATTTGAAGAAAATGTATGGCCCTATTCTCTCAAAAAAAAAAAAAAAAATCGAAGTTCTGGTCCGAGTTTCTTTAGAGCTTAGCTGCATTATATCGCACTATGTTGGTATATCAGCTTTTTGTGGAATAAGCATATTGAGCACTTCTCATTATCCTTGTTCTCAACTCTGACCCTACAAGTTAATGATCTTTATAAGGAATCATGGAAGTTCTCAACCCTGGTTTCTCACCAGGAATTTCTAGATGCCATGGTGAACGAGACGAAAATGATGTTTTCACTAGTTTATTAGTGTAGTAAATCAGGAATATAATCTTGCGATGTTATGCTCTTTTGATTCAGATGACTAGGAAAACATAGTCATGGCAGCTGTATTCTCCTAGTACAAAATGTAAATGTTTTTCCTGATTGAAAGTGCAATATCAGTAGACTTTCTGTCAAACAGATTCTTTGATTCATCAGTACAGGTAGTTGCTCAACTGGAGCCATTATCCATTGAACACTTGCTGCTGCAAGTATCACTCCGGAATTACTAGTAGAGCCAGCCAGCCAGCTGGAACACCTTAGGCGGATTCGGTGGAGCTCATCGGCAAAGCCATGGTTGTGTAGTTGACGGTGAGCACCACCTTGCCAGGCTCGCTAAATTTGAAGCTACCTTTCATGATTGGTCTTGGCCGGGCTTGAAAACGTAAACTTGCTCTTGGTGGCCCTCGCGATCGGCGCCGCGCTAGAAGACCACGTCGTCCACCTCCGGCATGCCGAGGTCGGCGTCCAGGAGCGTTTCGATGCCGAAGCTCTTGCGCCACAACACCGCTTCCTTACAATCACCATGGCCTCCTTCACCTTGAACTCGAACGCGTAGAGGAACTTGAGAAGCACCGTGTCCGTGCGCACGTCGTCGCCCACCAGTGTGACGCCCCAGATCAGCTCCTCCTTCGGCTCGGCAGCAGGCGCCGTCTCTGTCCCATACGCGGTGGGTACGAAGACCTCCTCAATGGCGCGACGACGCTATCGAGCTCCTTGGCCTCCTAGAGCATGTCGTTGATGAGGCTTAGGTTCCGGTGTAAGCCGTCGCCGCCGCAGTGGGAGCTCGCCGATTCGCTCCTGCCTCGCCCAACGCCTCCCTAGCCTCCCCTCTAGCCATCACCGCGGCCGTGCGCAGCCGCGCTAGGTCGCCGCTTGGGGACCGATTTCGGCGAGCGGCGAGCTCCTCACGGTGCTCCTGCCTCGCAGACGACTCCCGATCCTCCGCTCTCGCCATCACTGTGGCCGTGAGCAGCTGCACCCTGTCGACGCTCGGCGGGCGCCGCCGGCAGGGAGGCGGCATGTCGCGCGTCCATGGCGCCCACAACCAGCTGCTGCCGCGGCGCCGGCAATCTACTGACCGCCGTGGCGATTTGGGGGACAGACTGAGATGGGAAGGGGATAAATCTGACGGTGGGGCCACTGACACGAATTTATCTAAATCTTTTGATTAAAAATAAAAGAATTTTGGTAGTTTCAGGTAGTTTCGGGTTCTTTTAATCTGGTAGTTTCTGGTAGCTCTAATTTTATCACCGTTCGATTAGAGCGGATGGACGGTTCTTAAAATTATCAAGTACCCTAAAACTTGTAAAACTTAATACTTTCCAGCAATAGTTGTGTATAATTTTTTTCAGATTTTTTAGGTGCACCAAAATATCCAAAAAAAATTGGCTTCTGCTTATACACAATCTAGTACTAAAGTGTTGTTGTCCTGCAAAGCTATATATGATATCTTGTTTGAGAGAAACAAAATATAAAACATGTTTAGAACAACAGCCATGTTTCAGTTCAAATCTGAGCATGCATATGACGTGCATAGAGCAGCAAAATAGAATGCAGTTACGTGACAAAAACTGAAATCAAGAAGCAGGAATCGACTTAGGAAGAGCCGAATATACAGAGGCTAGTCCATGGTTCCATCACTCAGAGCATCTCCACTCGTGGTGCCCAAATGGCCCAAAGGGTGTCTGGACGGGCCCTTTGGACACCATCCGGATGGCCTGCCGCCTTTGGGCGCTGTCGCTCCCCACTCGCCGCGCCCAAATATTTTTTGAATTTGACATTTAAATAATATATATATTTCATCGAAACTTCGTTCAAACTGACATAAATTCATTTAAATTAGGCGTACTTCATTCAAACTGAAACCTAGACCTAGATCTAACTAGTAGGGTGGCAAGTCGGGCACCGGTAGTTCGGGCAGGAGCCCGCGAACGCAGTCGTAGCCAGAAGCGCCCGACGGCAGCGGGAGCAGAGGCAGTAGAGGTAGCCGGTGGTGGCGGACGGCGGGGCCGAGGAGGCTATGGACGCCTCAGTGGCGAGCTGCATCTCGCCTGCGTCCCACTCCGGCTCTGTCCAGTCCTCGTCATCGGCATCATCACTGTCAACCTCCTCTGCCTCTTGTTGAGGTTGCGGCGGAGTGGGTTGCACGCGGCCCTGTTCTTCTCTTGAGCGCCGAGTTGCCTGCGCCGCCTTGTACCACACCCTATCCCTTTCCATGTTCGCCGCGAAGTACTCGTCGGAGGTGTTGGTGAGAACGTCGTCCTCGGAGTCGAACCAGTCCTCGGGCGGCTCGCGGGCGATGAAGGAGTTGAGGCGGTAGTTGTACTCCAGCTCGATCTGGCCGTCCTAGTACGCCGAGTTTGGCTCGTACCGGACGTCGTCGTACAGCTCCGGTGGCAGCGTCTACTGGCACATGGCGATGTAGTCCAGGCGCGCCTGGCCGGTCAGCCGAGGAGCCACCAGGACGTGGACTCTGTTCGTCACCCAGCCCTCCGAAAGGCGGCTATTCACCGGCACCGGTGTGTTGGTGCGGATGAGCTCCCGCGACTCTGCCTCCGTGAGCACATTCGCCGGCGGTGGAGGAGGCAGAGGAGGAGGCAGAGGCGCGGAGGACCCTGCCTCGTGGTCGTTCGGCAATGGCCGTGACCACCGGAGGAGAGCGTCGCGGATCTCCTGCACATCCCGGCGGTTCCTACAGCGCACCGACTCCTCACGGAGACGGGCACGTTCCTCCTCCATCAGGGGAGCGGCGGCGCGCGGGGGAGGAGCCATGCTTTGGTGGTAGAGAAGCTGTTGTGGTGTGGTGGAGACGGCGAGTGCCCTGCTCTATATAGCGTCTGAGGAGGCGAGCCGATGGCGTACCTTAACTCCGGCCACCCGCCTGCCTGCCACACATTTACGGCGACACTTCAAAAGACGCGCTCGTCTGCATTGACGTCGCCGTGGCACAGACGCTTCCTCACCGCAGAGGTGAAGCGACGCCTCGCTGCGCCCGGCAGGGAAACTGAGGCGCTGCCCGCCATTAATTCAGCTTACCGGCCATATACAGTTTCGTCTCAATGACAGGCGTGGCCCGCGCGTCGGAGTCCAACGTGGCGACGCGCGCGGTTTCGGCGCATCTCCCTGGCCGCCGCTGCCGCTGGCAGGTGCGGTGGCGGTGGCCCCCTCTCCTCCAAAGGTGGTGAGGGTTCCTGCTGGTGAGAGCTCGGTGGCTTCCATCGCGGGTGCGGTTGACGGCGCCGACGGTGGTTGCGAGTCCGCCGGAGCTCCTGGCGGCGCGGGGCGGTGGACGGCTAGATTTGGCCGGGCTCGGCTGGCTCGTGGCTTCCCCGTCTGCTGCCGTGGTGGTTCTGCCCGGGCCTGATCTAGGCCGGGGGCGGGCCGGGAGGGCTGAATCGGGATGGTGTGCTGCTGACTCTGGCTTGGCAGCGACGGGGTGGTGGTGTTGGAGCGGTCTCGGGTGAGTGGCTCGCTTGGTTCAGCTCATGGTGGACTGCGGAGGTTCCCGGGAGAAATATTGTTCTGGCTTGCTCAGAACCGGCGACGGCGACACTCGCGGGTGCCGCTGACTTTCTTGGAAGCGTCGCTGAGGGCTCCTCTTCTCGTCCCGTGGTGTCTCCGGAGGGAAACCTCAGATCCTTGGATCGGATGATGAAGGCGCTGATGCGTCTTGCTCCTCCTTGGGGGCATCGTCTCGGAGTCGACTACAGCTTGATAGTGGTTGGCGCCTTGGCCGCGTGGTTGGTGAGATGGCTCTTGGGGCTCCGAGGGCAGTTTGGCAACGATGATGCGTCGAGCTGAGGTTGGGTTGCGGCTCGGGCTTCGTAGTCGGTTTTCCGGCGTGTCCAAAGGGTTCTCGTGCTTCATTGTGTTGCTGAGGAGTCGGAGCTGCGATGGAGATGTCCTTGTGGCGATGATGACGAGCAACCGGTGGTTTGCGGAGGACTCAGTCAGCGCAAGCCCAGCATATTTCTCCTTTCGAAGCTCTTCGTCAAAGTCGAACCTGTCTGTCACTTGGCACGTGTGGCTGACTGTTGGCATGGGCCGACATGGTTTCCGGTGTCACTGCGGCGAGGGCTGTGTTGGTGGTCGTCGAACTGTGAGTCGGAGTCGCTCGCTCGAGGAGGAGTGATGACGATGACATTGTTGGCAACCCCGGCGGTTGCTTTTCTCTTCGTTGATGCGTGTGTGCTCCGTGTGGGTGGTCAGGTCGGTCGGTGGTGGTGCCCAATGTAGTCGTGTTCCATGACGACATTGGTGCATTTGTATCGGTTTTCGGCCGGTTACCCGTTAATTAACCGGCCACCTCTCGCTTCTTCTTAATCAATGAAAATGGCAAGTCTTTTGCCTTGTTTCAAAAAAAGTTATACGTGTGGACACCCTTGTTGAGATCTGTACATACAAACTACATTTTTTTTGTTTCACTCAATCGACGCAGCATATAAACTTGATAATTTTCAGTCTGCGGCATATAAAGAGTAGGTTGTGTAGAATTGTTTTCAGATTTTTTTTGGCTGCAACAAAAATATCTAAAATGGTACATTTATGATAAGTTGTATCATTTTAATTATTTGTCGTGCACAAAAATATCAGACATTAACTATACACATTGTAGTACTAAAATGTCGTGGACCTGCAAAGTTACGAATTTACTAGTTGAATGCCCGTGCGTTGCCACGGGCCATAAGTTTCTTGTCCAATCACACTGGATAAATGTCAGAATTTTTTTAACATCAACATCTAGGTTTGGTTACCCGAACTATAGCACATGTTTTATTTTTTGACAACTCTCTACAGGTCATGTTTTTTATCATTCTCACGACTGCACTCTGAAGCACACACAATTCTTAACAAAAGCCAACTAAAATATATAAATTCGAACTAAGAGAAGAACTGGTTGTATTTCCTTCTGAAAAGCATTTAAATCTCAATGGATGGTTAGTAACCTATCAAATACCAATTAACTATGCATCACTCCTTCAAAATACACTAAACCGTCAAAACGCAAATACACGAGGGGCAACTCAATTCACACATCATATAGCCAAATTTTCTCAGGAGAAACATATAGTCGAATTGTCTGGTTGTTAGGAATGGAAATTTAGACTTGACAAATTATTCAATCTCCATAAATTATTGCAAAGTTTTATTCATTGCCTGACATTACAACAACATTGTACGGCCATTGCCTTAGGCATGTTCTAACACTAAGTGAAAAACATGCTCTCGTGTAGTTATAAACCAGATACATTGGCTACTAAGAAGCACCCGTGTGCTCTCAATCTCACAGGCCAAACACGCTTTGATCTTTCCAATCAAAGTGGTGAAGGAGTACCATATCCGGCGACGGGACGTGAGGCTGGAGGCAATCGAATAAGCCGAACTAAGCTCGTGTCCATTAGTGGAGTTCCTTGGCATCACACTGAGGAGCGACTCGAGTTTCAGTTCTGATAGAAAATAAACATTAACATCAAGTCAGCTAGCAATGCATATCCCAACTACATGAAGCTTTCAGCACCGAATCATCACTTAGTAAATTTGAAGACTTCAATGCACTGAACTTTTTCGTTTGTGGGAAAAATGATGTTGGGAGGCAGATCATTTCATATAATCAGTTCTCGCACAAAGCGCCTGAACTTCATTCTACAATCTGACCTCCTAATAGTGCGTTAATAGCTCAGGGCAAGATAAAAATAGCAGGGTTATGAAAACAAACGTAGAAGCTTGGGCAGTCTGTAATACCGTCACTTTTATACAGCATCGGGAAATTTTACACCGACGCTTGGTAGTAGTGCAAGTGCATAGTTCTTAGTTCAACTTAGTTGAACCAAAACCACATACCAGCATAAATCTAGCTGTATGGAGTATAACTATTTAAGTGATAAAACTACTTTAAGGATGAAAAACAATAAGGTTTGAGATGACTCCCGCCGATTTTCCTAACATATATTACTTTATTTTCCATTGCACTTAACCATGTGTTTCCCTTGCTGCACTTAATTAGCGAATGACTAAGTAGGGTATGATGAATTTGTATCTGCCACTTCCTATGTCCCTAGATGGAAATAATTGAACTCTATCATGCCATCTAGTTGTATCTGTTTTCACTAAAGATTATTAAGAAACTCGTGTGAGGGGTGAGGTCCTAATGGTACTATGTGGGATATCGACAGCAGGAGTCAAGGAAGGTGGACATAATTTGGCCAACTCGATGTGCATGGAGTCATTGGACTGAAACCAATTTGATTCACACTTTTTTTAACACGTCGTGGCTCGGACTTATAAAATTGAGATGTTGTGGTGCGAGACGACCTCGGGACGTGTTGGTGTGACGGGGTGACCGGACTTACGGATGTAGGTTGACGCAGGGGTGGTCCGAGGCAGCGAACGAACGCACTGATGCAAGGCAGCCTATTTAGGAGGTGTCGCTCGGCCTTCTAAAATACCCCAAAACGCATTTAAGCAATGCATCTAAGAGCATGATGCTATATGAGCTAAACTTTCTGTAGTCATGGGTACAAAACGAGAAGCAATATAATAAGTCCATGTAATAAAACACACATATTCCGTATTTATCTAGTTAGTAAAGTGTAAGCGGGTATATGACCATGTATCTTTCATCTACAAAAAAATTGAGCATCAGGACATGATAGTTAACTATGAAAAAATTGATCTCACCTGATGAATATTCCATTATGAAAGAGTGAATTCTATTTAATTTAGCTACTCATCACCCTTAGCTAGAAAAAACGGCTTACCCTCAGGCCTCAGCAATGGCTGTTGTATCTATGTCGGGGTAGTGCGCCAAAGCAAGCAGAGCTCGAGTCGCACCAGAGCGTGCCGCTGACCAACTTCCGACTTTTAATGTATCCGCGAGACTTGGCCAGTTCTTCTAAAAAGTTGATTACATCTGAAGGCACATTGCCTCATGTGCAGAGCTACCTCCCCAATGAACTGAAGCTGATCAGTAGGTGGCTGCAATAAACTTTTTGTATTGCCTGCCCGCACATCTACATTAGTGCAAAGTAACATTTGTAACATAAAGGAAAAATTTACTGAAACCTGAAGAAAAAGATAAATTTCAGAAAATCTAATATTGTGCATTGTAATACTTGAAAGATAGAGACGGAAATATCAAATAGCTAGTATCATTAGAAGCATTAAAACATGGCATTCTGTAGAAGCGGAGTAGAGTCAGCTCGGTCCCTCCCCTCCCTTCACCTAGAAGCGCATCTCTGTTGTCTCCAACCAGTGGCAGCAACAAAGCGCCACACAAGCACTACTGCAGGTTATAGTCTCCTCTGTTGTCCTCCCGTAGTGCACTCACACAACTCAAATATGAGGGCATACGACAGATGCGCCATCTCCCATCCGCGGCCATGGGCAACGGACGCATGAATAGGCCAGCTCCGTACAGCCTGCGTCCACCATGTGCCTGTGCCACCGCCATGTTGGTGGCCTCCGTTGACCGCCAGCTTCGTGGTGGTCGCTCTAGGTCTGATCCCGTTGAGTCACGATGTAGCGCCGCCGCCACGGTCAGAGAGAACGAATTGAGGAAGGGAATGGATGATGTTTCGGGGTTTCTTTCCCTCACAGGACGAAGGTGAGCCAGTTTCATTGGGCTTGGCCCATCTATGGTCGTGGGTGGCAACCGAGGCGGAGCGCAAGTCACGGGGGGATCGGACGATCAGGGAGCGAGCTTCTTTCCACGAGCGGGCGAGCTGACGATTTTCGCGAGCGGGCGGCAGACCATCGGCAGACGGACGTACCAAACCAACCATCACGACCGCAAACTCTCATTTAATAGTAAAGATATGTTGTGCTCTTTGAGATAAACAAAAGAAGAAAACAAAAACATGTTCAAAACAACCGTCATGTTCAGATCTCTATGAAGAGCTTGTATTTGTCATGCATTAGATCAACATAGCACTTGTACAAAGCAGCAAAATAGAATGCAGTTACGTGAATTGAACTGAAATCCAGAGGTAGGAATCAACTTAGGAAGCGCTCAATTATAATTACAATTACAGAGGCTAATCCATGGTTCCATAGCTCATAAGTCTAAATAGCATCGATAGATAATCTGCAGAGAAACTGCTTTGTCATATCTAGAATTTTCAGTGGCATCAATTAATGATGGCAATCATAACAAAGAAAAGGAAAATGGAATCGGAGCTGGCCTAAATGCCGCAATAATAGAGGGGCCGGCACATAGCAAAGAAGAAACTCAGAAGAAGGTGCATATTATACATGGCAAAGATGACACTGCCACCATCATGCTTTCAGAGATGCAGATCGCCGCAGAGATTTGCAGCGAGGAAAGCACCGGAGAAGGCCCTGCTGGTGCTGTTGGTGGTGCAGCAGAGGCGGTATGTATGACAAAAAGAATGATGGATCGTCGTCCAGAGCTTCTTTGTAGCTCTCGAGGATTGGAACGATGTCATCAAACTGTGGCCTTCTGTCAGGGTTGGTCGCCCAGCATTGAGATATCAGATGGCTTATGGCCACAGGACATGAAGAAGGCAATGGTGGCCTCGCATTCTGCAAAAAGATAGTTACACAACTCGTGAGGCATGTGAATGGTACTTAGCAGACAGTTCATGTTCCTTGTACAGTACAATTTGTGGGAAACTACCAAGTTCGCAGCCATGAAATAACATTGACAGCTGTTTAGCAAAATACCGTTAGCAGTCGTATGCCACAAAACCAATTTACAGTCTGGGAGCGAGAAACTAACATCCACACATATGAACATAAAGAAAGAGGTGCTTCAATAATCATACCTTCAGCGCCACAGCTATAGCAGCCTGCTCAGGAGTCATCTCGCTGAAAGGAACCAAAGCTGTTAAAATCTCCCACAAGACAATTCCGAAGCTGTACACATCAACTTTTCTTGTATGACTTTTCTCTTTGATCATTTCTGGAGCCATCCACCTATAGGTTCCTGTAAACCCCTTAGCGCTTCCACACTGCGACTCCAAACATGAAATCCCGAAATCTGCCACTTTAACTGACATATCTTCCCCCAGAAGCACGTTTTCTGACTTCAGGTCCCTATGAAGTATTCCCTGCGAGTGGAGGTAGCTCATTCCACGAGCAATTTCTAAAGCTAATTTCAGGACTAATTCAATAGGAACTGAATAAGGCTCTTGTTGATGTAGATATTTCCGGAGGGAACCCCCTGCCATGTACTCCGTGATGATACAGAATACTGGTGGTTTCTTACATGCTGCGACAAACTGCAAATGCAAGAGATTAGATCATACCCCATATCAAACAAGAGTATCAATAAATGAGTTGGCATGAATAACTAGAGATAGGCATTCTTTAATTCAAATACAACATGGAATGTAAATAACATTGCTTAGCATCATTTCACCTGACAGATCTTTACACCACACCATGCAAAGAAAATGAGATTGTTTAAAATCCGTATTTAAAATCACATAATGAAAACAGTAACAATTAAGGTCCTAACGCTCCAACCTTCTCGTACTGAAGCACCAAAGTGTTGCCAATCAACACACATTAGATCCTTGGAACAAATAAATCTAAGCTTCTTCTAACTATGTTCATTCAGAATGTATTTGCAAGTTTGCATTGATCAAGAATGACTTAACTGAATAATTAAACAAGTGTATAGAATTATAGATTACTGCAAAGACCTATGCAGCAACATGTTTCACCTGGACAGCAAGATACTAGGAACGTCAAGTATTGACAGAGGAATATAGTAAAAAAGAAATAAACCATGTAACCGCGATCACATCCTGGATTGAATTCAGACAGATGTCACAATGTGTTTTTGAGGATATTTTAAGTTTATTGTACAACTCCCAGCCACAGCCAAAGATAGGCCGTACCCAGCTTCATAATAACACTTGACATTTCTAGCTTACTCCGGTTGATTAAGCAAAGCCACCTTTTTCCATGTGACTTGTGGGGTCGAGCGAGACAGGTAGGCACTTAGTAAAGTGAAAAGCCTGATAGATATTTATCTGTGAATGAACCATCACTCTCTTGGTCGACTCTCGTTATTTAAAGATAAGATACACTTTTCTGTGCAACTAAAAGCAATCAAGAGTGGATGTCATACATGGTCCACCACCCACTTTAATTAGGAAACCAAAGTATCTAATGTTAACGGCTTATGAAAGAGCTGTAGATGACAACAACTCATCAGGCCTTCTGCAACACTTCTCCCAAATACTCTGTTTTACCACCAGACAGAAACACAATGATTAATTTTTTGTCCATCATAAACTGCCTTTAGGTGCACTACTAAAAGTATTTGCAAGGTGTTTTGATGCGGCATCCATATCACACCAACAGGAACTCTACTAATATCAGTAGGCCCAAGTACAAAGTGCTATTAGCAACTAAAAACAGCACTTTACGGATGGAAAGTAAAGACGGAGGCAATGCGCAATCATGTCTAAACATTTTTGTTGCACCAGATTCATGAATGTCTGAGATTTCACTATCACAAACATCAATCACTGCATATAAATATAATTCAGAGGAGAAGCTTGTCTGCCATGTTCTGTTCTTTCCCTCTGCCTCAGGTTGTATATAGTGCAAAGAAGCATGAATCATCATCTTAGTCCAGACCTTATCTTCTCTCTGCTACCCCCTATGATTTCCCACAATCCAACCAAAGAAAGCATAAAGCTTGCACCTTTAATGTGAAGATCGGTTAGCCTAGCAAATCCTACAGCCTACCGCACGCATGGGCACCAACAAAGGAATCATTGAAGATGCTACAAGATGCGAAACAACTAATTTATTCAGATTAAATCATACTAACAAGACAGCTAATTTATTCAGATTAAATCATACTAACAAGACAGCTAATTTATTCAGATTAAATCAAGCAGATAATAGTTTGGTCAATCCGTGACAAGAACAACTATTGAGAGGTGGGTGAAAGTAAAAGTACAAGAAAAGAAAAGATTGAAATAGCAAAAAAAGAAAAGGTTTTTACTACGTACCGAGATGATGTTGTGGTGACGGAGGCGAAGGAGCAGCGCGACCTCGGAGGCGAACTGGCGCTCGAGCTCTGCGGCGAGCGCGGCGTCCTCCTCGGGCTGGCTGACCATCTTGATGGCCACCTCGCGGCCGGCGTACCTGCCGGAGTATACGCGGCTGTGCCTCCCGGATGCGAACTTGCCCCGGATCTGGAGCTTGGAGAGGTCGGCGCTCCAGAGCTCCTGGTCGCCGCCGCCCCGGATCTTGGCCCCCGGCGGCGCCACCAGGTACTTGGACCACGACACCGCCTTCTTGTAGTCCCCCAGCGACAGCAGCCGCTCTAGCCGCTTCCCCTGCCCGCCATTCCCGCGGCCGCCGCCGCCCTGCTTGAAGCAGTGCAGGCTCTTCATCCCCACAAGAAATCTTTGGATCGATCGACAACCGAAGCGGCGGGAAAACGAGACGTCGGGCGGCCCCTTATTTTCCGCAGATTCGGCACTATCAAATCCGAAGTTCGCGGCGAGATAAGGCTGATGGATTCCGATGCGGCGAGTGTATCCCAGGAGGATTCGTGCTGGCCGTTGATCCACCTCCTCGGCTGCACATTCCTGACTCGGCCGCCGATGCGCTCACATCCGAGAACCAAGAAGCGATTGTGCGTCTGCCGGGTGTAGGATGAACACAAGAGCTGGCCACGGAGCTGGATGATTTGGTAGTGTGAAGGAGGAGACAGAAGAGGAAGGCTGGAGGAATCAGAGGAGCAGGAGGAGAGTGATGGGTTTGGAGGGGGTGAGCATCAGCAGCAAAGTGCCAAGGAGCAGAGGCCAGAGTAACATGCGGGTTCAGTTTTTGGTTTGGCAGCGAGCGACAGGGACGGTGAACAGTCAACAGTCAAAGACCCGGTCTACTCTCGGTTCAGTTACTACTCATCTCGACCTTGACTGAGAGCTGGACACGTAGTGACGGTGCCACTGAATTTTGTTTTACACCTGAAAAAAGCTGAATTTGTTCAGCAAATTGAATCTCATTTGACGTAGAAAATCCCAAAACAACAAAAACGGTAGAAATCGATTAATTCTTGATGCTAACTTAACGCCTTAGATTGCGGGATTTTTCGTTGTGTAAATGTGTTTATACCTCAAATCTGAGTTTGCATGTCATCATTCTTCAAATCTCAGAAGATTCGACTAGGAAATGATGCGTGATTACGAATCACTTAGGGCATGTACAATGGTAGAGAAAGCACACATTTTCTTAGCCATCCACATCATTTAGATAAGGATAAATTATAAGTTGTACAATGAATTATCTCTTATTATCATCCCTAGCAATTAATGAGAATTAATTATATTTTAGTAGAAAATTATATTTCTAAGTGAAGTCAAATGATACAATGGTGAAATTAGCTTTTCCTTATTTCATAAGAGATCATCTCTTAGGTAAGGGAAGGCAACCTTCCATTTGTTCATTCTCTCACCGCCAACTAGACAAATATCCTACGTGTCAACGCTAAGATAAGTCTGACGTCACCCCATTGTACATGCCCTTAGAATGGTGATGTGTGCCTTCATGAGACCGGTGGCGACCATGATCCTTCAAATAAGCTTCATAGTGAAAAAATCACTTGTTACACACGCACATCATCCTCTTTTTGTAGTCGTTGTTTTACAAGTCTTCACTGATTATTGTATAAAAACATCATTGCACACACATCCACGTTGTAGCTGTATCTTGTACATTTTCTTTCTCCAGGTAATCTATGTCTTTTGCATTCATGGTTCGTTTTTATAATTTAGCGCAACTTGTAGATATGAGACTACCAAATAATGGAAATCATCTTTTCACAAAGAGAAGAAAAATCTAAGACGCGGAACATAAAGTATACCCATGAACGGGGGCAGGGGCGGAGGAAGGAAAATGCATCAGGGGCAAGAGCAGAAAATACAATTATTAGAGGGGCCAAAGAGGAAAAATGCACTGCCCTTAGCCTAAGGAAATATTAAATCTTAGGAGGGCAAAGCCCCTACTAATCCCCCTGCATCGGCCAGTGGACGGCTCTCTCTCTCTCTCTCTCTCTCTCTCTCTCTCTTTCTCTCGATCTCTACACCTCGTTACGAGTCTCCTGTTCTTTTCCAGCTGATCCCCTCCCCTTCCCCTCAAGTGGTGGCAATGTCGGGCGGAGTTGGGATTGAAACAAGGCAGGGTCACCTCTCTCTCTCTCTCTATGCTAGTAGCTAGGGATGGGTCTAGATTTGTTGTGCGCTAGTTACATTTGGCTTCATGTCGTACCCATGTATCTTCCTGGCGATTTCGAGCAACATTGGGAGGTGGCGGTTCTTCGTCCAGCCGGTGTCCATGTTGCATTTGGCTTCGTGTTGTATTCATGCATCTTTTTGTAGCTATTGATTTACAAGTCTTCACTGGTTGTTATATCCAAAAACACACACATCCATGTTGTACGTGCTGTCGCTCTATCTTTGACATTTTTTTCTCATGGTCATGTATATCTTCTTCATTCATGGTCTGTTTTTACAATGTAGCGAAACTTACAGAGGCTGCAAAAAATATGGAAATCGTCCTTTCACAAAGAAAAAAAATCTAAGACACGGAATATAAAGTATACCCATGGAAGGTCTCTCTCTCGTTGAGAGTCACATGTTCTTTTCCAGATCCCCTCCCTTTCTCCTGGGGCGGTGGCAAAGTCGACCAGAGTAGGGATGGGAGAGGAGGCAGGGTCACCTCTCTCTATACTAGTAGAGAAAGGGATAGGTCTGGTTGTGTCCTAGTTGCATTTGGCTTCATGTCTATCTTCCTGGAGGCTTCGAGCGACGTTGGGACATGGCGGTTTCTTCGTCCGGCAGTTGTCCATGTTGCGCGGTGGTGGTTAATGTCGGATCTGGTCGAAGGTTGAATAAGGTAGGTGTTATATATTCAATTTAGACAAATCAAGGGTCTGCTCGTCTTTGTTTTCCACTGTTGAGGAGGTGGACGTACGAAAAGAGAACTACAAAACCCGCGGTGTGTGCTAGGACTCGATTGCTTTCTCGTGATCACGTATGGGGTCCTATGTGGAAAACAAGAGGACAAATCTGTAATTTTATTTTTCAGAAGGTCCTCTTTGCAGTGTTGTAATAATTTTGACAGGGATGCCACCTTCTCGGCCCTTCGGAATATGTAAGCAACAAATGGATAACATATATGGCGTCATGCTGTGGGTGGATAATTCGTCGATCCAGCCTAGCCTTCACGGGGGCACATTTTGGGCAGCATCGCAGGATGTAGAAGTACACCAACTAGCTAAATAATTCGATGGATCGGTTGGGTACCGTACCGGGACAACACGAAATCAAGATCCAGGTTAGTTAGACTGCAGATCACACGATTAGTAGGGTACATATAGTATACTAATATTGTACGTTGTCCTAACGTATGTGTACGTTACGTACAAGTGTGTGTACAACTTGCAGAGCTGGGACGGTGGGACCGATCCATTAAATTATTGGGAGATGATAAGATGCTCGTTGATTGCTGCTGTTGCTGTCGTTGTTCCTTCATTAGTGGCAAATCAAAGGTATAATCCTTCATAATCACATCAAATCACATCAAACACATTATTGAGAGAGAACGTGGCCCTGCCTGTTGTGTATCTCCAATTCTCCATGCACGGCGGCATGGCCGTGTGAGGTGGGTGGGTCCCGGATGACCTATAGGGGCGCTGTACTGTGGGCCCCGGTCCTCTGGTTTCTTTTGTTTTGTCGGTGAGGCCAGGACGGTGGCAAAGTCGACCAGAGTAGGGATGGGAGAGGAGGCAGGGTCACCTCTCTCTATACTAGTAGAGAAAGGGATAGGTCTGGTTGTGTCCTAGTTGCATTTGGCTTCATGTCCTATCCATGTATCTTCCTGGAGGCTTCGAGCGACGTTGGGACATGGCGGTTTCTTTGTCCGGCAGTTGTCCATATTGCGCGGTGGTGGTTAATGTTGGATCTGGTCGAAGGTTGAATAAGGTAGGTGTTATATATTCAATTTGGACAAATCAAGGGGTCTGCTCGTCTTTGTTTTCCACTGTTGAGGAGGTGGACGTACGAAAAGAGAACTACAAAACCCGCAGTGTGTGCTAGTGATCACGTATGGGGTCCTATGTGGAAAACAAGAGGACAAATCTGTAATTTTATTTTTAGAAGGTCCTCTTTGCAGTGTTGTAATAATTTTGACAGGAATGCCTCCTTCTCGGCCCTTCGGAATATGTAAGCAACAAATGGATAACATACATGGCGTCATGCTGTGGGTGGATAATTCGTCGATCCAGCCTGCCTTCACGGGGGCACATTTTGGGCAGCATCGCAGGATGTAGAAGTACACCAAGTAGCTAAATAATTCGATGGATCGGTTGGGTACCGTACCGGGACAGCACGAAATCAAGATCCAGGTTAGTTAGACTGCATATCACACGATTAGTAGGGTACATATATTGTACGTTGTCCTAACGTATGTGTACGGTACGTACAAGTGTGTGTACAACTTGCAGAGCTGGGACCGATCCATTAAATTATTGGGAGATGATAAGATGCTCGTTGATTGCTGCTGTTGCTCTCGTTGTTCCTTCATTACTGGCAAATCAAAGGTATAATCCTTCATAACAATAGGATAATTAACGAGAATTGATCGCTTTCAAATCACATTATTGAGAGAGAACGTGGCCCTGCCTGTTGTGTATCTCCAATTCTCCATGCAAGGCGGCATGGCCGTGTGAGGTGGGTGGGTCCCGGATAACCAATAGGGGCGCTGTACTGTGGGCCCGGTCCTCCGGTTTCTTTTGTTTTGTCGGTGAGGCCAGGACGGCCGTATCACATATCCGTACACCTTCTGTCCTGCCCTCAACGGAGAAAAGTTTATGTGAATTCACAATCAAAAATTACATGTACGTTGTTGGAAAAATGGGTGCGCGCAAAACCGCTCATTTACACCTTATGAATTTATTACGTAGTTATATTTTAATTTTCTTAAAATTTCCCTTAATCGCTAAACATCTTTTCCACTTCAGGGGGCAGATTGCAGATATCGATCATGCCTCCAACCAATCACATGGTCATGTGGCATGTGCCCCGTATCGATCATGCCTCCAACCAATCCCATGCAAGATGCAATAATGCACCACATTGTTTATTGCCCTTACTGATAAACAATGGTACTCCAGTTCATTAACATGCTGACATCTACAGCGGAAGGTACTCCTAGTATATTTTGCCCTTACTGATAAACAATGGTATTAAAGACTGTTACAGTGAGCTATTCTTTGAACGTACGAGTACCTTCCGCTGTTTCGGGTCAAAATATACTAGGAAAATTAGCGCGGCGGCACGCCGCGCCTGTGGTGTTAATTTTGCTGCATAATTTGAAGTGTATTTTATGACGGTATGTAACTCCAAATATTTAGCAAATTGAAATGTTCAAAAATGCTTGTATGTTTCCATAAATTTTTAAGTTAAATCCATATTTAGAAAAATGCATTATGTGAGCATCTATTAAATTTAAATCCATAATTAGATGAAGTTCATTTAGATTATGTAAAAATATTAATCAAATTGAAAATGTTCAAATATGTTTGTATTTTTGCCATTAATAGGTAGTATTTATTTTTCTAAGCATGTTGATATATTCTAGAGTATCTCTAAATTTTTAGCAAATTGGAATGTTCAACTATGCTTCTATTTTCTCATTATAATTTAGTTTAAATACATAATTAGTGGAAATACATTTTTTTTTGGATTTGATTCCACAATTAGGAAAGTTCGCTTATATTGCATCCAAATATTGACAAAATTGGAATGTTCAAATATGTTTGTATCTTGCCATAAGTAGTTAGCATTTATTTATTTTTGAGCATTTTTTGACATATTTTAAAAAATATCCAAATATCTAGCAAGTTGGAATGTTCAAATATGTTTGTATTTTGCTGTGAATATTTAACTGTAATTAGATAAAATACATTTGAATCTTCTCCAAATATTTACCAAATTTAAATATACAAATTTGTTTGTTTGTTTAGCATAAGTAGTTAGCATGTATTTTTATGAACGTTTTGATATATTATTTATATTTTCCCGATGGTTATATTCAGAGATATTGATTTGTGAAAGTTTTTCATTTTTTTGGAAATTGTTTAAATAAACCGATCCCACCTGTCAGGGATTTAACATTTTCTGTAAATGTTTCCGGAAAGAAAAAAATCCTGGCAGGCCGGGTCCACTGTGATGTCGTGATAGTAAAGCATATCACAGCTGCATAGATCTTAATGCCAATGCAGTACATTTCTTGTGAGTACTCGAAACTTTCTACATCTTATTGTAGAAGTGTAACATCAACTATAGTGTTAGAAAATCACACTGATGGAAACATTATCATTTTGTGTAAATCTAAATGGTAGTACCAAAATAATCTGGATGGGTATTCAGTTCTTCTATGTGACCCCATCTTGGGCAATCAAATGCACCTTACAATCTAGCGAAAATCGAATGATATTTCGGTAAATATTCTCAACAGCAACATAGACGGCATGCCAAAACCAACAAAGTGAACACTTCAGGACTATTAAAGATTTCATCATCCTGATTCTATGAGAAGTGTTTTTGGAGCAAAAATAAATAGATATCTGGAATGAACTAATCTGCATGCTAAGGCTTTTTTTACAGGACGTCGACATCTTTTTTGAGGGAAAAAATAACATGAATCAACTGTGTTTGCCATAGAAATAACATGAACCTGTGAAAGTAAAATTCAAACAGATGAATGAGTGCGACGAATTTGACAAAATTCGTCAAATGTTTGTGCGAATTTGGATCCAAAATTGAGGAGTTGGAGTCGACAAAACTCGAAACCGTTCAGGGGAATGGAACCTACTCGTCGACGCGTATATATTTCATTTCATGTATATAATTTTAGGGAGAACAAAAAAAACCTAAAAAAAATCGCAAAAAAAAAACACTGTAGAAGTGCGGGTACTGTAGAAGTGCGGGTACTGTAGCACTTCTACCTCTTAATTGGTTATAAAAATAGCTCATCTGGTACTTGTTGTCAGCAGGCTTAAAGGCGGAAAATAATATATATTTAGGGACTATTCGATAGTACAGTCGAAAATATTATGACGGCCGACTTTGCTGCAAAAATGTTTTATTCCGGGAGACCGTCTCACAATTTTTTGGAAACGCGATGACTTTTCTGCAAAAAAGTGGTACGCGGGGACTTTTCTGCAAAAATGTTTTATTCCGGAGGACCGGTTCACAATTTTTGAAAAACGCGTGGACTTTACTATAAAAAAACGGCACGCGGGGACTTTTCTGCAAAAATGTTTTATTCCGGAGGACCGATTTGTCAAAATAAAAAGGGTAAAACATGGAAGTTGTTTGGAATGGTGATATACATCTACTCGTGAAAAAATTCAAACGGATAACCGAGTGCGACGAATTTGACAAAATCCGTCAATTTTTTTTGCGAATATGGATCTAAAATTTAGGAGGTAGAGTCGACCGAACTCGAAACCGATCACGGGAATGGAACCTGCTCGTCGACGCGCATATATTTCGTGTATATGTTTTCATAAAAAGGAGGGCCGTCGGATCTAAATCGGACGGCGCGGAAACGGGCGAGTACTGTAGATGTGCGTGTACTGTATATAATTTTTGGGAGAACAAAAAAAACTAAAAAAAAATTAGCAAAAAAAAAAGCACTGTAGAAGTGTGGGTACTGTAGCACTTCTACAGTACCCGCGACGTGGCCACCTTCAGCGATCGCTGAAAGGCAGCGCCATTATATATAGATTGTATATAATTTTTGGGAGAACAAATAAAACTAAAAAAATTCGCAAAAAAAAAACACTGTAGAAGTGCGGGCACTGTAGCATTTCTACAGTGCCCGCGACGTGGCCACCTTCAGCGATCGCTGAAAGGCAGCGCCATTATATATAGATAGATAGATGTCTTGTGAAAGGACATTCTATTGCCGAGTAACCACTATGGGAGAGTTTTCGCAAAAAAAAAAACCACTATGGGAGAGTAATTAGAGGCTATCTTTTCCTTACTCAATGACGACTAGACTATCAGGCATGGAGTGCCGCGGCACCGAGCTTACTAGTTCATTTAAAATGCTACTGCGTAGAGCAAATATTTATAGATAACATGTCAAACACAACTCATGGATATGCATCACATCTAAATAAATATAAATGGTACCTATACTCTTGTGTTTTTTTTTGAACAACCTATACTCTTGTGTGAGTAATGCTTTCTTCTCTATATATACCATCCCGTGCTCACTAGCATAGGTAACACATTTTGCCCTTTTTTTTAGGCTTTAAGGCAGGCGTTCTACCATTCGATTAGATAGAAAGCAATTCCTTTACAGGAATGCCTCAAAGGAGACTAGAAAAAATAAAAACAAGGAGGCCAAGAAGCCAAAAACAGGGGACAAAAAGAAGCTACAATCTTCGGTCTCCTGGATCATCCGTGAAGGCAAAGGCCCTGTGCTCTATCTCATTCAGAACAAGGCGCACCACATCCAATACTGGCAGCGCCGTGTTCGTGAACACCCTCCGGTTTCTCTCCTTCCACACACCCCATATGATATATGTGATCACACCGCTAGCCGTCCTCTTTTCTCGTTTGTGAAGTTCTTGATGAAATGAAGCCACCATCCGTCGAAGTTTTTGTTTATCGTAGTTGTGTTGTGGGACACCGGGAGGTCGTTTGCTTGAAACACCAAGTCACGGACCGCCTTAGTGAACGAGCAATCGTGGCAAAGGTGTTGCACCGTCTCGGGGTGGATGTGGCAAAGCTTGGAAATGGGGTCATGTGGCCATCCCCGTATAGCAAGATTATCCGCCATGCGGATCTTGTCGTGAGCCACAAGCCAAGCGAAAAACTTGCACTTGGGCTCGGCATGAGCCCTCCAAATCGTCTTCGTGTCAAAAGGAGCATGGGCGCCAAGGAATTGGCATTTGTACGGCGATGCCCCTGTGTAGTTTCTAGATGGTGTCCATTTCCAAGTGATCGTGTCCGGTTGCGGAAGAAGTTGCACCTCCCGCATGATGCCCCAAAGCTGAGTGAAGCTCGCAAGATCTTGGGCGGAGGCGATGTTCTGCAAGGCTCGGATCCAATTCCCACCTTGGACCTCCTTCCTAACCGACCGGTTCTTCCTAGTGGCATTCACGAACAAATTTGGGAACCGAAGCTTGAGAGGGCCTCCGTCTCCCCAAGTGTCATGCCAAAATGAACATTTGGCGCCGTCCTCTAGGGTGATCGTCGTGGATGCCCGAAACAGCGCCATATCCGTTGGCGTGCAGGGTAGCCTAGCGCCAAGCCACGGTCTATTGTCGTCCGTCCATGCAAGCCATGCCCAACGTAGGCGCAGCGCCCTGCCAAACTTGTCCAAGTCGGACACTCCCAAGCCACCAAGAGGTAGCGGTCTGCACACTGTTGCCCAGTTGACAAGAGGGTGGCTTGTGGTGTTTGGGTCGGCCGACCCCTTCATCCAAATGAAGCCTCTTCTAATTTTGTCGATCCGTCGGAGCACCCCATTTAGGGAGGATGAATATCGTCAAGTAGTAGGTCACCATGGAGGAGAGCACCGATTTGGCTAGGATCACTCTCCCCACTCTAGTGAAATGATTTCCTCTCCACCCGGCAAGTCTCGCTCCAATCTTGTCGATGAGTGGCTGAAAATTCACCGCCTTAAGTCGCGCAAAGTGGAGTGGCAGCCCAAGGTACTTGCAAGGAAAGGAGCCTCGTCGCGCTAGGAAGCAAGCCAAGGCCTCCGCGATAGTCGCATCATCACATCGTATAGGAAACAGCTCGGTCTTGGCGAGATTGGTGCGCAGCCCCGTCGCATCTCCGAATACCTCTTCCGTTGCTAGGCTAAACAAGCTGATTGATATTCATACTTTGCCGGTTTGGTGCTTGATGGCTCTCCTCTCCTCCCCCTCTCCCACCCTCACCACCGCCGCCGCCGCCACTCCCACCGCCGCATCCCTCCCCTCCACCTCCAGCTATGTCCTCTAGGCGCGCTCCATGGAGGCTCTCCTTCACTGGGATTTCTCGCCAGGCTTGGCGGTGGCAGATCAGGTTCGTAAAAGGTTTGATTCCACGGTTCACTTCTCCCCCTCCTCCGGCGCAAAGGAGTTCTTCTTGGTGGTCTCCTTCACGTCGGCTTCTTTCTCCCTATCTGAAGATTCGGTGGCTTTGGCTCTTCAGTGCTGCATTGGAGGTGATCATGAGGCATTCAGGGTTTTCAAACTCAGTGATCGTCGTTTTCGGTTCTCCCTGGCGTCTAGTAAAGTGGGGCATTTCATCTATGGGCTTAAAGATCGCATCTGGCCAGATTTTGTTTGCCACTTTCGCTGTTCAGAGGTGATGTGTCTTTGGCTTCGAGGGCGATTTCTTCTGATACCTGGTTTTCTCATGACCAAGATCTTAATGTGGCTCAAAGAAGTCCGACTCTGGTTAGGCCAAATCTGAATTTTCTGGTTCAAAGTGCGGCCTCGGATGTCTCTTCTTCTGCAAAAGAATTAGCAAAATTTGGTTTGTTATCTGATTCTCGGTCCGAGCATGTTACTAAGGAGCCTCATATCCAATTTGGCTCATTCTCTCCGCCGCCGGTGATATCTCAGGCAGCTGCTGCCTCGTTGAGCCATTCCGTTGATCAGGTGGTTTTCGGCACTTTCACGGATCGTGTTTCTTTGGATCCCGGTATTCCCTTTCAGAAATCTTTTACTAGAATTAATTTTATCAGAAAATACCTAGCTGGCCTCCCTACCAATTATCTCGAAAAGGATATTATGGTTGTGTTAAACCTCCCGTATCTCCCGCCGAGAGAGCAGCTTTTTGAACATTTGAAACGTTGCTCCAGATGTGGGCTGAAAGATCACCTGAGGCCTGCTTGTCCAGGGATTTGCCCAGACTGCCAGCTTTTGGGCCAAAAATGGCAGCGCTGCTCTGAGCAGCAGTTGGTACCTTCTGTGAAGTGCTGGGCTTGTAAGAAGATGGGCCACCGGCGGGCCTCTTGCCCACAGAAGCAGAAGCAGCTCTGTTGGAAACCTAAAAAAATATCACCGCCGCCGAAGGATATTTTGGTCCGCAAAATCTGGGTGCCTAAACAGAAACTTGTTTCAGAAAAGGAAATAGAGGATTTACCCCCCCCCCCTTCTAGCGATTCCTCCCTGGCCGTTTCATCTCCCTCTCCGCCTGTTCCCCACGGTACAGTATAACCCTCGCAGGGCGACGACGGCGACGCGGCTGCTGACGATGCCGCAATGGCGAACTTCCCCATCAATCCCCTTGCCATCATCCCCGATGGCATGACTATCGACCATGGGCCAGCTGACCGCAAGGCAAGGACAATGCTCGTGGTTCCGCCGGTGCCTCCGCTACATCACGATTGTGTGGTAATCGCTGAAACCAACCGCTTTATTCTGATTCAGTTGAGAGATCAGATGAGGGATGAGGTCCGTGGTTTTCTAAATGAGTCTGGCTGCACTGTCATGGATTGGGACGATCACCCCTTTGGTCTAGGTGTTTTTAAGATTGTTGATACTCTCCGTGCTGATACTGCTATTGGGTTAACCTACGAAGTAGATGAGATCACCACGGTTACCTTTGTTCGCCATGATCAAGCTAAGAATATGAGGCTGACCACTTTTGGTTGAGAGACCTGGGTGCTTTTTCTAGGTTTCCCTCTTGAATACCATCCTAGCTTCTATGTTAATAGGGCTGTTGAGGATTTTGGGATGTTATCTGTGTGGCATCACCCTCGAGGAAATCTGAAGTATGTGCTCGCAAAAGTGTGGATTGTGCATCCCAAATTTGTGCCAAGAAGTCTGGTGGTGACACAGCTTGGTGGTGCTAGGCAGAGTTGGTCTGTGCCAGTTTTCATGCTTCACAGCGCGGATTGGAATGCTCACATTCATGATGTGCCTCCCCTCCAGAAGATCCTGAACCCGAAGATGGAAATCCTCATCCTCTGTATGGGGCAGACGTTACTGCTGAACAAATCTACCAGAATCAGTTGGCTGCAACAAAACTTGGCTCATAATGCACAGTTTAATAAAAATGGGCACCAGCATAACCTGAACTTACAGGAGCAGCCCCAGGGGAATGTTGCAACTCCGATTGATAACCCTAATGTGCCTGAAGCAGTCCCTGTAGTGGCTCCCAAAGTGGCGCCAGTTGACATGCTAGTGGATCCTCCACTTATCAATTTCTTGGTTGTGCTTGGTGATCAAGGTGTGCCTCTTCATATGGGACTGCCTCCTCCAGCTTCAAACCTTGCTGACAGTCCATTGCAAGCATGGAATGATTCTATTAGTAGCCCTGAGTCTGAGCTTGAAGAAGTGGTGATGCAGGCCCTATCTATTTCTACTGATTCCATTGATGCAGCAAATTCTCTGGCTCTACAGCAATATGAAGGAAGAAAGATGTTTCAGAAGTCATATTCTGCAGCTCAGGTCGACAGTCTTCATTATGCACAAGCTCTTGCTATTGGACTGACTCCTTTCTCAGCTTGGGCCTTGGCTCAGACCTCCTTGGTGACTGCTAGTTTCAAGAACTCTGCTGTTCCCAGTCCTTTTTCTGTTACAATGCCCACTGGTCTGAACTTTGCTATTGTCTCGGTGTTAGCTGGGAAAAGAACGGCAAGTGCTCTGAATTTGTTTTCTCAGGCTCCTAGGAAGGTTGCTCGGTTGGTTGACCTTTCTGATCCTGAGCCTGCCGCTCGACTCGCTCTGGCGATCTATGAAGCTGACAAAGAGATGGCCACACCTTCAGCTAACAGGTCCTTTGTCCCCAAAGTCACAAATCAGGTTAGGAGGAGTGCCATATCCAACAAGTTTGATGGCTTCAAGTTGAACAATCTGTCTGATGCTAAGCTCAAGAAATCCAAGGTCAAGCCGATCAAGAAGCCTATGGAGATGGTTGATGAAGTGGAAAAGGGGATGTCTTCCTCTGCTCTTGTCTTATCGGATGAAGTTGTTATGCGTCCCACTCCCATTGCTGTGCTCCAGAACAATGGGATTAATCTGTGTGGTGTTCCTGCTGCAGAACTCTCCCCCAAGAAGGTTCTAGCCAAGCCTCAGGATGATGGTACTGGCCCAGCTTAATTTATCTCTATTGTAATGAATTATCTTAAGAAGTGGTTTGTTTTGTGCTGGAACATCAGAGGCTTAAACGCTAAGTCTAAACAGCTTGCTTTGTTAAATGCTATAAATTCTAGTGGTTGTGCTATTGTTTGCTTGCAAGAAACCAAAAAATCACACTTTGATTTGGCTTTCATTCGCTCTTGCTGCCCAAAGAGGTTTGATGAATTTTTTTATGTTCCCTCTGATGGGGCTTCTGGAGGTTTAATTATTATCTGGAATAGTTCTCTCTTTTCTGGTCTTGTTATGCATTGCCAGCCTTTTGCTCTGTCAGTTCACTTCACCTCCACACAGTCAGCATATTCTTGGACGCTTATGAATATTTATGGTCCTTGCTCGGGTGAGATGAGAGGCAAATTCGTTGATTGGTTGTATGGCATCTATATACCTGATGAGGAGGATTGGTTAATTGTTGGGGTGATACGTCTCCAACGTATCCATAATTTCTGATGTTCCATGCTTATATTATATCAATTGCTACATGTTTTATATACACTTCATATCACTTTTATGCATTTTCTGGGACTAACCTATTAACAAGATGCCACAGTGTCAGTTCCCTATTTTCTGCTGTTTTTGGTTCCAGAAAAGTACTTCTGCGAATATTCTCGGAATTACATGAAACAAAAGGCCACGTCCCTATTTTTCCAACACGTACACGGAGTCCGAAGGAGAAACGAAGAGGAGCCAGGAGGTGGCCAAACCACATGGCGGCGCGGCAGAAGGTGGGGCTGCGCCAGCCTATGGTTTGGGCCCCTCGGGGCTCCACCGACATCGCCCCTTCGCCTATTTATTCCCCCGAGGCGAAAACCCTAAAATAATCAGCCAATTTCCACGAAGAGTTCCGCAGCGCCGCCGCCATCGACGACAAGTTTCGGGGGACAGAATCTCTGTTTCGGCACGCCGCCGGGACGGGGAATTGCCCCCGGAGTCATCTCCATCGACTCCACCGCCATCTTCATCGCCGCTGCTGACTCCCATGATGAGGAGGGAGTAGTTCTCCCCGAGGCTGAGGGCTCTACCGGTAGCTATGTGGTTTATCTCTCTCTCTCATGGTGTGATCTTTATGTGATCATGAGCTTTGTAATCTAGTTGAATAAGTAGATGTTACTCTTTATCTATTATGCACTCTAGAGGTTACTTTAATATGAACTCCGGTACTCTCCACGGTGTAAAGGTGACAGTGTGTGCATCGTGTGTGACTCCTTTATGACGTTGTGGTGTTTGTTTACTCCGGCTTGAGGTGTGCTTTTGCAGCCCTACACAATGAATGGTGTTTGTTATCCAACAAGAGAGTGTTTAAGAGTAGCTTTTATTTATTCAGTTATGAGATCATTGTTGAGAGTGTCCACTAGTGAAAGTATGATCCCTAGGCCTTGTTTCTAAGCATTGAAACACCGTTTACAACAAGTTCTGCTACATGTTTGCTTGCTGCCATTTTATTTCAGATTGCAATTACTACTTATAATCATCCATATACTTGTATTTCACTATCTCTTCGCCGAACTAGTGCACCTATACATCTGACAAGTGTATTGGGTGTGTTGGGGACACAAGAGACTTCTTGTATCTTAATTGCAGGGTTGCTTGAGAGGGATATCTTTGACCTCTACCTCCCTGAGTTCGATAAACCTTGGGTGATTCACTTAAGGGAAACTTGCTGCTGTTCTACAAACCTCTGCTCTTGGAGGCCCAACACTGTCTACAAGAATAGAAGCACACGTAGACATCAAGCTATTTTCTGGCGCCGTTGCCGGGGAGGTAAGGTAAAAGGTATTCACATCCTCTGGCTACTAAGCTATTTTCTAGTGTTGCTAGTGTGTGAGTGCTCGAAGTATTTCCTTTAGATTCTGCAATTATATCTTTTTGTTTCTTGTTTTTATTTTCACTAGTTAGGCTTAATGGAAAACAACAAAAAAATTAGAGATCTTTATGAACTTTATATTGAATTAGGACATGATGCTTTTGAAGAGAAAATTAAAAAACCTATGGAGGCTTGTTTGCATGATGGTAGCAATGGTATTACTATAAATTCTTTGAACACCATTATTGCTAATGCTATGGAAAAGTCTAAGCTTGGGGAAGCTGGTTGTGATGAATATGATATTTTTAGTCCCCCAAGCTTTAAGGAGGAAATTTGCTTTGATAATACTTTGCCTCCAATATATGATGATTATAATCATTGTGATATTTTCAGTCCACCTACTATTGAGGATATAGTTTATGTTGATTATGATATGCCTCCTATATATGATGTTTACAATGATGAATATGATATTCTCAGTCCATCTACTATTGAGGATAAAATTCATTATGATTATTCTATGCCTCCAATTTATGATGATTACAATGATGGATGTGATACTTTTACTCCACTATTACTAATGATTATGCTTATGTGGAGAGTAATGATACTTTTATGCATGTGGATCATGATAAGAATGCTTATGTGATAGCTATATTGTTGAGTTTATTCATGATGCCGCTGAAAATTATTTTGAGAGAGGAAAGTATGGTTATAGAAATCTTCATGTTACTAAATTTCTTCTCTTTATGATGAATGTTTTGAGCTTTCTCTTGATTTGCTTTTATTTGCTGGGTACTTTAAGACCTACTGGTCCTTATGAGAGAGGGAGACACGATTTCATATATCACAATAATATTAAGTCTCTCTCTTTATGTTGAAATTTTTGAAGTTGCACTTGTTTTGCTTTCTATGCTAGTCACTTTTGCTTCATTGATTTTTTCTTACAAGACTCCTTGCATAGAAAGTGGGTTAGATTTAAATGTGTTTATATTTGCTCTTGATGCTCTCTTTTTTTCAACTCTTATTTTATGAGAGCATCATAAAATCACTATGCCTAGCTAAAAGGCTTTAAAGAAAAGCGCTTATGGGAGACAACCCATTGTTTTTATTTTCTGTTATTTTGCTTTTCTTTTTGTTTGAGTCAAGGTGTTTGTTACTTCTGTAGCAACTCCTTTGTATCTTTATTTTATTGCATTGTTGTGCCAAGTAAAGTCTTTTATTGAAAGTTGATGCAAGATTTGGATTTCTGCGCAGAACAGATTTTTAGCTGTCACGAATTTGAGCTTTTCTCCCTGAGAAAATTCGAAAAATTCTGTAAAAAATCACGCATCTTCCTCAGATATGTACGCAACTTTCATTAAATGGACCTTCCATCTGAGCAACTTAAGTGCCTCGAAAAAATTCGTCTTCACAGACTGTTCTGTTTTTGACAGATTCTGCCTTTTGTTTTGCATTCGCTCTTTTACGATGTTTGTGTGGATTTCTTTGCTCCACAAAGCATTGGTGGCTGTAGCTAATGTCCAGAAGCTTTGGGAATGATTGTATCATTACAGAATATGAGAATTTTTGATTATGCACTAACCCTCTAATGAGAACTGTTTCGAGTTTGGTGTGAAGGAAGTTTTCAAGGATCAAGCGAGAAGGGTGATATTATGTGATCAAGAAGAGTGAAAAGCCTAAGCTTGGGGATGCCCCCGTGGTTCATCCCACCATATTCAAGAAGACTCAAGCGTCTAAGCTTGGGGATGCCCAAGGCATCCCCTTCTTCATCAACAACTTATCAGGTCATCTCTAGTGAAACTATATTTTAATTCTTTCACATCTTATGCGCTTTACTTGGAGCGTCTGTGTGCTTTTATTTTTGTTTTTGTTTGAATAAATTCGGATCCTAGCAATCCTTGTGTGGGAGAGAGACACGCTCCGCTTTTTCATGTGAATACTCATGTTCTTCACTTATATTTGTTGAGTATTCTTAACTAGCTACTGCAGTGCTTTTAGCTCCTGTTTTTCATGCATCTCTTCGAGCTGTTAGCACTTGTTTATAAATACTCTCTTGCTGCATTATATTATCATTTGGAGAGTTTATGTTTAAATAAATTGATTGGTGTTTGTTTGGAAGAAAGAAAATGCTACATGTGGTAGTTGGTATTGGAAAAGACATATGCATTCTTGTAGATCATTGTCTTGTTTCGATTTGACACTTTGCAATTGTTTTGAGCTCTCAAGTAGATCATGTTTAAGCTCTTGCATCATGTAGTTAAAGCCTAGTAGTGGAGAACTACCGTAGAGCTTGTTGAGACTTGGGATGCATATTTGTTTCTCTAAGGTCTAGATATTTTCTGGTAAAATGTTTGAGCAACAAGGAAGACAGTGTAGAGTCTTATAATACTTGCAATATGTTTTTATTTGTCTTGCTGTACCGGTTTATACTTGTGTTTGCTTCAAACAACCTTGCTAGCCTAAACTCTGTACTGAGAGGGAATGCTTCTCGTGCATCCAAACTTGAGCCAAAACCCATGCCATTTGTGTCCACCATACCTACCTACTATGTGGTATTTCCTGCCATTCCAAGTAAATACTTCATGTGCTACCTTTAAACTATTCAAAACTTTATTACTCCTTATTTGTGTCAATGTTTTATAGCTCATGAGGAAGTATGTGGTGTTTTATCTTTCAATCTTGTCATTTACTTCTGACAGACTTTCACCAATGGACTAGTGGCATATACATCCGCTTATCCAATAATTTGCAAAAAGAGCTGGCAACGGGGTGCCCAGCCCCAATTAATTACAACTTTCATTAATAATTCTCTTCACATGTTTTGCCCTGATTTATCAGTAAGCAACTTAATTTGCAAATAGACACTCCTCCATGGTATGTGAATGTTGGAAGGCACCCGAGGATTCGGTTAGCCATGGCTTGTGTAAGCAAAAGGTTGGGAGGAGTGTCATCTATAAAGAAACTAAAATACATGTGTAAACAAAAGAGAAGAGGGATGATCTACCTTGCTGGTAGAGATAACGTCCTTCATGGGAGCCGCTCTTGAAAGTCTGGTTGACAAGGGGGTTAGAGTGCCCACTACCATTCGTTGACAACAACAAACACCTCTCAAATACTTATTTTGTGCTCTCTATATGCTTTCGAAAACTTAAAAAGCTCTAGCACATGATTTAATCCCTGCTTCCCTCTGCGAAGGGCCTATCTTTTACTTTATGTTGAGTCAGTTTACCTACTCCTTTCTATCTTAGAAGCAAACACTTGTGTCAACTTTGTGTGCATTGATTCTTACATGTTTACTTATTGCACTTGTTATATTGCTTTATGTTGACAACTATCCATGAGATATACATGTTACAAGTTGAAAGCAATGCTGAAACTTAATCATCCTTTGTGTTGCTTCAATGCCTTTTACTTTGAATCTATTGCTTTATGAGTTACCTCTTATGCAAAACTTTTTGATGCTTGTCTTGAAAGTACTATTCATGAAAAGTTTTTGCTTATATGATTCATTGTTTACTCTTTATCTATGTTAGCAAACTATAGACCATTGCTTTGAGTCACTTCATTCATGACATGAGCCTTGCAATATTATGATCAAGATTGTGTGAAAGCATGTCTCCTCAGAAATTATTTGTTGTTATCGTTTTACCTACTCGAGGACGAGTAGAACTAAGCTTGGGGATGCTTGATACGTCTCCAACGTATCCATAATTTCTGATGTTCCATGCTTATATTATACCAATTGCTACATGTTTTATATACACTTCATATCACTTTTATGCATTTTCTGGGACTAACCTATTAACAAGATGCCACAGTGCCAGTTCCCTGTTTTCTGCTGTTTTTGGTTCCAGAAAAGTACTTCTGCGAATATTCTCGGAATTGCACGAAACAAAAGGCCACGTCCCTATTTTTCCAACACGTACACGGAGTCCGAAGGAGAGACGAAGAGGAGCCAGGAGGTGGCCAAACCACATGGCGGCGCGGCGGGGGCCGCGCCAGCCTATGGTTTGGGCCCCTCGGGCTCCACCGACGTCGCCCCTTCGCCTATTTATTCCCCCGAGCGAAAACCCTAAAAAACAGCCAATTTCCACGAAGAGTTCCGCAGCGCCGCCGCCATCGACGACAAGTTTCGGGGGACAGAATCTCTGTTCCGGCACGCGCCGGGACGGGGAATTGCCCCCGGAGTCATCTCCATCGACTCCACCGCCATCTTCATCGCCGCTGCTGACTCCCATGATGAGGAGGGAGTAGTTCTCCCCGAGGCTGAGGGCTCTACCGGTAGCTATGTGGTTTATCTCTCTCTCCCATGGTGTGATCTTTATGTGATCATGAGCTTTGTAATCTAGTTGAATAAGTAGATGTTACTCTTTATCTATTATGCACTCTAGGTTACTTTAATATGAACTCCGGAGTACTCTCCAGGTGTAAAGTGACAGTGTGTGCATCGTGTGTGACTCCTTTATGACGTTGTGGTGTTTGTTTACTCAGACTTGAGGTGTGCTTTTGCAGCCCTACGCAATGAATGGTGTTTATTATCCAACAAGAGAGTGTTTGAGAGTAGCATTTATTTATTCAATTATGAGATCATTGTTGAGAGTGTCCACTAGTGAAAGTATGATCCCTAGGCCTTGTTTCTAAGCATTGAAACACCGTTTACAACAAGTTCTGCTACATGTTTGCTTGCTGCCATTTTTATTCCAGATTGCAATTACTACTTATAATCATCCATATCACTTGTATTTCACTATCTCTTCGCCGAACTAGTGCACCTATACATCTGACAAGTGTATTAGGTGTGTTGGGGACACAAGAGACTTCTTGTATCTTAATTGCAGGGTTGCTTGAGAGGGATATCTTTGACCTCTACCTCCCTGAGTTCGATAAACCTTGGGTGATTCACTTAAGGGAAACTTGCTGCTGTTCTACAAACCTCTGCTCTTGGAGGCCCAACACTGTCTACAAGAATAGAAGCACACGTAGACATCATGGGGATTTCAACTTTATCCGATCCCCTGATAATCGAAACAAGCTAGGAGGGAATGTAGATGATATGCTCACCTTCAATGACATTATTAGAGCACAACATCTTACTGAATTACCAATTGCTGGGAGGAGTTTCACTTGGAGTAATATGCAGATGAACCCTCTCCTAGAGCAGCTTGACTGGTTCTTTACTTCCCTGCATTGGACTACCTCGTTTCCTGCTACCCAGGTTACTCCGTTAGGCAAGCCTACCTCTGATCACACGCCATGTTTGGTTTCTATCCAAATAAACATTCCAGCCTGCAAGTTATTTAGGTTTGAGAGTTTCTGGACTGCTCACGCTGGGTTTTTAGACACTGTGTCCACAAGCTGGTCCAAACCTACTCATAAAACAAACAGTGCTGCGAATTTGAATGCTAAACTCAAAAGACTTTGCTATGATTTGAAATTCTGGAGCAGGTATATTTCCAAGCTGAAAGTCTGCATTGAGAACTGTAACAAAACTTTACTTGAATTGGATAATTTGGAGGATCGCAGAGGCCTTACTGTCCCGGAAATCAACTTCAGGAAAATTCTAAGGAAGCACTTGCTCTCTCTTCTTGATTATCAGAGGCAATATTGGAAGAAGAGATGCACTGTTCGTTGGACCAAATTTGGAGATGAGAACACCAAGTTTTTCCACTCCTTAGCTACCAAAAGGTACAGACGCAAGAACATTTCTCAACTCACTCTGTCAGATGGTACACAGGCTGATAAAGAAAAAATCATTTATGATACTTATAAAGAGAGACTGGGCACCTCCACCAATCCTCCTATGCTTTTCAATCTTTCTGAGCTGATATCTCCAATTGCTGGATTGGAATCTCTTTCTGTTCCTTTTACCAGAGAAGAAATTGACAATGTGGTTAGAAAAATGCCTTCAGATAAAGCACCGGGTCCTGATGGGTTTAATGGCCATTTTTTGAAAACTTGTTGGCATATTGTGAAGGAGGATATATATAGACTGTGTGATGATTTTCATAGTGGGACTTTGAACCTTGAGAGTATTAATACTGGATATATAACACTCATCCCCAAGATCAACTCTCCTAGCACTGTCAATGATTATCGACCCATTACTCTGTTGAACTGCTGTCTCAAGCTAATCACTAAGCTTCTAGCTAACAGGCTTCAAACTTTGATTCTTAAAATTGTTCACAAAAATCAGTATGGGTTTTTTAAGGGGAGAACAATACAAGACTGCATTGCCTGGGCTTTTGAATTCATTCATCATTGTGAAACCTCTCACCAGCCAATTATACTGCTGAACTTAGATTTCGCCAAAGCTTTTGATACCATTGATCACAGTGCCATGCTAAAAATCATGAAACAGATGGGCTTTGATGACAAGTGGCTGCAGTGGATTGAGATGATTTTTGTAAGTGGTATGTCTTCTGTACTTATAAATGAAGTTCCAGGGAAGCAATTCTTCTGCAAGAGAGGAGTTCGTCAGGGTGACCCTCTTTCTCCCCTGATTTTTGTGCTTGCTGCTGACCTTCTTCAATCAGCTATTAACAAAGCATACGTTCATCAGCTACTTCGAGCCCCCCTTGATTTTGGTTTTCAAATGGACTATCCGGTGGTTCAGTATGCAGATGACACTATTGTCATCATGCCTGCCTCTCCTGACCAAGTTCTTGTCATGAAGGATATTCTGGATACATATGCCAAGTCCACTGGGCTGCACATAAATTACAATAAATCTACTATGATCCCAATTAATCTGGATGAACAGACTGCCCTGCACATTGCCACCCTGATTGGCTGCTCAGTGGGACAGATGCCCTTCACCTATTTGGGTCTACCTCTGGGTACAACCAAACCTACTGTCCAGGATCTAATGCCTCTTGTTGATCGCATTGAGAGAAGCATGACTGCAAATTTTATGATGATGTCACATAGTGGCAGAGTTTCAGTGATCAACTCCCTCCTTACCTCAATTGCCACCTTCATGATGTGCTCCATTAAAATCCATCCGAAAATATTGGAGCACATTGACAAAATTCGGAGGCATTGCCTCTGGAATAAAAAAACCGAAACCGGGGATCATTGCAATCCGCTTATAGCGTGGGACAGAGTTTGCAGGCCAAATAGAAGGGTGGTATGGGAGTTCTGAATCTTAAAATCCAAAATGAAGCCCTTTTGCTTAAATACCTGCACAAATTCTATAATCAAGCTGATACTCCGTGGGTTAAACTGGTATGGAATTCTTACTATGTTGACAAGGTGCCACATGCTGTTGATAGTTGTGGATCCTTCTGGTGGAAAGATGTTTTGAAACTGTCCCCGATCTTCAGAGGAATCACAAGCTGCAATATCAACTCAGGACATTCAATTCTACTCTGGAAAGATCCTTGGATAGATGACACTGCTGCTGACAGATTTGCAAGGGCTTTCTCCTTTGCCCTGAATGAGGATGTTTCTGCTAGTGAGTTCCTCTCAGCCAATTCTTTGGCAGCTAATTTTCACCTTCCGCTTTCTCCACAAGCTTTAGAAGAACTTCGTGAACTGCAAACTCTGGTTGCTCATGTGGAGTTAAGGACAGATGTTGCTGATGAGTGTACATATTGCTGGGGCTCTACTAAATTTACTGCTAGGCAGTACTACGCATTTTGCTTCAGGGACATTCAACCCCACATCTCGATCAGTTGGCTGTGGAAAACCAAATGTATTCCCAAACTAAAGTTTTTCTGCTGGCTTCTCCTCTGTGATAGACTCAATACGAAGAATATGCTTAAGCGAAGACATTATAATGTGGGCACAAATTTTAACTGTCTCATGTGTGGGCTACATACTGAAGAAACCTTGGAGCATCTCTTCTTCCATTGTGATTTTACCAGAGGTTGCTGGATGAAGCTTGGGTTTGTTTTTCCCACTTCAACAACCTTAGACAGATTGCAGCTGATTGAGGCGGCACACTCAGCATGGCAGAGACCGATGTTCATGGATATTTTCATTACAGCCGCTTGGAGTATTTGGAAAGAAAGAAATAATCTTTGCTTCAATGGCATCCAGCCCGATTTGTTGTCTTGGCTTAATAGATTCAAGGACGACTTTTTGCTGCTGGTTCATAGGACCAAAGCTGATAGGCATAGCTTCATAAACTCCTTTGTTGCTGCTTTGTAATCCCCTGTAGCTTGACTTCTTCTAACTCCCCCCTCACCATGTAATTACTCCCTGGATACTTACTGATGAGCTAATATAGAGGCAGTAGGAGCCTTTCCTACTGTCATAAACTTCAAAAAATAAATCTTGGAGACCGCGAGGAGGTCCTCCTTGGATGGTCCAACAAAAACAGCAGCATCATCGGCATATAGGGAGACGTGGAATCAAACCGGAGTGTCTCGCAGCGGTTGTAGGGTACCAATCTCGGCTGCACGGCGAAGGATATGATGGAGGGGGTCGATAGCGAGGATGAATAGCATGGGAGAGAGAGGGTCTCCCTGTCTCAAGCCACGGGCATGCTTAATGGTTGGTCCGGGCTTGCCATTTAGTAGCACCCGCGACGAAGTCGTGGACAGCAGCATGCACACCCACCGAATCCACCTTGGTCCAAAGCCCAAAACCCCTAGCAGCTCCGTGAGGTAGGACCAGCTCACCGAGTTGAACGCCTTGGAGATATCAAGCTTGAGGAAGACGCTCGGCGTGTTGGCCACGGTGCATTTCTCGGCTTTCTATATGTTATGTTTCTAGCTAGAGAGCAATTGGATGACAATCAAGAGGATACATGAGGGAAAACATAAATTCAAAACAATATGCAGGAATATAAGGCAACGGGAAAATGGACTACACCAAGGTTTCTTTTCGGCTGACAGTGCAGTTGCTTCGAACAGCCCCAACAAGATGGGGAAGTACATTGTTTTGAAGTAGTTCCAGAGCATGCAAAAAGATTATATTACACGCATTATAAATGTTTGAAATATACTTGGTCAATTTGCCACAACCATCAAATGTGCATGTTTTCTATTCTATGGACTTGTAGTTAGTGTTAATTCACTTTTCATATTACTTGCCTCACATTCAACCCCACAAACTCACATTGACACACATTCTCTCCCCAATTGTCCCCAAAATTCAAGATTATCTCTCACATGCTAACCTACATTGACAGCCGGCTGCTCTTTCCTCACATTATAAATGTCTGAAATTAGTTTGCTAACGGCAAAAATTAGGTCAGGCTAAACATCTAGTCCACGCGAGGGGGACAAATATCTCAATCTATCTCCATGCACATCCCCATCGACCATGGTCATGTGGCATGTGTCCGTTATCGATCATGCCTTCAACCAATCACATGCAAGATGCAATCATGCCCTACATTATTATTAACCTTTCTGATAAAGAATGATTTCTTGCTATTTCAACGGAAAAATAACTCCATTTCATAACATATTGACATCTCTTAGACCATTACAGTGAACTGATTTTAACGTACGAGTACGTTCCACCTGTTTCGCGTGATAAAATCCTATGTCTTGCCCTAAAATAAGTGCAAGGAAGTGTACAATGTACTTTCTAACAGTTGCATTCAACAATTGCACCTTTGGTGATTTTTTCTTAATTCGTTTTTTCACCTGTGCCCGGCCCAAATCTGGTTCGTGCTCAACCACTATGATGCATTTATTGGCACATATGTACTTTTGCCATTTTCATGTGTGAGGCCTCGAGTCGCCGAAGGCATAGGAATATCCATGACCATGGGAAAAAAAGCCCACAGATTTTTTTTTCCTTGAGAAAACACGGAAGTTTCGCATCACGAAAGTATAAACTATACACCATATCAAGTTTATCTAGGGCCTTAGGTTTGATGATTAATTGACCCGTTAAGAGGCAAGTTTAGATTAAAGCAAGCTCAAGATGTTGACAGAGGCAGGGGGACGATATGCCTGCGGGGCGAGGCTGAATGGAGGAGACCTCGATGCCAATCGACGTGAAATTTGATTGAGGAAGCGACGGTTGTAACAAAAATATGAAGATTGTTCAAATCTTTGACTATGATTTTGGCGGAAAACATGCCCGTTTGAGGCTTTGAACCATAGCATGCCGAAAGAAAAAGCTGAGGCGAGCTAGCTGTGCCCAAACCAACACTGATGGTACTCAACATTGTAGAGTAACTAATCACTGACTATATGATATCTATATGCGGATGCCTATGGATGAGAAGCAGGAATGTATACGCAGTTAGGCACGTCGTTCTTTTCTAGTGCTGTGCTAAATCTGAGTAGACGCTAACAGTTGCACCAAACAAAAGAGGGATCTAAGCAAAGGTATCTAAAAACACGTCGAGCTAGCACATACAGCGCACTGCACGGCCCGACAATGGTAATAAGATGTGCAATAGTTCAGTGCCGGCCGGTCGGTGGCGATTGGCGAGTAAAGATGGATCAACCACCACTTTACTCTCTGGGTGATGTGATAAAAAGGCAGTGCGCGTGTAGTATAGTCGCGAAAGGGAAAGGACCAGGAATGCAAATTGGTACCATTAGTAAGCCGTACGATGTTCGTTAGGCAAAGCGAGCTCTTCCTTTTTTGTTCTTTCATTTTCCCTTATCTGATCTACTCCATCTGCATGCATGCACACCACCTGAAATCCATCTCCCACCTTAAAAATGTCGATTTTATTTTTTTCAAAAAACGGGCTCCATGGAGTTAAACATAGGGTTCCGTGGGGGTCAAAGCCTCCGCACGTGTGTATATATATTAGATGATCAGTTACAATTACAACCGTACAAGAGTACGAATACAACTCTACAATACAACCTAGACCGTATATTTAACATGCCCCCTCAATCTGAACTTTGCACAAGATTCAGATTGGTTCTAAACCGGTCTAGCATCTGTCGAGTGGCGGGTTTAGTGAACACATCCGCCAACTGATCATCTGTCGAAATAAACCTGACATCCAGTATGCCTGCAGCAACTCGTTCCCGCACAAAGTGGAAATCGATCTCAATGTGCTTGGTACGAGCGTGAAATACTAGATTAGCAGTCAGATAAGTAGCCCCTAAATTATCACACCACAAAATGGGTGCTCGCTGCCGTGAGACGCCAAGTTCCCGTAGAACTGACTCAATCCACATGGCCTCGGCAGCGCCATTTGCCAATGCCTTGTACTCAGCCTCGGTGCTAGATCTCGAGACAGTGGGCTGCTTCTTCGAGCTCCAAGAGACAAGGTTTGGCCCAACAAACACAGCAAAACCACCAGTGGATCGTCTGTCATCGACACAGCCTGCCCAATCTGCATCCGTGAATATGCTAACACCGGTGGAGTTGGACTTGCGTATTTGCAGTCCTGTATCCAACGTACCTTTGACATATCTCAGAATACGCTTAACAGCTTCCCAATGAACCTCAGACGGCTGCGAGAGAAACTGGCACACCTTGTTCACAGCAAAGGAAATATCTGGGCGAGTGAGTGTCAAATACTGAAGTGCTCCAACCACACTGCGATACCGGAAAGAATCATCAGCACCAAGTAGAGCACCAGACTCACGAGACAATGGCGCCGACGTAACAAGTGGAGTGGAAGTGGGCTTGCACTTCTCCATACTGACTCGATGAAGAAGATCAAGTGCATACTTTCGCTGAGTCAATGTCATGCCCCCTGAGTGGAAGGACGCTTCTAATCCAAGAAAATACGCCAGCTTGCCCAAATCCTTTATAGGAAAACTAGCTGCCAAGGACTATACCAAGAGATCCACCACAGCAGTAGAAGAGCCAGCAATAACAATGTCATCGACATATACGAGCATGTAAATCTGGGCAGTACCGCGAGAGAAGATGAACAATGAAGTATCCGCCTTGGAGGCAACAAACCCAAGCTGAAGAAGGAGCTGACTCAGCCGAGCATACCAGGCACGAGGAGACTGCTTGAGCCCATAAAGAGACCGCTGCAGCTTGCAGACATGCGAGGGGAAGCGGGCATCCTCAAAGCCGGGAGGTTGCTGCATGTAAACATCTTCGTCCAAGTACCCATGCAGGAACGCATTACTAACATCCACCTGACGAAGAGTCCGGCCGCGAGACACTGCAAGCAAGAGCACCAAACGAACAGTAGCTGGCTTGACAACTGGCTAAAGGTATCACCATAATCTATACCATGCTGCTGAGTGAAGCCACGGGCAACCAGGCGAGCTTTATGCTTGTCAATCGAACCATCGGGATGATGTTTTGTCTTGAAGATCCACTTGCTACCAACGACATTAACTCTAGGAGGGCGAGGCACCAAAATCCATGTGCGTGTCTCGCGCAGGGCAGCGAACTCCTCAGCCATGGCCGCACGCCATGCAGGCTCACGAAGGGCATCGCGATGAGATACCGGTGCGGCGAAGAACGCGCGTTTACGCGGATCATAACGGACAGTGCCGTCAGTGGGTATCAACTTCTTGCGCGTATGATCACGAGTACGTGTGATCATGCCGTGTACGGGAGCGGGCGACGGGGCCTCCGACGTGGCAGGAGAAGGCTCAACCAGAGGCGTCGCGGCCAGGGGCTCAGAGAGCTCCCCAGCGGAAGGCGACGCGGGTTGGCTCAAAGCACTGGGCTGGGCCGGCCCAGCAAGAGGCGGGGATGCAGACGAAACAGGCGACGGGGCGGGCGACGTGGGCTCATCGGGAGACGCGCCCGAGCCATGCACGTTGATCACATCGACGTGACTCGCGTCCGAGATCGCAGCACCAGGGGCCGTCGGGGTACCTGAGACGGCATCAAATAAATATCGCCTGACACAGGCGGGTTAGTCGACAGATAGGACAGGTCATATTTGCGCACAGGTACATCCGGAACCGGTTCATTCATAGGAAAAGAAAGTGCATGCTCAAGATCGGCAATATCAACGGAAACGCCGGGATTAGAGAAAGGAAAAACGTTCTCATCGAAAACAACATCGCGAGAAATATAAATCCTTCAATCAAGACACTTGTAGCCTTTGTGCATAGGACTATAACCGAGGAAGACACACATCTTAGAGCGGAACTCAAGCTTGCGAGCATTATATTTGCGAAGACTAGGCCAGCAAGCGCACCCAAAAATCCGAAGAGAGGAATAAGACGGCTGAACTCGGAAAAGGCGAAACAAAGGTGTCTCCTTGTTGAGAACCGGCGTAGGCATGCGATTAATGAGATAACAGGCCGTGAGGAACGCCTCGTCCCAAAAACGAAGAGGAAGGGAGGAGTGCGCAAGGAGAGCAAGGCCGGTCTCTACCAAATGACGGTGTTTGCGCTCGGCAATACCGTTCTGCTGAGAAGTGTGCGGGCAAGATACACGGTGAGAGATGCCCGTACGCTGAAAGTAGCGGTGAAGTTTTTGATACTCGCCACCCCAGTCAGACTGAACCGCCTTAATCCTATGGTTCAAAAGACGCTCCACATGAGCTTGAAAGGCATAAAAAACCTGCTCGACATCAGACTTATGTTTAAGCAAATAAATCCAGCAGAAATGTGTGTAGTCATCAATAAAACTAACATAATACTTGTACCCTCCCGAAGAAGCAATAGCGGGACCCCAAACATCCGAATGAATTAATTCGAGAGGCACAGTAGAAACACGAGTTGACATAGAATAAGATAGTTGATGACTCTTAGCACGCTGACAAGCATCACAAACTAATGGTGGTTCTTCGGAGCTAGTACAAGAAAGCTCATGACTCTTAACAAGAGAGTTGACTATATTATTCGCTGGATGACCTAGACGCTGATGCCACCTCGAGGACGACACCTTGACACTAGTGGAGGCATGACGGGTGGATGATGATGATGCACGACGATATGGAACGGGATAAAGCCCTCCATGGCTTCTACCGTGAAGAAGTGTGCGCCGGGTTGCCTTGTCCTTCACAAAGAAAGCATGACGGTGAAATTCAACAAACACGTCATTGTCGCAAAGAAGGCGATAAACAGAGAGGAGGTGTTTGTTAATGTGAGGGACATGCAAGACATTTTTAAGCCGAAGAGATGAACCGGTAAACGCGAATGACCAATGTGCGAAATAGATAAACCTGTACCATTTGCCACCTGGACCTGGTCGTTCCCTCCATAGCGCTCGTGAACCTGAAGGCGCTCAAGCTCGCTGGTGAAGTGATCCATAGCACCGGAGTCCATCACCCAGGGCTGGTTGTCGGAAGAGCTGGTGGAGGCCACGTTGCCAGCGCGGTTGTTGAAGTCCTGGTCGTAGCGGCGACGACAGGCGTAGGCCTCATGACCCCAGGCTTTGCATATCTGGCACTTTGGGCGCTGACGGCCATTGCCGCCACTGTTGCGGCCACCACCGTTAAGATCGGTGTTGGCGGCGTTGCCTCCATTGCCGCCCTGGCGGCCATTGCCTCCATTGCGGCCGTCGTAGCCGCCACCTCCCTGGTTGGCGCCGTTGCCGCCTTGGCGGTTGGGCGCGGGCTGGGCATTGCCAGTAGTAGACCGCCCCCCACCGTAGGGAGCGGAGAAGATCCCCTGGGACGGTGCACGGCCGCTATTGCCGTAGGGGCGGGATGCGGCGTTCGCGGAGGACAACCACCCCTCCGCCACGCTCTGCTGAGCTTGCAAGGCCTCATAGGAAAGTACCAGCGAGTAGAAGGCGGAATAGGTCATCTCGGCGTTGTTGACACCGAGAGAAGCAGCAATGGGGTTGAAAGCCGATCCGAGCCCTGTAAGGATGTAGTCGATGAGCTCGTCGTCGGCGATGGGGGCGCCGGCAGTCGCCATGACATCGGCAAGACCCTTCATCTTATGCATATACTCAGCCGCGGAGAGATCGCCCTTCTGCAGCGACTGGAGCTGCCGCCTGATGTGGCGGACGTTGGCACGACTCTGCGCGCCGAACATGGTGGTGACAGCCGCCCAGACGGCCTGCGCCGTATCGCAGCCGATAAGCTGACACTCGATGTCATCATCCATCGAGGAGAGGAGGAGGCCCTTGACCTTCTGATCCTGAGTCCACCAATGGAGGTACGCGGGGTTGTCGATGGTGGTCGCAGCATCGCCGGTGCCCTGAGTTAGGGTTTTATCTGGGGCTGCAGTGGTGCCGTCGAGGTGGCCGTGATAACTAGCACCGGCCAGGATGGGGATGGCAACGCCCTTCCACAGCATGAAGTTCCCCCGTCCAAGCCGCACGGGGATGCCGGACAAGGAGGAGGAGGAGGCCGGTACCGATGCTCCCGGGGTGGAGACGATCGGACCGATCGGGGAAACGACCATGGCGGAGGACGTCATCTTCGAAAGCGCGGCGCGGCGGTGGCGGTCGAGAGTAGAGCGACGGCGGCGGCGGCGGCTGCGTGGGGAGGAGCGGGTTAGGCTCTGATACCAAGTTAAACTTAGGGTTCCGTGGGGGTCAAAGCCTCCGCACGTGTGTGTATATATTAGATGATCAGTTACAATTACAACCGTACAAGAGTACGAATACAACTCTACAATACAACCTAGACCGTATATTTAACACATGAAGCTCGTCCTCCAAATGGACTTTCGCATGTTATAAGCTCCCTTTAGCTAAAAAATCAGACCTTTCCCGCTTGGCCCTGCTAAGACAACTTCCAACTGGTAGCCTTGTAGGATGATTGGATATTCAGAATAAATAACTTTGGGGCAAACTTTTGAATTATAAAAGTAGGCTTGTTCTCCTTAAAGCTTGAATTGCCAGCACCCCCATGTACTTGCTTTCGGTCATCAAATTCCCCAAATGGGCTATTAAAGCCATTACATCTCAAATGTCTAATTTCTTGTGGAATGACTTTGAGGATAAGAAAAAGTATCATCTAGCCAATTGGGACATGGTTTGTCTTAAACAGGAGTTTGGTGGTCCTGGTGTTCAAAATCTACGTGATTTTAACCTCTGTCTTTTAGCCTCTTGGATCAAGAGGTATCACATGGATGATAATAAAATTTGGAGGTTAATTGTTGATCATAAATATGATTTGTCCCCCAACATCTTGTGTGCCCAACCTTCCCCATGTTCTCCTTTTTGGAAAGGGGTTATGTGGGCAGCTAGTGCTGCCAAAATGGGTTTTAAATGGCGTGTGGGGTCGGGCGAAAAAGTGAGATTCTGGAGTGATGTGATGATGTCTGATTGGGCAACTGTAGTTTTGCCATTCTATTTTGGGATCTGTTTGTTATTTTTAATGAGCAAGAGTGTACTGTCGCTCAGGTCTGGGATGGGGTTGATCTTAAGTTCACTTTTAGAAGGTGTGTTTCCCGTAACCGGTTCAATAGATGGCAGGAATTGTGCCAATTGGTTAGCATTGTAGTGCTTAATTCTGAGGTCGATATGCCTTTGTGGGCTTATGAATCTTTTGGTACTTACAGTGTTAGCTCTTTTTATGCTATCATCAACAATAGAGGGGTTGTCCCTGTTCATACTCCAGCTGTTTGGAAACTAAATGTGCCTCCTCGAGTTCATGTTTTCCTTGTGGTTGCTTGCTAATAACAAAATCTTAACCAGAGATAATTTAGCAAAGAGGAGAACTGTTGATGATCAAACTTGTCTGTTTTGCTCTGAACCTGAGTCTTGCCACCATCTATTCTTTGATTGCTTTGTTGCTAAACTCATTTGGCCAGTCATTTCTGATATGGTGGGAGTAGAGGTTGGTGCGGATTTTGAATCTGTTACTCGTTGGTGGCTGATCAATAATAAGAATGCTGCCTTAAACGTAGTTTGCACTGCGGTTTTGTGGGTGATTTGGAAGTTGCGTAACGAGCTTTGTTTTCAGGGAAGAACGTGGCCGGGGGTGCAGTATATCTGGAGAAGAGTGGCCGCGGATCTACATCTCTGGAAAATGCTCTCCAAAGATGCCGTCGCCGAACTGTTGGCAAGAAACGCACTTCTTCTGACCAAGATGCGGGGGGATTTGTTTCACATCGCTTGGACGTGATGTTCAAGGTTCCCAGGATTGAAGCCCCGAAAGAAACTAATGCAGAACGAGCTGAGTTCGATGCCAAGCAAGCGGAAATGTGCCGGATGCTGATTGTGAAGTTCTGCGGGGCGTGAGGGCGCTGGCTCTGCGTGTGAGTCAGTGTTCCTTTTTGGCTTAGTTGGTCCTGTGGTGGCCGGTGTTTACGTTTCAGTTTGGGTTTTGAGCATGTGCTCTGTTTTCTTCATGTTGTCTGGCTCGCTATGTGGGTGAGGCCTAAGGTCGTGTAAACTCTGTTACCTGATACTAAGTTTCAATGAAACTGGGGGAACCCTTTTCTATACCTAATAATAAAGGCATTAAGATTTCCTGTGGTACGTCATTTTTCTTTCCGATTTTACCCTCCCACCAAATTACATATTACGCACTGATGCCATTGTACCGATTCGTTTATGATAATTACGCTATTGCCACCGCTAAGTGAACAAAAACGGTCCGCCTCGCTCGACTCGATCCGTCAAAGCGCGCCGCGCGGCCTTCGGCGCTACTCCCATGGCATCCCCTGCATCTGAAACGTTCGCCGTAGACCCTACGGCGGCGCTTCCCCATGGCATCCCCTGCATCCGAAGCGTTCGCCGTAGACCTTATAACCTGCATCGGCGGCGCGCCCATCCTGTGCATCCCGCGCGGTTGGCGGAGGCCCCGCCCATCCCACGCCGCCGGGGGAGGCAAGCCGGGTGCAGGACCTCGACGGAGGTGGCTCCTCGCCGACAGGAGCAGGAACCTTAGCGCTTCCGCTGCCCGGATTCCCCTTGGGGCTGCACCGTGCACCCATGTCGCCGAGCAGGACCCGTCTCCGCCTCCGGTCAGCACGCGGGTGCAGGGATGGGAAGTGGATAGCGGTGGTTGGATGGGGATAGAGGAGCAACGCCGGCGTGTAGGAGGTGGAGCAGGGAAGAGGAAAAGTGGAGGGGCGGCGTCGAGAAGAGGTGGGGAGCGAACAGGAGATGGAGCCGGCCCAAGACCTTGGCATGGTCGATCTTTTCACATGCAGGAAACTCTAAATTTCTTTCAAAAAATGGAATCCCCAAGATCTCCTGATCACGCCCATACCATGGGTCGCCATTGGCGAGCCTCGTGGAGGAAGCAATTTTCGAATTCGTAGTAGCCAAGTTCTGAACCTGAACTGAATTCTAAGTTCGTACTGAATCTGTACATGTCGTTCAGTTCTCTGTTAAGCCTACTGCCTACTCTAATTAGATAACCTGCAAAAAAAAAGATAGCTGCATTCAGCATAACTCATGAATGAGCAGATTGGTACACATTTTAATCAGGTCTAGATCAATCAAAAAATCTTGCGGACCACACCAAAGTGAAAACAATGGAAACTAAATACAGCTAGCAGCGCATTCAAATAAACTGTACCTGCTAAGGTGATAACCTCCATCCATTTTTGTCCGACTTATTCTAGGCCAAAGGTTTTGATATAGTACTTCTGAGATGAAGAACTATATTAGAAAATATAAGCAATGATTAGATTGAAAGTTCTTATGACTTGAACACTATGTTTTAACGCTCATAATATTCTAAAACCTGGTGACCATGCTTGTGGAATTACACACATAACCTAGATCAGATATCAATCAGAATTTTAACTGACATGCGACCCTGAGACAGTGCTGCAACACGGAGATTAACTAATCCGCCCGCCTGTCCACCTCCTACTCATCGACCACAACATTTTCACGCTCGCCATAGTCAGCATATCGCCGTTAACCAGATGCGACATGGAGCGGTCAACGGCAACAGACGTTGGTCCAGCGCCATCCACGACGCGCCTATTTCCCTGACTAACATTCAACTTCCTCGCGCCATCGTCGCCGGCTGCTGCATGCCAGCAGCGCCGCCTGGACGGGTAAAGGCCATGGAGGGGAAGGGGGCGTAGAAGAGCAACATGAGCTCCCCGAGCCTCATCAGTGAGCACTGGAATAGGGCGTCGAGGTCGCGCACAACTGTGGGATCTTCGGGGAAGTGAGTGACGGGAAGACAAGAATAGAGTGATTAGAGAGAGTGACTCGATGGGGGAGAAGATAGGGAAAGTAAGTGAGAGAGGACTTGTGTAGTTGTGTTCGGTGTGTGCGAGATTTTAATTTTTTTACTAGCGTAATGGGATAGACAGGGGTGGCTGTTGTGTTTTAATTGACTGCAAAATTAAAAAAAATGGACCTGCTGCCTCTGCTCCCTCGCTGAGGCAAAAGGAGTGTCAATGTGTTGACCGCCGGTGAGAAGGGAAGGGAACAAGATATTGAAGGGATTATTCAAGTTTATTTTTACCGTCAGCTTATATCTATATCTATGCTACTTAAAAAAGAAGAGCGTTTCATTTGAAGGATTTTAAGAAAAATTACGACATGCTGACATTATTTAGAAACATCGAGGATTAAGATATTTTTTTAATACTTTTTTCAACTGATTATTTAAGAAATTCACATAAGAATCTATAGACTGCATATTTCTACACGTAATATAAACATAGATTGCCAAATTATGAATTATCGGATGTGTTTCAATTGAACATTGTATTATATGGTTCTGTTTTACAAAAATGTATTACGCGTGGAAGAGAACAAAATTAATAGGGCGTGGCAACAAACGAGTTTCTTTTTTAGTCTGCCATCTTCTCAACAAACCCAATCGACATCGCTCAACAAACCCAATCGACATACAGTTGTATTATAGGGTTCTATTTAAAAAATGTTTGAGAGGACGATTATGAGTTTGAACAACACGGATTTTTCTCCCGTTGCAACGCACGGGCATTCTTCCTAGTATCTAAAAAAAGAATAAATAACTTTGCCACCTTCGGAGTCAGAAAAGATGTATCACTTACGTATCCACGACATGCTATATGACTAACAGTGGTTGACTGCCCTGGTTCAGAAATCGCCATGATCTAATATTATTCAGTATTCAGTATTCACCTATCACCATCATATGTTGGTTGTTCAGATTTGTACACACTGAAAACGAGGCCATTGTATTGCCCATCCCATAACAATATATCCTCCGGTGCTACAGAAACGAAAAGCTCTTGAAAAGTACATATCCTCTGGCACAATGACCACAAATCTGGCCATTATGACTCTGGGCGATAGTTGTAACTTGGGGGCATAATGACAAATCACTTGTTTTTGCTCATGCTATATTCGGTTCACATAAATAAATTGATAATGAACAAAAAAAACTCGACCCTCGGGCACTAGCACCTAGGGCATTTTCTTAAAAGAGGCTGAGCCTCAAACCTCGGGCTCATGTTATGGCACCTGCATTATACATAGTCATCATTTGTGCTCATGTTTAGCACCTATACTCCATGTGAGAGAGTTTTCATGTTCTATTTGTATAACTATGTGGGGAATTTACACTATAGAATTTGGGTTGTATATTCCAATGATGAGCCTCCTCAAAAGTGCTCTAGGTCTTCATGAGCAACCAAGTTGGATGCACCCCCACTAGTTCCATTAGAGAGCTTTCATACACATATAGCTCTATGTGCATCCGTTGCATGGCAATCACTACTCCTTACATAGCTTCGATCATAAGACTTCCTCTTGTCTAATGATCACTTATAGCTTTGTGAGACTTTCTTTCTTTGGCCTTCCAAACCCCATTAATGTTCTCTTTGCCATAACATCATGGTGCCAATACCAAATGCTTGCGCTCACCGGTTGAGTAGACTTCGAAACAGTTGATTCATGACGTTCATGTTTATGTTTACTTGGCTGAATCTTTCTATGTTATTAAAATTTACTTGATGCTTGGTTTGAAGGATAGAACTCCTATGCTGGATACTTAAATCATCTTTAATGAACCTTGTACGGTTTCATGTCTTTGAAGCAATAGTTCATGAAAACTTTTAGCCTGTTTGACTCTTGCTTTGTCTTTTGATATCAACTATATACATTTGCCTTGAATGATTTGATCACAGCTTACATGTCTTACAATATTATGATCAAGATTGTGTGAAAGCATGTCTCCTCGGAAATTATTTGTTGTCATCGTTTTACCTACTCGAGGACGAGTAGAACTAAGCTTGGGGATGCTTGATACGTCTCCAACGTATCCATAATTTCTGTTGTTCCATGCTTATATTATACCATTTGCTACATGTTTTATATACACTTCATATCACTTTTATGCATTTTCTGGGACTAACCTATTAACAAGATGCCACAGTGCCAGTTCCCTGTTTTCTGCTGTTTTTGGTTTCAGAAAAGTACTTATGGAAATATTATCGGAATTGCACGAAACAAAAGGCCACGTCCCTATTTTTCCAACACGTACACGGAGTCCGAAGGAGAGACGAAGACGAGCCAGGAGGAGGCCAAACCACAGGCCGGCGCGGCAGGTGGGCCCGCCGCGCCGCCTGGTGGTTTGGGCCCCTCGGAGGTCCGCCGACATCGCACCTTCGCCTATATATTGCCTCAGACGCGAAAACCCTAAAAAACCAAGCCATATTCCACGAAGAGTTCCGCAGCGCCGCCGCCATCGACATCAAGTTTCGGGGGACAGAATCTCTGTTCCGGCACGCCGCCGGGACGGGGAATTGCCCCCGGAGTCATCTCCATCAACTCCACCGCCATCTTCATCGCCGCTGCTGACTCCCATGATGAGGAGGGAGTAGTTCTCCCCCGAGGCTGAGGGCTCTACCGGTAGCTATGTGGTTCATCTCTCTCTCCCATGGCGTGATCTTTATGTGATCGTGTGTATTGCTAGTATCGCTGAATACATTAATAATGTTTATGCTACTCAAGTGATTTTGTCTAGTTTCTGGAGTCATTGTGACAACACGGTATCAAGGTGACAGTGTGGGTACTTGTGTGACTCTATGAATAATTTAGACATTTATCATGGCTTATTCTTGGGAATTGTGGTGTTTGTTTACTCAGACTTTGAGGTGTGCTCTTGCAGCCCTACGCATAGTACTCTTGCTTCATCAAGAAGGAGAATGATCCCGAGCAATATTTACTTGTGTTCAGTTGTGCTAATCTAGTTGAATATGTAGATGTTACTCTTTATCTATTATGCACTCTATAGGTTACTTTAATATGAACTCCGGTACTCTCCACGGTGTAACGGTGACAGTGTGTGCACCGTGTGTGACTCCTTTATGACGTTGTGGCGCTTGTTTACTCCGGCTTGAGGTGTGCTTTTGTAGCCCTACACAATGAATGGTGTTTGTTATCCAACAAGAGAGTGTTTAAGAGTAGCTTTTATTTATTCAGTTATGAGATCATTGTTGAGAGTGTCCACTAGTGAAAGTATGGTCCCTAGGCCTTGTTTCTAAGCATTGAAACACCGTTTACAACAAGTTCTGCTACATGTTTGCTTGCTGCCATTTTTATTCCAGATTGCAATTATTACTCACAATCATCCATATTACTTGTATTTCACTATCTCTTCGCCGAACTAGTGCACCTATACATCTGACAAGTGTATTAGGTGTGTTGGGGACACAAGAGACTTCTTGTATCTTAATTGCAGGGTTGCTTGAGAGGGATATCTTTGACCTCTACCTCCCTGAGTTCGATAAACCTTGGGTGATTCACTTAAGGGAAACTTGCTGCTGTCCTACAAACCTCTGCTCTTGGGGTCCCAACACTGTCTACAAGAATAGAATCGTGCGTAGACATTAAGCTATTTTCTGGCGCTGTTGCCGGGGAGGTAAGGTAAAAGGTATTCACATCCTCTGGCTACAAAGCTATTTTCTAGTATTGTTGCTAGTGTGTGAGTGCTCGAAGTTATTTCCTTTAGATTCTGCAATTATATCTTTTAGTTTCTTGTTTTTATTTTCACTAGGATAGTGGCCCGCGCACATGCGCGGGCAACACCTTGATGGTCTTTTAAATTTATTTTATGATCTACGGAAACAATTCCGTATGCACCTAAATCATAGTAGGAAATGTGTTGTTTATTATTTTGTAGTTATTTTTTGTAATATTATTCTAAGAAAATAAGTAATTACCTAATAATACTTTTCATGAGTGGTAATTATTTCAATTTGATCTAACTCAATCTACACGGGTCCAATTTTTGCTCATTTAATCTTGTACCATTGTTTTTAAAATGATATATTTTTTTTAATTTAATTGTCCATGATTAGTTTTATTCTTTTAGGATTTTAGTTAGTTCACTTGCATTTTTTCTCTTGGTTTATGTATCTACGTGTCTCCTACTGATATGGGAAAAATTATTATTTTGTAGTTATCTTTGAAAATTATTCAAAAATAAGTAACTACCTAATAATACTTTTGATGAGTTTTAATTATATCAATTTAATCTAACTCAATCTATGTGGGTCCAATTTTTGCTCATTTGATCTTGTACCATTAATTTTGAAATGTTATATATAGTTTGAAATTTAATTGTCCATGATTAATTTTATTCTTTTAGGATATTAATTAGTTCACTTGCAATTTTTTTCCCAAGATTTCTGTATCTACAGGTCACCTACTGATACTTATTGCACATTTTTATTAAGGAGGGTGGCTTTTTAGTTTCGGGGTGCATTTGCACCCTTTAATGAAAATATGCGGGCACCTAGTATATGTTGTCTATTATGTTTTCCCTCGCGTACTTATGATATTAATTAATGGTTTATAAATGTGATTTTTTGGCATGATTTTTTTACTATTATTTTATAACTTTTACGAATAATGAACTTGACCCTGGTAGTATTTTTTTGACTGAGGGAAGTTAACAATCTTTCCTCCAAACATTGTGTCTACGTGAATATTTTTGCACTTATGCCCTTGGACTTAAAAGGATAAATAATACATGCCTAGTATTTTTCCATAGGATATAATGGGTGAAATACATGCGTAGAATTTTTCCATATACGTCCCAGAGTGTACAAAAATAATCAAGGCCCTTACTGAGCGTTACTACTTGTCACACCCTTTCCTAGTTCAGGTGTTATCCATTCCCAGTGCTACCGTTCCTCTTTCAAGCTTATTTTCTACAGCTCTTAGTAAATCTGCTCTTCTGCCGCCGCCCCCCGAAAACCAAATCGCCGCTGCTCTAGCTGTATTCCCTCGCTCGCAACTGGAGTGTTAGGTGCTGTTATTGGAGAAAATGCGATTCGTGGGAAGGCGCGGCCAGGCACCTTGCATCCGGACGCCAGTGTTAGATTTGTCCTGCATTTTTGCATCCGTGCGGCCGGTAGACTGCGAGGCCTCTGCTTGGAGGAGATTAAGGCGATGGTGTCTGATGTTGGTTGGATGGACTCGGTGAGGACATGACCATACATTGGTACCAGCTGCTCTCAGCTTTCTTTGATTCTATAATGTCTAGGTCAAACTATTTGGTCCGCTAGAAGGGTTTGATCGTATGATATATGAAGATACCAAATCGTTAATATTAGTTATTTTCTGTCATAGGTTTGACTGGCTACCTGGAGTATTCCAGTCTTATTTTGATTTAAGTTCATATACGTTCCCATTGTTTCCTGTTTGGGTGTAGAAATTTTATCTTTCAGTTAGTTTTGGCTTAATGTGCAGGCCAAAGAGCACATGTTTACACAGGCCACACACCAATTGTTTTTTAGCGAGGTTCATGGCAGTTGATTTTTGCATATCTAATTAGCACCTTGACGGTGGTCCGATGAGATAGATTTTTTCAGAGTTACCTCCTTGACATACACATGCCCATTCTTAGATCGTGGATAGGTAGAAGTAATCCATTCATCTTTGTAAGGATAGACAGGTATAATTCTCGCATACCTCCTGTTGGTGGATTGGTACCATCTCGACTTCAAGCCATTATTTGCTTCCAGTAAGTAATCTGCAGTAGAGGATATATAGTAATATACCAGAGCATAGCAAAGCGTAAGGCTTAAATGAAATAGGAAATAAAAAATAACATGCGCGGCCAACACCTTTAATGTCCGACAAACGTATTTATACTATTGTTCAACATAATATGTCTCAACATCAACAGACTATTTTTTTCAAATGCATTATACTAAAGCATGATCTCAATATCGTTGGAATCATCCCCCAGTTTATTTAGTGAATTGCTAACACACTCATCGTGTTTAGCATATATAGTTTGAATTTGAACTGATACAAAATTTGACAAATTAAATTAATTATGATGCGTATCATAGTATATTTTGTTTGATCCAGCTAGACCATATGCCTAGCACAACACACTTTTGCATGCAGCTTGAGTGAGGATGACGGAGAAGGTACTTAAAAAATTTAGTGGTTGAGCACTATCTGCTAACCTCCCAATTAACGAAGTTGATTAAACTATTTATTAGTTCACATGGATATAGAACTTACATCTTATGAAACAACCAATATGCGGTTAGAAAAGAGAAATTATGGGAAACCCTCGTGGTTCTTATAGTAGCCAAGAATTGTTCACAAATTAACATAGATATCAAAGAAATCAAGCTGATATATGATCACCATTAATGTTGAATTTTCTACTTGCTTGAGGCATCTTGTCAACTAATATGCCAGTAAAACTCACCTGTTATTATGGCCATATGTGTTGATATGTGATACCACCATTTATTCTCCCTTGATAAACCCTTAATTTCATATCAACCAAGTATAATTTTGAATAATACTTCTTTTCACAGTATATATTTTTTGCAGTGATTAACCTAGAGGATAAAACATTGCTTTTAATCCATGCAAATGGAATTATTTAGCAGAATCAATTCGGGCCATATGTGTCCTCGCTCATGAAATCCGTTAAGCCCTGGACTTCATACCAACCGCGGAACAAAAAATAACTAATTTAATATAGATGATGGTATAATCGACAAAACCCTAAAATCAAATCCGCACAATAGTGGTTAGGTAGTACCTATACAACACCTAAAGAAAGTTGGTCAGATCATTTATTCAGAATGACAAAAATGAAACTCTAACCCTTGCAGATTACAGTGGTTGAGCATTATCCACGGAGCACCTAAACAAAATTGTTCCAAACATTTATAGATAATTTAGCAAGAATTCACATTTAGCATATATATAGGGAGAAAAAAATGGATGGTTTGGATATCTGTTTGATCAAGGCACTTTGTTGATCAGCTCACATGTAAAAGATTCGCCACTCCAAGTACGATTTTGGTCATATCTGCTAATATCACCATCTATCCTCGCCCAAGAGCCCCTGATTTCATGTCAACAAATGATCATTTGCTGACATGGCATTACAGAACGGACCTGCTGACGTGGCAGCTAAGGCAGGCCGGCCCATTACCTAGGAAAGACCGGCCCATGTAACAATAAATGGGCCGGCCCATGAATGTACATGGTCCGGCCCATGCGTGCTAGAGGGCCGTAAAACTGTAGCAAATGGGCTGGCCCATTTTGCATGAGTGGGCCGGCCCACTTACACTTAGCGGGCCAGAACATACTGTTCATACAATGAGTAACTGTACTTAATTTACAGAATAACAGTTGACATAAATGCAACTCTAACCCATGTAGATTGCAGTTGTTGAGAATTATCCAGGGAACACCTAAGAAAAATTGTGCCAAACATGTATCTGTAATTCTTATGTGACATGAAAAAACGTAAAAAGGCATGTATTCTTTCAAACCTTGAACTGTCTGCAAGGACATGTTGACACGATCAATCTCTCTGCTGAAGGCAAGTGCAGGAATACAAAAGCTTAATGATTGGAAAACTGGACTAAGCAAATTGCTTCTTTCTTAGACAATCATGCTACTTCTAAACATGTCACAGAGAGAATTGCTAGTCCATTAACTCTAAACACATCAACAATTAACTGGTCAAAATCGGATATAGATTGAACGGGAGAAAAAATTCAGATTAATGTGCTCGTGGGGTATAAAAGATCATTAGAGATACTGTAGATCGTCAAAAAAAAACTAAGGTTTATTACCGGCGGAAAAAATTATCTAGCTCTGAATCTCAGATTTTTTGAGTGTTAGTGAAAAAACTTTTTCTTCTAAATTAATTTTTTAGGGAGAATAGATGTAGCAAGTAGTTGTGAAAAATATTTTTTAAGCAGCCAAAAGGTTGAAACTTACATAATTGAAGTCTAATGTCCAGCAGAGGAGGATTCTGAAGAGCTAACATTACAGGACATGAATCTGGGGAGTGAGCTGAATTTGTACACCCAAAGATAGGTCTATCAAGATGTTGCCTTACAACTTGTTTTGCACAGTCGTGAGCTATCCCATTAAGATCACTTTTGATATGAAAATTTTGCACCGATGATCTGGAAGTAGCCTGCAAGGAATTTGCCACAACATCTATAGAATACCAATGCAACATCTGGTGATCAACCACCTTCGCGAGCACCTGATTATCCGTTAGAAAAGTTGGGTTTTGTATGTGAAGAACTTGTGCCAGGGTCGCCAGGAAGAAAAGGCTAGTTGCTTCAGCCTGAAACACCGATTTAGTCCTTTGGGAGGCCGCCTGAATCATGATGGAGTACCTCCTTCCAGCCATCCCAGTCTTGATGAAGACGCCAATGCCCGTGGCATGAAGACCCTCTGACCTGGGATATCACTGCACGTATCTTGTTACTCGTTCAAATCTCGATAATGGGCACCCTGGGCCCTAGATGTAGAAGCAAATGACGGGAGCTTTTTGTCATCACGGACCGAGCTGCAGTTAAAGCGGGAAGCAGCAGACTGATAGCAGAAAAGTCCGAACAACGTACCGAGGGGTAATGAAGGAAGAGAGGGCGGAAGAAGCGGCGAAATAAAGGAAACTCCTGACCAGCATGGTTTTGCTCCTTGAGGCTGCCGGAGGCGTCTCTCCAGATCGTATCCTTACCCGGTGAGGTGGTGCAGTTCTCCAGATCGGGGAAGGTAGCTAGAAAGTGGAGGCAATGCATCCATGCATTCTGTATCCATTCTTGCTTCGTTTGAGCCTATTAAAAAAATTCAGGAACTCATTTTAGATGAGAATAATGCAGAATTATCATATGCTTTTGGACCTACTTAAAAAATTCAGGAACTCCTTTAAGATGAGAATAATGCAGAATTACCATCAGCTACCTTGAAGGGTCACGAAGCTGACCTATAAATTGAGCACCACATAGATTAAAAATAGCATTTGTAAGAGAAATAATGTAATCTTGTTTACATTAATATATAATCATGTCAAGTTTCAGTATACCAGGTGATTATTGTTATATTCAGGTGTGCCATTTGTTTTTCTCCTTTCTGCTTGGCCAAATTTGGCTCAGAATATATATGTATTGTTCAATTTTATATGCTTCAAATTAGCTGAAATTTCACGGCAGAGCTGTTCGTGCCGTAATATTTTTGTAGCATACCGATAAATATGCATGCGCTCCTTTCGTTCTAGATTGCCGATAGTGAGCTGACAAATTTCTAGAGAGTACGTATATTCTGTAGTATATTATAAAGATGTAGATGGAGCAATCAAATCAAAGGAAATTAAACATCTCGTGTAGGTACCTGGCTTTGGACTGTCTGGCTGTGTGTGCACACGCAAGTATTACTTCAACCGATCGATCCATCCTGTGCATGGCGCCATGCACCCTTTCGATCTATATTGCAGATAGCCGCTGACAATTTGTAGACAGTACGTATATGTTGTAGTATATTGTAAATAAGTAGATGAAACACTGGAAGGAAATTAAATTGCACATATATTTACCTTGCATTGGGCTGTCCCTGTGTGCGCGCACCACGCAAATCTTAATTCGATCGATCCATCCTGTATGCATACATGGCTGCATGGCATATGCATGAGATTAAAACTCACGTTGAGAATCTAAATAGACTGGCCGATTGCATCGGGCGAACTTGGCGGCGGCGGCGGCTCCATGCCTATACACGCTAGGCGATCGGAATACGTCGTCATGCGGCAGCGTGCGTACGACGGTAGAATACGGCGGCGGCGGCGGCAAATTGCACGCACGTTGATGGTGACTTCTTCTCGTGGCGATGTGTAATGCCTCCAGCAATCAAGCTAGCTAGGTCCTCACGGCGATCTAGGTATATTTCAATTGTGATACGGCGGCGTGAGATTGTTATATTGAGATTGAACGGGTTCGTGAGAAAATAAGTAAGGGCATTGGTGGGTAATTTCTTTTAACTTTTGTGTCAACAGATTATTTCTAAAATCCAGCGGTTACTATTGTCTCTTTAGTTAAATTAATGGCCAGATGTTTCTGATTATTGTGGGATTTTCTAGCTAATTCTCTAATTTCTGGTTAGTCCATAATGCACTTTTAATATATAATAGACTAGTTAGGTTTAATGGAAAACAACAAAAAAATTAGAGATCTTTATGAACTTTATATTGAATTAGGACATGATGCTTTTGATGAGAAAATTAAAAAACCTATGGAGGCTTGTTTGCATGATGGTAGCAATGGTATTACTATAAATTCTTTGAACACCATTATTGCCAATGCTATGGAAAAGTCTAAGCTTGGGGAAGCTAGTTGTGATGAATATGATATTTTTAGTCCCCCAAGCTTTAAGGAGGAAATTTGCTTTGATGATACTTTGCCTCCAATATATGATGATTATAATCATTGTGATATTTTCAGTCCACCTACTATTGAGGATATAGTTTATGTTGATTATGATATGCCTCCTATATATGATGTTTACAATGATGAATATGATATTTCAGTCCATCTACTATTGAGGATAAAATCATTTGATTATTCTATGCCTCCAATTTATGATGATTACAATGATGGATGTGATACTTTTACTCTCACTATTACTAATGATAATGTTCATGCTTATGTGGAGAGTAATGATACTTTTATGCATGTGGATCATGATAAGAATGCTTATGTGATAGCTATATTGTTGAGTTTATTCATGATGCCGCTGAAAATTATTTTGAGAGAGGAAAGTATGGTTATAGAAATCTTTATGTTACTAAACCACCTCTCTTTATGATGAAAGTTTTGAGCTTTCTCTTGATTTGCTTTTATTTGCTGGGTACTTTAAGACCTACTGAAATTCTTATGAGAGAGGGAGACACGGCTTCATATATCACAATAATATTAAGTCTCCTCTCTTTATGTTGAAATTTTTGAAGTTGCACTTGTTTTGCCTTCCTATGCTAGTCACTTTATGCTTTATTGATTTATTTTCTTACAAGACTCCTTTGCATAGGAAGTGGGTTAGACTTAAATGTGTTTGGTATTTGCTTTTTGATGCTCTCTTATATTCAACTCTTATACATATGAGAGCATTATCAAAATCACTATGCCTAGCTAAAAGGCTTTAAAGAAAAGCGCTTATGGGAGACAACCCATCGTTTTTATTTGCTGTTATTTTTATTTTCTTTGAGTCAAGGAGTTTTGTCACTTCTGTAGCAACTCCTTTGTATCTTTATTTTATCGCATTGTTGTGCCAAGTAAAGTTCTATATTGAAAGTTGATGCAAGATTTGGATTTCTGCGCAGTAACAGATTTTTGGCTGTCACGAATTTGAGCTTTTCTCCCTGTAGAAAATTCGAAAAATTCTACGAAAAATCACGCATCTTCCTGAGATATGTACGCAACTTTCATTATTTTGGGCCAGATCCATCTGAGAAACTTAAGTGCCTCGAAAAATTCGTCTTTACAGACTGTTCTGTTTTTGACAGATTCTGCCTTTTGTTTTGCATTCGCTCTTTTACGATGTTTGTGTGGATTTCTTTGCTCCACAAAGCATTGGTGGCTGTAGCTAATGTCCAGAAGCTTTGGGAATGATTGTTTCATTACAGAATATGAGAATTTTTGTTTATGCACTAACCCTCTAATGAGAACTGTCTTGAGTTTGGTGTGAAGGAAGTTTTCAAGGATCAAGCGAGAAGGGTGATATTATGTGATCAAGAAGAGTGAAAAGCTTAAGCTTGGGGATGCCCCCGTGGTTCATCCCCAACCATATTCAGAGAGACTCAAGCGTCTAAGCTTGGGGATGCCCAAGGCATCCCCTTCTTCATCAACAACTTATCAGGTCATCTCTAGTGAAACTATATTTTAATTCTTTCACATCTTATGCGCTTTACTTGGAGCGTCTGTGTGCTTTTATTTTTGTTTTGTTTGAATAAATTCGGATCCTAGCAATCCTTGTGTGGGAGAGAGACACGCTCCGCTTTTTCATGTGAATACTCATGTTCTTCACTTATATTTGTTGAGTATTCTTAACTAGCTACTGCAGTGCTTTTAGCTCCTGTTTTTCATGCATCTCTTCGAGCTGTTAGCACGTGTTTATAAACACTCTCTTGCTGCATTATATTATCATTTGGAGAGTTTATGTTTAAATAAGTTGATTGGTGTTTGCTTGGAAAAAGAAAATGCTACATGTGGTAGTGGTATGATGAAAAACTTGCATAGTCTTGTAGATCATTGAAACTTTGATAACTTGATTCTTTGCAAATGTTTTGAGGTATTAGATGGTAAAGCTTGCTGGTTAATTAAGTTAAAAACATTAGTGGATTGTTGTCTTTGAGCTTGTACCGTACTACAAACTATACTAAAATTGTTGAAGGTGTAGTTGGATTTGATAGCTTTCCATGTCTGAAAGTTCATCGTAGTAACTAAGTTGTGCTGAAGGTCGAGGGATCTAACGGGGTACTTGTACCGCCGTGAACGGCCCTTCTTGGAGTGAATTTTAATCATGCTCTTAATGTTGAACCTGCTAGTTGTTTGCAATAAGCTTGTGAGTTCTTTTTGACTAATGTTAAGCTACGGTTTTTGGCACTTCCACCATCCATATTTTGCTAGCCTCTTCGGTGCTGTGCATTGCCTTCTGCTCACATTGAGAGTTGTGCATACTTCGCCAGTACATCCAACCCCGTGGGAGAACTTCCTCTTGTTCTCCTACACATAAGCCCATACATCTTCCTCAAAACAGCCACCATACCTACCTACCACAGCATTTCCATAGCTGTTCCGAGATATATTGCCATGCAACATCCATCTTACATTACATGACTTGTTGTCATTCATCACATACATATTGCTTTGCATGATTCTATACAGCTGATGTGTGGTTTACCCATGTTACGCTAGATCATTGCATATCCTGCTACACTGGCAGAGGCATTCAGTTTCATACATCATGTTAGTTTATTATGAGTTATTTGTACCAAAAAGTGTGTTGTTGTATTAGGATGTTGCCCCTGAAAGTGAAAAGAGCCATTGAGCCATCGAAAAGAGAAACAGAAAAAGAAAAAAAAATAGAAAAAAGAAAAAAAAGAAGAATAAAGAAAAAGGGGGCAACATTACTATCCTTTTTCACACTTGTGCTCATGTTATGGCACCTGCATTATTCATAGTCATCATTTGTGCTCATGTTTAGCACCTATACTCCATGTGAGAGAGTTTTCATGTTCTACTTGTATAACTATGTGGGGAATTTACACTATAGAACTTGGGTTGTATATTCCAATGATGAGCTCCTCAAAAGTGCTCTAGGTCTTCATGAGCAACCAAGTTGGATGCACCCCCACTAGTTCCATTAGAGAGCTTTCATACACATATAGCTCTATGTGCATCCGTTGCATGGCAATCACTACTCCTTACATAGCTTCGATCATAAGACTTCCTCTTGTCTAATGATCACTTATAGCTTTGTGAGACTTTCTTCCTTTGGCCTTCCAAACCCCCATTAATGTTCTCTTTGCCATAACATCATGGTGCCAATACCAAATGCTTGCGCTCACCGGTTGAGTAGACTTCGAAACAGTTGATTCATGACGTTCATGTTTATGTTTACTTGGCTGAATCCTTCTATGTTATGAAAATTTACTTGATGCTTGGTTTGAAGGATAGAACTCCTATGCTGGATACTTAAATCATCTTTAATGAACCTTGTACGGTTTCATGTCTTTGAAGCAATAGTTCATGAAAACTTTTAGCTTGTTTGACTCTTGCTTTGTCTTTTGATATCAACTATATACATTTGCCTTGAATGATTTGATCACAGCTTACATGTCTTACAATATTATGATCAAGATTGTGTGAAAGCATGTCTCCTCAGAAATTATTTGTTGTTATCGTTTTACCTACTCGAGGACGAGTAGAACTAAGCTTGGGGATGCTTGATACGTCTCCAACGTATCCATAATTTCTGTTGTTCCATGCTTATATTATACCATTTGCTACATGTTTTATATACACTTCATATCACTTTTATGCATTTTCTGGGACTAACCTATTAACAAGATGCCACAGTGCCAGTTCCCTGTTTTCTGCTGTTTTTGGTTTCAGAAAAGTACTTCTGGAAATATTCTCGGAATTGCACGAAACAAAAGGCCACGTCCCTATTTTTCCAACACGTACACGGAGTCCGAAGGAGAGACGAAGAGAGCCAGGAGGTGGCCAAACCACAGGCCGGCGCGGCAGGTGGGCCCGCCGCGCCGCCTGGTGGTTTGGGCCCCTCGGAGGTCCGCCGACATCGCCCCTTCGCCTATATATTGCCTCAGACGCGAAAACCCTAAAAACCAAGCCATATTCCACGAAGAGTTCCGCAGCGCCGCCGCCATCGACGACAAGTTTCGGGGGACAGAATCTCTGTTCCGGCACGCCGCCGGGACGGGGAATTGCCCCCGGAGTCATCTCCATCGACTCCACCGCCATCTTCATCGCCGCTGCTGACTCCCATGATGAGGAGGGAGTAGTTCTCCCCCGAGGCTGAGGGCTCTACCGGTAGCTATGTGGTTCATCTCTCTCTCCCATGGTGTGATCTTTATGTGATCATGTGTATTGCTAGTATCGCTGAATACATTAATAATGTTTATGCTACTCAAGTGATTTTGTCTAGTTTCTGGAGTCATTGTGACAACACGGTATCAAGGTGACAGTGTGGGTACTTGTGTGACTCTATGAATAATTTAGACATTTATCATGGCTTATTCTTGGGAATTGTGGTGTTTGTTTACTCAGACTTTGAGGTGTGCTCTTGCAGCCCTACGCATAGTACTCTTGCTTCATCAAGAAGGAGAATAATCCCGAGCAGTATTTACTTGTGTTCAGTTGTGCTAATCTAGTTGAATATGTAGATGTTACTCTTTATCTATTATGCACTCTATAGGTTACTTTAATATGAACTCCGGTACTCTCCACGGTGTAAAGGTGACAGTGTGTGCACCGTGTGTGACTCCTTTATGACGTTGTGGCGCTTGTTTACTCCGGCTTGAGGTGTGCTTTTGTAGCCCTACACAATGAATGGTGTTTGTTATCCAACAAGAGAGTGTTTAAGAGTAGCTTTTATTTATTCAGTTATGAGATCATTGTTGAGAGTGTCCACTAGTGAAAGTATGATCCCTAGGCCTTGTTTCTAAGCATTGAAACACCGTTTACAACAAGTTCTGCTACATGTTTGCTTGCTGCCATTTTATTTCAGATTGCAATTATTACTAATCATCCATATTACTTGTATTTCACTATCTCTTCGCCGAACTAGTGCACCTATACATCTGACAAGTGTATTGGGTGTGTTGGGGACACAAGAGACTTCTTGTATCTTAATTGCAGGGTTGCTTGAGAGGGATATCTTTGACCTCTACCTCCCTGAGTTCGATAAACCTTGGGTGATTCACTTAAGGGAAACTTGCTGCTGTTCTACAAACCTCTGCTCTTGGAGGCCCAACACTGTCTACAAGAATAGAATCGTGCGTAGACATCAAGCTATTTTCTGGCGCTGTTGCCGGGGAGGTAAGGTAAAAGGTATTCACATCCTCTGGCTACAAAGCTATTTTCTAGTATTGTTGCTAGTGTGTGAGTGCTCGAAGTTATTTCCTTTAGATTCTGCAATTATATCTTTTAGTTTCTTGTTTTTATTTTCACTAGGATAGTGGCCCGCGCACATGCGAGGCGTTTTACCCAGGTTCAGGCTCCCGGAGGATAACACCCTACTTCCTGCTTGTCTGGTTATTGATGGTGAGTTGTGGCTACAATGGCGAGATGGCAATCTCGCTAGGGTTTGTGTGGCGGCTATGAGCGTACCCTAGACGAAGGACCCTCCTAGCCTTTATATGGTAGGCTAGGTCTCAGGTGAACGGTGCCGATGGCGCTTACAAGCATGGCGGGGTCGCATGACCTAGCGTCGACTATCTTGGGCCGCACGTCGTCCTCCTTGGGCCTTCCCTGGGCCCTCGTCACAAGGCTGATGGGCTTGGCGTGACCCAGGTATCCCCACCGTGGGGTAGTCGAAGAGTGACCCCACGACAGGAGCCCCCGAGTGCTTAGTCGAATCGTAGAGTCGGGTAAAGGACTCCATCCTCCTGGGCACGCCTTCGAGTTCCTGAAAGGGACAAGTAAAATTATTCAACTCCAGCCGTTCAGGGCTTACGGAGGATTCCGTAGTCGAATCGTCGACTGCAGGGTTAAATACTGCGAATACGGCCTTAGTCGGTGATTTTTCGACTGCTATTGTTCTGAGTCACTCGGGAGCGTGAACAGCGCTCCCGATGGGAGTAGCCCCCGAGATTAAGCTGAATTGCTTGCAATTGAGGTTAAACTCAATTTTTCTTCAGTCGAAAAGCCTGCTCCCGATGGGAGTAAAGAAGGGACTCGACTTGGAGTCGCGACTGGCTCTGTGTGACTTACTGTGTATTCGGCCGGTTTGGCTTACTGCGCGAGTTTGTTCAGCACTTGGAGCTTACTAGATGCTCTTTCACTCGAATAAAACGTTCGAGTTCTCAATCAGCTCGTTGGCTTACTGTACGAACTTATTCAGCTCTGAGAGCTTACTGAATCTTCTTGCACTCGAATGGACTGTTCGAGTTCTCCATCAGCCCATTGGCTTACTTCCTACGCCTTCGTGGTTGACGTCAGTGCTGACGTTTTTGACGCACTCTGTGTCCGATGGGACGTGACAGTGCGGTCCCACTGTCAGTATTGACTGGAGACAGCGGTTGCCGCTTTTTTCTGACCGTTGGGCGCGAAAATTTCGCGGTGTGATGATGGCGCCTTGATTCCCGCGCGTAGTGGGTGGCGTGGCCAGCGACGGTTGCTATCTCCGCGCGACACGTGGACGGCCAGATGATGTTGCGGAGAGCGGTTTCAGCAGGGATGGCCAGGATTGACTAACCGCGCGGTATAAAATTTTCACCGCGGCGGTGAACAGTTCGTCCATCCCCATTCCTTCATCGTCCCACTGCTTCTGTTCCGCCATTGCTGCGCTGCGTGCTCTCTGTCAGCTTTTTGTCTCCTCCCTCCATGAGCAAGGCCGCGATGAAGAGGGGGAAGCTGCTGCTGGCGCCGGCGCCGCCGCCGAGGCGAGCGTGATGAAGAAGCCCGACGGCGATTGGGTCAAATCGTCGGTGAAGAAGGCCGACCTCGAGGCCCCCGCGCGCAGGGGCTGCTGCCGCCGGTGGACCAGGCGACGGTGCGCGCTCCTGGGAAAGAGGTATTTCCCGCTCCTCGCGAGGGGGAACGCGTTTGCTTCGTGGATTTCCTTCCGCGGGGTTTCGGGTTCCCCCTCCACGATTTCGTCCGTGGTCTCTTGTATGCTTATGGGATTCAGATCCACGATCTGACTCCCAATAGCGTCTTGAGCATCGCGAGCTATTTCGTGCTCTGCGAGTGCTTCCTGGGGATCGCCCCCAACTGGCTGTGGAAGTCGCTATTCCTCGTCAGGAGGAATGTGGGGAAGAGCAAGCAGGTGTACCCAGTTGGCGGCTTCGGCATCCAGGTGCGTGGCGACACCTCCTACTTCCAGATGAAGAAGTCCGACTCCGTCCAGGGCTGGCGGAAGAAGTGGTTCTACATCAGGTGCGACCAAGCAGGGCTTCCTGAATTCGCGGCTGATCGCGAGTTGCGGAAGACGAACGCGTGGGCGCACCCGCTGTCGAAGGAGGACAGGGAGCGACTCAGCCCTTGCTGACGCTACTTTGTGGCCTTCTGAAGAGTCTCGGGCGCGAGACGGGTGGAATTCACCTCATCGCCACCTTCTTCAGGCTTCGGGTGCAGCCGCTGCGCAGTCGCGTCCACCCCATGTGGGCGCGTGAGGATGCTGGCAATGAGCTTGATGATGACGCAGTCGAGTCGAAGGTGAGGAGCATCACTAGTCTCCGAGCCGCTGACCCGTGCAACGTCAAGTGCCCAGTCGAGCCATATGGGCCTGGTAACCCTGTGCCTGAGGTGAGCTTTGTTTGCTTTGTTCGTCTTGTATCTTACTTCTGTTGAATCGTTTTGCTTGACTCGAATGCTTCATTTGCTGACAGGGTCGTTCGAGCTACGTCAGTCTCCCTCCGTTGATGGAGAATGGACCTCACGAAGAGGCAGAGTTCCCTGAGGACGAGGGTGATGACGATGAAGTTCCCTCCGCCACCTCTCCGAGTGAAGAGTTGGAGGAGGATGATGAAGACGAGGAGCCGCTGCGGAAGCGGCAGAGGCGAAAGGGTGGCGACTCTGGTTCTGCCTCGTCGCCTGTGAAGGAGGCGGGTGTGATCGAGGAAGAGACGAGCGAGTCCTCTTCGGGTGCTAGGCACCCGAGTGACCTGGCTGAACCTTTGGTCGTGCCTCCACTCGGCTCTGCACCGCCGATCGAGTTCGCGAGGATGGCCTCCGTCTCCTTGGGGAGTGAAGATGATGATGTAGTCAGGTTAGTCGCATAACCTTTGCTTTGTTTTTGTCGAGTGTGCTTTTTCACTTGCGGGTCCTTGAATTGAGATTTCTTGTGACAGCGACCGTACTGGCGCTGCTGTTTCTTCCCCTCGTGAGATGGAGCACACTTCTGCTCCCATGATCGAGCAGACTGCGAGGACGCCCGGAGAGGAGGCTTGGCGGGTGACGTTTTGGCCTTGAAGGCTTCGACCTCCGCCATGCCTGAGAGGTCTGCTGATGCGACTCCGGTTGACGCTGGGCTGCTTGAGCATGTAAGTGTTCTTCGATTCCTTCTGCAAGATCTGTATCGGGTGCGCGTACAGCGCTCCCGATGGGAGTAGCCCCCGAAGATGCGCGTGACTGGATAGTCGGGCGCAGATTGATGTCTTGTGTTTCCTGCAGCCATTTTATCGCCAGCAGATGGAGGGAGCCGCAGCCTTCGTTCGCATGGAGCAGGAGAGGGATCAGCTCCGCACTGCTCTGGAGCAAGCGAATAGTAAGTGTGAACCCTTGTGTTCGAGGGTGCTTCGACTGCCTTTATTACTAACTTTGCTCCGTTGATCCGTAGGCGAGAAGGAGAGCATGAAGACGCGGGTCGCGGAGCTGGAGAAATCGCTGGGTGAAGCCCAAGAGCGGGAACAAGCTCGGGCTGATCTGGAGAAGACCCAGGTCGACCGCTTGCTCGCACTCGCAGATGTTGTTGGAAGTAAGTTTTTCGGCTCAGTGCCTACTTTGCCTTTTTTCGACTTTTGACGTCTTACGGGTGTGGACTTCTTTTGAACAGAGAATTGCGGAGGTGCTCCTCCAGAAGGGACTTCTAGCGAGAGTGTCGGTTTGGCGCAGGCTGTTGGCTTCGTCGACCGCGTCTGCGCGTATGCATCGGCAGCGCTGCAGCAGTCGACGGCGGCACTGCAGAAGTCGACGGAGGCCTTAGCGACTGTGCACCGGAATATCTTTCCGAACCAGCCACCACCAGCTGCTGTTGACGCACTCGCGGCTCCATTCGAAGGCAATTCGAATGTCCTGGCGGACTTCACGCGCGCGCAGACGGTACGCGGCTCAGAGCTCACTTTCCAGCTGCTTCTTGGTCACCAAGTCGTAGGTGATTTTGAGAAGGTTGTCAGCGACTTCCCCGGAAGCCTGATGGCAGAACCGCGTCCCTTAGCGGTGTGAAGGTGCAGGCGAGCCAGCTAGCTGCGAAGTTGGTCGCCACCTTCGAGAGGAGGATTGCCAAAGCTGCAGAGTTGGCTGCTAGGAAGAGCCGTTCCCAGTCGGAGTCTGTAGTGTAGACTTTTTCCTTTTAGGACTATGCTTCTGCTTTTGGGCTTGAGTCTGTAATGCACTTTATATTGTGCGAGTGAACATGCTGATGATGAAATGTGAATTCGCTCCCTCGGGGGTGCAATCGCTGAGTCTTTTTTGATGTCTGGCTTGGATGTTTTATGTTGATTCTTTTCCTGGCTTGACGCTGTCAATTCTTGGCAGTCTGATATGGGCGAAGCTCCTGATGTTGCTGGAACGACTGGCGCGGGCGATGAGGAAGATACCACTTCGGCTGCGCCTACTCGTCGCCGCCGTCAAGCTCCTCCAGCTCCTGTGCGAAGCGTAAATGACCAGAGAGTGCTCACCTTCATGAGGAACAAGGTGGTTGAGGTCGAGTCGAAGCTGAAGAGTGCTGAGTTGGAGCTGGAGCGATTGAGGTCGCGGCCCGTTACACCGTTCTCCCAGCGTGAAGAGTTTCTGCTTGGCGAGATGGACTTAATCGGTCGACAGCTGCAAGGTTGGGCTTCTAGCGTTTTTCCTTCGGCTTCTGTGTCTACTTGCTATGCTTAATGCTTGGCCTTGATGCAGATGTCAACTCTGACTTGACGGCTGAGCAGCTTCGAGTGGACGAGCGAGTAGAGAAAGAGGCCGCCGGTGACTGACGAGGTGTGGACTCGGCAAATCCCTGGGTTGTGCACCCCGGGTTGATTGAGGGGGAGAGAGATGAGCGCTGGTGATCACGACGGCTGACAAGCGAGGCGTTTTACCCAGGTTCAGGCTCCCGGAGGATAACACCCTACTTCCTGCTTGTCTGGTTATTGATGGTGAGTTGTGGCTACAATGGCGAGATGGCAATCTCGCTAGGGTTTGTGTGGCGGCTATGAGCGTACCCTAGACGAAGGACCCTCCTAGCCTTTATATGGTAGGCTAGGTCTCAGGTGAACGGTGCCTATGGCGCTTACAAGCATGGCGGGGTCGCATGACCTAGCGTCGACTATCTTGGGCCGCACGTCGTCCTCCTTGGGCCTTCCCTGGGCCCTCGTCACAAGGCTGATGGGCTTGGCGTGACCCAGGTATCCCCACCGTGGGGTAGTCGAAGAGTGACCCCACGACAGGAGCCCCCGAGTGCTTAGTCGAATCGTAGAGTCGGGTAAAGGACTCCATCCTCCTGGGCACGCCTTCGAGTTCCTGAAAGGGACAAGTAAAATTATCAACTCCAGCCGTTCAGGGCTTACGGAGGATTCCGTAGTCGAATCGTCGACTGCAGGGTTAAATACTGCGAATACGGCCTTAGTCGGTGATTTTTCGACTGCTATTGTTCTGAGTCACTCGGGAGCGCGAACAGCGCTCCCGATGGGAGTAGCCCCCGAGATTAAGCTGAATTGCTTGCAATTGAGGTTAAACTCAATTTTTCTTCAGTCGAAAAGCCTGCTCCCGATGGGAGTAAAGAAGGGACTCGACTTGGAGTCGCGACTGGCTTGTGTGACTTACTGTGTATTCGGCCGGTTTGGCTTACTGCGCGAGTTTGTTCAGCACTTGGAGCTTACTAGATGCTCTTGCACTCGAATGAAATGTTCGAGTTCTCAATCAGCTCGTTGGCTTACTGTACGAACTTATTCAGCTCTGAGAGCTTACTGAATCTTCTTGCACTCGAATGACTGTTCGAGTTCTCCATCAGCCCGTTGGCTTACTTCCTACGCCTTCGTGGTTGACGTCAGTGCTGACGTTTTTGACGCACTCTGTGTCCGATGGGACGTGACAGTGCGGTCCCACTGTCAGTATTGACTGGAGACAGCGGTTGCCGCTTTTTTCTGACCGTTGGGCGCGAAAATTTCGCGGTGTGATGATGGCGCCTTGATTCCCGCGCGTAGTGGGCGGCGTGGCCAGCGACGGTTGCTATCTCCGCGCGACACGTGGACGGCCAGATGATGTTGCGGAGAGCGGTTTCAGCAGGGATGGCCAGGATTGACTGACCGCGCGGTATAAATTTTCACCGCGGCGGTGAACAGTTCATCCATCCCCATTCCTTCATCGTCCCACTGCTTCTGTTCCGCCATTGTGCGCTGCGTGCTCTCTGTCAGCTTTTTGTCTCCTCCCTCCATGAGCAAGGCCGCGATGAAGAGGGGGAAGGCTGCTGCTGGCGCCGGCGCCGCCGCCGAGGCGAGCGTGATGAAGAAGCCCGACGGCGATTGGGTCAAATCGTCGGTGAAGAAGGCCGACCTCGAGGCCCTCCGCGCGCAGGGGCTGCTGCCGCCGGTGGACCAGGCGACGGTGCGCGCTCCTGGGAAAGAGGTATTTCCCGCTCCTCGCGAGGGGGAACGCGTTTGCTTCGTGGATTTCCTTCCGCGGGGTTTCGGGTTCCCCCTCCACGATTTCGTCCGTGGTCTCTTGTATGCTTATGGGATTCAGATCCACGATCTGACTCCCAATAGCGTCTTGAGCATCGCGAGCTATTTCGTGCTCTGCGAGTGCTTCCTGGGATCGCCCCCAACTGGCTGTTGTGGAAGTCGCTATTCCTCGTCAGGAGGAATGTGGGGAAGAGCAAGCAGGTGTACCCAGTTGGCGGCTTCGGCATCCAGGTGCGTGGCGACACCTCCTACTTCCAGATGAAGAAGTCCGACTCCGTCCAGGGCTGGCGGAAGAAGTGGTTCTACATCAGGTGCGACCAAGCAGGGCTTCCTGAATTCGCGGCTGATCGCGAGTTGCGGAAGACGAACGCGTGGGCGCACCCGCTGTCGAAGGAGGACAGGGAAGCGACTCAGCCCTTGCTGACGCTACTTCGTGGCCTTCTGAAGAGTCTCGGGCGCGAGACGGGTGGAATTCACCTCATCGCCACCTTCTTCAGGCTTCGGGTGCAGCCGCTGCGCAGTCGCGTCCACCCCATGTGGGCGCGTGAGGATGCTGGCAATGAGCTTGATGATGACGCAGTCGAGTCGAAGGTGAGGAGCATCACTAGTCTCCGAGCCGCTGACCCGTGCAACGTCAAGTGCCCAGTCGAGCCATATGGGCCTGGTAACCCTGTGCCTGAGGTGAGCTTTGTTTGCTTTGTTCGTCTTGTATCTTCTTCTGTTGAATCGTTTTGCTTGACTCGAATGCTTCATTTGCTGACAGGGTCGTTCGAGCTACGTCAGTCTCCCTCCGTTGATGGAGAATGGACCTCACGAAGAGGCAGAGTTCCCTGAGGACGAGGTGATGACGATGAAGTTCCCTCCGCCACCTCTCCGAGTGAAGAGTTGGAGGAGGATGATGAAGACGAGGAGCCGCTGCGGAAGCGGCAGAGGCGAAAGGGTGGCGACTCTGGTTCTGCCTCGTCGCCTGTGAAGGAGGCGGGTGTGATCGAGGAAGAGACGAGCGAGTCCTCTTCGGGTGCTAGGCACCCGAGTGACCTGGCTGAACCTTTGGTCGTGCCTCCACTCGGCTCTGCACCGCCGATCGAGTTCGCGAGGATGGCCTCCGTCTCCTTGGGGAGTGAAGATGATGATGTAGTCAGGTTAGTCGCATAACCTTTGCTTTGTTTTTGTCGAGTGTGCTTTTTCACTTGCGGGTCCTTGAATTGAGATTTCTTGTGACAGCGACCGTACCGGCGCTGCTGTTTCTTCCCCTCGTGAGATGGAGCACACTTCTGCTCCCATGATCGAGCAGACTGCGAGGACGACCGGAGAGGAGGCTCTGGCGGGTGACGTTTTGGCCTTGAAGGCTTCGACCTCCGCCATGCCTGAGAGGTCTGCTGATGCGACTCCGGTTGACGCTGGGCTGCTTGAGCATGTAAGTGTTCTTCGATTCCTTCTGCAAGATCTGTATCGGGTGCGCGTACAGCGCTCCCGATGGGAGTAGCCCCCGAAGATGCGCGTGACTGGAATAGTCGGGCGCAGATTGATGTCTTGTGTTTCCTGCAGCCATTTTATCGCCAGCAGATGGAGGGAGCCGCAGCCTTCGTTCGCATGGAGCAGGAGAGGGATCAGCTCCGCACTGCTCTGGAGCAAGCGAATAGTAAGTGTGAACCCTTGTGTTCGAGGGGTGCTTCGACTGCCTTTATTACTAACTTTGCTCCGTTGATCCGTAGGCGAGAAGGAGAGCATGAAGACGCGGGTCGCGGAGCTGGAGAAATCGCTGGGTGAAGCCCAAGAGCGGGAACAAGCTCGGGCTGATCTGGAGAAGACCCAGGTCGACCGCTTGCTCGCACTCGCAGATGTTGTTGGAAGTAAGTTTTTCGGCTCAGTGCCTACTTTGCCTTTTTTCGACTTTTGACGTCTTACGGGTGTGGACTTCTTTTGAACAGAGAATTGCGGAGGTGCTCCTCCAGAAGGGACTTCTAGCGAGAGTGTCGGTTTGGCGCAGGCTGTTGGCTTCGTCGACCGCGTCTGCGCGTATGCATCGGCAGCGCTGCAGCAGTCGACGGCGGCACTGCAGAAGTCGACGGAGGCCTTAGCGACTGTGCACCGGAATATCTTTCCGAACCAGCCACCACCAGCTGCTGTTGACGCACTCGCGGCTCCATTCGAAGGCAATTCGAATGTCCTGGCGGACTTCACGCGCGCGCAGACGGTACGCGGCTCAGAGCTCACTTTCCAGCTGCTTCTTGGTCACCAAGTAGTAGGTGATTTTGAGAAGGTTGTCAGCGACTTCCCCGGAAGCCTGATGGCAGAACCGCGTCCCTTAGCGGAGTGAAGGTGCAGGCGAGCCAGCTAGCTGCGAAGTTGGTCGCCACCTTCGAGAGGAGGATTGCCAAAGCCGCAGAGTTGGCTGCTAGGAAGAGCCGTTCCCAGTCGGAGTCTGTAGTGTAGACTTTTTCCTTTTAGGACTATGCTTCTGCTTTTGGGCTTGAGTCTGTAATGCACTTTATATTGTGCGAGTGAACATGCTGATGATGAAATGTGAATTCGCTCCCTCGGGGGTGCAATCGCTGAGTCTTTTTTGATGTCTGGCTTGGATGTTTTATGTTGATTCTTTCCTGGCTTGACGCTGTCAATTCTTGGCAGTCTGATATGGGCGAAGCTCCTGATGTTGCTGGAACGACTGGCGCGGGCGATGAGGAAGATACCACTTCGGCTGCGCCTACTCGTCGCCGCCGTCAAGCTCCTCCAGCTCCTGTGCGAAGCGTAAATGACCAGAGAGTGCTCACCTTCATGAGGAACAAGGTGGTTGAGGTCGAGTCGAAGCTGAAGAGTGCGAGTTGGAGCTGGAGCGATTGAGGTCGCGGCCCGTTACACCGTTCTCCTAGCGTGAAGAGTTTCTGCTTGGCGAGATGGACTTAATCGGTCGACAGCTGCAAGGTTGGGCTTCTAGCGTTTTTCCTTCGGCTTCTGTGTCTACTTGCTATGCTTAATGCTTGGCCTTGATGCAGATGTCAACTCTGACTTGACGGCTGAGCAGCTTCGAGTGGACGAGCGAGTAGAGAAAGAGGCCGCCGGTGACTGACGAGGTGTGGACTCGGCAAATCCCTGGGTTGTGCACCCCGGGTTGATTGAGGGGGAGAGAGATGAGCGCTGGTGATCACGACGGCTGACAAGCGAGGCGTTTTACCCAGGTTCAGGCTCCCGGAGGATAACACCCTACTTCCTGCTTGTCTGGTTATTGATGGTGAGTTGTGGCTACAATGGCGAGATGGCAATCTCGCTAGGGTTTGTGTGGCGGCTATGAGCGTACCCTAGACGAAGGACCCTCCTAGCCTTTATATGGTAGGCTAGGTCTCAGGTGAACGGTGCCGATGGCGCTTACAAGCATGGCGGGGTCGCATGACCTAGCGTCGACTATCTTGGGCCGCACGTCGTCCTCCTTGGGCCTTCCTTGGGCCCTCGTCATAAGGCTGATGGGCTTGGCGTGACCCAGGTATCCCCACCGTGGGGTAGTCGAAGAGTGACCCCACGACAGGAGCCCCCGAGTGCTTAGTCGAATCGTAGAGTCGGGTAAAGGACTCCATCCTCCTGGGCACGCCTTCGAGTTCCTGAAAGGGACAAGTAAAATATTCGACTCCGCCGTTCAGGGCTTACGGAGGATTCCTTAGTCGAATCGTCGACTGCAGGGTTAAATACTGCGAATACGGCCTTAGTCGGTGATTTTTCGACTGCTATTGTTCTGAGTCACTCGGGAGCGCGAACAGCGCTCCCGATGGGAGTAGCCCCCGAGATTAAGCTGAATTGCTTGCAATTGAGGTTAAACTCAATTTTTCTTCAGTCGAAAAGCCTGCTCCCGATGGGAGTAAAGAAGGGACTCGACTTGGAGTCGCGACTGGCTTTGTGTGACTTACTGTGTATTCGGCCGGTTTGGCTTACTGCGCGAGTTTGTTCAGCACTTGGAGCTTACTAGATGCTCTTGCACTCGAATGAAATGTTCGAGTTCTCAATCAGCTCGTTGGCTTACTGTACGAACTTATTCAGCTCTGAGAGCTTACTGAATCTTCTTGCACTCGAATGAACTGTTCGAGTTCTCCATCAGCCCGTTGGCTTACTTCCTACGCCTTCGTGGTTGACGTCAGTGCTGACGTTTTTGACGCACTCTGTGTCCGATGGGACGTGACAGTGCGGTCCCACTGTCAGTATTGACTGGAGACAGCGGTTGCCGCTTTTTTCTGACCGTTGGGCGCGAAAATTTCGCGGTGTGATGATGGCGCCTTGATTCCCGCGCGTAGTGGGCGGCGTGGCCGCGACGGTTGCTATCTCCGCGCGACACGTGGACGGCCAGATGATGTTGCGGAGAGCGGTTTCAGCAGGGATGGCCAGGATTGACTGACCGCGCGGTATAAATTTTCACCGCGGCGGTGAACAGTTTCCATCCCCATTCCTTCATCGTCCCACTGCTTCTGTTCCGCCATTGTTGCGCTGCGTGCTCTCTGTCAGCTTTTGTCTCCCCCTCCATGAGCAAGGCCGCGATGAAGAGGGGGAAGGCTGCTGCTGGCGCCGTCGCCGCCGCCGAGGCGAGCGTGATGAAGAAGCCCGACGGCGATTGGGTCAAATCGTCGGTGAAGAAGGCCGACCTCGAGGCCCTCCGCGCGCAGGGGCTGCTGCCGCCGGGACCAGGCGACGGTGCGCGCTCCTGGGAAAGAGGTATTTCCCGCTCCTCGCGAGGGGGAACGCGTTTGCTTCGTGGATTTCCTTCCGCGGGGTTTCGGGTTCCCCCTCCACGATTTCGTCCGTGGTCTCTTGTATGCTTATGGGATTCAGATCCACGATCTGACTCCCAATAGCGTCTTGAGCATCGCGAGCTATTTCGTGCTCTGCGAGTGCTTCCTGGGATCGCCCCCAACTGGCTGTTGTGGAAGTCGCTATTCCTCGTCAGGAGGAATGTGGGGAAGAGCAAGCAGGTGTACCCAGTTGGCGGCTTCGGCATCCAGGTGCGTGGCGACACCTCCTACTTCCAGATGAAGAAGTCCGACTCCGTCCAGGGCTGGCGGAAGAAGTGGTTCTACATCAGGTGCGACCAAGCAGGGCTTCCTGAATTCGCGGCTGATCGCGAGTTGCGGAAGACGAACGCGTGGGCGCACCCGCTGTCGAAGGAGGACAGGGAAGCGACTCAGCCCTTGCTGACGCTACTTCGTGGCCTTCTGAAGAGTCTCGGGCGCGAGACGGTGGAATTCACCTCATCGCCACCTTCTTCAGGCTTCGGGTGCAGCCGCTGCGCAGTCGCGTCCACCCCATGTGGGCGCGTGAGGATGCTGGCAATGAGCTTGATGATGACGCAGTCGAGTCGAAGGTGAGGAGCATCACTAGTCTCCGAGCCGCTGACCCGTGCAACGTCAAGTGCCCAGTCGAGCCATATGGGCCTTAACCCTGTGCCTGAGGTGAGCTTTGTTTGCTTTGTTCGTCTTGTATCTTCTTCTGTTGAATCGTTTTGCTTGACTCGAATGCTTCATTTGCTGACAGGGTCGTTCGAGCTACGTCAGTCTCCCTCCGTTGATGGAGAATGGACCTCACGAAGAGGCAGAGTTCCCTGAGGACGAGGTGATGACGATGAAGTTCCCTCCGCCACCTCTCCGAGTGAAGAGTTGGAGGAGGATGATGAAGACGAGGAGCCGCTGCGGAAGCGGCAGAGGCGAAAGGGTGGCGACTCTGGTTCTGCCTCGTCGCCTGTGAAGGAGGCGGGTGTGATCGAGGAAGAGACGAGCGAGTCCTCTTCGGGTGCTAGGCACCCGAGTGACCTGGCTGAACCTTTGGTCGTGCCTCCACTCGGCTCTGCACCGCCGATCGAGTTCGCGAGGATGGCCTCCGTCTCCTTGGGGAGTGAAGATGATGATGTAGTCAGGTTAGTCGCATAACCTTTGCTTTGTTTTTGTCGAGTGTGCTTTTTCACTTGCGGGTCCTTGAATTGAGATTTCTTGTGACAGCGACCGTACCGGCGCTGCTGTTTCTTCCCCTCGTGAGATGGAGCACACTTCTGCTCCCATGATCGAGCAGACTGCGAGGACGACCGGAGAGGAGGCTCTGGCGGGTGACGTTTTGGCCTTGAAGGCTTCGACCTCCGCCATGCCTGAGAGGTCTGCTGATGCGACTCCGGTTGACGCTGGGCTGCTTGAGCATGTAAGTGTTCTTCGATTCCTTCTGCAAGATCTGTATCGGGTGCGCGTACAGCGCTCCCGATGGGAGTAGCCCCCGAAGATGCGCGTGACTGGAATAGTCGGGCGCAGATTGATGTCTTGTGTTTCCTGCAGCCATTTTATCGCCAGCAGATGGAGGGAGCCGCAGCCTTCGTTCGCATGGAGCAGGAGAGGGATCAGCTCCGCACTGCTCTGGAGCAAGCGAATAGTAAGTGTGAACCCTTGTGTTCGAGGGGTGCTTCGACTGCCTTTATTGCTAACTTTGCTCCGTTGATCCGTAGGCGAGAAGGAGAGCATGAAGACGCGGGTCGCGGAGCTGGAGAAATCGCTGGGTGAAGCCCAAGAGCGGGAACAAGCTCGGGCTGATCTGGAGAAGACCCAGGTCGACCGCTTGCTCGCACTCGCAGATGTTGTTGGAAGTAAGTTTTTCGGCTCAGTGCCTACTTTGCCTTTTTTCGACTTTGACGTCTTACGGGTGTGGATTTCTTTTGAACAGAGAATTGCGGAGGTGCTCCTCCAGAAGGGACTTCTAGCGAGAGTGTCGGTTTGGCGCAGGCTGTTGGCTTCGTCGACCGCGTCTGCGCGTATGCATCGGCAGCGCTGCAGCAGTCGACGGCGGCACTGCAGAAGTCGACGGAGGCCTTAGCGACTGTGCACCGGAATATCTTTCCGAACCAGCCACCACCAGCTGCTGTTGACGCACTCGCGGCTCCATTCGAAGGCAATTCGAATGTCCTGGCGGACTTCACGCGCGCGCAGACGGTACGCGGCTCAGAGCTCACTTTCCAGCTGCTTCTTGGTCACCAAGTCGTAGGTGATTTTGAGAAGGTTGTCAGCGACTTCCCTCGGAAGCCTGATGGCAAACCGCGTCCCTTAGCGGTGTGAAGGTGCAGGCGAGCCAGCTAGCTGCGAAGTTGGTCGCCACCTTCGAGAGGAGGATTGCCAAAGCTGCAGAGTTGGCTGCTAGGAAGAGCCGTTCCCAGTCGGAGTCTGTAGTGTAGACTTTTTCCTTTTAGGACTATGCTTCTGCTTTTGGGCTTGAGTCTGTAATGCACTTTATATTGTGCGAGTGAACATGCTGATGATGAAATGTGAATTCGCTCCCTCGGGGGTGCAGTCGCCGAGTCTTTTTTGATATCTGGCTTGGATGAATTATGTTGATTCTTTTCCTGGCTTGACGCTGTCAATTCTTGGCAGTCTGATATGGGCGAAGCTCCTGACGTTGCTGGAACGACTGGCGCGGCGATGAGGAAGATACCACTTCGGCTGCGCCTACTCGTCGCCGCCGTCAAGCTCCTCCAGCTCCTGTGCGAAGCGTAAATGACCAGAGAGTGATCACCTTCATGAGGAACAAGGTGGTTGAGCTCGAGTCGAAGCTGAAGAGTGCTGAGTTGGAGCTGGAGCGATTGAGGTCGCGGCCCGTTGCGCCGTTCTCCCAGCGTGAAGAGTTTCTGCTTGGCGAGATGGACTTGATCAGTCGACAGCTGCAAGGTTGGCTTCTAGCGTTTTTGCTTCGGCTTCTGTGTCTACTTGCTATGCTTAATGCTTGGCCTTGATGCAGATGTGAACTCTGACTTGAAGGCTGAGCAGCTTCGAGTGGACGAGCGAGTAGAGAAAGAGGCCGCCGGTGACTCACCCGAAGCGCGCCAGTTTTGGTCGAACAAATCCAGAGGTAGTATACTGGCACGAATGCTGGATCGCACCTGGCGGGCTGCTGTGCTCTTAGAAGGTTGCAGAAAAACCCTCTGGCAGATCAACAAGGTGTACTTTCCTCACAACGAGCAGCCGAATGGACTGACTGCGCTTCTGGAGAGGTTCCGTGAAGGCAGTGCGTTGAAGGAAGTCGTGCACGCTCAACTTGTTGCCGGGGCGAACGTGGCGTTGGCATACGTTCGACTGCACCGGCCTAATCTTCCATTGCACAAGGTGCTTGACGGCTTGCCTGGAGAGGGTGAGTATGCCGATACTCTTGCGGCTGCGCGCCAGATGATTCAGCAGGTCCAGAACTTTAGCGAGCACCTTGTAGGGCCACTTGATGCGCCAAAGGGCGAGCCTGTAGAATAAGAGCAGTAGAGTGCTGTTGCATAGCGTTAGCTTGTAAAAGAAATTTTTCCAAGTGGAAATATGAGTGTATGTATGTCGAGGTGGGGGTAGCCCCCGAGTTAAAATTGTATCTTGTAGACGTCTGTAAACCTGTATGGCGCAGCCCCCGAGCGGATCGAGTGCGGCCTAGGATTTTGAATTAGACATGTGCGGCGCAGCCCCCGAGTGCTTCGAGTGTGGCCGAGGTGCATCGAGTCAGACTTGTGCGGCGCAGCCCCCGAGTGCGTCGGGTGCGGCCCTGACTTGGACCCGTGCGGCGCAGCCCCCGGGCGCTTCGGGTGACGTCCAAAGGTTTTGCGAGTGACCTGTATGGCGCAGCCCCCGAGTGCTTCGGGTGGCGACCTAGGTTTTCGAGTTGGACCTGTATGGCGTAGCCCCCGAGTGCGTCGGGCGCGGCCTAGGTTTGACTTAGACCTGTGCGGCGCAGCCCCCGAGTGCTTCGGGTGGCAGCCAAGGATTTTGCGAGTGACCTGTATGGCGCAGCCCCCGAGTGCGTCGGGTGACGGCCTAGGCTTGACTTAGACCTGTGCGGCGCAGCCCCCGAGTGCTTCGGGTGGCGACCTAGGTTTTCGAGTTGGACCTGTATGGCGTAGCCCCCGAGTGCGTCGGGTGACAGCCTAGGCTTGACTTAGACCTGTGCGGCGCAGCCCCCGAGTGCTTCGGGTGACGGCCAAGGATTTTGCGAGTCACCTGTATGGCGCGGCCCCCGAGTGCGTCGGGTGACGGCCTAGGCTTGACTTAGACCTGTGCGGCACAGCCCCCGAGTGCTTCGGGTGACGGCCAAGGATTTTGCGAGTCACCTGTATGGCGCAGCCCCCGAGTGCGTCGGGCGCGGCCTAGGTTAGACTTAGACCTGTGCGGCGCAGCCCCCGAGTGCTTCGGGTGGCAGCCAAGGATTTTGCGAGTGACCTGTATGGCGCAGCCCCCGAGTGCGTCGGGTGGCGTCCTAGGCTTGACTTAGACCTGTGCGGCGCAGCCCCCGAGTGCTTCGGGTGGCGGCCAAGGATTTTGCGGGTGACCTGTATGGCGCAGCCCCCGAGTGCGTCGGGTGACGGCCTAGGCTGAAAATGATGTGCGACGTGGTGGACACCACAGTCGCCGCCGAGGCTCCTTCCCTGGAGTTTCGCGACCTTCGCCGCGGACGTGAGGAGTGATGTCGCTGTCGTCGACGTGGGCGCGATTGGCTTGTTGACGATCTTGCGAGTCGATGGAGACGCGAGTGGCGTGGATGAGAACGGCGCGACCTTCATTGCGCGAAGGCGTGGTCGACGCAGTCGAAGTTGATGCAGATCTTGGCCTTGCCAGCGACGCGATCGAGGTAGTTGAAGTAGACTCGATCCGCGCGGTGGTCGACGAAGTGGTCGACGTAGTCGTAGCAGATGCGATCTCCGTGGTAGCCGGAGACGCTGGTGGCGCGGCCGCGTTGGGCGCGATCTCTGCCACAGCGGAGGCGGTCGGAGTAGTCGAGGTGGACGCGATCTTCTCAGCAGTCGAAGATGATGCCGCCGCAGTCGCAGCAGATGCGATCTCCGCAGCAGGTGGGGGCGTGGTTGGCGCAGCCGCGGCAGATGCGGGTGCCACCACCGCAGGCGGTGCGATCGCCGTGGATCTGAGTACTCCACAGCTGTCTACGAAGTAGTGCATGGTACCGAAGGTGAGGCACATACCTATGTGCAGATCGGCGTACACCGAGCGGTGGGCCGGCGGGTGGAAGGTGTACTCGAAGGAGCCGAAGCAGATTGGTTCCTTGGTGATGCAGACGTCGGTCTTCAAAGTTGATGGAGCCGGTGCGACCATGATTCCAGCGCTCGTTCTTTCCCACAGACGGCGCCAATTGACGAGGTGTGGACTCGGCAAATCCCTGGGTTGTGCACCCCGGTTGATTGAGGGGGAGAGAGATGAGCGCTGGTGATCACGACGGCTGACAAGCGAGGCGTTTTACCCAGGTTCAGGCTCCCGGAGGATAACACCCTACTTCCTGCTTGACTGGTTATTGATGGTGAGTTGTGGCTACAATGGCGAGATGGCAATCTCGCTAGGGTTTGTGTGGCGGCTATGAGCGTACCCTAGACGAAGGACCCTCCTAGCCTTTATATGGTAGGCTAGGTCTCAGGTGAACGGTGCCGATGGCGCTTACAAGCATGGCGGGGTCGTATGACCTAGCGTCGACTATCTTGGGCCGCACGTCGTCCTCCTTGGGCCTTCCCTGGGCCCTCGTCACATGGCTGATGGGCTTGGCGTGACCCAGGTATCCCCACCGTGGGGTAGTCGAAGAGTGACCCCACGACAGTGACTCACCCGAAGCGCGCCAGTTTTGGTCGAACAAATCCAGAGGTAGTATACTTGCACGAATGCTGGATCGCACCTGGCGGGCTGCTGTGCTCTTAGAAGGTTGCAGGAAAACCCTCTGGCAGATCAACAAGGTGTACTTTCCTCACAACGAGCAGCCGAATGGACTGACTGCGCTCCTGGACAGGTTCCGTGAAGGCAGTGCGTTGAAGGAAGTCGTGCACGCTCAACTTGTTGCGGGGGCGAACGTGGCGTTGGCATACGTTCGACTGCACCGGCCTAATCTTCCATTGCACAAGGTGCTTGACGGCTTGCCTGGAGAGGGTGAGTATGCCGATACTCTTGCGGCTGCGCGCCAGATGATTCAGCAGGTCCAGAACTTTAGCGAGCACCTTGTAGGGCCACTTGATGCGCCAAAGGGCGAGCCTGTAGAATAAGAGCAGTAGAGCGCTGTTGCATAGCGTTAGCTTGTAGAAGAAATTTTTCCAAGTGGAAATATGAGTGTATGTATGTCGAGGTGGGGGTAGCCCCCGAGTTAGTGAATTGTATCTTGTGGACGTCTGTAAACCTGTATGGCGCAGCCCCCGAGCGTATCGAGTGCGGCCTAGGATTTTGAATTAGACATGTGCGGCGCAGCCCCCGAGTGCTTCGAGTGTGGCCGAGGTGCATCGAGTCAGACTTGTGCAGCGCAGCCCCCGAGTGCGTCGGGTGCGGCCCTGACTTGGACCCGTGCGGCGCAGCCCCCGGGCGCTTCGGGTGACGTCCAAAGGTTTTGCGAGTGACCTGTATGGCGCAGCCCCCGAGTGCTTCGGGTGGCGACCTAGGTTTTCGAGTTGGACCTGTATGGCGTAGCCCCCGAGTGCGTCGGGCGCGGCCTAGGTTAGACTTAGACCTGTGCGGCGCAGCCCCCGAGTGCTTCGGGTGGCGGCCAAGGATTTTGCGAGTGACCTGTATGGCGCAGCCCCCGAGTGCGTCGGGTGACGGCCTAGGCTTGACTTAGACCTGTGCGGCGCAGCCCCCGAGTGCTTCGGGTGGCGACCTAGGTTTTCGAGTTGGACCTGTATGGCGTAGCCCCCGAGTGCGTCGGGTGACGGCCTAGGCTTGACTTAGACCTGTGCGGCGCAGCCCCCGAGTGCTTCGGGTGACGGCCAAGGATTTTGCGAGTCACCTGTATGGCGCAGCCCCCGAGTGCGTCGGGTGACGGCCTAGGCTTGACTTAGACCTGTGCGGCGCAGCCCCCGAGTGCTTCGGTTGACGGCCAAGGATTTTGCGAGTCACCTGTATGGCGCAGCCCCCGAGTGCGTCGGGCGCGGTCTAGGTTAGACTTAGACCTGTGCGGCGCAGCCCCCGAGTGCTTCGGGTGGCGGCCAAGGATTTTGCGAGTGACCTGTATGGCGCAGCCCCCGAGTGCGTCGGGTGGCGTCCTAGGCTTGACTTAGACCTGTGCGGCGCAGCCCCCGAGTGCTTCGGGTGGCGGCCAAGGATTTTGCGGGTGACCTGTATGGCGCAGCCCCCGAGTGCGTCGGGTGACGGCCTAGGTTTATGTTGCTTTTTGACTAAAAAAGTAAAGGGGAGAGCTTGTTCCACAAATCACTTCATTGATTTTTGCGAGCAGGCCGCCTCATTAAAACCCTTCCAGTCCCCTCAGGTACCCTGGTAAGGGAAAGAGTGCGTCTGGAACCTGCCGCTTCTTGAGATGGTACACTTTGTTACAAGGGGGAGTCGATTAGGCGTAGAATCGGCGCAGTTGCGCCACGTTCCACGGGTTGCTGCAGACTGTCCCTGTCTTCGAGTCCTTCAGGCGGTAAGCTCCGCCGTCAATTGCCTCTGTCACGATGTATGGACCTTCCCACGGGGAGGCTAGTTTGTGCACCTACTTCTGTTTTAGGCGGAGGACAAGGTCTCCGGGGACGAACGCTCTGGGCCGCAGTCGCCGTCCGTGATAGTTGCGTAAGTCTTGCTGATACACGGCTGTGCGGGTAAGGGCGATGTCGCGTGCTTCGTCCAGGGTATCCATGTCATCCTCGAGTGCTTCTTCTGCCTCGGACTCGTCGTAGGCCACCACTCGGGGTGCATCGAACTTGATGTCGCATGGCATGACTACTTCTGCGCCGTAGACCATGAAGAATGGCGTGTACTGAGTGGATCTGTTTGGCGTAGTGCGCAGGCTCCACAGCACGGATGGCAGCTCTTCGACCCAGGCGCCTGCGGCGCGCTTCAATGGTACTCGCAGGCGCTTCTTGATACCCTTGCAGACTAAACCATTGGACTTTTCGACTTGCCCATTGGATTGCGGGTGCGAGACTGATGCGTAGTTGAGCTTGATGCCTTGTTCGGAGCAGAAATCATTGAATTCTTCGGCTGTGAAGTTCGTGCCGTTGTCGGTGATGATGTTGTTCGGCACCCCGAACCTGAAGATGATGGACCTGATGAAGTTAACTGCTGAGGAGGCAGTCGAACTTGTTATAGGCACGGCTTCGATCCACTTTGTGAACTTGTCGACTGCTACCAGGAGATGCGTGTGTCCTCCTGGCGAGGACTTCTTGAGTGGACCCACCATGTCGGGCCCCCATTGAGCGACGGGCCAGGCAAGTGGGATGGTCTTTAATGCTGAAGCTGGTGCGTGCGGCTTGTTGGCGAACTCCTGGCAGCCGAGACATTTCCTCACGAGTTCTTCTGCGTCTTGCATTGCTGTGGGCCAGTAGAATCCGGCTCGTAAAGCTTTGGCCACTAAGGCTCGACTGCTGGCGTGGTGCCCGCAGATGCCAGCGTGGATCTCGAGTAAGATGGCTTGACCGTCGACTGGGTCGACGCACCTTTGGAGTACTCCTGAGATGCTTCGCTTGTATAGCTCCCCCTTGATGATGGTGAAGCCTTTCGAGCGGCGAATAATGCGCTTGGCTTCGACTGAGTTGACTGGCAGTCTCTGGTGCAGCATGTACGCCAGATATGGGCTCGTCCAGGTGGGCTCGATTAGCAGAACCTCCATTGGTTCCTTCTCTTTGCCTGGCGGGTCGGCGGTGCTCGTTGATGGTGTGGAGGGTCCGGGCGTTGGTCGAAGTTTGACAGACCGCTGCGTGATGCGCTCAAGGAAGACGCCGGTGGGGCATCTTGTTGCGGCTGCTGCTGCTGCTGCCGAAAGGCTCCCGCCGCCTGTGCTGGATTGGCGACTGCGGGTGCGGGCGCTGCCTGGATGGCCAGCTGCGCGGCTGGCTGCGCTGCGGGTGCTGGAGTGACTATCTTCTGCATGGCTTCGTATATTTTACGTGCCTTTCGACAGTCCTTCAACAGGTGGTTGGATCCCCACTTGCCCGTTTCCGGGTTCCTGAACATGTGGTGCCTGCAGGGTTGTTCCAGCTCTTCCGCTGGGCTTAGTGTGCATTTCTGCCACTCGCGTTTATGGCCTCCGTCGCTGCGGTAGTTGCTGCCGCCGCTTCGGTTGTACTGCCCCTGGCTGTATTGGCGACTCTGGTCCCCGCCGCTTCGACTGTACTGTGTATGGCTATATTGGCGACTGCTGTCGCGCGCTTCATCCTCACGGGGGGTTTGGAATCCCGCCGCTACTAACTCGATTGAGTCGTTGCCGTTGTAACGCGGCTTCTTCTTGTGGCGCCCTTCTCGCCAGTTGCTTGGTCCGGCTTCATCCTTCGGGGAGTAGTGTGAACTGTTGCGGACCGAGTCCTCTCCGTCTGCCCACTGGTTTGCTATCTTCATGACCTCGATCATGTTTTTCGGCCGGAGCCTACCAAACTCCTCGCGGAGGTCGCGGCGGGAGACGCCGTGCATGAAGGCATCCATCACTCGATCCTCCGAGGTGGTCTCCATGGTGTTGCGGAGCAAGGTCCAACGCTGGATGTATGACCGGAGCGGCTCGTCTCGTCCTTGCTTGCATGCTTGTAACTCGACGAACGTCGTCGGTCTCGAGTACGTTCCCAGGAAGGATTTAACGAAGGCTTCCGCGAACTCGTCCCACGTCCTGAAGGCGTTCTTGGGTTGAGTGTTGAGCCACCCGCGTGCAGAGCCCGTGAGCATCAGCTGGATGTACTGCATGGCCGTAGTCGAAGTACCGCCCTGGCAGCTGCAGGCTATGAGGTAGTCTTCTAGCCAGAGTCTTGGGTCCTGCTTCCCGTCGTACTTGACTGCTTCTGCCGTGAGCTTGAAGCCCTTGGGCATTCTTGTGTCGCGTATGTTGAAGCTGAAGCATGCGGCGCCGCACGGCTCGTAGTCGCCGTCGTTGCGGTCGTAGTCGAAGTTGGGCGTGCTGACCGGGCGCTGGGTGCGGCTGCGGTCTACCGTCCTTTGCGTGATGACGTTGCGGAGGTCTTCACCTGGCTGCGGTTGTCGCAGTTGTCTTGTCGCCGGGGCTGCGAGTGCTGCGGGCTCGTGGTCGCGGCGATCTCGATCTTCACGCGCTTTTTCTGTCGGCGCCTTGTTTACCAGTGCGTCTTCGAGTGCCTTGATAGACATGATCTGCTGCTTGTGGAGGAGAGCGCGCGAGTCGCCCTCTGGCGGCTGCGTCAGCCGCAGGTATGTTTCGACTGCCATGAGTGCGGCTCCGGGTGTCTTGGGGACGGGTATTCCGTCTGCGTCTTCTATGTATGATGACTCGAGGTTGCGGGTGACTCTAGCGCGGTCGACCTCCGTCATCAGGGGCACGCGGGCTCTGTGGCGCCTTGCTCCTTGCGAGACCTCTGTTGAGGCAGTGAACGAGTAAGCGGCCCTCCTGGCGCTCGACGCGTCGGCCTCCTCCTTGCGTCGGAGGAGCTCGGCCTTCTCTGCGCGGAGTCGTTCGCCTTCCTTCTGCAGCAGGTACTGGACCACCATAAGGTCCTCCCGGGGTGCATCCGGTGGGGGGTATGTGCCGTCCTCGACGTGCTTCAGGGCTTTGATTGCCATGTCGCGGGTGATGGTGAGTCGCGTCACCTGGTCCGGCATGACCACCTCCAGTGGGTATGCGGGTTCGTCGCCGTTGCCCTGCGGCCTCTGGCCGATCATGAAGACTTGCGCGGGGTAGATCTGGGCAGTGGGACGGGAGCTGCCACTGCTGCTTCCTTCGACCGAGCCGTGCTCGGAGCTGAAAATGGGTGCGACGTGGTGGACACCACAGTCGCCGCCGAGGCTCCTTCCCTGGAGTTTCGCGACCTTCGCCGCGGACGTGAGGAGTGATGTCGCTATCGTCGACGTGGGCGCGATTGGCTTGTTGACGATCTTGCGAGTCGATGGAGACGCGAGTGGCGTGGATGAGAACGGCGCGACCTTCATTGCGCGCGAAGGCGTGGTCGACGCAGTCGAAGTTGATGCAGATCTTGGCCTTGCCAGCGACGCGATCGAGGTAGTTGAAGTAGACTGGATCCGCGCGGTGGTCGACGAAGTGGTCGACGTAGTCGTAGCAGATGCGATCTCCGTGGTAGACGGAGACGCTGGTGGCGCGGCCGCGTTGGGCGCGATCTCTGCCGCGGCGGAGGCGGTCGGAGTAGTCGAGGTGGACGCGATCTTCTCAGCAGTCGAAGATGATGCCGCCGCAGTCGCAGCAGATGCGATCTCCGCAGCAGGTGGGGGCGTGGTTGGCGCAGTCGTGGCAGATGCGGGTGCCACCACCGCATGCGGTGCGATCGCCGTGGATCTGAGTACTCCACAGCTGTCTACGAAGTAGTGCATGGTACCGAAGGTGAGGCACATACCTACGTGCAGATCGGCGTACACCGAGCGGTGGGCCGGCGGGTGGAAGGTGTACTCGAAGGAGCCGAAGCGGATTGGTTCCTTGGTGATGCAGACGTCGGTCTTCAAAGTTGATGGAGCCGGTGCGACCATGATTCCAGCGCTCGTTCTTTCCCACAGACGGCGCCAATTGACGAGGTGTGGACTCGGCAAATCCCTGGGTTGTGCACCCCGGGTTGATTGAGGGGGAGAGAGATGAGCGCTGGTGATCACGACGGCTGACAAGCGAGGCGTTTTACCCAGGTTCAGGCTCCCGGAGGATAACACCCTACTTCCTGCTTGTCTGGTTATTGATAGTGAGTTGTGGCTACAATGGCGAGATGGCAATCTCGCTAGGGTTTGTGTGGCGGCTATGAGCGTACCCTAGACGAAGGACCCTCCTAGCCTTTATATGGTAGGCTAGGTCTCAGGTGAACGGTGCCGATGGCGCTTACAAGCATGGCGGGGTCGCATGACCTAGCGTCGACTATCTTGGGCCGCACGTCGTCCTCCTTGGGCCTTCCCTGGGCCCTCGTCACAAGGCTGATGGGCTTGGCGTGACCCAGGTATCCCCACCGTGGGGTAGTCGCAGAGTGACCCCACGACAGGTCCCTAGGCCTTGTTTCTAAGCATTGAAACACCGTTTACAACAAGTTCTGCTACATGTTTGTTTGCTACCATTTTTATTCCAGATTGTAATTACTACTCATAATCATCCATATTACTTATATTTCACTATCTCTTCGCCGAACTAGTGCACCTATACATCTGACAAGTGTATTAGGTGTGTTGGGGACACAAGAGACTTCTTGTATCTTAATTGCAGGGTTGCTTGAGAGGGATATCTTTGACCTCTACCTCCCTGAGTTCGATAAACCTTGGGTGATTCACTTAAGGGAAACTTGCTGCTGTCCTACAAACCTCTGCTCTTGGTGGCCCAACACTGTCTACAAGAATAGAATCGTGCGTAGACATCAAGCTGTTCCAGTTTTGCGAGTGAGAGTATAACGAAAAACTGTTAGTTTCTCTACCACAGTTTGTGTACAGTTACTATTGTTCAGTTGTAACCATTCCGGAAATGATGTTCACTTCAAATCCTTGCTCAGTAGAAATTTTGGGACTATACACAAGGTTGAGGCTGCTGTCTAATTGCATTTGCAGCTGTCTATGCTGGTTTAGCAAAATAATCTATGGTGTTGTTTACTGTTAATTTCTTGTTCACACTTTATGTATCAGTTCAAGATAAGTACAGTAGATAGCAAGTGCAGTCCAAAAGCCATTTGCTAGCTATCTAGCTAGGAAATACGAAAACAGATACAACAGATATTGTCCAATCTACACAAGCTGTATTGTTTTCGAAATCCTTAGGAAACTCCTGGCATCCAAACTAAATAAACCACACTGTTCTCGAAATGCAATTGAATGGGCAGTATATGACACCTGTTGTTTAAGAACAGATATGGAGATACAGAAGGGCGTACCTGATGTTTTGTCTTTGCCTAATGCCTTGGCATATGCATTTTCTGTCGTCTAGACCACATCAAGCCGCCTCCTTTGTTGGGGTTTTGTCCCGGGGAGTGTCGGCACGTCGGGGCCGCCGCCGCTTGAATCTCCAGATCGCTGCTCGTTACCCCCACCGCCATCCTCCTCACAATCCCCTGCTTCTCCACAACGGATTTTCGTCAAAAACCTTGGAAGCTCAATGGACTGAAACCAACAGAGCGGTAAGCTCTGTCAGTAACTAATAACTTGATATAAGAATGGACTGAAACCTAGTTGCAGAAAAGAATTCTTGGAAAAGTGTACTCGTGGGGTAACCCGACATTCCAGTCCATCGATGACATGGTGGGGAGGTGTCGTTCGTCAGGTTCAGGCGGCAGCGCTCTTGTACTTCGTGGCACCATCTGGGTCTCTGGCTGAACAGGTCCTGCAATTTTTTTGGTGAACACAGGTTGATTAAACCTGTTATCTATTCCGGTTACTGAAATCCTAAATGCCTTGTTGATTTCAGTTTCAAGTGTGAAGGCTGCAATGGTTCTTGAGTCCATCCATTGTGATGGTTGGGCTATGACAGCAGAAATTTTGACAAATATAAACTGGAGATATGAAGACACCAAGATGAACACTAACCAATAATGTTGTGCTGATAACAATCAGCAGTGCGGCCCGGTGCATGTCTGCTTGTTTGTCTTAGCGATAGAACTTGGACTGCATCTGGTAACAAAAGACAGCGGCGGGGCCAGCAACAAGGAACGTCGACGACAGCAGCAAGGCCGCATCCGGGCCAAGTATAAGCCATCCATCGCACATGAACACCTGCAGAGACCACGAATGATTTGAGGTGTGTACACTTTGCTCTCTCACACGGGTCAAGAACCTGAAGCTTTCAAGAATCCTCGTGTCAGCTGAAAGGCTATCTACAGTTGGGCAGCTACCATGGCACCAAGCTCTCCTGACCATGACACGGAGAAGAAGGCAAGCAGGAAAGTCAAGCGAGCGTGTACATACCATGACCACATCAGCCATGGCTCCTTCCTCCTCCCGCTCACGTTTCCCTCTCAATGTCGCCCTCCTCCTGCAGGCACAACCTGTCATCGGTCCCGCTCGATCTCCTCATCCTCCTGCTCGTGCTCTTCTCGCCTGCCTTCCTCCTCACATCCTCGCTCGCCCACGTCTCGCGCTCGCTCTCCCCACTCCTCGTTTCGCCTCACGCCGCGGCGCTGGCCTCTGCATCCGTGGCCCTCCCTACCTCGCCGTTGGTCTCCCCTTCGTCGCCGCGGGGGCCGTGCTCGCCGGCGCGGCCTTCCTATCCGTCTGCCGCCTCCTGCACCATCAGTGCTGCAACCCGTGATGCCGCGGGCTCCGGGAGACGCTCGAGTCCGATGTCCAGCTCGAGAGCTCGAGTCTGATGCCGAGGCAAGGCAGATGCTGAGCTCCTGGATGTGGGGGCCTGGGGGGAGATGTTGGGGATGGCCGGCTTGGGGAATAAAAGGATGTGGTGGCAGCGCTTTCTTGCGGGAGAGGAGAGGGTGCTCGGGGGCGTGCGGGTGGCCGGCGGCGGAGAGCTCGACGGGAGGGGCGGCGCCGCGGCGGTGGCGGCGGTACCCTGTGCTAGGGTTCGATGGGGGAGGATGGTGACGATGGGTGAGCGAGTTGACTCTGTACGACGGACCGGTAAGTGTGGACTGCGAGTTGAGTCCCAGAGTTTTCAGGGGGCTTTTTCCAAAATAGCCACGACGTATGACGGACGAGCAGGAGACAGGACACTCCATACTTTTATAGTAGAGATTGGAGGTTAAGGTTCGTCCGTCTTGGTAAACTCTATTCACCGCTCATTGCGCCAGGAGACATCTGCCCCGCATACTCGTCGATTTTCTGGGCCGGCCCATTTTATTCTCTTCGCTACAAATAGATTTATGTTTTTGAGAAACCGGCAGGAGCTCTATCATAAGTCCATTTCACAAAAATTCCTTGGATGATTTTATAAGTCCATTTCATCCTCTATCATACATTTGTGGAAAATCCTAGCCTCGGAAACATATGAATTTCTAAACCAAACCTTTCCACGTCCCTAGTTTTTCTGCAGTGCGAGGTTGGGAGCTGCAAAGTGAAGAAACTGGAGGATGGACGAAGAAACATGCTCACTGCATCAAAAGAGCTAATCACTAGAGGCTGTATCGACTCATCGACCGGAGCTACCGGATATGACAAACCAGAGGTGGTGTCACTGATCCAAGTGGGTTAGGAAGATGGCACGCTACCGCCGCTGGGCTAATTGTCATGCCACGCGGATGTCTTAGATTGTTTGCCTGCTCGCTTCTACTTTGGCTGGGCTGGGCTTGGAGTACAGGCTTGCTGGGATGGTTTCTCTTCGCAGCTCGCAGCAAACCAGCGAAAAAAAAACAGCAAGCATCGACAGAGACAGAAACAGCTGCTAATTTGTTGGTGCTTCCGCTGGTTTAGCACCTCGCCAACAGCACCACTGGCACTCCATGCATCCACTGCCATAGCACCTCTCCAGCGGCAGGCCGGCAGCGCCACCTCTGGCCGTGGGTACCTGTACAACGGCCTGAGACTCCTCTGTCTCGGACGACATCTAAAACACAAAGTAAATTAATGGGTGCAATCAACAAGGATTCATATATGAACAGTACACAAATACACGTCGAAAGTTGTATCACATCAAAGAACTAGGATCGGCGTCTCAAAGAACTCTGACCGAATTAAGAGCATCTCCAGTCGCGGCGTCCAAATGGCCGCCCAAAGGCCGTCCGGACGTGCCATTTGGGCGCCGTCCGGACAACCTGCGCCATTTGGGCGCTCTCGATACCCACTCGCGGCGTCTAAAGGGACGCCCCAAAAGGGTTTTTTACATGAATTTCAATATTTTGTGAAAGAAAAAATCAAACATACATAAATATGTAATAGTTCAAATACAATATTTAATAGTTCAAATATATAAAATAAAGTTCAAACGTCTTCCTCTTCCTCCTCTGCCGCTGCCATGCCCCGGTGTGCCCACAAATGATTCGTTAGATCAGCTTGCAGTGCATTATGAGTATTTTCATCACGAATTTCCAAATGCATTGAGATATAATCAGCGAAATCTGCCGGCACGTTGTGATCAACCTGTCCATGAGGACCCTCAAAGTCATATGGCATATGATCATGCACTGGATTATAGCGCTCACTCTCGATGATCATGTTGTGCAGGATGACACAACAATTCATCACCTCCCACATTTGCTCATTCGACCATGTCAGAGCAGGATAGCAAATCTTTGCTGCAGCACTCCAAATGCCCGCTCGACATCCTTCCTGGCGCTCTCTTGTTCAGCGGCAAAATGACAAGCTTTGTTCCCGCGAGGGTTGGGGACGCTCTTCACAAATGTTGCCCACTTTGGATAGATGCCATCGGCTAGGTACTACCCTTTGTTGTACTCGTGGCCATTGACCACATAGTTGACAGGTGGAGCATGGCCTTCAACTAGCTTCGCGAACACAGGAGAGCGCTGCAACACATTGATGTCGTTGTGTGATCCTGCCATGCCGAAGAATGCGTGCCAAATCCATAGTTCATGATCGGCCACAGCTTCAAGAACCACACTGCAATATCCTTTGTGGCCTCCTTTGTACAAACCTTGCCAACCAAATGGACAGTTCTTCCAGCTCCAATGCATGCAGTCTATACTTTCAAGCATCTCAGGAAATCCTCTAGCTGCATTCTGTTCCAGGATCCGAGCTGTTTCTTCTTCATTTGGTCCTCTCAAATAGTTTGGGCCAAACACACCAATCACCGCCCTGCAGAACCTGTACATCGACTTGATGATTGTGGACTCTGACATCCGTAGTTAGTCATCTACAGAATCAGCAGGTGCTCCATATGCAAGCATTCTCATGGCTGCAGTGCACTTCTGGATTGACGAAAAACCAACAGTTCCCACGGCGTCATTCTTCAACTTGAACCATGGATCATACGCCCTCACAGCTTGCACGATCTGGTTGAACAATCCACGGTTCATCCGAAAGCATCGACGGAAATCCTTGGCGTGGCGACAGGAACTTCGGCAAAGTAGTCAGAGACTAACATGCAATGGCCTTCCATTCTCTGCCTCGGCTTGCTCTTCTTCCTTACGAACGACGAGCCTCCCCGTTTTGGGGCGGCATTGGCTTCCTCGTCGGCTTGAAGTTAGAGAAGACAACTGAGAATTGCTATATTCTCATCTTCCTCCGCGGCGATGGCGTCTTCTTCTTCCAACAACATCGCGGCCATCATCTCGCCGTCGCTATCCATCTGCAATACAACGCGGCCATTGATCAACGACCGGTCACCGGCTAGCATCAATAATTCAGTCAAAAACCAGGCGAACCTTCCGCCGAACACCTTGCAGGCAGGGCGGGTCGCGGAGAGACCGCGGGGGACGGCTGTATCGAATACAGCGGCGGAGAGATCGCGGGTGCCCGGAACCGAAGGCCGTCGAGGAGAGGAAGCAAACGGCGGCGACGGCGTCCAGGCTTGGGTGGAGCCGGCGGCGGGGGGCGGCGGCGTCGAGCAAAGTGGGGCGACTGGGGCGACGATGAAAGACGGGGGATAAAATCAGGCGAGAAAACGACGAGACATAGTCCGTGTCTCACTGCCAGGCGTGGCCCGCGCGTCGGGAGACAACGTGGCGTCGCGTTTCCTTCCGTCCGGCGCCGCCTCAAGCCTCCCCAAGTTGAGGGCGTGGGCTGGGCGTGCCAGACACAAAACTGGGCCGCGCCGGACCCAATTCGCGTTTGGGCGCCGCGAGTCGGGGCGATTTTGTGTCCGGCACGCCCCAAACGCGTTTGGGCGGCCGTTTGGGCGCCGCGAGTGAAGATGCTCTAAGAACTGGGACTTACGCTTGCAGGCTAGCAGCAGCGTTCGGTGTGGATTCCGTCGACTTGCTCGCAGTGGCCTACAGCCGCCACCGTTGCTCTCCCATTGTGGAGCCCAGCAGGATGGCGCCGTCGCCCAGAGCTAGGGATTGAGGCGTCCCAGCTATGTGAGTCACAGCTCATATAGGCTAGGATGTCCGGGTATGGCGATATGGATACCGATACCGATATCGCGATACGCCGATTTTTCAAAAACACGGATACGGGGATACGTTTGTATATATATATAATTAAGTTAATAATATATATAAATTAGTGATTTTTTGTACGAGAATGATAATTACTAGTAGTATATAGGATTCTTCGTGACATTCTGTACATGCCTGCCAATTCCGATCATCATTTGGAGGAATACATGAGCAACATTCAACATCTGGACTGCATTTGATCGAGGCGGATAGCAATGCATCAAGTTCGATCGAGGCGTTATGTATCCAGATGTATCCGATACGTATCCCGTATCCGATACGTATCCAACCCTGATACGCGCTTTCTAGCATATAGGGAGCCCGGGACAACAAAAAAATCAACCTAACCAGGAAGGTAAAGAACACACACCCGAGACCTATGGCCTTCGAGAGGGCAAGTATCGACCTGGGGCCACGATTATGGGACGGGGGAGCGATGTCATTCGGAATTTGCTTGCAACTAACTTTTTGGTTACAAGTAGGTCTAGAACTGACATTTTGTTCAGCTGCGTATAGGGTTGTAGTTGAGAATTTTACAGTTTCAAATGTGGTTGAAACTAAGATTTTTTCGTACTTAAAAATAAAAAATAAAGTTAGAAAATTTCCTATGAAAATACATGCTCACACGAATTAAAAATTAAACCAACTCTAAATATGGTATACATTAAAAAAAAGTAAAAGAAAAAGCACATCACGGAAAGTAAAAAAAAAAGACGATGAAAAAAGCCTAACTCTTCTGGGCAACACTAGCCCAACAAAGAAAAAAGTCAGCACAAATCGATGCAGTCCATTTCGGCCCATACAGACAACCCTTATCCATACACAGAAAGAAACATACTATTCAGTACACGATTGAAGTATGCCTAATATTTCTTTCCAGGATTTAAATTGGATCTGCGCACTGAATTTCTTGAAATGCATGTTCAAAGATAACTTTATATTGAAATTCTGTTAATCGGAAATGTCAACTGTACTGATAATGTTCAAGGATGTAGAGATGTGCGTACATAGGATTGTTGCTGTCACTCGTCAGCTGATGCGTATAATTACAATGACTAGGTCCGGAGAGGTATGGCGTGCCTTTGCCGATCCCCGGCGAGGTTTTTCGGTGGAGCTCCGGTAAAACGGTCTGGCAAGGTACAACGGAGCGGTTTTTCGGTGGAGCTCCGGTAAAACGGTCTGGCAAGGCACAACGGAGCTCTAGCGAGGTGCTCCGTTGTGGCGGTTGGCGAACTCCGACGAGCTCCCGGCGAACTCCGGTGATGCTCCGGCGAGGTCCGATCGGGAGCGAGATGGTCGTGGCGGGGACAAGGCGAACTCTAGCGAGGAATTCCGGCCGGCGATCCCAGGGTCTTAAGAGTCACTACAGGAAACGGGAGATACGCCGACAGCCTGAAGCCGTCGGCACAGGCCAGAAAACCGTCGGCGTATCACTGCCCTCGGCTCAGCCCGGTTTGCCGTCGGCGTAGGTTTAGCGCCGAGGGCGTATATACCGTCGGCGTATCCACGTGCCACAAAAAAAAATCCCGGCCGGCCGTCCCTCGGTGGGGACGGGCTGGGCGGCGCGACGAGGACGGCGGCGTTGCTCCTGGCTCGCGGTCGCCGGTGCGACGAGGACGGCAGCGTGCTCGTGGCTCGCCCCGGTGTCCGACGCGGGGAGGACGGCGGCGCTGCTCCTGGCTCGCGGTCGCCGGTGCGACGAGGACCGATGCCGCCCCGGTGTCCGTCGCGGGGAGGACGGCGTGTGACGGTGGCGGATGGACTTCGGACGCCGCCCTTGCCCACGGTCCTGCTGGTTCTCGCGGCCGCGCTCGTCGCGCTGCAGCCGCCGCGTGCCTGTTGCCCTCGTGCGCGCTCGCCGTCGGTAGCCGCCGCGGGAGCCGTCGAGTGCGTCCGCCAGCTCGACGGAGCACGGCCTCCAGCGGCTCGCGACGGAGTTGGGGGTGGCAGCGGCGCGCACCAGTCGTGCAGCGCGGCGTCCATGACCATCGGTACGGGAAGCTCGGCGCGGCTCCAACGCTACCGCCGCCGCCGCAGGGCATGCAAGATACCTTCCAATCTGCCACCTGAAAAAAATGCGCAAAAATAGAACGGAGATCAGCGCAAGCAGAAACGCGCGCGACGGCTGATTGATTCGCCACCCCGCAGTGAGGAGTAGGGAATCGACGAGCTGTGGTCGTTGTCAAGGGTGCGAGCGTCCGTACCTGCACCGCGACCCGTGGAGAGGGAGGAGACCAGAAGAGACGAGACGAGGTGGGCTTGGGCGGCGCGGCGGAGTTGCCTCGCGACGTACGTGGCGGCGCGGCGGAGTTGCGTGGCCTGGCGGGTCGGGAGGAGCTTGGCGTGCGCAGCGGGAGGAGTTGGCCTGGCGTCGTCGGGAGGAAGATGAGGATGGAGTACACGGGTCCCACGGATCGATCGAGCTGGGTGAAATATCTAGCGATCTCACGTGCGGTACGTTCAGCCAGCACTTGACCAATCAGAAAGCAGTACACGAATCACACGGATGTTGTGCTTTCTTAGAGATATTGGGAGGCGTTGGATCGTGCAGATCACTCATCCAACGGCTCAGATGTGTGATCCGGTGAAACACTTTCTGGCCAATCAGAACGCACAGTTTCTCTTTTTTGTTTTTCTTCTTTCTTTAATTATTTTCGATGACTATGTAGAAGTGACTATTGCTTCGAATAATTATTTTGCACCTTGCACTATGCCAAATATGGACTACTTTGTGTGGATATTTGATTGGTGCCATTTTGCACCATGTTTTTTGTATTTGCTTCACGAAAAAAGTCATTTTTGGCACTTAAAAAATAGAAAATGATATTTGTAAAAATAATTTTAAAAATCCCTTTGGCACCATTGTCTACCATACCAAGACACACCTATGTGCCAAATATGAGAATTTTATCACAAAATATGCCACATGAATGGCCATCCCTTGTTCATTAGGCTTGAAAATTATACATGATAGACATTTTTTGAAGATTTTTTTTGAAAAGTTGGTCAAAAATCAAGTTTATCATTTTTGATAGCAACTAGTACACATAAGAGGACTCCATGTCAAAGGATTTCTTTTCTTGAGGTTTTTTCAATTTCGTTGATTATTTTTGAAAAAGTCAAAATGTCCACCATGGCTATTCATCGGAAGGGTCTACTTTTTCAAAAATATCAACGGTTCTATGATATAACCACTACTTTTGTGCCTTAAAATGATTTTTTTTAAAACTTCGAAGCAAACTATCACACAGTTGTAGTTCAAATTTGAATTACTTTTCGAAAATCGGCATAAAGTCATTTAAATAGGCGAATTGAGGAAGAAAGCAAGAAATTCCTAATATTTCTGTATTTTCCATCAAATATGGACTACTTTGCATACCTAAATATATAAAGGAGACGGAGATCGCCGGCCTCTCCGCGCTCCGAGCACTGTAGCAGCCATCCCCTGTATGCCCCACCACGAACCCTAGCCCGCCTCCTCCCCGACACGCTCGCGCCACCCCGCTGCCGCCCCAACCTCTCCTACCACCTCCTGCCCGAGAGGACTCTCCTCCAGCGGCGGGGAAGCGGCCCGGCCTCCGCATCGACAGCGACGTCACGCCGCGCCGCCACCAATTGCAGACGCCGCCGACCGCGCCCCACCTGTTCCGAATGTCTATGCTCTCCATTTTAGTTTCAGAATGTTGATTCAAGCAGGTTATGAGTCTGATGTGATGTCCGAGTAGGCATGCAGATTTCGATAAAATGTCTGATACCTACCAAAATTGAGAGGCTTGACAAGGTAAGAATAATTATTCTTTCTTTTATATTCAAAGTACTTACCAGCTGGTTGCTCTCCATCTTTAAATTTTCTATTATGTATTCTTATTATATTGCTGCAGTGACTATCCAAATTAATTCCCTATATCTCAATCCAATTATATTCAGTCAACTGTATCATGCAATATTTTCAGAATTATGATATGAGTCTATTTTACCGGTAGTGACTCAGATATATCGTATTAGTTTGTACTCAAATAAGGACAGACAAGTTCTGACCGGAGGAAGTTTGATATCAGGTTTTCATATCCTTTTCTCAAAGATGACAACATTTTTCATATTGTATCCCTCTAATATTTTCCTGCTGCCGCGATTAAAGTGAACTAGAAAGGAAAGATGAAATTGCTACACATGAATATTTATTTCCCTCATTTGAGAGCTTCAGGACATGTGATTCATCCGTGTTTGCAAGGCTGGCTGTACTTCAGATTTTGCAAGCACCTTCAGATTGAGGTTTGCATGTCTATCAAATTGGTTCTTCCGTACTTTTTTTGCTAACATTCGAACCAAATTGCAGGATTGATAAAATGATCCTTGATTCTTCAAGAACATATAGCCAGACGAATTTACTTAGGCACGTACAATGTATCCACAATTATATCATACATTTTTTTGCCAGTCATAGTTTCTATAGATGATCTGAATATTTATTATCAATGTTCTAATCAACATTTGATGTACTGATAATGCATACACGTCGTTATTCTTTAAATTATTTGCGACCATATGTATAATATATTGTTGGTATTTAAATCATCAGCAAAAATTGTCATCAAGGGCGCGGCGTGCCGCCGCGCCAAATTCAACTAGTAGAAATTTGATTGGTGCTATTTTGCACCATTTTTTAATATTTGCTTCACGAAAAATAATCTGAGAACTACTTTGGCATAGAAATTTGATTTGTAAAATAATAGTATATATTTATTTATATATGAAGTATTAAAATGCGCACAAAAGCAGTTTTGATATCTACATATTGTTTCAATTTATTCTTCTAACGTTACTAAAATTAAAGACTCGGATGATAGTAGTGTATTAATATAAATCATATTAATGATCACACCGGAAACACTTTTAGAATAAATCAACTCATCATAAAAAAGGAAATGAGTCAATTAATTTGAGTGGAAGAAAAGTAACAAGTAGTGACATCATGCAGGAATTTTTTGTTGTCGAGGAAAGTACGCTGTACTACTGAATTTATATTCCAGCCGTGGCGTATACTAGCCTCATCCAAGTTGTTTAATCAACCGGGCCCCACAATCACTTAGAGTAACCAAAGAAAATCAGCCCAACCCCATATGGACGCACGCAGCTTCGTTTTCCTCTCTGCATCGACCTCCTGTTGACAGCTCCAATGGCGCCGCCGCCAAATCAATCGCCTCTCTCCACCCACTCCCTCCCACCCCCCCCCCCCCCCTAGCGGCCGTGATTACCCTGCCTTACCTACGCCGACGGTGGCCGTCGGCCCAGCGAGACCAACGCCGACGGCAAGTCTACGCCGAGGGTGACCGTCGGCGCAGCCTTACTATGCCGAGGGCATTCCCTACGCCGAGGGCCAGTTGGACGGGCTGGCTTCTTCGAGGTCTACGCCGACGGCCCCGACAAAAGGCCGTCGGCGCATCTCGCCATTCCTGTAGTGAGTATTACAGACGATCCACACAAAATGCACAGTTTCCGTTTCACAGTTGTTTCAGCCAAACAACTTTCAGCTTTATCACAGTTCTCGGTTCACAGCTGATTTTTCACAGCTCACAGTTCACAACTGCTTTTCTAGAATACACAGCTGAACCAAACACATCCTAAAGCTCAAAGCATGCACAAATCTCTGCATATTATATGTGACGGTTGCAAAAGTAACTAAGACTTAAACTAATTCTCAGTCGGTTGAGAATTAACAAATTTGTAAATATACGATAAAAGTTACAAATGGAAGAGGTCGTACGGAAGAAATAACATTTATATCGGGCCGCATTGGAGGTGAACAGGCTGGTGTTATCAATTCGACGAGTGGTGGGACACGACACGTCGACTTACCGAGGCTGATCTCCGCATGGCTACACCGATAGTAAAGGACGATGAGGCACCTATCTTGTCACGACTGAAGAACCAACGTCACCCTAGAAAGGAACTGATTTGCAGCGACAGATATCACCTAGTAAACTTGGCCAAGAGGAACACAACTTCTTTTTCCACACAAGCATCTAGTTTGCTTGATGATCAAGGAAAGTCCGCTGCTAGTGAAGGATCTGAAGAACAAACTTAGTGGAACATTCTTCAGTTATTTAACCTCTAAAGCTTGGATATATACCTGATACCTCCCATTCCTAGGTAAATGCACTTTTCGGTGGATAAGTAGAATACAACAAAACATGGTAGATGGAAAGAAATATTATCATATTCCTTCATAGACCATAGAATAAGCATCGAACGAGAGGAAAATGGAGAATGGGGAGACATATATAGACGAGATTCTTTTGCCAGGTGGTGAAAATGGAACTGGTAGGTTAGAAATACGAACTTGTACTGGACTCATTACAGGAAAGTGGAAGGACATAAATCTAGAACCAAGATTAGCGATTAGCGATTATGCACCTGGCTGCACTAGTAGTAAATAATGACGCGCTGATTTGCCTTGTATGACGTGTTTTTCATATGTCATTGATTATGCACCACTGACTGATAGCAATGGCGCGCGGTGCAGACGTCATTGTTAAGCGTTACCTCAGTGGCGTGCAGGTTCATACAGTGGCGTGCAGGAGCTCATGCCACTAACGAACACGCCATCGATGAATTAAAAAAAAACACGCCGCCACCAGCCAGTGAGTTATTTCAGTTTAGATCGCCGTTGACTTGAAAGAAAGTTCAAACCAAACTGGAAATTAAACAAATGCCAACAAAAAAAATCATTCTTTTTTAGATTTAATTTGCAAATCTAAACACCATCTTAATCTAAACCTTAATATACAGCTCCGGCATAGAGGAACGGCATGTCGGAGGTGACGGTCGGCGCTGCAGGGGCGACGGTGGAGTCTTTCGAGTTATTTGCATGTCTCTGGGTTGTCGCCCTAGTTAGCTTGATGATCATGGATAATCTGCTGCTAGTGAATGATCTGAAGAACAACTTCAGGGGGATATTCTTCGGTTCTTTAACCTCTAAAGCTTTGATACATACCTGATACCTCCGATTCATAGGTAAATGCATTTTCAGTGGAGAAGTGAAACAGGACAAGACATGGTAGGTGGAAAGAAAGATTATCATATTCCTGGCTAGACCTCCGGATGAGCATCGAGCGAGAAGTTACCGGAGAACGGGGAGACATATATGAGAGGACGACGCTTTTGCCAAGATATAAGCTGTCATATCGGCATTCAAAATAGGTGTAGGTGCTGAAAACGGAAATCGTAGGTGTGAAATATGATCAAAACTCAGTAATGGAAGAAAGGACATAAACGGGTACCGCCACCATGGCATACAACCTCTCGCCAGACAAGATGGACCTCTCGGCGAGAGCCATAGAGTCGTAATAATATGCAGGAATAAGAGGCAACAGAAACATGGGATACACCCAGAGTTGTTTTTTACTGACGTCGCGCCTTCCTTCAGAAGCAAGAACAAGAAACTACACTGTTTTGGAAATTTGCTAATGTGCAAGAATATTATAGTACAGAGACCATCGAGTGCTCGAGATATACTCGGTTAATTTGTCATTGCCGGCAAATATGCATGTTTTTGTGGCAATCTGAATGTTTTTAAATTGTTGGACATGTAGTCCACGCAAATTAATCACATACTCTCAACTACAACCCTACATATGAACCCACATTCTCTCTCTAACCTGTCTTCAAAATTCATGATTTTCTTAAAATAAGACTAGGGTGATGAATTAAGCAAGACCAAAATAAGACAGTATGCAATAGTCATGAAGGAATGCCAATTGGTATGTCGTGCTTCATTACGCAAAGCTAGCAGTGGCTTCCTCTTCTTTTTTTTACTTTTTCTCAACCTACTACTCGGTCGTGCAACCTTGTTTATATATTTAAAAATTGCATTGTACAAGTGATGTTTTATTGTTAGCTTGGACGGTAAGGCTGCATGTAAGCATGACGTGTACGTGTCTGCTATTGTTCTCCAACTGTAGGCGTCGATAGTGGGATTCTTTTGGCGATGTAACTGGATCGGTACGGAAAATGACCGGTTATGGAGATATTATACCGGGACCATATATAAGGCCCAGTTCTTTGTCAGCAGCACCACGACACCCTACAACACTACTACCAAGCCAACAAGGCCGCGTCGAGAGCACAGGCCCAATCTACGCTACGCGGGCCCGAGCTGGGTTGGACCGAGGCCGGCCCGTCGCCAAGACGGATCGGGAGCTTCTTGTACCAGAAGCAACGGAGGAACTCGGCATCCTGTTGGATCACGACAACGGCGGCTCTCTCCTCTACCCCAGGCTCTCTCTCCCGATCCCCAAATTCTCTTGCTGTAATTCGAGATTGAGCACTGAATCTTGTATCCTGATCTTGATCTGCAACCTGAACACCCGAGAATAGTAGAGTAACTCTATCAAGTTGGGGCTTCTAGACAGCTTAATGGTCAAAATAAGCCTAAGCCCAAAAGAACTCGAATTTAAACCGTTTCTCTGGGCAGCCAGCTTCCACCGTTTCTTCACGGTGGGAAAAAGTCACCCGACCCCAACTTCCCGCGGCCGCTCGCGGCTTCCCGCAAGTCCACCGAACCGTGAATTTGACTTGCCCCTGTTTGACATGCAAATTAGAGACAATTACCACCGCGCTGGGCGAACCGGCCATTCTCTTTCCCGAAGCGAGCAGTTTCTTTTTCCTTTCCTCTCTCCCGAGCGCACATGAGGCGACCGAACTAGGTTCCTCTCCTCTGCCGCCGCCGCCGTCAGGGACAACTCCGGCGGCCGCACCCGCAGATCCACGCCGTCGTTCGCGTCCCCAGCCCATCCTTCTTCCGTTTCATGGCGGACGGGTAGCCTAGCCTGTGTGGCCACCCCCGGCCAAGCCACCGGTCTGTGGATAGCTCGATCTGCTGCGGCCTCCACCGGCGTTGGCTCCTCCAGCCGAGTTTCTGCGGCCTTTCTCCCGTCTCATATCTCCACCGGCCCACTGCCTCTCTGGTCTCCTGAAGATTTGTTAATTTTTTTAGAGGGAAGAAAGAGGACAAGGCCTACAACAGTGGCGCCTAGAAAGAACGGCCACTCCTCAATGTGATTATTTCTACTAGTCAATCAGATCCATATGTACGAGATTTGATTGGTGTGTTGAGCTGCGTGTATGCATGTGCAGATACGTAAAATTTGCATATTGTTGATGTTGGCCAGCAAGTGATGACACAGAGCATATTCCAATCGAATGTGTTCATATCTAATATATTTGTTAAGTTCTTTTATGTGAAAAAGTATCTCAAGGGCATTACAGACTTTTCTTTATACATCTCAGACAATAAGCTACAACAGTGGAAGCCGAAAAGAACTGGACTGCAATTTCTCATAAGCTTATTTTCATCGCAGTTTTTTTGGACAGCTCAAACTGGAGGGGCTTATGCACAAGTGGGAGCCCAAAAGAACTGGGCCTAAGTGTGTGTCCCAAACATTACCACAGAGATCGTCACAGCAGATTTTTCGCGTACATATCATTCATGTTACCATCTATTGTACACCACCATGAGAGGTGTAAACATTATACAAAACTTCTAACGCCAACACAACTATTCATCAAAAATTGTAGTACATAGAGAGGATATATATATAACATGTCTATCATGACCCGTAGATATTCATCGCACCTACAAAATTATAAATGGTTCACCAACCTATACTTTTTGTATGTCATTGCCATTTCACCAACCTATACACGTGTGTGACTAATGTTTTCTTCTTTATACATACCAACCTGGCCTCACTAGCATAGGTAACATGCTTCGCCTTCCACTTCCTTTCAACATGCTATGTTTTTAGCTACTAGATAGATTGTGATCGCATTCCCCAATAAGGAGGTAGTGGGTCATTGGATGACGCAAGAGAGGATACATGAGAGAAATACCATAGAGTCGTAATAATATGCAGGAATAAGAGTCTACGGGGACATGGGACACACCATGAGTTGTTTTAGACCGACAGTGCAGCTTGTTCCAGGAGAACGAACAAGATGAGAAAGTAAACTGCTAGGTAATATTGCTAATGTGAATGAATATTATAGTACAAATATTGTGGATTGCTCGATATATACTTGATTTATTTTCACGGCCGGCAATTATGCATTATTTTTTATGGCAAATATACATGGTTTCAATTGTTGGACATGTAGTCCATGCTCATTCACTTTTCATATTACTTGCATCGCGCTAAACCACGAACACATTAATTGACGCACATTCTCTCTCCAACCTGTCAGAAAAAATCCATGATTATCTCTCACATGTTGACCTCCACCGACCACCGGCTACTCCTCTCGCTTCAAATCATTCCATACATTTAGATTAGGGTGTTGAAGCAAGATGAAAATAAAACAGTATGCAATAGTCATGAAGGAATGCCAGTTGGTATGCCGTGCGTCGTTACACAAAGCTAGCAGTGGTTTCCTCTTCTTTTTTCTTTTCTTTTTTCAACCGTCACTAGTAGAAACAGAGGCATTGGTGCGCCCCTTTAGTACCGGTTGCCACAAAAACCGGTACTAAAGGGGGCATTAGCACCGGTTGTGCTTGGGCGCCAGCTAGGGCCCCGCGGCGAGGACCTTTAGTACCGGTTGGTAAATAAAACCGGTACTAAAGGTCCTGCCTATATCTTCCACCCCGGCCGAGCCAGCTCCATTTTGGAGCAACTCGACCCCAACCCCATTTTTCCTCTCTCCCAAGCCCTCCCAAGCTCTAGGTCACCCATTTTTTTCTCCAACATTTGTCAAGATTGGTGGCACCCTATACAAGGGTTAGCAACTTCTTCATCTTCTCTTCCGGCTTTTCAAGTTTAGCTCATTTTCGTGCAAGTTTAGCAAGTTTGATTTTGGTTGTGCTTGCAAGGTGTTTGATGAAATGACTAAATTAGGGATTTCATTTGTTTTATATGCATTTTGAGCTCGAATTGAAGTATAATTTATGGTTTTATATAGTGTCGTCCCGTCCCCTGATCCTCACCGCCGTCGATCGCCCGCGCCGCTCCGTCGCCGACACCACCTCGGTGAGCCTCTTTTTTTATCTTTTATTTTAAAAATTGTTAGTTATATGATGTTGCTGATGTGTAATAATGTATTAAACCTTTTATGTAACTATGTCCTGAAAACTCAGAAGAGAGATCTAAACACTAGATAGGCAAGACATCTCTGATGATTTGCAACAAGTGTTGGGGATGTTGCTAATCATCAGAGCGTCTTGCCGCTGCTTGGATCCGACCAAACGGTTGCAGGACGTAGCTAGGGAACCCGAATATATGAGTGAGTAACCTGGGAAACAAAACACACGGTTTCTCCTACCTACAGCCCGACACTGATTCACGGTCGAATGTCGTTGCATTCAGTGTCGGGCATAGCTAGGAAACCCGAATGTTTGTGTTTGAGCGCCACTTCGATCCAAGCAGAGGTAAGACGTCTCTGATGATCTACAACCGTCCGGCAAGACATCTCTGATGATCTGCAACCGTTTGGAACGGTCGCAGGTCATCAGAGACGTCTTGCCGCTGGTTGCCCAAAGATGCCTCTCCGAGTGACGATGGAATGTTTTGTGTGAGTGAGTGAGTGACGCTGGAATTCCGGGAGGTGGGCTATATATAGGGTCATGTGGCTCACGAAGTGGTCGTGATACTGCTGATCCAACAGCTCACAATCCCTCAAAAGAAACACACCTCTGATCCAACGTCTCACGAGCGCTTGAAAGAAACACACGATCCATGTGCTTCTTTAGTACCGGTTGGTAACACCAACCGGGACTAAAGTCGGGCTCACCCCTGATCCAACGTCTCACAAGCACTTAAAAGAAACACACCTCTGATCCAACGTCTCACGAGCGCTTGAAAGAAACACACGATCCGTGTGCTCCTTTAGTACCGGTTGGTAACACCAACCGGGACTAAAGTCGGGCTCACCCCTGATCCAACGTCTCACAAGCACTTAAAAGAAACACACCGCTTGATCCAACGGCTCCCAAGCGCTGGAAGGAAACACACGATCCGTGTGCTTCTTCCTGATCCAAGGGCTCATAAGCGCTCGAAAGAAACACACCGCTTGATCCAACGGCTCCCAATCGCTGGAAGGAAACACACGATCCGTGTGCTTCTTCCTGATCCACTGGAGAAGGTAGGCAACTTCGATCCCGCCACCGTTTCCCGCCCAAATATTTCCCGCTATCGTTCCCCCCAAATGCCGCCACCGGTAGTTCTATAAAACCCAGTCGAAGGTAGGCATGGTACTCACTTGAGCGCAAGCATGGTGTGTATTGGTCCTTGCGAGAAGTGTGTGTCCGGGTTTCACATTTCCGCATCCGAGCATCTCGCCAGGCTTTCGAGCAATTTGAAGGTAGATGGTAGGGTAGTTCCAATTGAAGAAATTTTGCACACTGAGAGTCATCTCGCTTTGCTCGGGGCGAAGCTATGCCGCGATGGGTTTCCGTATAGGACCCCGCTCCAAATTCGTGCAGAAATGCTCACGCTTGCAGAGAAGTTTGACGGCCGGCTTTTGGAGATTGTGTCCTCTGTTCCTCTCTTCGTCGCGGTTGGGTTTGCTCTGACCTTTCTGCGGAGGTACTGGAGGTGGTGTGGCCTGCTCCCGGCGGTGGTCGTCGGTTGGCGTGCTCGCCTGAAGAGGATTGAATCGCGGAATCGCCCCCGCCGATATGGCTTTCCTCCGTCTTCAGATCTTGGCGTCCGCGTCGGGTAACTACTGCGGCGACATCACCCGGTGGCAGTAGAGAAGAAAGTAGAGAAAAAAACAAAATAGAAACCAAATAGATATAAAAAACAGAAAACAAAAGAAAGAAAAAAAACTAGAGAAAAAATTTCAAAAAGCCCATTAGTACCGGTTGTAAACTACAACCGGTACTAAAGGGCTAGGCTTCGCGCGGGAATTTTCGCCGCGGCCCAAAAGGCACCTTTAGCACCGGTTGTAGTCTACAACCGGTACTAAAGACCCTTTAGTACCGGTTGTAGACTACAACCGGTGTTAAAGGGGTGTTGGGCAGTTAAGTGGCAGGGGACGACGCCTCGCTCCCCAAATCGCCAAGTTCTGCCTCTGCTCCTCGACGCCGCCGACGCCTCCTCCTCGACGCGACCCTGCTCCGGCGAAGCCCTGCTCCGGCCGGCGGCCGCGCCAACGCCTCCTCCCTCGCCGCGTCGACCTGCGCCTCCCCTGCTCCGCTCCACGACGTGCCGCCCCTGCTCCGCCTCCCTCCTCTGCTCCGGCCGACGCGCCATCGCCGCCCGGCCCTGCTCCCTCCTCTCTGCTCCGGCCTCCGCCCCTTCTCCGCCTCCCTCCTCTGCTCCGGCCCTCGACGCCGCCATCGCCCCTGCTTCGGCACGGCCTCCACCCTGCTCCGGCCGCCGCGCGCGTAGCCCTGCTCCGGCCTCCAATTAAGGTTAGTTTTTTTCTTTTTTTTTAGTACTGTTCTTTAGATTAATTAGTAGTAAATATTTTATGTCATTTAGATAGTATGAAAAATGTTAAATGACACTTTACAATATTGAAACTTACAAAATGTAGCAATTTAAAAATGTAGCAATTTGCTAAGTTTTAAGTCATTTAGGTTATTATTATAGGTTATCAATTTTTAGTGTAGCAATTTTGAAAGTTAGCATTTTTGAAAGTTAGCAATTTTGAAAGTTAGAAATATTGCAAAGTTATTTTATTAGTGTATAAGAAATTTCCTATTTTTTCAAATATAGTTTCAAATATAGTGTATTAGAAACATTGTAATATTGCTAAGTTTCAAATATAGTTTAACATTGTAAAGTTTGAAACATTGTAAAGTTTGAAATTTTGCTAAGTTTGAAATATTGCTAAATTTCAAATATTGCTAAGTTTGAAATATTGTAAAGTTAGAAATATTGTAAAGTTTGAAATATTGCTAAGTTTCAAATATTGCTAAGTTTGAAATATTGTTAAGTTTGAAATATTGCTAAGTTTCAAATATTGCTAAGTTAGAAATATTGTTAAGTTCGAAATATTGTTAAGTTAGAAATATTGCTAAGTTTCAAAATTTGCAGTGACATTGAGCTATGGCGGACGATGCCCCCACCTTCGTCCGAGATTTGGAGGAAGAAGACCGTCTCCAACAAATAATATATAACACCGCTGCCGGACCCAATTCCGATGGAGAATATTCCGATGGAGAAGATTCGTCCGACGGAGAAGACGCCGAAGAATTCAGCGCGAAATGTTTGAATGACTCCGGTGAGGGACTTGAGTTAGAAAAATTCAGAGATGACGACGACGACGAAGAAGAACCGTCTGGATCTAAGGCGGACGATGCCCTAGCTAAGAAGAAGGTATATATTAAGTCTTGTTGATCACTATAGCTAGATGCATTAATTGATTTATATGCGCACTTATTAACGAAACATTTTTCTTTCAGCCCTCTGGATCTAAGTCGTCAATCCCCGTACGAGGCCCGGCCCAAGGGTTAAAGCTCCCGGAAGGTGCAACGTTGTCGATCGACGAAGTTACCTTCAAAGGCAAACCAGAGAAACCCGATGGAATCTACAATAAATATGTACGGCAGTGCGGAGTTTTTGTAAGGGACATGGTCCCGATCACTGTGACAGAATGGAATGAGCCGAAGAAAGCCAACATAGGCGCAAAATATCTCGAGCAAAGAATTAAAGAGACCCTTTGGGACTCGATGATGTCTAAATTCAACCTACCGGCAGATCTCCCACAGAAGATGAAGGATAAAGTCAAGGAGTGGACTCTTAGCAAGATGGCCCAGCAATTCAACAACTGGAAGAACACATTGTGGAGAAAATATGGGAACAAAGATATAGTTTTCAAAGGACATCTAGAGAAGCTAAAAGATGATTGGGCTGAATTTGCGGCGTATAAGAATTCGGGCGTCTCTGTGGCCCGATCGACACAAAATAAGTTGAATGCCTCGAAGAAGAAATATTTCCATCATTTGGGCTCAGGTGGCTACAAGACTGCCTTGCCTAAGTGGCAAGCCTATGAAGACGAGCTGCGACTAAAAGGGATCACTCCACAGACAGATGACTGGCCCGACAGGTCCAAGTTCTGGTTGTTCGCGCATGGGGCAGTGTTGCACCCAGAAACAGGGCTGATTGTTGCAAAGGGAAAATGGCGGAGAAAAATTAGAAGAGTCATCAGAAAAATAAAAAATGTCATAGTACTAGTCAAGGAGGGAAAATTTGTTCCCGATAGAGAGGACGACGAGCTTTCACAAGCCCTCGGGAATAAAGAACACTGGGGGCGATGTCGAGCCAGAGGAGGCGGGGTTGGTTTTCTTGAAGGGTTTCCGGAAGACGTTGCAACTTATAGAAAACATTGCAGAAGTAAGAAGAGGGAGGCGGAGAGGGTTACTGCATTAGAACGCACGGTGCAGGATGTGCAGAAGCAACTGGCCTCAATGACCCAGACCAGGGAATCTCAACTGCGAGTAGAAGATCCTGCAGGCGATGCCTGCCCATCTCAGCGGAAAAGCAGCGTGGGTTCCACGCAGCTACAAGATCCTGCAGTTGATGAACCAGTTGCTGAACCATCGGCGGCTCACTACCCCGTGGATGATATCACGGAGAAGACAAATTGTGAGTTACATGCGCCGATGATGAACATTACTTATCCGGTGGCGACTGGCTATGCTTTACGACATCAACCTGGAGAAACCTTCCATTTTGGTGTGATTCCGCCTGGATTTGCTCGTGTCGGGGTCACGAAAGTTATGCCGGGATTCAACGCAATACGTCTTGAATTTCCTGGAGCTGAAGGCGAGAAGACATTGGGAGAAGTTGAGTTTGGTATCGTTCTATGGAAGAAGAAATACATCAAGTTTCCAGACTCGGAGCCAAGGCCACCGACTCCTCCCGTTAGACATTCACCACATCAAAGTCCACCCGCCTCCCCCCACGAAGTTTGGGATCCCGCCGCGAGTCCATCTCCCGCGCTGTCCCGTCAACCGACTGATGCGCCCACTAGTAACTTGACAAAGCGGAAGCTGTTCCCGTCGTCCACCCCTGTCAAGAAACGTGGAAAAAGTGTGCGGGCTCCTGAGAACCCCAAGGAAGTCAAGGCTCCTGAGAAGTTAACTTCTGAGATGACTCAGCAGGAAATAGCTGAGAGCCTACGTGAAGGGTCGAGAGCCTTTTTTGAGCAGAAAAAGAAGGAAAGAGTGGAGGCAAGACTTGACCCCATAAAGGAACTTCTGAAGACTATACCAAATGAGGTAAAAGATCAAACCGTTGACAACCTATATGACCCTCCACCTCCGCCCATTTCAGACTACGAGCGAGGTATTGACAAGGTACTTTCCTCGCAGAATGAGCAAGAGAAATTGTGCGGGAAAGGAGTTGCCCAGCTCGGAGAACAAGAAGCACAATCGCTCGCCCCGCTCATTGTACCTTCTGAAACTCGGGAAATCGAGCATGGAGAAGTTGTCCTTGGCGACTCAGGTTACCCCATGGCGGAGATTGCCCCACGATTTGATTTTGAACTCGGGCTGCCTATGGTGGAAAATCCGAGCCAGCTAACAACACAGTTATGGAATTTGAATCGCTGGTACATGACCGCCGCAAAAGAAGGGAAATTCTATCTCATGGCGGCGGTTAAGGAACAACACTACTTCCGAGAATATTGTGTGCATGTTGAGTTCCGAGAACTTTTTCAGATGTACAATCAACGTGCTCTCGACAAATCTCTCATCAGCTGCTATTGTCTGTAAGTAATTTATTCGTGTAATTTAATTATCTATAGTTATAAGCTCTCGTTCATTGCTTGTAATTATCGTCACAAAATTCTTTTGTACGCTAATTATGCAGAATGAAGATACGTGAATGCAGACTCGAAGGAATCTGGGACATTGGTTTCATTGACCCGGATAAAGTTCATGTCAAGACCGTGGATGAAAATCCCGTGAACACAGAGGACGTTTTGCTAACGTTCTTTAAGCGACAAAGTACCAAAAAGGAAATACTATTTCCTTACAACTTCGGGTGAGTTTTACCGTCTTCTACACATTCTATTTTGCTTCCCCGATATAAAGTGTAATCGATAAGTTCTGAATACCTGCGTATATAAACGTGCGCAGGTTCCACTACATTCTGCTAATCATTAGACTCGAGGAAGGAGAAGTTGAAGTCTGGGACTCACTAAGGAAAGATCAAAATGAATACAAAAGCGTGCGTCTAATGCTCAAGAGGTAATTTCAATCGCACTATATCAGCCTCTTTCGTTCATTTCCGGATATCAAAAGTATAAGTAATAACTACTCAATTCATTTTCTTTTCCGGACAGGGTTTACAGAAAGTTCAAAGCGGAAGAACGCGGTGTATGGCCAGAAAAGCTGGAGTTCAAGTGTATCTTTCTAATACCATTATCATTCTCTTGATTATTATTTGATTAAATTATATTCTTGTATATATAGTGGTGTCTGCGACAACCACAGGGGACAGAACTATGTGGATACTACGTTTGCGAGTACATTCACACGAAGGTCAATGAGAGAGTCAAGAGTGTAAGAAATCGAGAGGTACGTGAACATCATACACAACTTTTATTTTGCCACCATGCATCAATTGTGTTTAGTTTCGATCATAGCTGATTTTATTTCCTTCTTTTAAAGATGTCAAACAAGCGGAGCCAGCTCCTACCACGCAACCGCGTAAAAGCTATTGCGGAGGAATTGGCGGGATTCTTACTTACACATGTCATAGATGAACACGGTGAATTCTACTTTGACGAAAGACCACCTCCACCCCCTGCAGTCGATGCTACAAGGGAACCGCCGGCAGTCGATGCTACAAGGGAACCGGCTCCATTGTAATTAATTAGGAGTACTTAAATTTATATGTGACGAGAGTACTTTGTATGTGTATAATGACTACTTTATATGTGTAGTGAGTACTTTATACGCGATCTCCTCCGAAACCCTGAAAAATGAGCGAAAAGGAAAAAAACAGAAACCCTAAACCCCGAAAAATAATCGAAAAGAAAAAAAACCAAAACCCCCCTGAAATAATAAGCAAAAAAAGCAGGAACCTTTAGGTCCTCAGGGTCGAGCTCGCCTGTGCGCCCACGTGGAGACCCTTTAGTACCGGTTTTATTTAGGTGCCGGTACTAAAGGGTTACCCCTTTAGTGCCGACCCTTTAGTACCGGTTGTGTGGCCGGTACTAAAGGCCATCTACAACCGGTACTAGAAGTGGGTTCTCTACTAGTGCGTACTACTCAGTTGTGAAACGTACTTTATGTATTTAAAAATTTCCGTGATGCGTGTGATGATTTATTGTCAGATTATATGTAGGCTGCATGCATGCTTGATGTGTACGTGCATTTTGTTGTTTTCGAATTGTATGCGTCGATAGTGGGATTTTTGTAGCGATGTAATTGGATCGGTATGAAAAATGACTGATCTGATAAGACCATAGATTCAGAATAAAACAGAGTGTACAAGCGGTGAAAATAACAAATAGGATAGACACACGTATAAGTAGATTTGCAAACCATGCAACCAAAAACAACTGAAAAAACGAGCTCAACAAAATCGAGTTGTTCCACGATTATTGCAGAAGAACGAAACACTATTCAAAGACCCTCAATGTCTCCCTCCATTATGCCCTTTTGAGCACACCCTGCCAATCAAAAGCCATACATTCTGTCTCCACATCTTAAGGATGAACTGGAACCGCAAGCCAAACAAATGCTGAAGAAAGGCTTTATCCAGCGCAACTCCGGCCCCTTCTCCTCACTAATACTATTGGATGACCATAGACCATTTTTCTAGCAGTGTGGTTAAAAGAAACAAGGCACGCGACTCTTTTGTGTTTATTACCGCCACCTCAACACAACTACTGTCAAAAACAAATATCCGATGCCAATCGTTGAAGAGCTACTAGATGAGCTGGGACTGCCCCTTTTCTAAAAAAAAACTACTCCCTCCGTTCAAAAATAAGTGTCTCAAGTTTGCCCAAAAATAGATGTATCTAGACATGTTTCACGTATAGATACATCCACTTTTGGGCAAATTTGAGACATTTATTTTAGGACGGAGGGAGTAGATGAGTTGACACAGGCCAATGGTTTACCATATCGGATTTACGCTCTACTTATCATCAAATAAGGATGGCTCCCCGAGATATCAACAAAACAACTTTTAAAGTGCATAATGGTCATTATTAATTCATTTGGATGCCCTTTCGCTTAACTGGTGCACCGGCTACATTCTAGGCTGCCATCAATTATATTTTTCCAGAAAGCATGTCTTGGTCTTTGTAGATGACATTCTGGTGTATATCAAGTCCTTACCACAACACACGCAGCATCTACAAGAGGTGTTTGACACTTTGAAACAAAAAGAGTTATTTGTGAAACTCAACAAATGCTCCTTTGCTCAAACAACAGCTCGAGTATTTGGACCAGGATGGCTTGAAAAGAAGATTGAGGACATAAAAATTGGCCAGTTCCTAAAACAGTGAAACAAGAGGGAGCCTCCGTGGACTTAGCTAGATATTACAGGCGTTTTATACGCAAAATTGTGTATATGAAGACTAAGTTTACAAAAATATCATCAGCATTTTACGATATAAAGTAAATATAAAGTTTATTTTGTATTAGATGAAAATGATCCTGATCTAACTAGAGTAGATAGCACTATAGGAGTGATTTATTTACCACGTTCCTGAATGCTGCAACCCTAATTCTCTTACCCAAGCATGCTGAGGCGATGCACCCAAAAGAGTTTAGACCTATCAGTCTTGTTCATTTCTTTGCTAAGCTTCTCACAAAAATCTTGGCAAAAAGATTAGCAGCTGTTATGGATCAGCATGTTAGCCAATGTCAAAGTGCCTTCATCAAAACAAGATCAATCCATGACAACTATGCATATGTGAAAGGCCAAGCAAGGTGGTGCCGGCAGCAGAAAATCCCAGCCCTTTTCCTGAAACTGGACATTGAGAAAGCTTTCGACACTGTCTCCTGGGAATTCCTGCTGGATGTGCTCGAGGCGATAGGTTTTAGTCAGAAGTGGAGGGACTGGATTGCCATTCTATTGCAGACTGCTTCAACTCGGGTGCTTGTGAACGGCTTCCTAACTGACGACATCCAACACTGCCATGGATTGAGGCAGGGGGGCCCTTTGTCCCCACTTCTTTTCGTCTTAGTTATGGATGTCCTGGCCAAACTCGTCGAATTTGCTGACCAACATGGACTTCTCACTCAGCTGGGCAGACATCCAATCCCACATCGCATCTCTTTGTACGCTGATGATGTCGCAATGTTCATTAGTCCAACTGCAGCCGATCTGGAGGTGACACAGAGGATCCTTTTTAACTTTGGACAAGCTGATGGCCTGCATGCAAACCTCAATAAGAGTTCCATAACGCCGATCCAGTGCCATGATGTAGACACAGCTGCTTTGGCAGAGATGATGGGCTGCAAGCAAACACAATTCCCTTGCACTTATTTAGGAATGCCTTTGTCAGATAAGAGGTTATGCAAAGGGGATTTCCAGCCTGCCCTCGATAAACTGTCAGGCAAGGCCAAGGGATGGAATCGGGGTCATTTCTCGATTGATGCAAGACTAATTTTAGTTAAGCATGTGCCTCGCCCATGGTGGTCTTCCAGATGATTGCGATCGAGGCACCTATTTGGCTCACCAAGGCAGCAGACAAAATTAGAAGGGGCTTTCTTTGGGCGAAAGAGGAAGTGGCGCCGGGCGGTAAGTGCCTTGTCAACTGGAAAACCGTGTGTACTCCTTTGGAGTTGGGAGGCCTGGGGATACCAGACCTACAAGCTAGAGGACTTGCCCTAAGTGTCAGATGGCTATGGCAGTCGTGGAACGACACAAACAAACCTTGGCAAGGGTTACCGCTGCCGATTGACAAGCGGGTTCGCGACATTTTCAATGCTTCCGTCAATTTCAACTTGGGCAATGGTAAAAAAACTAAATTCTAGACTGACCCTTGGCTGCTTGGAGAATGCCTGAAAGACATGGCACCGTTGCTTTATCAAAACTGCACCCGTCGCAACATCACTGTGGAGCAAGCTCTAACTGACAACAGATGGACTCGCCACTTCAAATATGAGCTTGAACCTGTGGAGCGTGTCCAAGCAGTGAAACTCTGGGACAGTCTACAACACTTCCACCTGCAACAAGAGACTGAAGATTCTGTCACTTGGCAATGGAACACAAGTGGCTTATATATGGCCAGTTCGGCATATATGATGCAGTTCCAAGGGATTTTGAGAACTAACTTCAGAGAGGTCATTTGGGCTTCGGACGCGCCTCTGCGCTGCCGCATCCTTGTCTGGCTCGCTGTAAAAGGGAAGTGCAACACTGCAGATGTCTTGGCCAAGAAAGGTTGGCCACATGAAGATAGCTGTGTTTTCTGCCCTAGCACGCCTGAGAGGGCTGACCACCTCCTGGCTCAATGCCCGTTCATCACACAGCTTTGGGCACAACTGTTGCCGGTTGCAAACAGACCCCCTTGCTTCATGCCGCAACAGGGTCAGACCCTCCTGGACTGGCTGACGCAGACAAGAAGGCTAACTGAGAAGCCAAGGAGGAAAGAATGGACTGCAGTGATTCAGTTAGTGTGGTGGTCGACATGGAAGGAAAGAAACGCTAGGATTTTTAATAGGCAAGCGAAGAGCATGAATGAGCTCAAGATGGACATCCTCCAGGAAGCGAGCCAATGGAGATCAGCAGGCAGACCGAGAGCTGCTGCCTTGTTGCAAAGACCCAGGGAGCCAGATTAGGAGCCTTTGTATTTTCTACGGTTTTAGGCTATAATGCCTTTTTTTTCTTCACTTTGTACATCTCCTTTGTACACACTTTATTTCTCCTACTATAAATGAAACAGCAGTCTGAACTGCTCTTTCCGTCAAAAAATTTATTTACCACGTCGTACGTCAGCTGACTAGCTAGCTGACCCACGTGGTATTTTATCATTTCATTGGTAAATAATGGCGAAGAATCAAATCCGCAGGGCAGCATGCAGCTTTCTCTCGTAAAGAGAGTTGTCTCCACGCCACGGGCAGCTAGTCGTCGAGGCACCAGCAGTGGTAGTCGGGCTTGGACATCCTCAGGAGCTCCTCCGGCGACATGCGCTCCAGTTCCCGCTGCCTCCACGCCGGGAACGCCTCCGCCACGCTTACCGCCGCCGGCCTCGCGCACCCGTCCTCTCCCTTGGGGCCGCCGTGCCTCAGCGCGCGCATCCTCTTGTACAGCCGCATGGCCGCTACACAGTCGTCGTAGGGGTGCTGGTGGCCACCGTTCTGTATCTCGTACCCAAGGCAGCTCCTCGTGAGGTACTTCAGCGAGTTGCTCATCAACCTGCTGCTCGTCTTCATCAGCGGCGGGTACGTCGCCGTGTCCCGCTTGAGGTACGCCGGGTAGTCGATGCCCAGCCCGTCAAGGTCGTGGTCCAGCCCGTGCCCGACCAGGAGCCTCGCGGCGCCGCGTGCCGTTCGGATCTTCCACGGATCCTCGCCGTTGAAGAGGATGTCCTCCACCCGCTTCCGCGCCTGCTTCACCGTGTCGGCCATGGAGTCGCGGAGGTGCTCGGGTCTGATCCCGGTCGTCTCGTACCTGTAGTGCGTCACCGGGATTAGTGGCTTCACGAAGGACTCGTAGAGGATGTTCTCGTGTTCGTCGATGACGCAGACACGCGCGCACACGTCCAGCGTGCCGTCGCTTCCGCCGCCCACCATCTTGCACCCAAGCGCCACCGCACGGCCACCTCCATGGCCTCCCTGGATGCCCATTCTTGACATGCTTCGGGTGAGCTGGCTTAGCGTCGGAGCGCGGGAAAGCTGGCATGCGGCCCGGTGGGTGCGAGGGCGCCGGAGGCGGGGAAGACTGCGAGGCAGAGCGGGCAACCGTGGTCGGCGAAGGCCTTCGCGCAGCCTGGCTTGGGCAGGACGCTGCCGAATCCGAGATGGTCACGGAGGGCGTCGATGGAGCGGCAGTGCTTGCCGCACACGCCGCAGCGTGGCTCGTGCGGCGAGTGGTGCGAAGCGCGCATGTGGTGCACCAGGTGCTCCATCCGGTTGAACTCGCGGTAGCACGCCGCACACCTGTTCCGGCTGCACGATGGAAGAAGACCTCATCAGTCGAAAGAAAATATATGTGCTGTATCAGTATTTGTGCGATTGTGTAAATGTGCAACACTGCAATGTAGCACAAAAGAAGAAGCAGAACTGCTAGCATTAGACTTAAATCAACCAAGGGTTTAATTTTCCTGCATCAATTACTACTAGTAGAAGCTTATCATGTCATCTAGAGATGGAGGATGAAGAGCAGTGACCACTGCACCTGTGAGTATCTGAAGAGTTGTCCATGGTCAGTAAATAAGAAGAAGGACTGGACGCCGAAAACAGGAGCTGTATGTTCGGTTGGTGTCTGAGAAATCTCTGAACACCATCGGCTATTTATCTACCTAGCTGCAACATTAATGGAATTCGATTCTTGACAGCTTCGTCAATGGCGACGTGTATGCTTTCTCAAGTAGCGACAACATGTCACTGAGATTCTCCGGGCTCAGCTTTTTGTAGCATGAGTTTGTTATCATGCTGATACACCAGCTAGCATATCCATAGTAGTTCAGGAGATGCAACAGAAAACCGGCACTGCACTTCAAACGAGCATATTACATGACTATACCTCTCGCTTCTCCTTCTTCAGTTTTTGTTCATAAAGCAAAGTACTGCTGCTAAAATCTACCAGAGTGGGGATTAACATGTAAGAGTGCATACGGATATCAGCGACAGTCCATTGCAAATAAAATTCGAAGATACATACAGGTGCTAAAATCTGTAAGAACAGGGATTTACAGCGACACTGTACAGTCCAGTGCGACATCACGTACTCTGCATTTCTAACGAGCCAAGGACAGTTTCTGCTTATTGTTCAGACAAGAACATAGACACCAGAACAGTCTGAAGATACATCCGCTAGCTTTATGCAGAAAAAGAGATGGGTAGAGAACAGATACCCTGGTCAAAAGAACCGGTTTGAAAAGGGCAAGAAGAACAACCCAGCCGATGCACGGATGGAAAGATCGCCGGTGCTGCTGCGACGGATGGATCATAATCATTGGCTCCATCCCTTGGCGGTGGCGGAGAGCCGCACAGCCGGCGCAGCGCCATGGATATACTGCGAACATACCGTCTGGCGCTTTGGGTGGTGGTGTCATCTCGGGGGTCCTGCGCATATTTGCTGTGTTATCTGACTGGAGATGCTCACATCGATCGTGTGGAATAGATTCACAAACTAAAGCACAGCAGCATGACATATTGGATCTTGTCGAAGCTAAGTTTGGCATCTCATGACCGGTGCAGGGTGGAGAAAAGATCACGTGTTCAGGTTTTGAAATATTTTTAGGAGGAAAGCTGGTTCAGTCGATCAGGCTCTGTTTTGCTGGATGTATTGTGCATGGTAAGTAAAAAAGGCGGTTACCTGAACTGATCACACTTTTGTTTGTGTTTGCTATAGTTGTGGCTTGTGATTCCGTGAGATGATAGGGAAAAAAAAGTTTGCAGGCGGAGGCAGTTGTTAAATTACTTAAATCTCACCATACCGCGCATGAGGGGGACGACCTACGTCGGGCGACAATGTCTGTGGGGGGTGGCGCCGGGGGAAAATGCAACTCCACAACTATGAGGACTAGCTCCCCCGCTTATCTCGAGACGTCCAAATGCTTTACGATCCGTGAACAAATTATCAATGAATCTTCAAATATCAATGCATTATCAATAACTTTTGAATTTATGTAATTTTATTTTTAGATTCATGTACAAACAAGAAATTTTTGTACGTGCGTTGACAAAAAAAACCGCACATTAACATATTTTTTATTTTATCGATACAACAATTAGTAGGAATAATATCGTTCGTTGGATGCAAAACCGACGTTCATGATAAGCGGAGGAGATCCTTATAGTTGTGAAAAAACCATGTTGGGCGCCGGGCCTAGATCTTGGCTGTGCACTGGGTTGCCACTTCCAGGCTGCGTGCGCAGGAAGGGTCCCATGCAACGTGGAGGCGCCACGGCTGCTGTGCAGGCTGCCTCTGCTACCCTATCTCCCTCGTCGTTTGTGAGAGAGAGATCTGGGCCAGGCGGGCACATATCCGGCATGGCCAACCGTTATCTTTTTAGAATAACAGGAGCCTCGCCCCTGATTCCATTGATAAGACTCAACGAAACCTGTCCGACAGGTCTTTGTCACAAGAAGCAGGCGTAGAACCCAGCGCAGGGAAGTGCTTCACAACCGAAGCACAGGAAAAACAAAAAGCTTCACCCTACCACGGTGCAGGGAAGTTCTTTTAACATGAAAACAAAGACCAAAACAGAACGCCACGCCAAACTTGCAGAGACGAGGACGACGAGTGCATCAGATGGCCACCGTTGTCTGTCCCATGGGGTACGTTGACCCAATAGTGTGACTCTTCGGATGCCGGGTTGGTGGCCCTAGGAGGTGGTTTGCTTGTTATGCTCTCCGACGGTCATCATTCCAGAAGCCTCCCATTCCTAATTATGTTTTCATCTCTTGGTTCTTATATATCTAAATCATCCTGTTGTTTAGATCGTAGATCCTATGCATTATGTACTAACTTAATGCTACAAAAATTTAAAACCAAATGATACGATGTAAGCGTGATATCTATTATATATGGTGAAGTTGGAGTGCTATATATAAGAAGAGAGGTATTATTTGCACGAGTGAAAGTGGGCAGTTCCTAAAGTAGATAGACCATGTATTTATTTCCATGTGGTTGATTGCATGAATCACGATAGGTATGTTGTATGCGCCAACCAGTTCACCTTCAAAGCTCAAGCTAACGCAAAACGTTGGATACAGGGGGTAGTTTATATTTGACTCCGTAGTATAGATTAGTTCATTGCCATAATTTGTTGGAAAATTAGGCAATAATTTATGATTAATTTCAGAATATTAAACATGACAACCGCAACTACTAACATGTGAAACACGAACATACTAGATATACTAATCAACATGAACAGTAGCAGCATATCGCAGAACATGTAAACGGGAAACATGTTGATCCAACCAGAAGAGATACGACGCACGTACTGAACGATTGAAGAAGTAGTAGCCGTGGTCGATGCAGCGATGTAGTTGGCGACTTTCTTGGAGGCTCGTCGCCACAGAAGATGCTTGCGGCGGCGATCCGCAAAGCCAGCTGAAGACGACCCGTGGTGGAAGCAGCGAGCAGTCGCGTGAAGTGCTTCCCAAAAAGCTAATTCGCCCTCTCCCGTACAGGATCACAAGAGCGACTGGTTCCGGAGACCTGCTCTCCCAAACGCCGGTGCACGCCGACGCTCGGGATGGAGTAGACTACGGTGGCGGCGCAAGGCACGAGATTGGCAAAACCTAGATTGGTTCGGTGTGTGACGGCGCACGCAGTGCAAGGCAATATATAGTGCGGCTCGGGAAACCCTAACGGTTACAACGTGGGCCAACCACGTCGCTCACGTCCGAGTCGGATAGTAGCCCACGATCCGGGAGCGATCCGAACTGGCAAAACTAAAACTCGTTTTTCCCGAACAGCAAAAATATAGTCATCGGCTTGGCTCATTCCCGCAACCCGCGGCGTGTCGTGACGAGACGGACGGACGGCGGCGGAGGAGGAGGAGTGCGCGGAGAGAGCCTTCTATTCTCAACTAGCACACCAGGTGTCACAACACTCCACCTTATAAGGTGGTGTTTGTCTCCTCCAACTAGCAATGTGAGACTAAACTTTAGCACCACATTGCACCTCCAAAATTCTGCCATACACATGGGCCACACATGGGCCAATTTGAGATTTTCAGAATTGCTTATTTGGGCTGCCCATTAATGGGCCCAAATTCTAACAATCCCCTACCAGATATCAAATTCCCATTTAGAGATTTTGCCAAAACTCGTTTCTTGTTTATATACCAGTGTTTCAGCAGAGACTGTTAAGTTGAACTTCCGCCTAGAGCTTCAAGCTACATCTACCGGCAACTTGAACAATGGACGAACCTTGAATTGCAAGTTTGGTGCCAATAGACTTCACTCAAAGTCATAATCAGTACGTGGCTGCCAGTAGCCTACCCCGCGGGTGGAGCATATGCGTCATACTCCCTGGTCTCTTCATGAGCTTACTAGAGATCACCCAAATCTCACAGACTGCGACGTTTAACAGTCGGACTCATATAGGTGTGTTCTTTCAAGGTCGTTCTGTAGGATAGCACCTTTGCTACGAATAGCCAACAGAAACACATTAAGGCATATTGCCAACCTGCCTTACAGAATTTGAGAGTTATGCATCTTCCCACGGAGAGGGTTAAATAAAACTCTCCTCTGTTAAACCCTAGCTTGTTTTTCCCAGGTCCTAATTCACGGGATCTCCGATCACATAGGTTGGGTTACCACTATGGTGTAACGCTCACGGGTCTCAACCCCATCTCCCTCGATGCACTATCTATCACATTACGTGATAGTCCCTTCGTAAATGGATCTGCCAGGTTTTTGTCAGTTTGAATATAACAAACAGTTATTACTCCGGAGTTTCTCATTTTCCTGACAGACTTCAAGCGTCTTTTGACGTGTCTTGATGACTTCGCATTATCCTTAGCACTGTTCACTTTCATGATAACCGTTTGGTTGTCACAGTTCATAAGGATGGCCGGTAATGGTTTCTCAACCACCGGCAAGTCCATCAAGAGCTCACGCAGCCATTCTGTCTCAACAGAAGTTGTATCTAAAGCAGCAAGTTCTGCTTCCATAGTTGACCTCGTCAAAATTGTCTGTTTGCAAGACCTCCATGAAACTGCGCCACCTCCAAGAATAAATGCATATCCACTTGTGGCGTAGAGCTCATCAACATCTGAGATCCAGTTTGCATCACAGTATCCCTCAAGCACCGCAGGGTGCCCTGAATAGTGAATCCCATAACTCATTGTACCGTTCAGATAGCGCATGACCCTTTCAAGTGCATGCCAATGATCAATGCCCGGGTTAGACATGAACCTACTCAACTTGCTCACAGCAAAAGAGATGTCAGGTCTCGTCGCGCGCGCAAGATACATGAGTGAATCGATCATTTGAGAATATCTTAATTGATCTCTCGTTTCCTTTTTGTTCTTTCCGAGTGTCACACTGGGATCATAGGGTGTTGGAAATGGCTTGCTGTCTATATAACCAAAGCGGCTCAAGACCTTCTCAACATAGTGTGATTGCGTTAACGTAATCCCACTCTCATCCCTAATCAGTTTAATGTTCAGGATCACATCAGCTTGTCCCAGATATTTCATATCAAAGCTCTTTGACAGGAAAGACTTGACCTCATTTATCACTATCATGCTTGTACCGAAAATAAGTATGTCATCAACATACAAGCATAATATAACACTATCGCCCTCACCATGGCGATAATACACACACCTATCAGCCTCATTAATGGCAAAGCCTGCAGACGTAAGAGTGCTGTCAAACTTCTCATGCCATTGCTTAGGTGCTTGTTTTAACCCATACAAAGATTTTAACAATTTGCACATATTTCTCTCTTCACCTTTTATTACAAACCCATCAGGCTGATCCATATATATTTCCTCTTCCAACTCTCCGTTAAGGAAAGCTGTCTTTACGTCCATTTGATGAATGATAAGACCATAGGAGGCAGCCCGGGAAAGTAGTACTCGAATGGTGGTGAGTCTAGCAACAGGTGAATAGGTGTCAAAGTAATCTCTGCCTTCGCGCTTAGTGTAGCCCTTGGCTACAAGCCGAGCCTTGTACTTCTCAATAGTACCATCAGGCCTTAGCTTCTTCTGAATACCCACTTACAACCCACAGGTTTACAGCCGTAGCGTCGTTCAGATAATTCCCAAGTTCCATTAGAAAGAATCGAGTCCATCTCATTATGAACAGCTTCTTTCCAGTCATCAGCATCAGGAGATGCAAATGCCTCTGCAATGGACGTGGGAGTATTTCCACAAGGTACACAATGAAATCATCACCAAAGGATTTTTCAGTCCTCTGTCTCTTGCTCCTCTTGGGAGTTGATTCATTGTCATCCTTCTCAAGGACTTCCTCAACATGTGGTTGTTTAGAATGATCAACAGATGTACTAGGTTCAGCAAATATCTCAGAAGAAATTTTAGCAATGCTATGCATATCCTTCATAGGAAACATGTTCTCAAAAAATATTGCATCACGAGATTCCAAAATAGTATCAACATGCATATCAGGTATCTGAGATTTAACCACTAAAAATCTATAGCAAATGCTCCGCTGAGCATAGCTTAGAAAGACACAATCTACTGTCTTCGGTCCAAGTTTACGTTTCTTAGGAATTGGAACATTGACTTTCACCAAACATCCCCAAGTACGAAAATAAGAAAGTGATGGTTTTCTCCCAGACCACTCCTCGTAGGGTGTCTTCTCTTTATCCTTGTTAGGAACTCTATTCAGGACATGTCACGAAGTCAAGTCTGACCTAACCCCATTTTCTACTTCAGCTATGTATATTTGTTGCACACTAAAGATGAAGCTTTAGACTACTTTAAAACTATAAAGCTGAAGTAGAAAATCAATTAGAGAGAAAGATCAAACGTCTCAGGTCAGATCGTGGTGGCGAGTATTTCTCCAACGTATTTGATGAATTCTGTGAGGAACATGGTATTATTCATGAGAGGACGCCTCCCTATTCGCCCCAATCAAATGGGGTTGCCGAGAGGAAAAACCGCACGCTGACCGACTTGGTGAACGCCATGTTGGACACTGCTGGTTTATCTAAGGCATGGTGGGGGAGGCTTTGTTGACTTCGTGTCATGTCCTGAATAGAGTTCCTAACAAGGATAAAGAGAAGACACCCTACGAGGAGTGGTCTGGGAGAAAACCATCACTTTCTTATTTTCGTACTTGGGGATGTTTGGCGAAAGTCAATGTTCCAATTCCTAAGAAACGTAAACTTGGACCGAAGACAGTGGATTGTGTCTTTCTAGGCTATGCTCAGCGGAGCATTTGCTATTAGTGGTTAAATCTGAGATACCTGATATGCATGTTGATACTATTTTGGAATCTCGTGATGCAATATTTTTTGAGAACATGTTTCCTATGAAGGATATGCATAGCATTGCTAGAATTTCTTCTGAGATATTTACTGAATCTAGTACATCTGTTGATCATTCTGAACAACCACATGTTGAGTAAGTCCTTGAGAAGGATGACAATGAATTAGCTCCCAAGAGGAGCAAGAGACAGAGGACTGAAAAGTCTTTGGTGATGATTTCATTGTGTACCTTGTGGACAATACTCCCACGTCCATTGCAGAGGCATTTGCATCTCCTGATGCTGATGACTGGAAAGAAGTTGTCCATAATGAGATGGACTCGATTCTTTCTAATGGAACTTGGGAATTATCTGAGCGACCCTACGGCTGCAAACCTGTGGGTTGTAAGTGGGTGTTCAAGAAGAAGCTAAGGCCTGATGGTACTATTGAGAAGTACAAGGCACGGCTTGTGGCCAAGGGCTACACCCAGCGTGAAGGCGAAGATTACTTTGACACCTATTCACCTGTTGCTCGACTTACCACCATTCGTGTACTACTTTCCCTGGCTTCCTCCTATGGTCTTATCGTTCATCAAATGGACGTAAAGACAGCTTTCCTTAACGGAGAGTTGGAAGAGGAAATCTATATGGATCAGCCTGATGGGTTTGTGGTAAAAGGTGAAGAGAGAAAGGTGTGCAAATTGTTAAAATCTTTGTATGGGCTGAAGCAAGCACCTAAGCAATGGCATGAGAAGTTTGACAGCACTCTTACGTCTGCAGGCTTTGCCATTAATGAGGCTGACAGGTGTGTGTATTATCGCCATGGTGGGGGCGATAGTGTTATATTATGCTTGTATGTTGATGACATACTTATTTTCGGTACAAGCATGATAGTGATAAATGAGGTCAAGTCTTTTCTGTCAAAGAGCTTTGATATGAAAGATCTGGGACAAGCTGATGTGATCCTGAACATTAAGTTGATTAGGGATGAGAGTGGGATTACGTTAACGCAATCACACTATGTTGAGAAGGTCTTGAGCCGCTTTGGTTATATAGACAGCAAGCCTTCTCCAACACCCTATGATCCCAGTGTGACACTCAGAAAGAACAAAAAGGAAACGAGAGATCAATTAAGATATTCTCAAGTGATCGGTTCACTCATGTACCTTGCGAGCGCGACGAGACCTGATATCTCTTTTGCTGTGAGCAAGTTGAGCAGGTTCATGTCTAACCCGGGTATTGATCATTGGCATGCACTTGAAAGGGTCATGCGCTATCTGAACGGTACAATGAGTTATGGATTCACTATTCAGGGCACCCTGCGGTGCTTGAGGGATACTGTGATGCGAACTGGATCTCAGATGTTGATGAGCTCTACGCCACAAGTGGATATGCATTTATTCTTGGAGGTGGCGCAGTGTCATGGAGGTCTTGCAAACAGACCATTTTGACGAGGTCAACCATGGAAGCAGAACTTGCTGCTTTAGATACAGCTTCTGTTGAGGCAGAATGGCTGCGTGAGCTCTTGATGGACTTGCCGGTGGTTGAGAAACCATTACCGGCCATCCTTATGAACTGTGACAACCAAACGGTTATCATGAAAGTGAACAGTGCTAAGGATAACGCGAAGTCATCAAGACACGTCAAAAGACGCTTGAAGTCTGTCAGGAAAATGAGAAACTCCGGAGTAATAACTGTTAGTTATATTCAAACAGACAAAAACCTGGCAGATCCCTTTACGAAGGGACTATCACGTAATGTGATAGATAGTGCATCGAGGAGATGGGGTTGAGACCCGTGAGCGTTACACCATAGTGGTAACCAACCTATGTGATCGGAGATCCCGTGAATTAGGACCTGGGAAGAACAAGCTAGTGGTTTAACTGAGAGAGTTATTTTGTAACCCTCTCCGTGGGAAGATGCATAACTCTCACATTCTGTAAGGCAGGTTGGCAATATGCCTTAATGTGTTTCTGTTGGCTATTCGTAGCAAAGGTGCTATCCTACAGAGCGACCTTGAAAGAACACACTATATGAGTCCGACTGTTAAACGTCGCAGTCTATGAGATTTGGGTGATCTCTAGTAAGCTCATGAAGAGACCAGGGAGTATGACGCATATGCTCCACCCGCGGGGTAGGCTACTGGCAGCCACGTACTGGTTATGACTTTGAGTGAAGTCTATTGGCACCAAACTTGCAATTCAAGGTTCGTCCATTGTTCGAGTTGCTGGTAGATGTAGCTTGAAGCTCTAGGCGGAAGTTCAACTTAACAGTCTCTGCTGAAACACTGGTATATAAACAAGAAACGAGGTTTGGCAAAATCTCTAAATGGGAATTTGAGATCTGGTGGGGGATTGTTAGAATTTGGGCCCATCAGTGGGGAGCCCAAATAAGCAATTCTGAAAAATCTCAAATTGGCCCATGTGTGGCCCATGTGCATGGCAGAATTTTGGAGGTGCAATGTGGTGCTAAAGTTTAGTCCCACATTGCTAGTTGGAGAAGACAAACACCACCTTATAAGGTGGAGTGTTGTACCACTTGGTGTGCTAGTTGAGAACAGAAAGCTTTCTCGTGCGCACTCCTCCTCCTCCTCCGCCGTCGTCCGTCCGTCTCGTCACGACACGCCGCGGGTTGCGGGAATGAGCCGATGCCTATATTTTTGCTGTTCGGGAAAAACGAGTTTTTGTGTACGCGTATAGTTTTGCCAGTTCGGGTCGCTCCCGGATCGTGGGCTGCTATACAACTCGGACGTGTGCGACGTGGTTGGCCCACGTTGTACCCGTTAGGGTTTCCCGAGCCGCACTATATATTGCCTTGCACTGCGTGCGCCGTCACACACCGAACCAATCTAGGTTTTGCCAATCTCGTGCCTTGCGCCGCCACCATAGTCTACTCCATCCCGTGCGCCGGCGTGCACCGGCGAACGGGACAGCAGGTCTCCGGAACCACTTGTTCTTGTGATCCTGTACGAGAGAGGGCGAATAAGGTTTTTAAGAAGCGCCCCGCGCGACTGCTTTCAAGTTCTTCATCACGGCTCGACTTCTTGGACGATCTCCGGGTCCGCGGGCGACTCGTCTCCAACGTCGTCTTCTTCAAGCTGCTACCGTCGCCGCTCAAGCTGCTGCCGTCGCTGCTCCAACGACTACTGCATCTATAATTGTTCGGTACGTTCGTCACGTTCCGATGGCTGTGTTCGTAGATGTCTTGCTGCTGTTCATGTTAATTAATACGTCTAGTATTTTCGAGATTAACATGTTAGTAGCTCTTGCGATCATGCTTTATATTCTAGAATTAATCATGAAAATTATGCCTAATAATCCAACACATTATTTTAGCACTTTGAATTCTAATGCTTGAAATCTAGCATTCAATGGGACTAATGTCAGGTTCCACGTGGTACACCAGTCGGTTCTTTGCCGAGTTGAAGTGAAAACCTCATGTCAAAGGCTCAACACGTTGCCGAGTGTCATACACATGGCACTTGGCAAAGAAGCTGACCATGTTCCCACGAGTCACCTCTTTGTCGAGAAAAAATGAAAAGCACGTGCCAAAGGCTCACAATGTCAACTCCACCCCCCCACCGTATCTGTTACGTTTGTGCACTTTTGTTTGCTGAGAGACCCTATTTTACTGTCCCCAAAGACTTCTTCGACCTCTCGACGGGAAGCAGTTGGAAAACATGCCTTTGTCGGCTTGATCTATGTAGCACCCCAAAAAATCAGGCTTGATTTTAAAGGTGCCTTATAGCACCTAAAAACTCTTTCCTCTTATCTCAAAAAATTATTGAAATTCTTTTGTGTTTGATCTTGACTTTAGTTGACTCTCTTTGATTATTTCGAAACATTCCTGGAATTTATTTTGCGAATTTTGAAACTTTACATTGGGGTTTTATCCTGCAACGAAAAATGACGATGCACTTCTATTTGATATATATGGTTTACACTCGATCCAACATCATATATCTGAAAAATGATTTTTTTCAACAAACATATATACACCATTTGATTTTATTCAAACCACCGGGTGCGCATAGACACATTATTCAGACATATTATTTTGAAACAATGCAAAGATTTGCCATTTTCATTAAATAATAAGGAGTTTAAGTTGCATGATGCCTAGGACAATCCCTATGACTTTGCAAAAAGGAGATTACTCTCCCGGCATTATATTACTGATCAAAAAATATGTCCCGGCCGAGCGCCAAGCTCTCGCCTCATTTTTAATTCAGAAATATTATTTTCATCTCATATGTAATTTTTTTGTAGAGCCATGGTGTAAGAAAAGTCTAGATGTATCCTTAGCCTATGAGCTCTCCTATGCTCGACATGAGGAACCAAGAGGGAAGGCTTGCTGGAGTCATCTCTTGTCTTCCTTCCACCCTTTAGGGGTCGAGCTCGCACCATTGCAACCCCACTGTCATCTCTCGCTAGCCCTTATTCTCATTCATTGTGTGCCGATTACAAGGGAAAATGGTAGGTATCTCACACATGGTTCAGTAGCTCGAGATGGTATTGCATTGCTTCAGAATAAGTGATAGTTACATGATATTTTTTTGGCGAAGTTCTCCTAGATGTGTTAAAAAACATGAGAAACCTAGTACTCTAAACTTTGTTGTTGTTTGAGACGTGGCAATTAAGCTTACCAGTTCTTAGTTTTAGTTTAGCTAAACGGATTTCGTGTTTTATTGAATGTACTCTATTTTCATCATAGACTGAACCGCACAAACTAAGAAACCAAATGTCCTTCAGTGAAACCCCTGTCCAATCGAAGCAAAGAGCAACATGACCATTTAAAGGTATGTTTCCTAGCACTTAATGGCAGCATCAACGAATTTAGCATGACATCGTTAAAAAGAAGAATGACTAATAATTCACAATTAATTTAATATAAAACAATGAAATAAGTAGATATAATGTCCGTGTGCTCGTCAGGTGTCATGAGCAAAGAATTCTAACATTAGCAAATTAAATCGGTGATTCTGAAAATACCAGATTTTAGACACTTTTTTTTTGTAAGGTAAAGATAAGCCACTCCTCGCTGAAGGGGGATGAACAGACTTGAAATTTTTATTGTATGTTATGTATTCCTTCAATGAGGAAAGCTTTTGTTCATGATGGGACAACATCGTTCGGAAGAACAAGATGGATTGATTAGAGTCAAGTAGAAAAATGTAAAAGAGAATTCCTCTGTGTTGTGCCGGAAACTACAGTTTGAAGAAGCGCTACCACTATAGTCAACATAACTAAATATAGGAGATGTGGATCATCTCTAGAGGAACATAAATAGTTGCACCATTTGTCTCCCTTTGAGATGAAGATACTATTAGTTCTTCCCATGTTCCTGAAGCCTCCTATTCCCACATGTATTTTGAAGTCGATTCTTACGTAACATAGTGTCCCTCCCATGCATGATGTACTATACTAAGTACTACCACAAAATTACAATCAGGTGAAACGATGTAATAACCTGATATAGTGATAACTACTATATATGGTGAAGTGGTGTTATATGCAAGGAGAAAAGTATTACACACACAAGTGAAAGTTGGTGGAGGATGTATTTCTATCCATGTGGTTGATGCCATGAATCGTTGTATGGTGTTAATCAATGTATGTTGTACACATCGGCCGGTTCACCTTGAAAGATTGAGGTAACGCGGAAAAATTGGCAATGCAAAGCAGTTTCTACTTCACTTCGAAGTATTAGGTAGTTCATTCTCATTGAGTTGGGGATGGCGACGGGGTATTTGTACGACGGATGGTTTCCGGCAATGCTGAAGTTGGAAAAGGTTGTAAATGCAAAAAATAGTTTGAGGTTGTATGTGCAACAATAATGTGTTCACTGTCGGATGAAGCATTGTATGGAGGAGATATAACGAGGATGCCTCACCGGCTACGGACAAATTCTATGTGGATATGTAGAAGAGTAATAACACACATATCGTTCAAAAATAAAATTCTACTTTCGTCAAATGAAAGGAACGTCAGACAAGTGGTTTCATTCCTAGTAGGCTAGGGATACAACACACTCGTAATCTCTACTATATAATATGGCTTGAGGAGGTGTTGGTACGTTTTTTTAGATTTCCAGTTTTACCCTTATGTCTCAGAGAATATTACCCACCTTGCCACACCTAAGTTGTAACGGTTCATTTTACACTTTAGTCCCTGATAAATTCAGAAATCAACCCGCAGTCCTTTGTGTAAGTGGCCGTACCTAGCCGTACCCTTCGTCTGTTTCGCCCGCGAGTCCTTCCGTTCAGGCGAGAAACGAGCGTGGCGGCTAGGGCTCCCGCCGCCGGCCGAATCTTGCCCATCGGCCCTACGAATTATCCGCCGCTCGCTTGCCCCAGAGTATCTCCCACTGCCGTATGTACTCTTCCGTCGTCACGGCCAGGAACTCCGGCCCCGAGCCTCTCCTGCCACGACCTGCACTGCCCGCCGAGACGACGCCGTCCAGAGCACCTGCTCTCTTCCCTGGAGCTGTCCGCCGCCGCTCGACCTGCACGGCCCGCCGATATTGCAGCCCCAAGCGGGTGCTCTCTGCCGTGGAGGCGTCCTCCGCCGGGGCCGCTCGACCTGCACTGCCCGCTGATATGGCAGCACCGAGTGCGTGCTCTCTGCTTTGGAGGCGTCTGCCGCCGCGGCCCCAACCCCTGAGCTCCGGCCGCCCTGAGCAGCCGGTATTACTTCAAAGATTCAGTACATGGAGTCATGGAGACTGTTTGCTGAAGACTGATGCATGTACAGTGTTACTGAATCTGCTTCGCTGAAGAAGTGTCAGCCTGCATACTTTTCGGTTTTGGCAAGCTGAATTACACAATGAACAGAGTAAACTCTGCATCTTCCCATGCTGGTAGTGAGCACCACTCTGTGCACATCTGTTCTCAAGAACTTAATATTAGTAGCGAAAATTAACTACTTGATCAACATAAGCTATCTGTTACTAAAATCAATGTACCCAGCTACCTGCGTCGTTTTTACCGGATTCCGGGGAAGGGCGACCAAGAGATCTGCAAGGGGTGCGGAATAGCTGTACAATCCAGCCAGTCATGGCCGTGAGCAGTGCTGGTAGCGGCAACATGGTGCGCGGCGGTTCCGTGGAACAGGCGTTGGAGATGGACATCAGTCACCGGCTGGGTCGCACGCGCTCGGCATGCTGTTGGCGCAGCCCCAGTTTGTCGACTAAAATCAATTATCCTAAGTACGCTTCCTCCATATCAACCTGGCCTGATTGATTTGTGCCGCACATTCGTGACTAGCTGATCAATTATGCCTCGGAAATGTAGGAAGCTAGCTTCAGGTCTTAGATCGATCCACTATACTGCGCAACTGGAACACAATGGCCATTGGCACGTAATGTATTTGTCGTTCCTTCTTAAACGTTTATGTTCCCAAGTGCATTATCTGTCAGTATTTTCAGTATGTGTGTACATGTCAAGACAGAGTCTGACGGGTAATGTGAAGAAGTATCCAGTCTTCACGAGCAAGTGCAATTCAGCGAGGTATCCATCCAAACATTAATTGAAATTGCCTGCTCATCTTGGATACAAACCGCCAATACATTGCACATCCAAACCACAGAACATGAACTGAAACCCATTTCAATAACTCGGCTAATTTGGTATTGGAGACCATTTCAATTCGGTGAGCTGAATATCAACATCCAAAAAGAGCCATATTCTAGCTGATAAACGTGTATTAAGATGTGGTGGCCAGTCTCCTCGGGCATTTGTGTGTGATAATATCATCACTTTTGGATATCCATGATATGTAAACACAAAAGATTGGAAAATAAGCAACAACATTTTATTTCTCTTTGAGTAAAGGTTGCTGTATAGATGAATAATGGAACTTGAAAGAGAACAAAAATCACGGATGTAACCAATATATCTTGAAGAATAAAATTGATACGAGTCAATATCACTTACAAATTTTGGCCCGTTGCAACGCACGGGCACTTTGCTAGTGATATATAAAATGTTTATTGCTCATGGTAAGTGTGAGTTCAATAGTATGGACGTTAGATCGAACACAACCACACGTGCGGAGATAGCGATGAGGGATTTAGATGGTGCTATTATTTTTCTCTCTTGTCGATCCTTCCATTTCTGTACAAAGAGTCCTAGAGGCTGAACCAACTCTGAATGTCTGATACTCTAATCGTACTCTTCCAATTATTTAACACCTATTGCTCCACCAGAAAAGAAAGGCATTTTTCGTTTATTTTGGATAAACTTATTTCAAAACTTTTGTGTAGAAAATTAGGCATCACAAGTAGTTAGCCAAATACTACAATACACAAAAGCTTGGTCAAACAAACGGAATGGTTAGAATTTATCAGGACGACAAACTTGACCATACAAGCTCTCGTATGCAAACTTTTGCTTGCTATCATCCTTTTTTACACATACGACATCCTTTTCGCTAATAGAAAATGCGTGGCAATTTTTATCATCATCATGTCCGCGTTGCAGTAAGCTATCAAAAGCAAATAACTCTAACATGATCAAACTAAAAGTCGGTTAATATGAAGATACATGTTTGACATACGTTTTTCTGTAAGGTAATAAATCACAATATCCACAAAATGATAAATCGCCTCCTAGCATAAAAGGGGATTAACTAGGCGGAAATCTTTCCTTTTTGGGTAATTTGCTAGAAATCTCAGAACAGGGAGGATAAAAAAACACTAACTCACGACCTTGTGTCACGGAGGATAAACCCGTCAACTCACCACTATCAGGCACTACCTGCCCATCGATGTAACCTCTTCTCCATCGCATCTTCGAGGGCCGCCGATTCCTACATGCCGCACCATGCATCCTCCTCGTGCCTTTCTCCCCCGCGCAAGCTTCTCATCTGGCGCCTCGTTGTGGTCGCTGCACCGCCGTCGCGGTGCTTGCGGCCAGCCAGCAGCGGCAATTCTGCTGGACGCTCCAACCACCAAGGCCCCAAGCCGCGCCCTACTGGTGGGTGATCTCTTGTCTCAAGGTCCCGCGAGGAGCCGCATGCGGCCACGACAGGGCGCTTCATGGAAAGTATGTTCTGCATCAACCATACATCTCCCTCGCCCTGCAACTTTTAGATAAACTTCATCTGGCCCTATAACTTGTGCTTTTGCCCATGTTCCGGAAGCCTCCTGTTCCTACATGTTTTTTACTCTTGGTTCTTATCTAACATATCTTCCTGATTATTTACATGATATCCCCTATACATGATGTACTAATTTTGGTGCTAAAAAAAGCAAAAACCGAATGAAATGATCGATGTAACGTGAATACGTGATACCTACAATATATAGTGAAGTTTGAGTGCTATATATAATAAGAAAAGTATTATTTGCAGTGGTGAAAGGTTGGTAGTTCGCGTAGAGCATGTGTTTATTTTCCATGTGGTTAATGTCATGAATTACGATAGGTATCTTGTTAATCGATATACGTTGTACGCACCAGCCAGTTCACATTCAAAGGTCGAGCGGACACGGGGTAGTTACTACCAGTGGATAAGTACATGTTTCCTACCGTGGTATATGAGGAATTCCATGATTTTAGCACTTTGATTGTTTTTTTTTTGAATTTTACCATATATATTAAACTAGCAAAGAGTACACGATTACATCGATTACAAAAACAATACTAAAACAGACAAGCAAATCTATGAGATCGTCAAGCCCTTTCTTCTTCCATGACACAATCTTGTACTTTTCTGAAGACAGCCATAGAACAACGCCGAATACACCAAACCACAGACCTGTGAATACCAACGAAGGTTCTCCCCTTTTAATTTTGAGCCGAAATGCCAAGCCTTTGTGCACACACGCAGCCATTAAATTAATCAAGCAACATTGGTAAGAGCACCACCACAGATATTCCAGGAACAAATAACCGAACCACTTTGTCGATGTCGTTGGGAGCCGAGAGAACGAATTACCATTGCCGAAGACGTAGTAGCCGGGATAGATATTGCGAGGACAATCCTCCTCGCGGCAACCATAAGAAACAATTCAAGATTGATCTGACGAAGCAAGATCTGAAGAACCATACCTAGACAAACTTAATATTCCAAAGCCACCATTGACGTCGGGAAGGAGATCACGCCGTCGAATGAAGCGCGAAAGATCACTTATTGCAGACGAAGCCATCTACATTGGCGAAGAAGATAACAACCAAAATCAAGCTCTAACATTAAGGACCTTTGTATAGCGCCCTACGCAGGTCCGAGGTCCCCACTCCTCCTAGTGCTAGAGCGGCAACTAGAGGAGGCGAGGACCCGTCAATTATTAGACGAAGGCGACGATGAAGATGTAGATGGCGCCGGCGGCGACGGCTAGGGTTGAAACCCTAGGCCACCGCCTCTCTTTCTTTCTTTCCGAGCGTTAACAAATCTTCTTCGGGGGTTAGCACTTTGATTGCTAATGCTCCTATCAGGGGGAAAATCGGTGCTCTTGGAAGACTATTTGTCAAGTAGCATCCACTCTGGGGGTGCTGGTAAATGTGGACTGGCATACCATCTTTAGGAGCTTCTACAGAGTTGTGAGGGTTAAGATCTCTGTCAGGGATGGTGAAAAAGTTCCTAAAGATAGGTTGTTCGAGATGGAACAACAACTATACCTTGTCCTCTTCACAGTAGATGAGGTGGTGGTGGAGCTAGGTGAGAATAGTGGTGGTGATCTAGGTGGGGATGGACCGAGTGATCCTGAAGATGATGGGCTGGGAGAAGATTTCCAGGAACTGCAAGACAAGGAGAGGACTGGCTCTACTAGAATGGACACTGATAAAACCACTACCTCAACTCCTGCACCAAACTCTGGGACCGGTAGGGGTGGCAACAGAACTGTTGCAGTTGATGTGCATATCCTTCTGTCGGGAAGAAGTCTGGAGAAGAGTGTGCAACAGAAGGTTAATGGTGGACTTTCTGGGCTGATGGGGACATCGGCAGTGATGATTAATAGAGCACCGGAGGAAAACATATCAGTCAACCTGCTGGCAAGGATGGAAGAATCTGATGAAGAAGAAATACAAGCAACTGAGACTATTCATGTTGCAAATACTGAGGTGGTTCATCCAGATAAGAAGCAGAAGAAGTGGGTCCCTGTGCAGGCTACCAGAATGAGTACAAGGATTAAACGTGATGGTAAAACTGTGCTAGAGAAGGCTCAGGAACTGAAAAAAGCTAAGGATGCTGGGAAAACTAGAGGTAATATACATGGGTTTTCCAATTCCTTTGTTGCTTTAGATAATTGTTCACTATTACACATTGCTAGAAATGCTGGTATTAGCCTAGGTGTTTCTGATAGTGAAATAGAGAATAATATTGAGGTTATTAAAGAAGTGGAGGTCAATAGACTAGATAAATTCCACACTAATAACCCTGACATGTTTCTGCCTAGTAACATTGATATTACTGGGGAGGAAATGGTTGGTGATCCTGAACCAAATATGGTTGATGAGGACACCTTGGACTGTGATCACATTAGTGATGGCAGTTCTGCTGAGTCACCTTGGATTGAGGTGTCCAGTAGGAAAAGCAGGAGTAAGAAAAAACTTAAGTTTTAATGGTAGTTGCTTTTATTTGGAACCCGAGAGGGTTAAATAGACCTACCAAGTTGCATAGAATGCATGATCTCATTAGAAAACATTGCCCTGATTTAATCAGTCTCTCTGAGACCAAGAAATCGGAGTTTACGATTTCCCAGCTGAGAATCCAAGATCCTTTTGGTAAATATACCTGGAATTGACTGCCTGCTAATGGTACTGCTGGTGGTATCTTAGTAGGGGTCAATGTGGATTTGTTTGAGGTTCTCTCCTGGAATATACATCGATATAATGTTGTTGCACTCCTTAGAAATAAAAGCGATAACATTGTGTGGAGGTATATTTCAGTTTATGGGACTGCTTATGAAGAACACAAACTGGAATTCATTAACGAATTACACAATGTGTTTGCTAGCTGGGCAGGCCCCACAGTTATTGGTGGTGACTTTAATCTCATTAGAGAGGCGAGTGAAAAAAATAGTGGGAAGATAAACCAGCATTGGGCAGATCTGTTCAATGACTGGATCAATAGATTTGGTCTTATGGAACTAAAAAGTGCTGGGAGAAGATTTACTTGGGCTAATAATCAAGATAATTTGATTATGGCTATATTTGATAGAGTTTTCATAACGACTTGCTGGGATCAAACCTACCCGGCAAGCAATGTGAGGACGTTGGCTAGAATTGATAGTGATCACACTCCTCTAATTATTGATACATGAGCTATTCCTGTGCCAAAAGATAAAATGTTTAGATTCGAGAAGTGGTGGTTACAGGTGGAAGGTTTTGACCAAGTAATTAAGAAAGCTTGGACAAAACCATGTAACTTGATTAGAGCTATCGATAGATGGCAGTTTAAGCTAAGAAACGTTAGGAAGTATGCTAAAGGGTGGAGTATTAATGTTGAATCTGCCCAGAAAAAGCTTAAACAACAACTGGTTGCCGAGTATGATCTCTTGGACATTATGTCTGAAACTCAAACTTTATCTCCAAATGCTAAGGGTAGATTGAAAAGTATTTCATCTGAACTTACAGAGATTTGGAAGAAGGAGGAGATCAAGGCTAGGCAAAGGTCTAGGGAGAAGCAAATTCTAGAGGGGGACAGGAATACTGCATACTTCCACTCCATGGCTAATCAAAGGAGGAGGAAGAAGCATATCACCTCTCTAGAGGGTCCTGATGGTTTGGTGGAAGACCCAAAAGGTATCATTGATATTGCAATTCAATATTATAAACTTCTATTTGGCCATGAGGATACGATTGGCATTGATATACTGGATGACTTTTGGGACCAACATGATAAAGTTACAACTGAACAAAATGATTTCCTAGATGCGAATTTTACTGAGCAAGAGGTTAAAGATGCTGTTTTCGGCTCTTATGCTGAGGGCGCGCCGGGCCCTGATGGCATTTCTTTCCTTTTTTATCAGCATTTTTGGGAGTTGATTAAAAATGATTTAGTTGCACTTTTCAATGACTGGAACAAGGGTGAGCTGGATTTGTTTAGGTTGAATTTTTCCTTGCTTACCTTAATCCCAAAGGAACCTGATGTTGTTAGTATACAAAAGTTCAGGCCTATTGCTCTAACTAACTGCAGTTTCAAAATTTTCTCCAAGTGTGCCACAAACAGACTTGGTGTCATCTGTGAGACTCTTATCTCTCCAAATCAAACAGCCTTCATTAGAGGGCGATATATTTTGGAGAGTGTGGTCTCAGCGCATGAAATTATTCATGATGTAGTTAGGAATGGTCAATCTGGCTTTATTTTCAAATTAGACTACGAGAAAGCGTATGATAGGATTGATAGATCCTTTCTAATAAGAGTCCTAAAATCCAGGGGTTTTAGTCCTAAGTGGGTTGCCCTGATTAAGACGTTGCTTGATAACGGCTCAGTTGGGGTTAGGATTAATGATATAAACAGTGAGTACTTCATTGCTGGGAGGGGTGTTAGGCAAGGAGATCCTATTTCCCCTTTGCTTTGCAATCTGACAGCAGAGGTATTCACAAAGATGCTTATGAAAGCGGCTAGCTGTGACCAGATTACTGGTTTGATGACCAGCCTTAACCAAACAGGAGTGGTTAGCATGCAATACGCTGACGATGCCCTCCTGTTCATGTCTAATGACGTGGAGAAAGCAAGGAACTTAAAATGGTTGCTTTCCTGTTTTGAACAAATGTCAGGCATGAGAATAAATTACCATAAGTGTGATCTCATTCCTATTAATGTGGATGATGATCAAGCTCAGATAGTTGCTCAAATCCTTAGCTGTAGGATTGGTAATTTCCCACTGAAATATCTGGGAGTGCCCCTACATTATAAAAAGCTTAGGAAGGAGGATCTACAACCACTCATTGATAAAATCCTTGGACAGGCTGGAGGCTGGAGAGGGAAATTACTCTCGCATGCGGCTAAGCTAGCTAGAGCTAGTTAGAAGCGTGCTTGCCAGTATTCCGGTCTATCTTATGAGCGTGATTAAATTCCCAAAATGGGCTATTGCCTTGATTAATTCCCAAATGGCTCACTGGCTTTGGGATAACTATGAAGGGCACTTCAAATACCACTTGGCTAATTGGGGGCTTGTGTCACAGAAAAAGGAGTAAGGAGGTTTGGGAATACCTAACTTGGCAGACCTAAATCTTTGCCTGCTAGCTTCCTGGGTTAAGAGGTATCAATTAGATGATAACAAACTTTGGAAGCAGATCATTGATCATAAGTATATGGTCAATGATCCCAACATTTTCTGTTGTAGTACTGAGGGGGCCTCCGCCTTTTGGAAAGGGGTTATGTGGGCGGCCCAAGCAGCGAAAATGGGGTACCAATGGAAAGTTGGGAATGGGAGGAAAGTTAAGTTTTGGGAGGATCAATGGCTTGGTCCTTCTAGCTTAGCTGTCCGGTATTGGGAAATCTATGTCCTGGTTAATGAAAAAGCTGTCACCATTTCCGAAGTTTGAGATGGGGAGCAATTAAAAGTAACTTTTCGAAGATGCTTTGACCAAAAACTAATGCATCAATGGTTTGAGATTCCACAGATAGCACAATCCCTGCACATTAGTGCTGAGGAGGATTGTCTTCTATGGAAGCTGGATTCGAAGAATATTTATTCTGTCAAATGCCTTTATGCTGTTGTGAATTTTAGAGGGATTACCCATGTTGACGTTGCGTCAGTCTGGGAGATTAGGGTTCCTCCTAAAATTCAATTTTTCCTGTGGCTGTTATCACATAACAAGTTGCTCACTAGAGATAACCTTGTTAAAAGACAGAATCTGAACGATCTAACATGCCTTTTCTGTTGTGAAGAGGAATCCATTGATCATGTGTTCGGGGACTGTGTGGTAGCTAAGGAAATTTGGTCTAATGTACAAAAAATGATGGGTGTGAACAGAGCTCCATACACAATTGCTAAGATCACTAGTATGTGGTCGGATAAAAAATATTTAGTGGAGAATATTGTTCATGCTACCATATTGTGGACCTTGTGGCTTGTGAGAAACAGTAGTTTCTTTAATCATGATGTTTGGCTTGGTCTGCAGGTGGTCTGGAGGAGATCTGCCTTCAACCTTGCTCAATGGAGCATTCTTACCGCAGGAAGAGACAGAGAAAAGATCATGGAGGTGGTGAAGGCTATGGAGCATCTAGCTCAGGCACCTCCACTGTTATCCTGGGATCCTGGCTGAACCTGCAGAAGATTATTGGCGCTGAGTTGATCCTGACTGAAGATGCTCGCCTTGTCAATGACAACGAGTGGAAGTTTACCGCAGAGGACTTGGACGTGAAGCTGAGAGAGAACTCACTGATGCTGATGGAAGATGGTCATCTGCTTAGGGTAGTTGATCGTTAGGTGGAGTAGCCTCTGGCTTAGTTCCGATGTTCTCTGGCGTTGTCATAAGTTTGGTAGTTTGGGCTTGTAAAAGGTTAAGAATGCTTTAGCTAATTTCTTTTATGTGCCTGTAATAAGTTGAACCTGGTGCTGCGATCAGCTGCTCTCTGGGAGCGAGGTTTGTAAAACAATGTGGTGGTGGTTTCTTGAATGGAACCGGGGCGGGGGCCTTTATTTCTAAAAAAAATCATCGATTTTTTGGACAAATTCCCCAAAATTTTCTATCTTTGGTAAGGGGAGTGAAAACATAAACTTGGACAAAATTTTAGTTAAATTTGAAAAATCCTATACATGATCATTGTAAGAGAGAAAAGCAAGTATCTATCACCAGCTATGCATTAGTTTAGTGGAGGATGTAACCAGTGCTATATAACTATATTAGGTGTTGAGATCGAGCCCGCCTCAACTTGATTAATTTGTTAATTGAATTAAATCTCTAGATTTTCAATCTGATCGAAAATCTTGAAAAACTTCTTCAAACTTTCGTGAATCTCAGTTAGGGGAGAGAAAGAAAAATCAAAACGAAATATAAAACCCTGGCTCCTATAGCTGGTAAAGATGATGTTTGAACATATGCATGGACCAATGGTTTTTCAGTGGCCAATGCCTGCTTTTCTAATGAATGTCAAGTATTCTGAATAGATTATCTGTGCGTTTGGCTAGCTTTGGAAGTCGTGTTTCCAAACAAAAGCATAGGGTGTTTATGTTTGTTGCAAGACAGGTTAAACACAAGAGATTTGCTTCGGAAAAAGCATTTATTCTTAGAGGATTACATGAGTGTTATTTGCAATGGTCAACTGACAGAACTCATCTTTGCTTTCACTGCCCTTGTGCTTAATCTTGTTGGCAGGATTACATGAGGGGTTGCAACTGTGTGAGCACGACCCCAAAGATGGAAGGAGGACAAGAGACGAGTACACGAAGCCATATCTCATGGTTCCTCATTACAAGCACAGGAGAGCGCTTAGAATGTACACTCCAGCTTGTTACACCATGGTTTTCCAAATCTACACATGACATGAAAATAATTTTGTATTAAAAAAGCGGATGGAAAAACCATTGTAGTCCAAATCTACACATGACATGAAAATAACTGTGTATGGAAAGAGTAGTTGGCCGATGTAGTAGTCCGGTTGAAATGCGATCAAATTATGTCCCCTTGGACAGTTTGTCTCTTGCTAAATCTGTTCACATTTAGAGAATCCTTATGAGTTGAAATAATAAATCAGACTTTTTCTTAAGCATCAATACTTAATTTTTATATCTGCCTTACAAAACAAACTGACCAATGACCCATGTGTCACGGAGGGTAAACCCGTCAATTCTGCGCCCACCGCTCACCGCTGTCCTGGTCTCGTTGACTACCTACCCACCGCCGTCTTCTCTGCTCCGCCACGTCTCCGGCGGCCGCCGCCTCCGAAATGCCGCACCACCCTTCCTCCCCGCGCCCTCTTCTTCCGCGCAAGCTTCTCACCCGGCGCCCCGCCGTGGTCGCCTGCGCCGCCGTCGCGGTGCTCGCGGCGGCCGCGATTCTGCTGGCCGCTCCGACCATCGAGGCCCCCAGCCGCGCCTTACTCGTGGGTGGTTCCCTCCTCTCCAGACCACGCGAGGAGCCGCGTGCGGCCGCCGCGGAGCGCTTCGCGGAGAGTTCCTCGCTGCCGCCAGCCTGGGCGCCCCCTCCTTCCCTCCTCGACGAGGTGCGTGTTGAGCCTTCAGGCAAAGATCTGCATTTTCTGCCTCGTGAAGAAAACCTGCCTCCTTTCTATGGTTGTGATGGTAGCCGAATTTGGTCCACTTTTGGACTTGTAGTGAAACTATATATGTTCACTCTCGTCTTAAAAAAGAATATGTTCAACTCAAGGGGAATCTTTGCGAGAAGAAATGTAGCAAAAATTCAAAAAAAAAAATGAAAAATTCAAAAGAAGAAATGTAGCACCATGATCTAATCTGTTAGGTTTTCAGAAATGTAGCACCATTCTCATAGTACTAGTGCTGTTACGAATTTATTGGGTGATTTCAACGACACGTGCTAAGTTTCTATGTGGAATAGGAGTGTGTGCTATAGTTGGATCTGAGTGCACAAAATAAACTGTTGTTTTTGCAGACAAGTTTGATATCTAGGATTACGGCAACCCCCTCCATGTTTTCGGCCCCTGCACCTTCGCCGGTGGAGAATTTTGATGATAGATCGATGGAGGAACCCGAGCATCTGGACATAAAGGTATTCATCTCTTCAAATTTTTACTTATCTTAGGGCTAGGCACTGCAGGTTATATTCCTTTCTGTGGCATTCGATGCTCATTTACTTTTTAAATCGTGTACTGTATTGTTGTTCCGTTGTAGGTTATGTCATGCTATACACTGTCCTGTTACACTAATGCATGGGATTTTTCGTACTAAGTATGTTGGACATATATGCACAATACTAAGTATCTGCATGTTATGTTCTCTTCTGTATACAGAATTACAGATAGAATGTCCATGTCTTATATATTATAGCCTCTAATGAGATGTTACTGTTTATTAGGAAAATCTACCAAAGGAATCAGCCCCTTTTCTCCAGGAGGTACATATCTAGTGCTTAGTACAATTTTAGCAATTGTAGGTTCAGATTTTAACTTCTATATTTGTGAAGCCCATTTCCAGTGATTCTACAAGCAGCTCTGATATCAGTGAGGGCCCTGACATGAGTGGACGTACAGTGCCACCTCCAAACCCAGAGGTTAATGATATACCTCTGTAACCTCTCTATAATGATATGTTTGGTGCCTAAATTCAAAAGATGAAAAGCTGTGTGGCGTTGTCGATTTGGCAGATACCGCTTTGGTCAACCACAGCAGATGAAGAGCTTATATACGCAAAGAAAGAGATTGCTAATGCACCGTTGGTATCTGGTCACCCGGACTTGTATGCGCCTCTATTCCGAAATGTGTCAATTTTTAAGAGGTAAGACTATCATTTTGTCCATAAAAATAGATCATGTTTAGTTTGCTTCAGTTCAAAAGATGGCTTAATATAGATGCTTTCAACTCATGCTTTCCAGGAGTTATGAACTGATGGAAGGACTTCTTAAGATTTATATATACCATGATGGAGCAAAACCCATTTTTCATTCTCCAGAGTTGAAAGGCATTTATGCATCTGAGGGATGGTTTATGAAATTGCTTGAGGGGGATCAGAATTTTGTTGTGAGAGATCCAAACAGAGCTCATCTGTTCTATCTGCCGTATAGTTCTCGTCAGCTGGAGCATAATCTTTATGTGCCTGGATCAAATACACTTGAACCACTGTCTATATTTGTGAAGAATTACATAGATCTGATCTCCGCTAAGTTTCTATACTGGAATAGGACGAAGGGTGCTGATTTTTTTGTTGCTTGCCATGACTGGGTATGTTCTCTCCCCTGCACATTTGAATGTTGGAATTGTGGTATAAAATTATAAGAATTTTGATTATGCAAATTGTACACCTGGGTTCTAATCAATTGCTGAAAAGCAGATATTCACATATGAAAATAGTATTCTGTTCCTGACTACAGGTCTTTCTTGCAGGGACCTTACACGACCAAATTGCATGATGAGTTGCGAAAAAACACCATCAAAGCTCTCTGTAATGCAGACCTCTCAGAAGGAGTATTCATCCATGGGAGAGACGTGTCCCTTCCAGAAACGTTGTCAGAGCTCCAAGGAGACCTCTAAGAGACATCGGTGGAAAACCAGCCGCAAAGAGGTCTATCCTCGCGTTCTTCGCAGGGCAGATGCACGGCCGAGTCCGGCCCATCCTTCTCAAGCACTGGGGAGGCAAGGACGCAGACATGCGAATATACAGCCGGCTGCCACGCCGGATCACCAGGAGGATGAACTACGTCCAGCACATGAAGTCGAGCAGGTACTGCATCTGCCCGATGGGGTACGAGGTGAACAGCCCGCGCATCGTGGAGGCGATCTACTACGAGTGCGTGCCAGTGATCATCGCTGACAACTTCGTGCTGCCCTTCGACGACGCCCTCGACTGGACAGTGTTCTCTGTGGTGGTGCCCGAGAGTGACGTGCCGAGGCTGAAGGAGATCCTGCTGGGCATTCCGGAGAGCCGGTACGTGGCCATGCAGTCCAACGTGAGGAAGGTGCAGAGGCACTTTCTGTGGCATACGAAGCCTGTGAAGTATGATATATTCCACATGATACTGCACTCGATTTGGTTTAGCAGGGTTAATCAGGTGCTCCAAGTACAGTAGCATTGTTGCACTAGCTAGCTAGTCATCCAGGTTTTTGTAAGGTGTTTAGTCTGAAGGGGCTGATGTAATTTGATCCTTGCCGCCAAAAAAAAATGAATAAGAAAGAGAGTTGAGATCCTGACATTACTGAATGTGATAGTACAATACTGACATGTGCATAGGTCGAATCAACTAACGTATAGATAGCTGATCCTGACATTATTAGCTCAGCAGTCCTATGTTTAAAACGAGGGGCCTGTTTGATAGCTAGTTTGATCCATGCACTCGCAATATAACTACGACCTGAGCTTCAGGTTGTGCTTAGCAATTTAGCAGGAGTCAGCGTCTGACAGAATTTTTCCTATTTTATTTTTTTGAAGGGCATTTTTTCCTATGTATGACTACTTCTACTTTCTTGTAGTGGATCACAAGTCAATACAGCACGACGCAGTATGTTTGAAACCATTCATTTGCCTGAGATCCTGTACGTGTAGGGATGCCTACCAATATGAATCACAAATCCGTCGTAGTCTAGGTGGTTAGGATACTCGGCTCTCACCCGAGAGACCCGGGTTCAAGTCCCGGCGACGGAATTTTTTGACATGCAGCACTGTCAGTGGGCCCTTCCACAGTTCCAATTTGTTCAATTTATTTTTGAGAATTGCATGCATGATCAAAATTAGGACATCAAAATGTAGTGGATCACTGATTTAAGAATGAACGGTGATACACACCAAAATCATCGTCCTGCAGTGTGCACCATTGGTTCAGAAACACACAGTAAAATGAACGGTGAACTGTACTGTGACTATCCAAACACCGTCCTATGCAAATTGGACTTAACAATGTTGAACATTTCGAAACACCAGAGGTACTTGGAGCACAGATCTCGTGAAACCATGCAAAGCCACCTCATATGTAAGCATACGGCCGGGAATATGCTCCTTTGTTCCATTGACAAGATAAACGATGTTTTTCAATCTATAGAGGCACTAATCTTATCTTACAAAAGGTTCATTCTCACTGTGGGAACAAAAATTGCGTGAGTCCTCGAGGGGGTGATCCAAAATAATCCATTGCTCCCACCTCGTCAGAGACACACCACACCGCCGTCCACATCGATGGAGCTGGCGACACCACGGCTAGTCGCGGCGGAAAAGGCGACGTTGAGTGAGCCAGAGGCGAGCAATACCCTTATCATGTGGGGGAGGTGCAGGGTGCGGGTCTCCGAGAGACACCGCCTTTGCACCATAATTACAAGGTTACGTATGACATATGATGGTCATATGGTTAGGGGTATGCAAAACCGGTTTCACGGTTTGATAGGTTTGCGCTTAGTCCACTTTTTTTGTACTAAACTGGATGTGAGGATTTTTTTTCTAAAACTATAATATCAATATATTAAGCCAGCAAGCCGCCTCATTAAAAAAATTCCAGTCCCTTTAGCTATCCTGGTAAGAAAAAGAGTGCGTATGAAACTTGCTGCTTTTAAGCATCCACAATCGTTACATCGTTTATGAGTTTGCCAAGAATAAAACTAGGGGGTTCATCGACCCAATTACACATCTTCTATCAATAAAACAGGACCTAGCTAGTTCATGGGCAACTTCATTTGTTGCTTCCCTCGGGCAATGCTTAAAGGACACTCTACCAATTTGAGACGCAAGATCGATACAATCAGCAAAAGTTGCAGAAGAATCACCCCACCACGCTTCTTCACCCGAGCAAGCTTCAATAACCTCTAAGGAATCCGATTCTGCTACAACATCATTGCATCCGAAGCGATTAGCAAGTGCTAACCCTTCCTTCATAGCTATTGCCTCTACCGCACCGCCGAGGCAATATTTGGGAGAAAAGTAGAAGTAGCTGCAACAAATCGTCCTTCGAAATCTCGAAAGCAATATCTGGATGTGAGGATTTGATTTGTGAAGAGAAATGAACTAGTAGTCTCCCCAGCCGGTTTACCACGGTTTGGCCGGTGTCATTTTTTGCACACCCCTAGATATGGTAGGGTCTCATGCATAATACCTAAACAGTCTTCTTCGATAGAAACAAATAAAACAGAATCATAAGTCGCAAAAAAGAAAACAGAATAATATAGTAGTACGAATTAGATATTTTCGGAATGGGAGGCAAAAGGAATGAATTAAGCCCAGTCTCCCGTCCTAGCTAATACATCCATCAACGTCTACTTTCTTGTATTTTTCGTCACAAAGAAAATGGTACAATACGAAAAGGAAAGCAGGCCATCCGCTCCATCCGAATCGATTCCATTCCATCCCCTCGGAGACCAGAGGCCACCTGAAGCGAGCGAGAATGGCGCCGTGGTCACCGCCCGCCGTCGCCGCCGCCGCCACCGCCGCCTCCCAGGCCCAGTTCGGCTTCTCGCCCGCCCGCCCGGCGTACGCGCGACAGGCCTTCGTCCTGCCGCCGCTCGCCCGCAGAATCCCCCTCCTCGCCGTCAGCAACGCCACCAACTCCGTCTCCCCGGCATGGAGGCGCCACGCCCTAGCCACCGAGGTCGAGGGCCTCAACATCGCCGACGACGTCACCCAGGTAACAAGCACCACCTACCGCCCCCACTCCACTCGCTCCACCGCCTGCTGCCCAGTCGTAGCAGACCTAGGATTCAATTAGTCAACTGACTGACGCCACAGACCCACAGTCAACTTTAGACCATTACAGATTCACTCTGCGCCTTCCTCCCTTCAATTACTACGAGTAGATCATATCGTCCGAGTGCAGCACACGCACAAATTCATTAAACACAGCACCGCGTCTCAGAAGATAGGGCACCTGTCTGAGGAGATTTTGTTAGTTGTGATGGCAGCTCATCGGCAAGACGCCCATGGTGTACCTCAACAAGATCGCCGACGGCTGCGTCGCCAACATCGCCGCCAAGCTCGAGATCATGGAGCCCTGCTGCAGTGTCAAGGACAGGTTTGCATCAAAGTTCTTCTTATCTTCCTCTTCTGTTTCAGTTTCTTTCCCTTGATGATGGATGGACCAAGCAGCTAAACGTGCTTCCCGGCCGGTTATATGTTTCAGGATAGGGATCAGCATGATATCCGACGCCGAAGAGAAGGGCTTCATAACACCCGGAAAGGTGATTCATAACAGCTTCTGTCTTTATGCCAACACGCCCGCTCGCTTGGTTTCAAATGTTGCATCTATTTTACTAAGAATTATTATTTCGTGTTCTACGCTCAGAGTGTCTTGGTGGAAGCAACAAGTGGGAATACAGGCATCGGTCTTGCTTTCATTGCTGCCTCCAGAGGATACAAGTTGATACTGACAATGCCCACTTCCATGAGCATGGAGAGGAGAGTTCTGCTCAAAGCCTTTGGCGCTGAACTTGTCCTTACGGATGCTGCAAAGGGGATGAAAGGGGCCTTGGATAAAGCTACAGAGATTTTGAACAAGACACCTAACTCATACATGCTTGAGCAGTTTGACAACCCTGCCAACCCAAAGGTAACAAGGGCAGATAGCTGCATTCCTCTATCTATCTATGTGCCTTCTAGCCATGTCTGACCTGCTTGCCCGATTTTCAATCAGGTACATTATGAGACTACTGGGCCAGAAATCTGGGAGGACTCAAAAGGCAAGGTGGATATATTCATTGGTGGAATCGGAACAGGCGGGACAATATCTGGTGCTGGCCGTTTCCTCAAGGAGAAAAATCCTGAAATCAAGGTTTCTTCAAATTCTCCCAACAAAATGTACTCTGTTATATGCACCATACATATAGTCCTCATACAGTTACGTGTTTCTAGGTTATTGGTGTCGAGCCTACTGAAAGTAACATACTCTCTGGTGGAAAACCTGGTATGTTTTGCTGTCAGACTCCTCTGAGCTTGTCAAACTTATGTTCTTTCCCTTACAACTGTTACCCCACTTGTGCAGGCCCACATAAGATTCAAGGCATTGGAGCGGGATTTGTTCCAAGGAACTTGGACAGTGATGTTCTCAACGAAGTAATAGAGGTCAGAGCTTATTCCAGTCTTATCTATTCCACTGTGTAGTTACGTCTTCAGTTCTGTGAATGTGTCCTTGCATCAGCCAATAATCACCCCTTTTGCTCTGCTGGTACTGTATATGTTGGAATTGTTGTGTCGTTCTACTTTCCTCGGATTATTACTGTGATGTTTTCTTTTCTTATTTTTATCTCTGATTACGTTCTGTTTATGTTCTAGATATCAAGTGACGAGGCTGTTGAGACAGCAAAGCAGTTGGCTCTTCAGGAAGGATTGCTGGTACTGTAATTTCACATGTTGGTGCATATTTTTTGTGGTCAATAAATACATTATATTTGATGTGGCGTTCTATGTGAGATATTGTCGTTTTGTTTAAAACGCTCATATGCTTAAAGAAAAGCAGGCAAATCATGACTCACATATCCTATCAAAGCCTGTTTTCCCGCTTGGCTTGCTATTTAAGTGGAAGCACCTGGCAGGTTCTTTATAGATCTTCTAGATATAATGACTTGAGATAGGCACCATGTTTGAGCCAGTGTACTTGCTCCTTTTCTGCATCTCAATGCTGCCATATGTAATGCATCCAAGTACAATTGTGTCACGGTCCACCATATCCACCTTCAGTGTCCTACTACTTCATGTAGAGATGCCAGGGTGTAGGAGATCAGCGCGTAATCTAATATTAGAAAAATCATGAGTCAGTCTGTCATGACAATGTACGGCTGTTGCATTTATATGATCTGTAGTCGTAAGCAGGAGTTTGCTTTTTTGTTATGAATGCTGAAGCTATGCATGTATGGATGCTGTGCAGGTCGGGATCTCGTCGGGTGCAGCAGCTGCGCCGCCATAAAGGTCGCCAAGACCAGAAAACGCTGGGAAGCTGATAGTGGTAATTAAGCGTACAGCGACATTGCATAGTTTGGAGCCAGATTTCTTCTTTCGCAACATCGAATGACAGTGCTGTTTCCTGTGGACGCCATTGCAGGTTATCTTCCCGAGCTTCGGTGAGCGTTACCTGTCATCGGTGCTGTTCCATCCATCAGAGAGGAGTGTGAGCAGATGCAGGCTGAAGCTTGAACTCTGACCACTTTATTAGGCTGTTTGCTGGAATAAATAAGGCGGATGGAAACGACTTGCTGGACTTGCACACCTTTTTTGTTTATCATATCGATGATTGTATGGAAACAGTTATTTGTCCTTTGGATTGGAGGAGCAATACTCGTTAAAAAAAGCAGCAGAAATCAGGCGGCCACATGATGTCTATGTTCAGGTTTTGAACGATTTTAGTTGAAGAGGGTTTAATATTTCCTTGAGTTTTTTATGGCAATGTTGTTTCCATACTTTCTGGATGCACTTTTCAGATTTGTGGTTAGCATTTTCCTGCCAATTTGACGCTTGGATCTGACCTCTACGCGCTGATCTTCCTTCAGAGGATCCGCTAAACGAGACAACAGTTTTCTGGTGCTTCACATCCGACGCACCATTCATCTCCTTCTCGGCTGCTTAGACTAACTGTGCTGATTGTAACAATTTCCCCAATGTAAAATTAACGATGCTCATCTTGTTAGTCTGATGACTGTTAAGATTTTCACTATAAGCCGAATGCATCAGATCATAACCTCATGAATTGCAGTGGAGAATTTTTGGAAGCATATAACCTTATGATATTTTTTCTATTTCTATGAAGGGAGAAATATCAGTGTGTTTAGTTAGGCAGTGGTATCTCTTGAACTTTTGAGTTTAATAAGTGACCTTTTATCGAAAAGAGTGGTTAGTTGTGGCATGTTTATTAGTTAGATTAGGTAGCAGCCAGATCGGGCGGTTGGCTGTATTACAGGTGTTTCTTGTGTTTCGATTGTGTCGATTTTCTGTTGTTTGTTCTTATTTTGTGGCTATGTGCATCCTAAATATGGAGAGGTTGGGTGTGAGCTCCTTTAAACTGTAATCGGCTCGATGCAAACTTTTGAGTTTAATAAAGCGACTTTTATCAAAGTAAAATGTGGTTGGTTAAGAATGTTTATATTAGTTGGTTGTCAGACCTTTCGACTCTTAAGTATTATAAACAATCTTAGCAGTTTCCAAACAGGTTCAACTGATCCAAAACTGTGGTTTGGCAAACCTGTTCGGCTGTTCTATCCCATGATTGTAAAACATAATAAAACCAGAAAAGTCCGAAAAGTCTCTGAGCTGATTGACGAACATTCTTTGTCATGGAACACACATTTAATTGAGCAGCATTTCCACCCGGATGATATTCCCACAATTTTGAGCATTCCTCTTCGGCAGCGAACAGAAGATTTTGTGGCATGGTATTTTGATAACATAGGTCTGTTCTCTGTCAAGTCTGCGTATAAAGTTCATGTTGACTAGTTGAATGCCCGTGCGTTGCTACGGGTCACAATTTTTTGTCATACATGTAAATATAATTAACATAAAAATTCATATGTATAGAAAAACAGAGCCATGTAATATTGAAAAACAATAATGTTCTACTTTGCTTAAAATGTAATCCAATAAAAAGATAAAAAAATTACATCATATGCATACACAGCAATAATCAGTAATACTCCTATATAGTTAAGTGCATGTGGGCAACACAATACAATACAAAGCCCTGATAAAGCTGTTTGGTTCGTTTCCCGAATGAGCATGACGTTCACACTAATTCACATATGTTTGTCTTGATTCAGCACTGAAGGTCAGGAGCCAAAGACACATTTCGTGTAATCTTACAAGATCAGAAGTTTAGACACAAAGTCACATGCAAGTGTGCAAATAAGAAGATTATAGCGTACCACCTCAAATCTCTAGGCTCTAGCACTGGTTGACACCATTTAACTTCTTTCAATATATGACAAGAAACAACGGTCACCTTGTTGGTCAAGTTCAAAGCAGACCAGGCATCTGGGGTCCACATCTACACCACGATGTGCCAGCATCATGCACAACGAAGGGAAGCAAACCTTCATCCAGTATTGCAATCTGCAGTTAATCATCTTAATTCCAAGGTGTGGTTACAAGGGTTAGTTAGTGACAAGGCCTCTGCAAAAGACTGGACACAATATAAGTGTGTAGATTTTTTATGGGATGCAAACTGGATTACCGATAAAAAAACAGAGCTTCAGTTCATACAATTTGAGTACCTTCACGAGAACCTTCTTAGCTTGTTCATCATTGTAACATTAGTTGTTTATCTAGGACCTCTTCACCTTAATTAGTTCATGATAACTCAATTGCTTAGTGAATTAGATAAAGACTTGGTTTATAAAGACATCGTAGACAGGTTTAACAAATATTAGGCAGTGCAGTATGATGCACATGAGCAAATCGAGCTTTATAACGAAGATGCTATTACATGTAGAGGTCAGTTTAAGAAGGCCGACTGGAAATATTTGTAGCAGTAAACACTCTCCTTGAGGCAATTTTGTAGCATCCAGCCCACATCATGAGATGAAATCCGTATAGCCACTGAACAAGCTGAAATTTTCTCACACCCAGCCGGCCAGAAAAGAACATGAGTTTCTTTAATTTATGCAATGACTACAAAAAATCAATTTCAGCCCCAAACTCAACCATGGTCTTGCTCTTTTAGATACGTGTAATCCCAAATTTACCACTGATGTGCTATGTTTATTCATCATGTAGCAGAAGGGATCAATGGTGTCCTCACATAAGCAAGGTGGCGCTGGCACGCCCAGCTGCTCCATCTCACCAGCGACATGCTGTCCGCCTCACCTGAGTCATGTCGACACTGATACCTTGATCATGACAGAATCTATGGAGATAAATCATTTGCTTCAACCAAGTGGGTGCAGCGCTCACCTGGATGGCGATCTGGTTGAGAACTCTTGTTGGTCCATGCTAACGTCCACCTCCGTGGCATTGGCGGGGCGGCAGGAACAAGGCACCCTAGCTCGCAGGAGGAGAAGGAGGCCAGGGCGGCAAAGACCCATGCCGCAGCCCGATGAGCAGTGAAGAATACTCTTATTCATCAGGCATTTTTTTATCACTTCATATGGGTGTTTGATTTGGTACGAGGAGTGAGGAGTGCGTGTTTAAAATCAATGAGAAAAAAAAAGACAACAGTATGACTTGCTGTGTCTACCTTTAGTACCTAGTATAGACATTCTTTGCATACAACTCCGAGCAAATGTATTGTTCTTATTTAATCTTTCTGCAGTCACACAAGTGGTGATCTTTTCCCCAAAAATGGAACTGTTAAAGTGCCAAGTGATGACAACGCGGTTATAAAGTCCCAAATATCACACAACTGAAATTTTTAGCAGCTTAGAAGATCTGAAACCTGAGATATTCAATGCAAGTGTCTGGCCTTCATTCAGAGGCCTGATTTCATTGAAACCAACCACCAGAGTTTACAAACATCCAAGGCACACTGAGACGTGTTGTCTAGGTTCAGAACCGCCGTCAGGCAACAGCAAAACAGCAGGTTTATTGGAAGCCTACTGAAGAACGCACTAAGCAGCTAAGGTGCAGACGACACACAGCAGCACTCCAACTAAACTAAATGGCAGCATTTGTCTTCATAAAGTCAGTACATCAGCAATAGCAACGATAATAGTGCACATGTATTAGTAATTGATAAATCCTAACAAGATGATCGATTGTTGTTTAGGTACAATGCACTTTTGTCTAGCTCAAACTATGACTGAAAATCTATTTTTCATGCAGCTTTTCTCATATAAATTGCTCTTATCATATTACCTTGTTGAAGGTTATAATTTCTATGAGAGCAACCACAACCAGAGATTCAGATCAACATATATATTGCTCTTATCATATTACCTTGTTGAAGGCTGTTCCCCTGCGAGTTCTGAAACACACACGAGTCAGCGACGGCAAACCCAGAGAGCACTAATTGGTATATGGGTAAGAGGAGGCTAGGGTTTGGGGATGTGCCTGGAGGGAGGAGGCGGGAGAGGCGACACTGAGCTCGGATCGCCACTCCCGGAGCATCTGGTGGACCTTATCCTTGAGGACGGCGGCGTCGGCGGAGCGGCTCTACTTGCGGGCGGACTGGAGGCCGGAGAAGATCTCCGGCGGACGCTGCGTCCCCGTCGGTCGCCGCCGCTCAGAGGATAAAGGAGGATCCGTAATGAAGACCCTCATCTTGCGCCCCTGAATAAAGCAAACACAACAGCAGCGTTAGCAGCCAACACAAGGAAGGACACCGAGAGCACGATGCACAAGTATTGTCCAGACAGACAACGACCAACTCACCATGGTTGGACCTGAACTTGGCGCGAACGACGCCAGTGTTGCCGTGGGGGCGGCCGGGAGACCTTGTCTCAGATGCAGCCGTAGTGGGTGCCGTTGCTCTTGCTCTTGTCCGTCGTTACCATCCATCTGGGCGGACGGGTCGGCGACGGCGTGGCGGGGACGTATTGCTCCCGACCCTCAACGCGGCCGGTACCCCACCTCATCTTCCTCGCCGTCGTTCCCATCGATCTGGGCGGCGGGTCGGCGGCGAAGTCTGGGGGCGGTCGGGCGGGTCGGCTGGCCGGCTGGCCGGCAGGCTGCTGGCTCTCACGTTTTTTCCCCAAAATGTTCAGGTGGGGAAGAGATAAGAAGACAAGGACTTACTGCGAATATGTAACAGAATGTGGGGTGTTTTCGTTAAATTACCATAGATTGCGTCCTGATCGTTAGATATGAATCGAACGGTCGTTGATGAAAGATGGCAGGCACACCATCATCACCAACTGTGGTTTTTATAGGAGTGGAGATATTCAGAAAAGGGAAGCTCCTAAGCAGGAAGGGCAAGGATCTGTCATGATCCCAATTAAACATGAAGTTTTTAAGAAACTATGGAAGGTTGAATGTCCACCTAAGGTCCATCATTTTCTGTGGAGATTAGCACATAATAGCCATCCTATGTACATGAACATTAAAAGGAAAGGTGTGCAGCTTGATACCCGTTGTGCCGTTTGTAATAGACTATTTGAAGACGACGGCCATTTGTTTCTCAAATGCAAACTGGTAAAACAAATGTGGCGTGCTCTTCTATTAAAGGATATCAGACTAAAATTACTTCCTGCTGCTCGGCACTGGAAATTCTAGAGGAAATATTGGCGTTACCGACAAAAGAGAAATTACAAACAGTGGCATTACTATGGTGTTGGTGGTCTGAAAGGAACAAGGAAAATCATGGTGAGAGGCGTTTGTCCATTGTCCATTGACCAATTTCAGTTTACTGTAAGAGGCCACGCTGATGAATGGATGTACCATTTACAGAAGCAAACACATCAAGAACCTGAACCTCAACCATTTGCATGCAAGTGGCAACCACCCCTTGACGAGTATGTGAAAATCAATACTGATGCTGCGGGCTGGGGTGTGATCTGCCAAGGTAAAAGTGCAGAAATTCGATTCGCAGCTGCAGGATCTTTGCACAGAATTACTGATGCGTTCCATGCCGAAGCGATGGCACTGTCCAATGCCATTCAACTGGCAGATCAGCTTGGCGCTGGAAGAGTCATTTTTGAAACTGATTGTATCAACCTGAAGAGTGTTCTGAACTCCTCCGACTATGACCTGGGGCCGATAGGAATTATTTTGAGTGATCTCAAATATCAGCTCTGTGTTAAATTTATTGATGCAAGCGTGGTGTTTACCCTAGGGGTTGTAATAAGCCGGCTCATGAGTTGGCGGCTTGGGTGTATGTTTAGCTCCTGATGACAATTCCTTTTGGACATCGAGCTACCCTTATTCTGTAACCTGTTTGGTGACCGGCGATTCGGCCGTATCTTAATGGAATACGAATGTTCCATGTCAAAAAAAAAAAAAATCCCCAATGTAAAATTAACGATGCTCATCTTGTTAGTCTGATGACTCGGTTAAGCTTTTCACTATAAGCCGAATGCATCAGATCAGTCTAACCTCATGAATTGCGGTGGAGAATTTTTGGAAGCGTATAACCTTATGATATTTTTTTCCATTTCTATGAAAGGAGAAATGTCAGTGTGTTAAGTTAGGCAGTGGTATCGCCTCGGATTTTTGACTTTAATAAGTGACCTTTTATCGAAAAAAGTGGTTAGTTGTGGCATGTTTTTTAGTTAGATTAGTTAGCAGCCAGATCGGGCGGTTGGCTGTATTACAGGTGTTTCTTGTGTTTCTATTGTGACGATTTTATGTTGTTTGTTCTTATTTTGTAGCTATGTGCATCCTAAATATGTAGAGGTTGGGTGTGAGCTCCTTTCAACCGTAATCGGCTGGATGCGAACTTTTGAGTTTAATAAGGCGACTTTTATCAAAGTAAAATGTGGTTGGTTAAGAATGTTTATATTGGTTGGTGGTCAGACCTTTCGACTCTTAAGTATTATAAACAATCTTAGCAGTTTGCAAACCGGTTCAACTGATCCAAAACTGTAGTTTGGCAAACCTGTTCTCTATCCCATGATTGTAAAACATAAAACCATAAAAGTAGTTTGGCCACCGACGTCCAACAAACAACTGGTCCAAAACTCCAGTGTGTGCGTTCCTTTACACGATTGATTTGTCTCGTCGTTTGTTTCTTTATTGCGAGTTCTGGAGCTTGTCCTAAATAAATCCTACAAAATCAACCACCTACCCTGGTCGGGGTTCTGTGGTTCGACATCACGCTACACTGAGGCTGTCCACAAAATAAACGAATACTAGTTCTAAACAACCGACATTAAGGAAGAACCAGGTTGCATCCGGAGTTGTATATGCAATGGTTCATGGGAAAAAGATATCCACATCATAGAAGTGAACTAGACCTTTTTTCGGTTGCACCGGCAAAGTTGACCTTGCTCCACGCTGCAAAGTGTTCAAACAGGTGGATACACGATGGCAGTCTCTTAATTAGTAGAAATAAATCTTCTCTATGTTGGCTTTGGATACATGTGATCGCCACTACTTGATTTTGTTTTCTGGATTATGCCGAGATTCGAACGCGATACTTTAGTGAGTGAACGGTGTGCCTTTACCACTACCCCAACTAGTAACATATCATGCTAAGTTAGGTGTAATAAATGCAGTAGAGATTTTGTTCTCCCGACCACCAGTGATCCTGGCCATTTAGAAAAATAGAAACAAATATTTATAAGTTTCAAAACATTCTGAAAAAAATCCGAATGTAGCCATTGGTGTATTCTACAGACGTGTCAAAACTCAACTTCAAATACTTTGCATTTTGAACTACACAAAAATGACAAAAGAGTGGCAAAGATCTCAAGGGAAGAAAATATTCAGAAACTCATGTATCTCAAATCGCCCTATTGTCAAAGCATCAAGGTGCGTATGAATGATTTTATCACTTTTTGTAAAAAAATGTGGTCCGGTGATGAAAATACACTCTTCTATGAGGAAAAGTTTAATGTCAGACATGCACATTACTACTAGTAATATTTCACCCCGTGTGTTCATCATGCTCCTCTAAGCGAAAAGGAAGAGGGGTTCGAGGCGGCAGCCTCACCGCAGTAAGCTCCAACAGCTCGAGAAACGTTGAATTGCAACGTGAAATTGTAGTCGACAGGGTTGTATTGATGGAAAAGGGCATTTTACCCGCTCCCGTCAATGGTGCACCAATATGTGATATCACTAACAATAGTGTACCCGTAGAAAGATGGGAAAATTCAACGTGAGAAGCGTTAGGATAATCATCCTCTTACGTTTTCCGTAAGTACATTTGGAAGATGAAAGTACCGCTTAAAATAAGAATTTTTATGTGGTTCTTATATCGTAAGGAAATTCTCACAAAAAACAATCTTGCTAAGCGTCGGTGGAATGGGTGTAAAAAGTGTTGTTTTTGTGATCAAGAAGAAACAATACAACATTTATTTATTGATTGTCCTCTAGCAAAAATGGTTTGGCGTATTGTTCATATGGCTTTCAATATTCAACCCCCTAGTAACATCACATCTTTGTTTGGCAATTGGTTGAGGGGCGTTTCTAAATCAGAGAAGGTGCAAATCCGAGTTGGAGTTTGTGGCTTGCTCTGGGCCATTTGGAACATACGCAATGATTATATTTTTAACAGAGCAAAAACAACATCTTTCATGCAGGTTATTCCGAGGGCTACTCATTTGATCCGTACGTGGTCCTACCTACAATCGACGGACAAGCGAGGCGCAATGGATTTTGGGTGCAGCCGCCTGGAATCGGTCGTGTCGGATCTATATGCCCAGTTCAGCTGGCGTTCTGAGCTTAGGATAACATGTTGATGCAGAGCCATTTCATGTGTTCCCTGTTTTTTCGATGGCTGATTCATGTCGCAACTTTGTGCGACCCGTGATGTATCTCTTCTGTAATAACGACTGATTTTTAATAAATTCAATAAAAGATGCATGCATCAATCGATGCAGAGGCTGGGACTGCCCCTTTTCTAAAATAAAAAAACGTTTTTCGGGCCATGACCCTCCTGTGCCTTCTTCATCACATTATTGTCTTCTCGTGCACTCATCTCTTTTGTGAGCAACCACTCCTAATGGCGTATTCATCATATTTAGGTGACACCGGATCTAGTTGGTTGCCTTCCGTGTCTACTAAGAACACCTACGTATTGATGCCCCTTCCTAACACCTCCAATTCTGAGGTTAGATTGTGCCTCTCTCTCTATCTCTCTCTCTCTCTCTCTCTCTCTCTCTCTCTCTCTCCTTGTTTTGAGAAAACTTGGGGTAGGAGATAATGGTGGTGCAATTTTTGAAGCAAGGATATCATATATATAATAAATTGATCGATCGTACATAAACATTAAGTACCTAGCCATGGATACATATTGTGGTTGATGGAAGAATTTATCTCACACATCTTTTTTGCAGGATCATTTTGCATCAATAGACTTCATTATTAATGTTCGTCTCCAATGGTCTACCGTTCATGGCAAAATCTTGCACTTGTGTCTCGCTTGTTTATAAATAAATGCTCGGACTCCCCCATTTGGATCTCTAGTTTTTTCTAAAAATCATCACCTTCGAATAGGAAGTATCAACCAAAGGAATATGAATACAAGGAGGAGATGATGCCAGCTGAGCAAAGGATCTAGGATGGCCACTAACTTTTCCGGCCACCATTCGAACGAATCACTAGATGGGGGATGAACTAAAATCCCAGGGCTCGCCCAGAAGAGAGGTAGGAGCGATAGACAATGATGGAGTTGCGCCCGTGAGCGCGACCTTGCCTAGCCCTACTTGTGCGCTGTGGAGGTTTCCTTGCATTGTACCATCTAGGCATGGTGGGCTTGTACATATGTACGGTGCTATGCGTGCTTCTGGTATCATTGACATTATCCATGTCGACGCCGAGAGTACACGGTAACGTGGTCATGTGCGAACAGGTAGTTGCAAAGTGACATAAATAACTCTAAGACATTCAATACAATTTATTGAAACTTTATGTATAAGCTATGGCTGAAAAAAAGGAACAAGATGTGCATAACATGAAAACCCGAATGTTAAAGGTTGCACTTAACATTACAAATGACACAAAATTACTGAGCTTGAAACCATATGCTTAAATAGTTAATGTTGAATTAAAGTAACACAGCAACTAAATACTCCGTATGTTGGATATCAGTTCCAACATTAATGTACACTTTGACCTTGTACCCGTTATATCTCATTTCACTTGAATTTCTGAATGAAGTTGAGTATATCTGCACTAACTTCCTCTGGTTTCTCTTCATTTATGAAATGCCCAACATCTTTCATTACCACCACATCATCTAGCAATGGAACAAACTTCTTGAGTCCACCTTTGTGAATGAATTCTTGTATGCCTGGAGTGTGATATGTCAAATCCAAATCACCAACAATGAACTTGGTTGGCACCTTTATCTCAGCTCCCACCCATGGCGATGTTAGCTCCCATGTCCTAAACATGGACGAAATATGGTTGTTATCCTAGAAATATTTACCTAAAATTCATTTTGGAAGTCATATGGTAATTCTAATTCTACGAGTGAAGTGCTGACAAAGTATAATGTTTGTTTAATTAGTATAATACACTACCCGGTGTTATTGTTGACAAATTAGGAACATTGGATAACACATTGACAAACACTATGAATAATTAATTGCCCCTCAAGTTTCTACGAAGTATGTATAGATTCCAAATTAAATTTATTTTCTTCTTTTTAGCTTACATAATGATTTTATTACACATCCCCTTAACCCACATCTTCTGTTGCCAGAATGAACACGCACACAGAAATTTTCACAATCTTGGAAATATTTTTTGCAACTCCATCAAATTTCAAGAAATCCATTTCTTACTTATTTAAAAAACTGTAAATTGTATGATTTTTAATAAGAATGTATCAAGTTAAATTTTATCATAATTTAGTAATATTTAAACTATATAGGATTCAATTTCAAGGCTACTAAATATTTATAAGAAAAAATATTATTTGGATATCCAAATACAATCCTTATTTCTCTGGAAAAAAACGTAGAATTTAAGAAAATATTATCACGCAACATGATATTAATCAAAAAGTTATGAGTAACATTGTAATTAAGTTTGGGTCTTCTGGTTTTTTACCATTAGAGGTCTACGATTGTGAGGATTCACATTGTATAAAATATATATTATGGTGCAAAATATAATTGTTAAATGTTTTGAATAAGATTGTAACTTTGAGTCTTTGGTTTGAATTTATTCAGGTCTATTATTTTTACCATCATAATTAAGTTTTCTAATTTACTTTGCAGTAATAACTAAAGCACGTATATACCATAGGATCTGAAAAGGAGTCCAAAGTAAGCAGCTTTATTACTTGTTCAAGGCACGGTAGTAGTTCAACCCCCCGGTGAAACCAGTCTTGTCGAACTCAGAAGCGTAGTACTTGATGTCCTCCTCCGTGATCCAGCTCGGCAAGGGCAACTTATCATCCGGTGATCCCCACCCGCTCTTCGGGATGAACATCGGGCCAGGAGTTCGATAAGAGAAAAACTTTCTTAGCACCTGCTCTGTACCGAGGCATGCGAATTCAGCTTCGATTGCTCCAGGCTCCTGCAAATTAGCACCATCTCGATCGGTCGTGGTGTTTTCACATGAAACTCTAGGGACAGTTTATGAATTAGAATCAATGGCTTTAGTTTCTTTTAGTTGTGGAATGGCCACACCACATCAATGGCTTTACCGTCGATGTGTATCGACGGGAATCAAACAGTTTGTTCCATCCTTCAGTAACCGCACGTGAATAAAGCAGTGTTGTGCAATAGAAAAGAAGCAAAAGCTAACTGTAGAAGGAGAATATATATACACGGTACCCTAGGCATGGTTAGTTCGTCGCCAATAAAAATTATGTCTTGAAATTTGTAAAACTTGGTCATGGTTGACATGGTTTCCCATCGGCCAAAAAATGAAATCCCAACAGTGGATAGCTCTTTTCAAATTTTTGATGCTGGCCTGTGGTATATTTTGCATGTACCTACGGACGTACCTGGATGCGGCAGATGTAGTACTCGTCGCCGTAGAGCGCCTTCAACCCGCCGACGGGCCTCCTCGTCGGGCTCCGGGGAGTGAACGGGACGCTGAGCGCCACCAGCGCCCGCACCCTGTCCGGCCGGAACAGGCACAGGTTCCAGGCGATGACGGCGCCCCAGTCGTGCGCCACCACAAACACCTGCTTCTCGCCCAGCGCGTCCAGAAGCGCCACTAGGTCGCCGACGACGTGCAGCGCCGTGTACTGCCCGGCGTCCGGCGGGGCGTCCGAGCCGCCGTAGCCGCGCATGTCGGGGGCCACGGCGCGGTAGCCCGCGGCGGCCAGCGCAGGCATCTGGTGCCGCCACGCGTACCACAGCTCCGGGAAGCCGTGGAGGAGCAGGACCGTGGGTGCGCCGGCGCCGGAGGACGGGCCGGCCTCCGCGACGTGGAGGTGCACGCCCGTGCTCAGCTCCACGGTGCGGTGCGTGATGGTGGCCATGGGTGGGTGTGGAGGGGAGCGCGGTGGGAGGAGGCAGGAACAGAAGATGGTGCAGAGCTCCTGGAGGCAGCTTTTTACCATGGACGTCGACGGCCGGGACCGCGAGCACGGAGGGAGCACTAGAGCTTCTTTTGTGGCAGTAGGTGTCACGACGGCGACGCGACGATGGAGAGTGGGGGCGAACAAGCCGCGTGTGGGCTATCCAACCGTGTATGTAAGGACCAGCAAGCTTGGTGCTTTCCTTTGCTCGTGCTAACACTTTGCCGGCTGTTTCAAGCTAGGACAGGATTCTTTACTGGCGACATGAGCAATGTCCAGCTAACCTAAAAGGACATTTAAATGCTCGCTTTTGCAGCTCTAGTAGCGACAATGTACTTTGATTCCATCATGAAATTAACATTCACCTCTTTTTTTTTAAAGGCGGTGCGAATCTTCGTGCTGTTCGAGTGGACGGAGGAGTCGACCAAGGCGTTGGTGGACCTGGACAAGCGCTTCTTTGGCGGGCGGGTGGTGCACGCGACCTTTTTCGACGAGGAGAGGTTCGGGCGGAACGAGCTTGCTCCGATTCCCGGCGAAGTGGCGGGGGTTCGACTGAACCCCTGAACGAGCGATTGAACAAAGGTATGCTGACATGAGGTGTAATTTAATCGAGAGCATCATGCGCGGTTGTTGCGATTTGTTTTTTGAGGACAGTGTAGAGAGCTGGTGAGCATGGAAAATATTGCCATTGTATGATATTGTTATAGAGTATGCTTTGTCTTTTTTTTTTGTAGGAAAGGTATGCTTTGTGTATATGTTGGTGTGAGTATCTTCATTGCATCTAAAGGCGGACCCATCGTGTATTCTCTTTTGGAGAAAAAAGATCAGCTTAATTTCAACATTCTGTTTTCATTTCTTCTGTATAGACTTCACTGTGAGTGAAAACTCAATTCTACTCCACTCAAGATGTAACCTTAACCCGTCGGAATTTGCTCTCTAGTGTTCAGGCGCTGACATTTGGGTGAGGGTATTGTATGATTAAATCATGAGTTCTTCATTGATGTTGTATGACGGTATTGCATGCTTAAATTTGTAAGACGGACATTTCGAGAATACTCGCTCGCCTAGCATCTAAAATCATGTGGGATCGAATGAACTTTGGTCTTTATTTGGACCACAATCCAGTCTCCATGGAACTTGAATCAATTTGTGAGTACATATATATATAATCGATGTGGACATGACACTTCCAAGATGCTTCTCGACGAGAAATTTAATCACTCGAGACGTGCTATCGATCTAACTGTGTGACACATGTGATCGAACTGCGGTTTCAAAGAGAAGTGGAGAGTTTAAAATCTCATTCAGTTCAATAATGTGATATAAAATAACCCAGTTCATAATTTTCTTCTCTATGTTACTTTCAGCTGCGTCTCCCTAACTAATGTGGTGCAAAATCCATGGAAGGAGCAATAACTACACTAACTTTGGCAAACAATTTAGTTTTGCTAGGCAAGAGTTTATTCTGATAATCATAGTCTATTTTTGTATTCTTTTTTTACTGGGAAACAATGGGGGAAGCCCATTTCCTGTCAAAGTGATGCCAAGTTTCCTGTCAAAGTAATGCCAAATTTCTTTCTCCGCATCAAATCGGATACTTTGGGCCGAGTCGATCCATCAGAAATAACCTGGCAATTTAATTGACAATTCATTTTTCCTTTGCTTGGAAAGACTTGTTACATTTCCAAACTTTCAGAAACAGTTGGGGACACTGAGAACATAAGAGCTAGCTAGCAGTTGATCCATATAATCCCAGCCTTTCTCATGTGAAAATGCCATATTCCGGGCTATAGCAAGTTCACAAGGATGAATGAATAGCCGAAAAGAAAAAGGTTCTCCAGTGGCGTACATCAATTAATCCATTCATCACATACTCACAGAAAAAGAATCGGCCTGCCTAATGAAAACAGCCTACTGCAAGTTAACAGACTATACCTACAGCTGTACAATTTCTGCCTTTGACATAGAATCATATTGACGAAGAAAAGAATCTCCGGCTATGGTCGGTTGCGTGTCTGAACCAGTACATAACTTCTTCCTGCCGGATTCTTCCATTCGGGTGCGTCATCACTCAAGGCTGTCTGGAACTCCTTGAATGTTGTATCTCCCCAACACTTTCGATGTCGATTGCTCCCTGTGTGCCATGTTATTGCACAAAAAGTTAAGAATACCAGAACTTCATAAATATAAAGTACAACTAGGATTCGACAAGTAGAATGGAAGGACAAACCACATTCCAAAACTAGTATAGCACATGTTTGTTTGTGTGCACATATTCTACTACATCAAACAGCAAATGTATCGGTAGAAGCACAAGAAGTTACTGGAAAGAGAAATTTAATTTACCATGTCACCAGGAACTCTCATCATCCTGTTGGCATTCGAGGCGGCTCGTCTAGTCGGTTTTCTCTTCTTGTGGAAGGATCCATGGAGAGAATCCATCATCGAACCTTCAGGCCACTTGCCACTTTTGTCACTTGGATCCAAGTTGCTAGGCCCCCATGTATACATCACAAACTTTCTCACCTGCAAACAGCCGAATCCAATACACTTAATATGGACCAGAGGTGCAGCACCGCGTATACCATACATAATGCTTATTGTTTGACAAAGACATGCTTCACCTTATCCCAATTCCGGTGTGCACGTTGTTTGCTCAGAATTTCCAGCATTCTTGTATCTTCATCACGGAGTTTCTTTATCCTAGCTTCACACTGAAAAGGCCAAATAGTAATTGGTTGAACGCCAAATCAGTTTACATGTCGCTGTGTTATTATTCCTTTTAAGTGCCACAAAGCCAAAAGCTCTGTCATCATACTACCAAAATGATAATATCATTTAACGGAAAAAATATCACATGGATGAAAGATACAGCAACACCAATCAGGAATTGTGTTACTATGTTCGGCGTTGTTGAAGTTATTTGTAGCTGCCTTGATAACAAATGGAAAAGTACTGGCAAAGTTCAGAGTTCAGACACTACTAATACAGTAAAGTTTTCGCGATGACTTACTTGAGCCATGAGGCAGAGAAATATCGCTACACTGAAGGCATAAAGGCCACCAATACTCGCCAGTATACTAACTGCAGGTAATACTCACCGTTAGATGATAGAAATGTGAAATACACGAATTAGCTGCAGTTCAGATTCAGCTGCCAACTGCCAGTCAGTTATGTTGGGCACTTGGGCCAACTTTTTCGAATGGAACCACAATATGTAGCTAAGGGGGGTAAAAACTAATTGTTTCTGGTTTGTTTTGGTTGGTTTGGTGTGCAAGGATGTAAAAAAACATCTCGTCAAATATTGAACCTAGAAGTTACTTCTGGATAAATACTTTCATATCTGGAGAAGAAATGCAGGATATTTTACTACGTCAGGAATTCAGGGTTAAGTTACTTTCAGTCATTATGTAGCAACAAAGCAGCAAGGTTGTACTAAGTGAAACCCATTAGGTTCTGGAACCAAAATTCCTATATGCTAAAACCTAAAAGCAGAAAGACTTATGCATTTTATCTGCAGTAGCTTGACCAGTTTAAACTATAACTATGTGAGCTATGTCTAAATTTTTAACATATCAAACAGCTAAATACACATCAAATGCAGTTAGCTACACATTAATCCAGGTCCTCTAGGATTTGGATAACCTATAATGGAGGAAAATGTTGAGACTATTCATATGGCATTTAGTTGTTCAATCTGAAGTAATGTTGCTATCATAATCCATAACAAATTGGTTACTATAAGATAGTGCGCACAGCAAAAAGACTTTGCCACTAAATAAATTGGTTACTATGAGCTTAGGTCCTCTAGGATTTAAAAGACCTATAATGGCGGAAAATGTTTTGAGACTACTCATATGGTATTTAGTTGTTCAACCTGAAGTAATATTGCTATCACAATTCATAAGAAATTGGTTACTAGGAGATAGTGCGCACGGCAAAAAGACTTGGCAACTAAATGAACTGGAAACAGAAATGCTCAGCTGAGACTCACCTGGGCCTAAGACGCTTTCATTGCTAATCTCCACGATGTAGTCCGAGAGATAACTTATGTAGAGCGTAGTGTTTATGACTCCATCTCTAGGGTTCTGCAGGGAAGCATTCAAGCTACCGACGTCCGAGAAGGTAGACCCTTGATTGAAGTCCTGAAGCAGTGGCTGCAAGAGCTTCAAGTCATGAAGTTTGTTGTATATCTGGGGAAACAGCTGGATCTTGAGCACGTTGGAGTCTCGACCTCTGAACGTCTTGAGCTTCTCATCACCATAGTTGTCCGAGTCTATGGTCCCGCTGACGAAGCTCACGTGCTCGTTGTCTCCGGTCTGCTTTGTAGTCAGGTTGAACTGGAAGCCGACGCAGCAGCCGGGTGCCCTGGACGGTCGACAAACTGCCAGGACACGTAGTGGTCTCTCGGAGGCATCCTGCAGCGGTCGCACTTGAGTGTAATCGATGGCCCCTGGCTGGTGTTCTGGCAGGTGGAGGTGAAGAGCGTCGAGAGGGGCAGCACCCTGAAGTCCATGAACCCGGGCGTCCCCATCGCGATCGTCGACGGCCGGACCAGCTGTGCGCAGGACATGGCTGAGACTGTGGTGATGTGGAACTCGATGTCGTTGACGAACGACACGAGGTCGGGAGCGTTGGCCGGCTTCACCCGGTGCACCTCCACGTTGCGCTTCTTGATGGCCTGGTACAACAGCCTGTGGAAGGACGATTGCAGTTCAGTTCGAGTTGAGTGGAAAGTTTTGCTGAACCTGACGGCTGACTTACACGGTGACTAATCCGATGAAGAGTATGAGGGCGGCGACGGAGCATGTTCCACCCAGCTCTGTCTTCCTTTTCTTCAGCACTTGCTGGTCAGCCTAGATTAGGACAACAACCAATGCAACTTTTTTACTTTCAGAATTTCACAAGGATATACTATGATAATCTGTTGCAACGTGTATCGGACAACTTGCAAGCGAAGGAACGGGCAAAGAATGGAAATTTTCCCATGGCAAAGAAAGGGAAAACTCTCCATGGAAGACAACCCCAATTGACCACATGGAGGCAGCCGACCAGGAGGGGAAAAGCAGGAGGAAACGCGTGGAAGCAATCCGAAACGCACAGGCGAAGCAATCGAAGCAGTAAACAGTAATTTTGTTCTAAATTCCTTTGCTTAATTCTTGACGACGCACAAGAATGAGAAAAAAAATGTGATCTTGTGGGGATAATGGCGAGTTACTGACCGCCCAGTGCTGGGTGTCGAAGATGCAGTCGAGCCTGCTGATCCAGAAGCGGGCCCGGAAGAACCTCCTCCTGGTGCCGCTGGCGGCGGCGTGGTGGCGGCCGGCGAGCCTGCCGTGGCGCAGAAGGCGAGCCAGGAGAGGAGCGTGAGGAACGCGATGAAGAGGAGGACGGCCTGGGACTGGGTGAGGCGGCGGACGGCGTCGAGGGAGAGGACGGGGGCGAGGAAGTAGAGGGTCTGGTTGCGGGACCCGGCCCCGACGGCGCCCACCTGCCAGTCGGAGAAGGCGCCGCCGCCGCCGCCGCCGCCCGAGGTGGGGAGGGAGACGCAGGCGGTGCCGTTGGGGGAGAGGTAGTAGCCCGGGTCGCACGCGCAGAGGGTCGCGTTGTAGGCGAACATCCGCGCCGCCGCCGCGCACGCCGCCGCCATGGCTGGCTGCTGGCCCGCTGCTGCTTCGTCTGAGCTGTGCCTCAAAGCAATCACATGGATAGGTGCAGCAAGGTGGAGACGATGTATTGGATTGGATTTCTTGAGCTTAGGGTTTGGGGCTGGAATTGGAATCGGATGCCTGCTGTGCTCGGCTGCGCTGGATGGCGAAAGAAGAAGAAGAAGAAGAATCCAGCTGCAGCACGAGGAGGCAGCTAGCTTAGCTTGAGGCTTGAGCTGATCTTGGATTAGCTGGCTCAACAACAATGCTGCCACCAGTGAGTTGTGTTACAGAGTAGCTTTAGGATACTGTATAACCCATCTCTCCCTCTCTTTAAACTTTACTCTGACCAGTAATTCAGCACCAGCTAATCAACATGAAGTGTGTAGTATTGAGCAAACCCACAATGCACGTTTTTACAAATATACTTTACTACATTGAACAGATCACGCGCCGTCAACATCGGCCCGGACGTGCTCGTCGTCTCTACTCTAGTGGTCATTACTCTAGTGGCCATTGACGTGGGCAATTTGTTGTGGAGAGTAAAATTAGGAGGTGTCTATTTGTGGCGTGGATTCTTTTTTCTGAAATCTCAGTCACATCTAACGTCTAGTCAACCCAGCCATTATCACTTCACATATGACCTACAAGCGGCCAAAAAAATTGAGCATTTCACTGAAAATGCACAACTGCAAAGATCGCAGCCCTAGCAAAAAGAAACATTTATATATATATTATGAAATATATGGAATTAAGAGGGAGTAGTTTGAAATGCCTAACTGTATTTAGATGGTCCACCAAGTCCTACCTTCTTATAGAAGTATAAGTATTAGATAAAAATTTAAGCACACAAAGTAACTGATTACTATGAGTGATCACCTCCTCATTTTGCTACAGCGACGGAGATATTCTAACAAACAAGATTAGAAGATTATACTACCAAGATTGGTCTCCTGCTTGAGCGTGGGACAAATCTGTAGGAAAGAAACCAAGAGCAGAAAAGATATGGACCCGACAATTACTACCTATATGAAAGACGGTCCGTTTCGCGAGCTGTGAGCACTCGTGACACTGTAGCTGCTACAGTGATGAACAGTAATGAACAGTCCTGGTCCCTCACCGTGGGTGTGCCGGTCGTTGATCCCCCCCCCCCCCCCCCTTTGAGGTAGAGGATATGGATCGCGGGGAATTCTTTGTGAGCATGTCGCTCACCCATAGACGGTCTAACCTCCGATGGGAGGTTATTATTGTCTATGGCCCCGCGGATCACCGGAGGTCTGCTGAATTCTTAGCTGAGCTCAAGTCAAAGGTGGAGCGATGCCCCACCCCTGTGGTGGTGGCAGGGGACTTTAATCTAATTCGCTCCCCAGATGACAAGAGCTCGGATAATGTAGACCTCCCTCGAATGCGCATGTTCAACGACTGGATTGCAGACCTTGCGCTACGCGAGATAACTCGTGTTGGGGCGCGGTATACATGGTCTAACAACCAGGCTGACCCGATCCGGAGTGTACTCGATCGGGTCCTAGTGTCGGTGGAATGGGAGGTTGCTTTTCCGTTGTGCTCGCTTCGCGCGCTCACTCGGATTGGCTCTGACCATTCCCCTCTCCTCCTATCCTCTAGAGGAGGGGCTCCTCCTAGGTCGAACCGCTTCCACTTTGAGGAGTTCTGGCTTGGTCAGCCGGGCTTTGTAGAAGCAGTTCGACTTAAGTGGGTATCGGCAGTCGCGTCCCCTCCCCGTGCATATAATGCGGTTGATATTTGGCACCACTGTGCTAAATTCGCTCGCCAATTTATGCGTGGGTGGGGCGCGAATATAGGCGCTGAGCTGCGAAAGAACAAGTCGGATATCCTCGCCCAAATTCAGACGCTTGACGTGGCGTCTGATACGGTGGGCCTTACCGCTGATGGTTGGCTTCAGCGGTATGCCTTGGAGACCTCCCTTATGGAGATCTACAAAGGCGAGGAGATCTTCTGGCGACAGCGTAGTCGCCAGAATTGGATTCTACGCGGTGATGCTAATACAGCGTACTTCCACGCCATTGCTAATGGTCGTCGTCGAAGGTGCTCTATACCGTGCTTGTGGGCGGATGGCCTCCTATTAGAGGAGGCCCAAGACCTATCCGCTCACATATACTCCTTCTATAAGGAGTTATTTACGGAGGGGCCCCGCTCGGGGGTCGCGCTGGCTGCGGGTTTCTGGTCCTTAGGGGCCTTAGTATCAGATGGCGAGAATGTGGAGCTTACACTCCCATTCAGCCCTGAGGAGGTTCGTCGGGCTATTATGGGGATGGAGGCTAACTCGGCCCCGGGCCCAGATGGCCTTCCGGTCTCCTTCTTCCAGAAATTCTGGGGGAGTATTGAGGCGGTGATTATGCCGATGTTCCAGGAGTTCTATACTGGAACATTGGTTATGTCTCGCCTCAATTTTGGCGTAATTACCTTGATCCCTAAAGTAGCAGGGGCCACGGAGATACGCCAGTTTAGACCTATCACGGTGATCAACGTCATCCAGAGACTGCTTACCAAAGTGTGTGCTGCACGCTTGGCACCAGTTGTGGAGTGACTCGCCCACCCCTATCAGTTCGCCTTTCTTAAGGGACGATTTATCCATGACGGAATTCTAGCGCTTCATGAGGTAGTCCATGAAGTTAAGGTTAGACACCTTAAGGGTGTCTTCCTTAAGCTAGATTTCCAGAAGGCTTTTGATCGTTTGGACTGGGCGTTTCTTCGCCAGGTCCTCGAGCGCCGAGGGTTCGATGATCGCTTCATATGCTGGATTATGCATATAGTCATGAGTGGCAACACGGCGATTAATATTAATGGGGACATTGGTCCCTACTTTAGGTCCTCGTGTGGGGTGAGACAAGAGGACCCTATCTCTCCCCTTCTCTTTGACCTTGCCGTTGACGTCCTTGCGTCTGTCTTGGACAAAGCCAAGGCGGCCGGCCACATCTCCGGTGTGGTCGGTCACCTTATTCCTGGAGGTGGGATCACCCACCTCCAGTATGCGGATGACACCATGATCATGGTCGAGGGCTCGGAACTTGACATTATTAATCTCAAGTTCCCATTCCTCTGCTTTGAGGTCATGTCTGGCCTCAAGATTAACTTCGACAAGAGCGAAGTCATGATCATGGGGTACTCCCTAGAGGAGCAACAACGGATAGCAGACAATCTTAATTGCAAGTTGTCCTCCTTCCCGGTTACTTATCTAGGGATGCCGCTTAGTGACTCTAGGATCCTAATTAAGGACCTAGAGCCGGTTATTGGGCGTGTCAAAGCCAAGGCTGAACCTTGGCAGGGACGGTTTACCTCCAAGGGGAGCAAATCGGTCCTCATTGATTCCTGCCTGTCCAGCCTGCCTATGCACATGATGGGAGTTTACGAATTCCCAGAAGGTGTGCATGGCGCATTTGACAAGGAACTCTCGCGCTTCTTCTGGCATGCGGCTAATGGGCGTCAAAAGTACCATATGGTCAAATGGGCGGATGTGTGCGCCCCCAAGGACATGGGGGGCATAGGCATTTTAGCGTCCCGTAAGATGAATATCGCGCTCATGCTTCGGTGGGTTTGGCGGATACTTAGAGAGGAGGGGGGCTTTGGCTGCAGCTAATCAAAGCGAAGTACCTGCAGGGTCGCCCCCTCCTTGCTTGTGACCGCCGGGATGGATCCCAATTTTGGCGATCCATTCAAACCATCAAGCATGAGATTATTAGAAAGGGTGCCCGCTTCTCCGTCGGTAACGGAGAGGGCATCCTATTTTGGCTGGACCCGTGGCTTGATGAAAGCCTGTTACAACATAGGTTCCCTTCCCTCTTTGCTATATGTTCGGACCCGATGCAGCTGGTGGCCTCGGCAGTACATATTGGGGTTTGGAACATCTCGTTCCGACGTACATTTGGACTTGCCGAGGCTACAGCTTGGACGGAGTTACGGGGTTCGCTCCCGGAGGCGCTGCCATGGGGCCAAGACCTTGTGTCATGGCACTTGGCCCCCTCTGGGACCTTCTCCGTAAAGACGGCCTATCGGGGTCTCTTTAGTGGTCCGGTTAGAGCTTGGGCTTCCCCTTTGTGGAAGGCCCTCCTCCCCTTAAAAATAAAAATCTTCGTGTGACAACTTCTTAGGGACCGCCTCCCCTCGGGGGTGGAGGTCCGTAAGCGTCGTGGTCCGGGGAATGGCCTTTGCCCCATGTGTGGGATCCCCGAGACGGGAACCCACATCCTGTTCACTTGTCCCGCGGCCAGGTTTCTATGAACTTTGTCCACGAGGCGCTTGGCCCTGCTTGGCAGGCCTCAGACCTCGGCGAGTTCCTGGAGACCCAGGTGAAGCGTACCGGGAGGAGGCGACGCCTCTTCTGGTTGGTGTTCGCGGCGATGACGTGGACCCTTTGGACGATTCGTAATAAGATGGTGATCGAGCGGGTGTTTCTTCGGCATGCTTCTGACTCCATGTTTAAATTTCTGGCTTTCTTGCAGCAGTGGCACCCGCTTTCTAGGCAGCGAGACAGGGGGCGGCTAGATGACATGTTTGATAGACTTTTGGCGACCGCACGTCGCCTCTCCTCTCCATCTAGCAGCTAGCGCCGGAGGGCCACGTTTTTTGTTCTTCCCACCTTACCATACCCCCCGGCACCTCTAGCTCTTTTATTCTTGTTGTTGGGCTTACTTGTGCTGTTGCCCCAGCAAACTCTTCTTTCCTTGGTACTTGTGACTTTGTATGGACTTAGCTTGGCATGTTGCTTTATTTATAAAGCGGGACGAAACTCTGTTTCGAGGAATAGATATACTCGCCAAACTCTTGCCTCTGTTTCCTCCGAGCGAGCCGAGCCGAGTCCTGCCTACAACCGCGCCACCGTGCTGCAGCCTCAACCTCAATCCCCCAACCGAAAGCTCACGCCCGCGCGCTGCCGCCGCCAGCCCGCCATCCCAGCGGATTAGACGGGCCCTTTCCGCCGCCGTCTCCTTCTCCGGTCCGGCGATTCTCTCCGGTATGCCTCCGCTCCTCTTCCCCATATCTCCGGTTTCCCCGCCCCCGCCCCGCCCCGCCCCGCCCCCGCTAGCTATGCTCTTCCCGCCTAGGGCCGCCGCCCCCCGAGCTAGATAGAGGTGCTCTGAGAGCTTCACTCCATCAGCCAAATCACGGAAGGACTGTTTTTTCTCTGTCTGTCTTCCAATTTCATTTGCCGCTGAAGCTATGGAGGGATTGATGAATGCAACTGTATGTTACTGTAAAAAGTTACTAGCTATTTGGTGAACGTGCTAGCTAATCTTCTATATGTTTTTTTTAACATATGATATATGAATATATATGCAATTAATGACAAAAAATCAATTAGTCAAGCAAAGTGACGACAGTTTGATTGAAGTGACTAGGGATTATGTTGTTTGTCTGAACACCATAAGCTATCTCTTGCTCTTATTAACATAAATTTGTAGGCCCTCTTATGTTTCGTCGAGAGCATTGGACATAAATCTATGCATCCTTTTTCTTTTGGGAATGCACAAAACGAGGGGTCAAGATTCTAGACCGTTGCAATTGCACTAGCATAAATAGTCTGCAGCGATTTCAGGTAGCATTGCTACGGCTATTCTCCAGCTTGTTGTATTTCCGTCTATGTTTGTTACCATCGTTTCTGGACTGCTCTGCTGACCTGCTCGTCCTTTTCCACATGTTTGCTGATGCTGCTTTCACTCACTGTACTGCACTATTACTAGCATTCTTCTGAAGTGCATATGCCCTCATGTGCTTTTGTCTGCTGAATGAAAGCAGATTTCGTGAAACGGGTTCAGACATGGCTAAGGAAACTAGTACTTGCATGATTTAGTGAAATGTACAGGAATTTTAATGGTGGACACAAATAACAATACTTACTATATTTTTCTATGTTATAGTGATGCTCGCAGAAATCATGACGAGTTGATATCCATTATTTGCTTCAATTCCTTCTTTTTCCTGTGCGCAGCGCAAGATCCATCGTAGCTGAATTTCAGGGGTGCGGGATGGACACCACCCAGTTCGCAATGGTAAATTCATTGTCCCTTACCAGACTAGCTGCACAGAGAGATGTGACTATGTTTCTACCTTCTGTGACTGTGGCAGAGTATGCTTTACCTACCTGTTAATTTTGCTTCTGGTGGAGCAGATTGAGGAGCTGGCCTCGCTCGTCAGGGACAACCTCTTCAGCAAGCACCTCGTCCTCTCCACCGAGGAGTTCTTCGTCACCCTCCTACAAAGCCAGTACCGCGACGACGATGACGACGAGCATGATCGAGACACGACAGGTACATATCGCGGGACAGTTGGGAGGAACACCATAGAGCTCCAGCCCACCAGCTCATACAACCGCCTTCTCTTGCATCGCCTTGCTGACATCTACGGGTACTCCTTCCTATTCCATTCATGCCCATCTGCTTCGCTCTCATGGTGTACTTAAGTCGCTGGATAATATATTGCAGTAACCAAACCTTTGATGATTTGTTGTTGTTCCTAGGTTCGCCCATGAATCTGTTGGTGAGGGTGATGATCGCCATTTAGTTCTCCAACGCTGCCCTGAAACAGCCATGTATGTCGCCAAATATGCTCATGGGTTTTCCTCTTTCTGTGTGTCGTGTTTTGATCTGTTGTGCCTTGTTTCTGCTGTACTATATTAGACCATGATAAACCTTGTTTGACTACATTCAGTTACAACCTACATGTATACATCGTACCAAAATACTAGTTTTTCCAGCAGGGTGTCTCATTACCAGTCCTCACTTTACTAAATGCAAGAGAAGAACACGTGCTTGTTATCTGATGCCTGCTTCATGGCAGGGTCACCTTTTGTTGCTGCTCTTGCTACATGTTTTTACCCACTGTATATTTAACTCGAAAACTCTGCTACACATTGTTGGTTGGCTAAATTTGGAGCAGTTATTCTGTTACCCTTGTTTTAAATTTAGTTATTGCAGCCCTCCTGTCCTTGTAAGTGATGTGTTGTGGAAGTATGACGACAGTGATGGTCCTTCAGCTTCTGTTTTGCTAGCGAAAAATGAGACAGGTAAATCAATTTTCATGCATTTATTTGCTGTATCATGTATTGATCGCTCAGATGCTTGTTTGAAACAAATAGTTTGAGGCTTCTTCCTGAGAGTGAGCTCTACTCAGGAAGTAAAGAGTGTCCGATCCTTTGCTATGGTCAAATTTATTTCCTGTGCCATGGCTAATAAGCAACACTTGCCAATGAAAGGGTTAAAATCTGGTTCTAGGTGAAACAAAACAAGTGGCTGTGCTTGTGCACTCATTAAATTCGTGGCAAACTCCATAACAAATTTTTATGTACAGTTTAGCCAGTAATCTGCAACGCGAAGCTTCTAGCTATCCCAGTTGTCTATGTACAGTTTAGCCAGTAACCTGCATTTAGCTAGTTTTTGGCGGGCCCTTTTGCTGCTTACCAGCTGTATATAACTTGTATTTAGTTGCTAATTAACATTGGCTTCTAGCAGATCTTCAGAAAACTTATGAGGCAGAAGATGTCTGTGACGCTATTTCTGTTGAAAGCCTGCGTCTGAACACTGATACTGGTAAACGACCACCTTTCAGCCGAACATCTTGTATTGCTGTATTTTCGAACTGTAATCGGCTTGGATCTTGGCATAATTTGACAGCTAAGCAGCCTGTAGGTTGGGAAAACAAAGAAGTAACCAGATAGCCTGTTTCTTTCAGATACGAAGCCTTCGCAGCAGTCAGTGCCACATTCAGCAGCGTCGCTCAAGGAGAGGGAAGCTGCTTATCGAGCCGCTCGTGAGCGGATCTTCTCTACACATGAGGCCAAGGGAAAGGACACGTCAGCGGCAAAACCTAGGCACGTTCCGGCCGTTGCTCAGCGGATGATCTCGCACGCGCTCGGTAAAAGAGTTGAAGATCCAAAGGAGAGGGCCAACGCGGTGAAGAACAGAGAGAAGGAGCCGGTAAATAGACGAAACGATCAGACAGGCAGCAGGAACAAGCCGTATGCTGGGAGATGCGACCCGGGCTCGCCTGGTGGGGATCCGCGCCGGAACCCATCTACTACCCAAAGCCGTCACACGTCTAACGTCAGCGCTGAGACGCTGAAGAAGGAGCAGGCTGGTGCGGCGAAGAGGATGTTTGCGAACGCGCTGCGCTTGCCTGGCGTCGAGATAACCGATGGCGCGGCATGGAAACCCAAGTAAAGAAGAGCTGGAGATGATTAGAGATGCTGAAAATGGAAGGAGATGTTTTGGTCCCTGCACAGGCTGTTTACTGGAGCTTGTCAGCGGTGTTGTGGAGCTGGAAGCACTCGTGGTGCACTTGGATGATGATCGCTGGTAGTAGATGAAAAAGGTTTATCCGGTATCGATTGTTGGGTTTGCCCGGCCAGTAGGAGGAGCTCTCGAGTGGAGTTGGAGGTGAACTGAAAGCATCGGTTAGAATGCTTAATCGGCCGTCGTTTCGTAGTATGGAGTACCAAGTAGTAATAGTAGCCTTGGTTGTTTGCCAACAGACAGAAATATACTCTTGTTAGCACCCAATCTAGCTTGAGCGTGTTGGCTCTCCAACATGCTGCATCTACCCTTTTCACTTCAATTGTGTCTTAGTCTTGTTTTGAAGGGTTCGGATCCCAGTTTTTTCTTTATGGTTGGTGCATGGAATTCATTCTGTATTTTGCTAGCGTTCATCTACCTGATCCTGATGGCAGCGCGAAGGCAGGCAAGAATTAAGACACTTATCTCTATCATCCATTTAGCTCTTCCCGATTTGTAGCTGGTCGTTGGCATGGACTGAAGATTTACTTGTTTCTGGTGGTTCGCATGCCCGATTCTGCACCTTTTCTAATTTTGAACCTTTTGGTTATTACTGTACTTGTTTATGTTCTTCGTTCGTCGTCATCGACTTTGACAAATCACAAGGAGATTTTGCTGAAACTTTGAAAACCTTTTTGATTCTGTTGCGGTGCATCCCTATTCCCTACTCGCTGACATTATACGAGAGGACATAACGGCCATACGTGTATTATACCGAAATAGTTGGGAACAAAGCCATATATAATTGCGACTCGCTACATAGGTGGCAGCGGCCAGCTCCTCCCAATCTCCACCAGCCAGGACGCTTGTCCTGGTCCCCTTTTCCTCCGGTTGCAGGGGGACCTATCTCCTCCGTTCTGGCCTAATAGTTAGGGTCAGATTTTGTCTCCTTTGGTGTGCCGTTGGGTGGTGGGAGCGGCGCCCAGGCAAATAAATCTGGCTAAACTCTAATCCCACACCGGCGCTGTCCTTCATGGCAGCGTCTTGGAGTTGGTGTCACCGTGTGCTTGCCGATCTTTCAGGTCGGTGGTTTTAGGGTTCTTGGATGGTGTCGGCGAGGCGGCGGCGACGACTTCATCAGATGAGTCTTTCCTCCTGCTTTGTCCCCGTTGTTGCGGCGTTGTCTCCGGCGACATGGTAGAGCAGAAAGGATTTATCCAGGAGTACGTGCAGACGGTTGTCTGTGCTAGTGACAGACGGAAGATGGTGCATCTTGTGCTGGGTTTGTGGGGTCGGAGGTTGACGGTTCTGGTTCCTATTCCGACGTCGTCGTGCGGGGGTGCCGGTTCTGAAGTTCGATGTCGTGTCTGGGGTCGTGCTGCCCCGATCTGATTCTTTCAACGACAATGGATTGTCCTATGGCAAACTACTTTGGAGGTCCGAAAAGTTGCTGAGCAGCGATGGAGCCGCGTCGAGCTCGGGTGAAGAGGTGATCTGTCACGCTTCACTTTGGTGGCTGCTACGGTGGTGCCTGAAGGAGAGGGATAGACGTTGGTTTGTCCTACGTCTATCCTATCTTTATAGATCTATAAGATTGGTGTGCACATGCTTCTTTATATACTGTTCTTTATTTTTCAATGAGAAACGTATTACCTTGAAAAAAAAAGTTGCACAAGTACCTCCAGAAAATAGTTGCAAATAAAACATATGTAGCCAAATTTCTCATTTTTTTAGGGATATTTTCTCATGTTTTTTGTACGAACTAGGAACAAAAGGTTATTCTTTTCTTCTGATGAACCGAACCGACTAGAGGGGATGAAATCAAAGAATAGAGGGGACGAGGGGTAGGGGTCGTCTTCCACCTCTGCCTCTCCGCCTCCTCCCCCCCAAATTCGGGTTCATCGCCGTCGATCGATTCCGCCGTCCCGTCCCCTTGCCCTACCTTCCTACTCTCCCCCGACGGCCCGACCCACCAAATCCCTCCCGCCGGCGCGCGTGCCCTAGACCTGCCGCCGTCCCCTCCGCCGTCGCCGTTCCCCTTTCTCCTCGCCGCGCCCGGCGCCCCCGCACCAACCGGAGTTCGAGGTACGAGCTGGTTCCCATCCCCACTGCCCCCGAGATTTCCACCTAGATCCGCCCCCAAGGCCTACTGTTTGGTATTGTTAGATGAATTCGACTGAACCAACCTACCAAGTTAACTCCCTGTGCTCGCCTCTAGGTAGGCGACTTCTTCCTGTTGATCCCCATAGCCATGGAGGAAGACGAAGAAGGCGACCAGCGCCTGCTCTACAGCCTCGGCGTCACCTCCGCCACCACCGACGACATCGAGAGGAAGATCCTGTCACAGGCACTCAAGCGTCCTCACTACTGTCCATCCATCCGTTCATTCTTGTCTAGTGCACGCGAGAGAACAGGCTAGTACTAACTGTTACATGGAGATTTCTTCTCATCGAGTTCCGTTCTGCAGGCGAAAACTGACCCAAAGCAGCAGCAGCGTGATGCTGGGTCGCCGCCGGGGGACGGTGGGCAGGAGAGCGACCTGCCGACGACGCCTCAGGACGATGCCCAGGCCAAGCTGCACCAGAGGCTGCGCTCCGTGCAGCTCGAGATCGATGCCGTGGCTTCCACCATTGGAGGGGCCGCCAAACACGCCGCCGCCGCCGGAAAGAAGAAAGGCAGCGGCCACACGGAGGACAAGAAGAAGAAGAGAGCTAACGAGGAGGAGGAGAATGCTGGTGAAGATGCCCCTCAGGGAGGAGCGCTCCAGCAGGTGCTGGCCGCCGAGCGGCTCAGGAGCCTCAAGAGGGCCAAGGCGCAGATTCAGAGGGAGATACTGGAGTCGGAACCTGCAGGCACGTCTGGGCCGAGCAACAAGAAAAAAGATAAGATGCTGGCGATGCTGGTTGAGGATGAGCCGAGGCGGAAGAAGTCGCTGAAGCTGCCGGCTGGAGGGCTCAAGAAGAAGGATTTGCCTCGTCGGTTGAAAACAGTGACCTATGATGATGATAATGATTTCGATGCGGTGCTCGATGGAGCTTCTGCGGGGTTCATGGAGACTGTGAGTGTTTATAGCCTAACACTTTGGAGTACTATTGTTATGTTTGTCTGTCTGCTGATGTTGCAGTCTGTTCTGTAGGAAAGGGAAGAGCTGATCAGGAAGGGTCTGCTGACACCATTCCACAGGTTGAAGGGCTTTGAGAAGCGCGTCGAGCAACCTGGTCCTTCACGCAGGCAAAATGGTTCCACAGAGCAGGCGGAGGAAACCGTGGAAGCGTCCAGCATCGCTAAGGTTGCTCAAGCGATGCACCAAATGGCACAAAACCGCCCGACCACCAAATTGCTTGACGCGGACTCCCTGCCTAGGCTGGACGCACCGACTGCTCCGTTTCAAGACTTGGAATGCCTTTAAAACGCACTGCACCTCCCGGTTCAGACGAGCAGGAAAATAAAAGACGAAGGAGGAAGACCAAGAGGCCACTGCCTGCCAAGAAATGGATGAAAGCCAACTCAAGGAAGGAGTCGTTACTCGATGGTATGCTTGCCAAGGCCTCTTCAGTATTCAGATCTTTTTTGGCTTTAGTGTTTGTTCTAGTGCACATGGAAAATGCAGTCAGTTTTCTTATTTGCTACTACTTTGTATCAGGATACTGCAGTGGACTTATCATGTTTGGTTTGTGCACTTGCAGATGAGGATGTGGGAGATGCAGCTGCATCGGCATCAGTTTCTGAGAACGAAGATGAAGTTATAGAAGGTTCTGATGGGTTGCCTCCGGTCATCCTTGAAGGTGGTTTGAGAATTCCTGGCTCAGTTTACGGACAACTGTTTGACTATCAAAAAGTGGGAGTGCAGTGGTTATGGGAGTTGCATTGTCAAAGGGCTGGTGGAATAATTGGCGATGAAATGGGCCTAGGCAAGACTGTGCAGGTCTTGTCGTTTCTTGGTGCTTTGCATGACAGTGGTATGTACAAGGCTAGTATCGTTGTCTGTCCTGTCACCCTTTTGCAGCAGTGGAAAAGGGAGGCTAGTAAGTGGTATCCAAAATTCAAAGTTGAGATCTTACATGATTCTGCAAACAGTTCAAGTAAAAAGGGCAAGAGATACAGTGATTCTGAGAGTGAAGTTTCTTGGGATAGCGATCAGGAAGAGGTTCCACGTGCGAAGCCTGCAAAAAAGTGGGATGATTTGATTTCACGCATTGTGAATTCAGGATCAGGTTTGCTTCTGACTACATACGAGCAGCTAAGAATCGTAAGGGAGAAGTTGCTTGATATAGAATGGGGATATGCTGTGTTGGATGAGGGTCACCGCATAAGGAATCCCAATGCTGAAGTAACTCTGGTGTGCAAGCAATTGCAGACTGTGCACAGGATAATCATGACAGGGGCGCCTATTCAGAATAAACTCTCGGAACTTTGGTCTCTCTTTGATTTCGTGTTCCCTGGAAAACTAGGTGTCCTACCTGTGTTTGAGACCGAGTTCTCTGTCCCAATTACTGTCGGCGGGTATGCTAATGCAACACCATTGCAAGTGTCCACGGCGTATAGATGTGCTGTTGTCCTGCGCGACTTGATCATGCCATATCTTCTTAGGAGAATGAAAGCGGATGTCAATGCACAGCTTCCCAAAAAGACGGAGCATGTTCTTTTCTGCAGTTTAACTTCAGAGCAACGTAATACGTATCGTGCATTTCTTGCTAGCTCAGAGGTGGAACAAATATTTGATGGTAACAGGAACTCCCTTTATGGGATTGATGTCCTAAGGAAGATATGCAATCATCCTGATCTTCTTGAGAGAGAACATGCCGCTCAGAATCCTGACTATGGGAATCCTGAAAGAAGTGGAAAGATGAAAGTGGTTGAGCAGGTCCTTAAAGTCTGGAAAGACCAAGGCCATCGCGTTCTTCTTTTTGCTCAGACTCAACAGATGCTTGACATTTTGGAGAACTTCTTGACTGTCCGTGAGTACCAGTATCGGAGAATGGATGGACTTACACCTCCAAGGCAAAGGATGGCACTCATTGATGAGTTCAACAACACAGATGAAATCTTCATTTTCATTCTGACACAAAAGTCGGTGGGTTGGGTACAAATTTGGTCGGTGCAAACAGAGTCATTATATTTGACCCTGACTGGAACCCTTCAACGGACATGCAGGTACAGTCCATGTGTTGTTTTCTCTGCCCTGTGTATGTTTATGCACCTATAATCCTGTAGCATGTTGCCGTAGATGCATTGACAGAACTCCATTAAGGTTTTATATGAATGTGTCGCCTTAATGGACTTTGAAGATATTGTTGACATAGAAAACTGGATGGCGGTTAGTGCTGACATGGTATGGTATATGAATAATTGTGAATCATGCTCTACCAATACAGCTGCAAGCATAATCTACTGTTGTTTTATGTCCTAGCTTCTGACAAAGTGACGATGCTAACCTGATTAAACTTTGTGTGGACTACTAGGCTAGGGAACGAGCATGGCGAATTGGGCAAAAAAGAGATGTGACGGTATACAGATTGATCACACGTGGGACGATAGAGGAGAAAGTCTACCACCGACAGATATACAAGCATTTCCTCACAAACAAAGTACTGAAAAACCCTCAGCAGAAAAGATTCTTCAAAGCCAGAGACATGAAGGATTTGTTCACGTTGCAAGACGAGGACAGGAATGGCTCAACTGAAACATCAAGTATCTTTGGGCAGTTGTCCGACGATGTGAATATTGGGGTTCCAAATGAGGAGCAGCGAGGCGAGCTATCTTCAGCTTTGCCAACCAGCGCAGAGGCTGAACCATGTTCATCTGCTGGAGGAGAAGGGAGAACAGACCTCAACTCTGACCAGGCGGACGAAGAATCCAACATCCTGAAATCTCTTTTTGCTGCTCAGGGCATTCATGTAAGAAATATGTTCTGATCCGTATGGGAAGTTCGTAGCCTTCGTTTTTTTTTCTCTTATTTGGTAAATAACACCCAGTTTTCTACTTGCAGAGTGCGGTAAATCATGATGCCATAATGAGTGCCAACGACGACGAGAAGATGCGTCTAGAAGCAGAGGCTTCACAGGTGGCTCAGAGGGCAGCCGAAGCATTACGCCAGTCACGGATGCTGAGAAGCCGTGACAGCTTTGCTGTTCCCACGTGGACTGGAAGATCTGGTGCTGCTGGGGCGCCGTCCTCCGTGCGCAGGAAATTCGGGTCAACACTCAACACCCAGCTCGTCAGTTCCTCGCAGCCATCGTCAGAAGGTTCGAACAGCGGCAGGGTTCAACAAAGTCTCCAGGTGGGCGCCCTACATGGCAAAGCGCTGTCCTCAGCCGAACTTCTGGCCAAGATCCGGGGCACGCGAGATGGAGCGGCTTCAGACGCGCTGGAACATCAGCTCAGCCTGGGCCCGGCCTCCAACCGCATAGCGGGCTCAGCAGCAGGGAACGGGCGCACAACATCGTCAAGCTCTTCTTCTACAAGCAGGAGCATGATCGTGCAGCCTGAGGTGCTGATCCGCCAGCTGTGTACCTACATACAGCAGAATGGCGGCTCCGCCAGCTCGACGAGCCTGACGGAGCATTTCAAGAACAGGATACAGCCCAAGGACATGCTGGTTTTCAAGAATCTGTTGAAGGAGATAGCGACCTTGCAGCGAGGCGCGGGCGGCGCGGCGTGGGTGCTGAAACCTGAATACGAGTAAATTGACACTGTAGTTCAGGCAGAGCGAATTTTTGGTTAGGAGTAGGTTCATGCATAAATTCGCTTTTTAGATAGGATTTTGATGCAGAGATGAAAGTTTCTCCCTTATATCTTTTGATGTGGCTAACTGATTCAGTTTTGCACGAGGGAGATGGGCTTGAAACCACAGGAATGTCAGCTGGTTGAAGTTCCTTTTCTCCCCAAGTTACCCCGTAAATTTTCCTTGCTCTACGTTTTTTTGGGTGTACATGCCTAGTGTGAAACAAACTGCAATTAGAATGGTAACACGGTACATTCGACCTCTCTCTGCTATTCCTTTTTTTCTTCTTTATTTGTGTATTTTGATGGAGATTTATTGACGGTGCTCTTAGGCATGACTTTCGGGGTGAAAATTCTAGGTTTGACATTCACTGGTTGTACCTGGTAATGGTAGATCTCCTAATTGAAGGGAATTCAGTCGGATTTTCTTCGGGTGAAAACCAATGATTTATGTTCAGACGACGAAGGTAGGCTTCATTCTTGGACCATCCTTTTGCAGTCCAGGTGTGGCCTTTGGTGGTGATAGTTCCCACTGATCAGTTCGGTGAGGCTTTTTATTTTTCTTTATTTTTTTTGGCTGTGTGCATCCTTAATGTCTCCACTATCTCTTAATATAATGTTATTGTAGAGGTCGGATGTAATTGATATCCGCTTGATATTAATATATTCACTGTATCGACATAAAGAAGACCAAAAATACAAATCCATACCTAGTTGGATCAACAAGGCTTACATCTCTTAAGATTTGTGCAGTAATTTGATAGTCAAACATCTCAACTCTCTACATACAGTATTTTAAAACCCCAAATTGGGATTATGTATTTTAAAAAAAGTGGTGTTTTGGCTCCCGGGTGCATATGCATATTTTATTTAAAATACATTTTGCACATACTTTGAAATGTCAAAAAAATTGAAAAAAATATCCGCGCATAGATTTTAACATGTTATGTGTTCACAAAGTCGCTTCACGAAAAACTGACATTTTTTGTGACTTGTATAAAAAAGACAAAATTTGGTGCTAAAATAAGGCTTTTCACGACATTTTTTTTGTCTTTTTTACACAAGGCACAAAATATATCGGTTTTTGGTGAAACAACTTTGTGAACACATAAAATATGAAGATGTATCTGTAAAATTTTATTTCAGATTTTTTTGACATTTTCAAATATGTTTTCAAATCCCGGGTGCATATGCACCCGGGTGCCAAAGTGAATTTCCGGAAAAAATATAATTATGTATTAACAAAAAAGGATCATACATTCATGAAAAATTCGGATTATGCATTAACAAAAAGTTTGATCACACATTAATAAAAAATTGGGACCACGCATTCACAATTTCTTTTTGAATGATGCATTAACATAAATAGATCACACGTTTGACAAAAAGTTCGGATTATGCATTAAGGTGAAGATTCTAAATATAAAAAATCCAAACTACTGTTAAATGTAAATTGAATGGTCTAGATAAACCGTGCGCGTTCAATTGGGTGTGGAAAAACCGTTTTGCTAGAAGACGAAATGTTGACAGAATTGGGAAGGCGACAAGGTGCACTAGTTAGTTTACAAACCGGTGTCCGGCCCTGCTGAGTTAGTGTGCTCGGCAGGGCAACCTAACCAACTCTTCTTTCGTGTGCCAAGCCATGCACATACTGCAAGCTACTCCCTCCATTTCAAATTAGATGATTTTCATTTGTTCAAAAGTGGATACATCTAAACTTGTAACATGTCTAGATACATCCACTTTTGAACAAATACAAGTCATCTAATTTGGAAAGGAGGGAGTACAAGAGAAAACGCAGATCGTTACCATTCCTCGACTAGTAGGTGGATCGCACTATATAAACGCGTCTACACTTGCATGCTCAAGCAGAAGCAGCTGTAGATCGATCGACATGGCTGGCGGCACATGGCCGGCGATCGCTGTAGTAGTTCTGCTCATGCGCGGCCTGTTCGCCGCCTTCCCTGCGGCGTCCGGCGGCCGCGTCGACGCCGGTGATATGCTGATGATGGACAGGTTCCACCAGTGGCAGGCCACTCACAACCGTTCGTACCTGAGCGTGGAGGAGAAGCTGCGGCGCTTTGAGGTGTACCACAGCAACGTGGAGTACTGTACATCGACGCCACCAACCGGCGCGGCGACCTCACCTACCAGCTCGGCGAGAACCAGTTCGCCGACCTCACCCAGGAGGAGTTCCTGGCGAAGTATGCGTCGTCGTACGACGCCGGCCATCGCACTGAGTCGTTCATCTCGATGACCGCCGAGGCTGACGGCCTGTGGTCGTCTGGCGGCGGGGACAACTCCTTGGAGGCTCCACCTCCGGCCAGCGTGGACTGGAGGGCCAAAGGCGCCGTGGTGCCGGTTAAGAACCAAGGCTCGGATTGCTGTACGTAAATTAATAATTAAGAAGACCTGAATATCCATTTCAACTCAACTAGTACGGCCTCTCCTCTAGCTAATTTCATGATTTTGTCCCTGGACCGGGGTGCAGTCAGCTGCTGGGCGTTCGCGGCGGTGGCGACGATCGAGAGCCTCCACTTCATCAAGACGGGGAAGCTGGTGCCCCTGTCGGAGCAGCAGCTGGTGGACTGCGACCAGTACGACGGCGGGTGCAACAAAGGTTACTATAAAAGGGCCTTCCAGTTTTGATCATCGAGAACAAGGGCCTCACCACACAGGCGGGGTACCCGTACAAGGCGGCGAGAGGCACCTGCAACCGCGTCAAGTCCGTCGTCACCATCTCCGGCCATTCTGCCGTCCCGCCCAAGAACGAGCTGGCCCTGCAGAGCGCCGTCGCGAGGCAGCCCATCGAGGTCCCCAGCAGCATGCAGTTCTACAAGAGCGGCGTCTTCTCGGGCCCCTGCGGGATCCAGATGAGCCACGCCGTCACCGCCGTCGGCTACGGCACCGACGCCGCCACGGGGGTCAAGTACTGGATCGTCAAGAACTCGTGGGGACAGGCAGCATGGGGCGAGGCCGGCTACATCCGCATGCGCCGCGACGTCGGAGGCCCCGGGCTCTGCGGCATCACGCTCGACACCGCCTACCCGACCATGTGAAATCTCAAATCATGCAGACGTCCACGTTCCGACTTAAGTAAGCTCGCAGCAGGATCAGCTGCGTTAGAACTCCATCGTGCATTTGTGACATCCTACCTACGTCTTCGTGGTGAGGTTATTATACGTGGTGTGTGTACGTATACTGACAATATGTCATGCATGTTTTTTGTTAAAAAAAATGTCGCCAATCAAGTACTCATCCGTTCCAAATTAATTGACTTCCATATATCTACGTTTAGATGTAGTCAATTAATTTGGAACGGAGGAAGTACGTGTGAGCTCTCTTGACTACGAATGCGCATAGTGTTGCTGGTGCGACAATTGGTAGGAAGGGGAAGAGACAAATATTTGACGCCAAGCTAGGATGAAAGAAATATACGAAGGCAATCGGAGTTGATCAATGGATTCAGTGCAAATTAGTCGGTGCGGACTTCTTGAAAGAAGTTGGTGAAGCAAGTTTGGTCTAACAAGTTTGTCTTCGTGAGTTGTTTTGCACGGTTGATGTGGGACGCATCCTCCAGATCCCATTGAATAGTCAAGGATTTGAAGATTTTATCACATGGGCTTATACAAAACATGGTCAATATGTGGTCCAATCTGGATATCATTTTCAGTGGAAAGCACCAATTTCGGCAGGACACCTTGCAATACCGGGCGGTTTGTTAATAATCCTGTTTGGAAAATTCTTTGGAAGCTCAAAGTACCTAGCAAAGTGAAAAATTTCATATGGGATCTTACCTTTAAAAAGTATTCTGGCTAATCGTCATATTGGCACAAGTGGGGCTTGCCCAATCTGCAACCAGGCGGCGGGGGATGTTTTACACCTTCTTTTTTGTTGCCGTGTGGCGCAGGAGATGTGGAGGGTGCCGAATTTTCATGATCTCATTGAGGAAGCAACACCCATTGATAGATCTGGTTCGGCGGTCTTAGAACATCTTGTTCGGCTCCCGTCTAATAATATTACAGGATTTGTTACGATACAGTTGAAGGAAGTGATTGCCGTAACATGCTGGTATTTATGGTGGATGAGACGTCGCAGAACTCATGAGGAGGAGGTACCACCGCTCAACAAATGCAAATTTTCTATCCTCTCTATAACTGCTAATTATTCCAATGCTATGAAGAAAAAGGGCACGGAGACTGTGGCGACATGGACCAGACCAGCCCCCAGGCAGGTCTGTGGAGAACGTGGAGGACAAGATTGTTTGGAACCTAACTCCTAATGGTGAGTACTCCGCGGCATCGGCTTACACGGCTCAATTCTTTGGGGCCGAATCAACAAACATGATGAGAATGGTTTGGAAAGTTTGGGCCCCTCCGAAGGTCAAATTTTTCGCTTGGCTAGCTCTCCAAAATAGGCATTGGACATCCGACCGTTTAGCTACCCAAGGTTGGCAAAATTGTGGACTTTGCCCGCTTTGCAAGAGAGCTCCCGAGACTTTGGCTCACCTCCTCTTTGGGTGCCGGTTCACCATTCGTCTTTGGGGCTCCGTCAAGAATTGGCTAGGAGTACATGCCTTGGATCCAAGTCAATGGACGGACCTCTCTCTCTATTCTTGGTGGCTAATGATGACCGGGGAAATCACTCCGAACCGCAAAGCTATGACGTCCATTACCTTGCTTACGTCTTGGGTCATTTGGAATGAGAGGAACGCGCGCGTCTTCCGCAACAAGCATGCGCCCCCCACGGTTCTCCTTGAAAAGATCAAAACCGAAGCTCGCCTTTGGGTCATTGCAGGCGCGAAGCGTTTGGGTGAATTATTACCTAGGGAGTAGTCCGGTTTGTAATGTAATGTTGGTGGTTGCGGGTGCAGCCGAGTGAGACTTCTCCGTCTCTCTCGGTCCGTGATGTAAAAACTTCTTCTTAATAAATCGATTGGGGCAAAGCTTTTGCCCCCCTTTCGAAAAAATTAAAACGTAGTGCCTCGTTCCATGATGATGTACATGCAGGGGCTATTGGTGCAGTTCTACGTGACTATCAAGGAAATTTTATAGCAGCATCAACCATGTTTTTGTCACATGTTTCATCGGTAGCAATGGCGGAAGCGAAGGCAATGAAAGAAGGCATGCCACTTGCATCCAGGTTGGGCAACAACATTGTGCAAGCAGAATCTGATTCTACAGAAACAATTGAGGCATGTACGGGTGGAGAGGTGTGGTGAAATGAATCAGCGACAATTTTGCAGACTGTGTGGACTTAATGGCAATGTCTCCTTATTTTATTGTCCAAGGGAAGCAAATAAGGTGGCTCATGAGTTAGCTAGAAATAGTTTTTTGAATAAAAAAATATTGTAGTTGGGTCGATGAACCCCTGGTTTTCTGTTAGATATTAATAAAGCCCGCAGCAGGATAGAGTCCTGTTGCTTCCCTCAAAAAGAAAGTGCGGATTGTAATTGTAGTAATTTTTTTTAGTAGTTTCTTTGAATTATGTATTTGCCAATGGGCCCTCCGTTATTTGTACAATTCTCTAGATTTTTTTTGAGACAACAATTCTCTAGATTTTTTTTGAGCTAACAATTCTCTAGATGAAAAAGATGGAATTTGTTTCCATCGTCGTCCTGGGCTTTTTCCTCCCGAAACCCTAAGGTAATTTAATTGTAGAAAGGCCCAGTCCAGTTCAGTCCTGATTTTTTTCATATCCACCACCTCCACCTCGTCCCAAATCCATTCTCTTCTCTCTCCTTTGCGGAAACAACCCCGTGAAATTTCCAAACTACCCCTGAGCCCTAATCCCCTCCCAGTCCATCCCCTTCCCAGCGGCGGCGGCGGGCGCCTCTCTCTCCCCGATCTCAGGTCAGAGCTCTCTTATCCCAAATCTAATCTAGGCCCCGCTCGCTTCGCTTATGGTGGATGGTCTGTCTCTGTTTATGGTGGATTTGTTTTTTGGATTGGATCCAGGAGGTGTGATTTGCGCAAGTTTCAGGGGATTCTTGCGCAAAAATGAATTTTTCTTTGTTTTGCAAGTTCCTACCTTGCAATTGTCTGGTATTATCGTCGCGGCCCTGCCGGCGATTAGGTAGACACAGGGAGAGAGACCTCCAGCGGCCGGCACGCGGCGGCGAGCCGGACGCCGCTGGGGAGTGTGTTCTGTGGAGCAAGCGATGCCAGCGTGTCCCCCCTCGGGAATCGGTGGGGTAGATGATAGACCAGGAAATTCATACACCTTCTATTGTAGCCTGCCGCGGCGGCGCCGGTGGAGCAGAGTATGAGGAGGGAAACTCTTCTTCTAGTCTTGGTTTGCACTCTATTGATCTCCAATCCTAGAGAAACCGATTTCGGGCAACTGTTTCACAGTTCACAGTCAACCTACTAAAACTGAGGTTTTAGCTAGCACTCGATCTACCACGAATTCCGTTTTGTAAATTTTACTAATTTTGAACTCCTATGGAAATTTGAAAGGGCCTACGTACTTCTGCCCCGGATTTACTCCTCTCTATTTCCACGGAAATTTGAAAGATTGATTATATGTGAACGCTTCGATGATTTTGTTGTGTTTGGTAGGTGTTGGCTGATGTCAACTAACGATGTTGTTGCTGACCTATGAAGTTTACGCTGTCATGTGTTGCTCTTGTCTTGTCAAGCTATGATGATTTGGTGTTGCAAAATGCCAGAATTATGTATCATATGTGGCAACGTATATCTAGTTCGTGACTATGGGGTGACCAAATTGTCTCGACGGGGTAAGATAAAATTACACTAGATTAAAACAACATCATCATGTAATCAGGAATGGTAGAATTTATTGGAGTGTTCACATTGCGGAGATCAAAAGATTAAATTGAATGATGTGGCTCAGCCAGAACATGACTTCTTTCCTAATAACTTAATTATAGGGAGAGATCAGAATTAACTGGTTCAGTCTGTTGTTTGTGTGTAATTGTTTGTCTACCCGTCCAACAATTGATGAATTCTTGAACTTTCATTTTCAGCTTAGTACTCCAGAGTTCATATTGTTTCTAATCATCTATTTGGTGAGCTTCTTGTTTAAATCCTCGTGTATATGTATTCTTGATTCAATGAAACTGAGTTATGTCTGTGGAGTCAAATATTTGAGGAGGAACTTTGTGGAATACTTTCCATTACTAGAATGCAAGTTTTTTCTTCTAAAATGCAGTGCCGCCGTGAACAAATCAGGAAGCATGACAGAGGGTGGTAGTGTGGTAGCCATTTGCCAATACGGCGGGGAGTTCACTTCTGGTCCCAATGGGAATTTGATCTACAAAGGAGGCGAAGCGCACGCTGTTGACGTCTCTCGGGAGATGTCGCTCGACAGCTTCAAGGATGAGATGTCCAACGTGTTCCATGTTGATGTCACCGATATGTCGTTCAAGTACTTTCTTCCGAACAATAACAGAACGCTCATCACAATCTCGTGTGATAGAGATTTGCAACGGATGGTTGATTTTACTGCTAGTGCTGCACAGGCAGAAGTTTTCCTGATAAGTAGAGTGGAGAACAGGTATGTCTTGCTCCATCTTTTTGTGTAGCCTTTTGTAGTTCATGTAGAAGAGCTAATATCAAGCATCCCCTGATGTGATGGATATTTTTCTTATATTTGGTAACTAGGAGTATCGTAACATACACTGGAGCTTCCACTGTTAAAGCTGGATCTAGTGCCCACGGTGACAAAAGGAAAAGGACACCTTCCAAAAACAAGTAGGTGGTACTTTGCCAATTTTCTTTTTCTAATGTAATTACTCTTTCACGTTACAGTCAATGCTCTTTCTCTCTCTCCAGGGTATCCAAAAGTAATAAGAAGACCGCCAATGCTACTGGTGATGTAGTTCAAGCTGATACCAATGGTGTCAACCAACCAAGACCAGTGGTTACTTTAAATGATAATGCCAATCAACCAAGACCGGTGGTTACTTTAAATGATTACAACGAGTACACAACCAATCTTCCATAGTTGCTGCATCTTTGCATATCTATTGTACCCTGAGTTACTACCTATTGTGAGATGTTCCTTGGTCACAAATTGCTGTGCCCTTCAAAGCATAAAACAGCAAATATAGAGCCCCTATTTCATTACCCAAAAGTAGCCTTTCTGCATGCTAAATAAATATGCCAACTTGAAGAGGAGTGGTTTGTTTCAACATTGTGGTTACCATATAAAATTGTCTGCCTACCTTATTTGCTGGAGTTTTTAGTTCTCCCAGTGATGCCATGCATTTTCATTTATTATTCATGTTTGGTGAATTGTCCAGGAATTAATTCTTAGCAGTAGGGACAAAAACAGAGCGGTAACGGACAGAACTGGGTGCTGCCACATTTTTTAAAATATTTTTTGTGGAAGCGGAAACAAAAACAAAAACCCCGGAAATGAATACAGAAACAGGTATGGACCGAATATGGTGCAGGCACGGATACGAAAGCGGAGGATGTGTAAATGACATGGCGGCACCGTGAAGTTGGTCTGGTGTACCTAACCCTAGCCTGTGTGGGTGCGCATGTTCGATTAGGGGAGCAGGGCAAAGGGATTACATGATTATGTAGTAGAATGGGCCTATATCCCATAGGTTGGCAAGGGCCTGCTGGGCTAGGCCAATGATAGTCATGACAGGCATACTAAAACGGAAGTTCCATCTTTGGCAGAAACAGAAATTCCATTTCCGCCGCTGTTCTGCCGAAAAAGGCTGTGCCGTTTCCACTTCCTTTTTCCGCTTAAAATTTTCCGTTTCCATTTCCGTTCCACAAAATTCCCTTTCCGTTACCGTATTTCCTTTCCGTTTCCAATTTTTCGCAGAAAAGTCTGAAACTTCCCCCCCTACTTACAAAGACTTCGGATTATAGCATCAGTTTTGTTAGAAAACAGATCGTGCCACAGAAAAATGAGTTAAGTCATGGATTCATGGTCCACATAATATGGTTACTTTGTATGCACCTTCACTACTTTGTTACTGCCCCTAGTTATGGCAACTACTGATTTATACGTACTACTATCCCATACCGAAGCTGTTTCTTTTACCTAGTTTTCGTATGATGCTCTCTGTTGTTTATATTGTGATCTGAATGGTTTCATGTTCCGATTGTATGCTATGCATGATGTTTTTCAGTCTCTATTATTGTAGTTACTGCAACTTAGTTCTTCCTTTTTCATTTCAAGGAGTTGCAGATTTGCTTGTATGAACCCTACTTAGTACAATCAGTTAATTCTTAGTGAACTGGTAGTTCATCCTATATAGATATCTCTCTTGCAGTCAGATAATTACTTAATGGTTTTCGTTCTTTGCACTCTCATGATCACTTGACTTGTACATTGTCAGAGCAACTCATTCTACTTTATGATACGATATTCTCCAAACATATAATTTATATTTTCCTTGATGAAACTAGGGATTTTCAACTGGAATTTGGGCATGATGCTGCATTTGCCACCACAGCTGGAGCTGTTTCCTCTGCTCCAGACGCTCTGAATCAGGAGAAGCTAGCTCTTGTTGATAACACACAAAGGTAGTTATCTACTCAATTTATGTCTTCTGTACTCCTTATAGTTCGTAAAAAGGTTAAGTTTCACAGAAGCTAAGTACGACTTGTGCAGGGAACCAATTGGGTTTTTTGATGATGGAATCAATGCATATGATGGTTCTGAGATCATAATAGATCCTCCACAGGAACTTACCAATAATCCTACTTTGTTTTGGGATGACATAATCAAAGGTGTTGGTCAAGAATTTGACAACGTGAAGGATTTTCGAGCTCAGTTGTGCAAGTATGCCATTGGGAAAGGATTTGCGTACCGTTTCATTAAGAATGAAACCACCCGTGTCACTGTGAAGTGTGTTGGGGATGGCTGCACCTGGCGACTACATGCATCCGAGTCATCCCGTAACAAGAAATTTGTTATCAAGAAAATGACTGAGGAGCATACATGTGGAGGAGAAGGTGGAGAGGGTCAACGGCGAGCAACAAGGCAGTGGCTGACTACCATCATTAAGGAGAAACTGAATGGGAACTCATTGCTCAAACCAAAGGACCTCGTGAAGGAAATATATGAAGAATATGGAGTTCTGCTGACCTATTCACAGGTTTGGCGAGGTAGAGAAGTGGCGCAGAAGGAGATGTATCATAGTAGGACGGAGACATGCACCCATTTGCCCTGGTATCAGGAAAGGCTTTTACAGACTGACCCTGCAAGTATACTCGACTTGTCTGAGTTGTCTCATAACCGCCGTTTTTTTGTTGCATTCCATGCTTCTTTGCATGGCTTTGCAAATGGGTGCAGGCCCCTCCTTTTTCTTGACAAGGTTCCGCTCAAAGCTACAAATGAGTACAGGTTGTTGGTTGCCGCCGCAGTTGATGCAGATGATGATGTTTTTCCAGTGGCTTTTAGTGTGGTTGAAGATGAAAATTATGAGAACTGGGTTTGGTTCTTGATGAAGCTGAGGGTTGCTCTCCAGTATCATAACTACCCATTGAATGCTATGACATTCTTGTCCAATGGACAAAAGGGTCTGGATGCTGCTGTCCCACATGCGTTTGAAGGTAGCCACCACGCGTTCTGTTTGCATCACATAATGGAAGAATTCAAAGTAGAACTGAAGAAAGGGCCATGGTCGCAGCAGATAAGAGATGCGATGATCGGGGATTTTACCCGTGCAGCGCAAGCATGCAGCATTGATGATTTTAATGCATCAATTGAGAGCATAAGGAATATATCAACTGAAGCTGCAGACTGGATCATTGCGAGTAAGCCAGAGCATTGGTCAGATGCTCTCTTCAGAGGCTGTCGGTATGACCATTTCTCCTCAAACATTGTTGATGTGTTTAATAACTGGATACCAACAAAGAAGGAGGGATCCATGGTGCTGATGGTAGATGCTCTTAGAATAAAAATAATGGAGACAATAGAAGCGAGGCGTGAAGCCTGCAAGTCATGGGAAGGGCCTTTAACACCTTCCATGGATTACAAAGCGCAGGACGAGATGTCGAAGGCCGGTAAGCTGACTGTGCTATGTTCTTCTGAGACCGTGTTTGAAGTGCGGGGCGGTGGTATTTTTGTTGTTAATCTTTCAAGCTGTGAATGCACCTGTCGGAGGTGGCAACTTTCTGGCCTCCCTTGTATGCATGCTGTTGCTGTGTTTAACAGGATTGGGCGATCTTTCTATGACTACTGCTCAAAGTTTTTCAGAATAGAGAGCTACCATTTGACATACTCAGAAACGATCGTCCCGATTCCTGATATGGATACCTTTGATTTTAGTGCTGGGGCAGTGATCCCACCTCCTAGGCCACGGACGTCGGATAAACCGAGAAGGAAGAGGTTTAACCCCAACAAGGAGACCACTCTTATACGGCTATGTAGCAGGTGCAAGCAAGCAGGACACAACAAGGCAACGTGCGAAGCTCTTCTGTAGATGAAGCAAGTCACTTGTCTGCAATATGTATAGCAGGTATATCTTGTCTTTTGCCCTGCATTTTCTCCAATCAGATAACCTCTTTCCTTGATCAATCAAGTTAGGAATATGGCATGTTCGAATTCGTCATCCCTGCTGGAAAAATGACATCTTAAATCGTGAAATGGAATTCAACAATGTTTAGAATGATTACTGTACAGAAAGCAAGCTTCACATCTACTCAAACATCTAGAGGAAATTCTTAAAATGCCATCAAACGATTACCGCGTTACGAGAATGCCATCAAAGTAGTCATCATTCTGAAAATGCCATCAAACGAGTGTCGTCGTTCCGAGAACACCACTTCCGTCAGTTGACCGCTAGTATCATTGTGGAACATCTATGTCAAGTATCATTTCCTTCGATATAAAAAAATAACAGGAGGAAGTCTACATTTGGTCGCTGAACTATTTCCTCGGTTTAGTTTTCAACCCAACTGTAATGCTGTTTTAGAGGGAATGGAATCGACACATCGGCTCTGTTGGGGAGGTGAAAGGGAGGTGACAGTGAAGCATTGAGAGGTCGAGAGAGCGTCATATGTTTTTTTCTGCATTGCCTGGCATATTGGTCTGCTGCTTTCTAGGGGACGAGGTGGCAAAAGTGATGATTTGGCAGCCACGCGACACAAAACTCCCCCACCAAGCCAGTCTTGGTTAACCCAGTTTGAACAGTTTTGATAGTTGACGGGGCACACGTCAAACGGTATTGTCGTCCATTACATGGTAGAGCCGAGGCGGTAGTCGAGTGACCAAAGGCTGAGTTTTTTCCTATTTTGAACATTCTGTGGCTTGAGTTGTTACTTAGGGAATGGAACATTGCAGATAGAATCTATGAATGGCACCAAGCAGCTGTTTTTTGTTTTAATAAAATCGATTTGGTCTATTCGAATCTCGAACACTTGTGCCAACGACAAGTCGGGGTGTATCGTTTGCTGAACTATTTAATTGCTTTGCACCGATGAAAAGGAGTTTGCAGTGTTGCTGTTTGCCTAACGCAGCATGTCTCTGCCATTGCAGGTTCGTTCACCTGGGGTGTGTGTGATGTGGCGAAAGAGAGAAAGATATAGCCTCATGGTGCGCCTGCTATATGTAGACGAAAAGTAGAGGAGAAGATAATGATGATACATGAAACCGATATCGTTTTGTTTATATGAAGGGTGTAGTAACTCGAAGACGTTTTCTCTAGCAATTGATGATTAGAGATGGTTGACAAGGTGTAAGCTAAGCTCGGTTTGGACAGTGCTAGCTGAACAGAGCAGTGGAGGAGTATCAATGTGAATCCCATTTTGTAGCTCGATCGATGTTACCAGATACAGCCCCGGTTTTTCCTTTTTCATCTTCCCGTCTCCTGGGTGCGAGAATTCCCCACAACATGTCACTTGTTGCGTGGGACAGGACGGAGCCTGGATAAATTTCACTAGTGTCAAGACGTCCATTAGCACTAATTTTAAGTTTTTTTTTGCCGACTGCCCTTCATCTGCAGGTATAGCTGGAGTGTCAGTTTCATTTGTAGGCTATAACTATAAGCGATTTGCGTGAGAGGTGTCAGCCGAACACTGTAGCTCCGCCCCTGCAATGGGGAGGGGGTAAATCACCCTCACTTGAAAGACGCCCTTTTTCTAGCTTTTGTCATTTCTATTTACACAAAATCATCAAGGCAATAATCAACATCACGCGGAATCATTTTGGGATACCGCACTGGAATTGGCTTCACCATTCTATATGCTAAAATAGCAGTGTTCTTGAGTTCAGTACAAAGGCAGAAACCAAGATTACAAGCTTGTTTGAGACAATGTTGTTTGCCAAACGTACATTACAAGCAAGCAAACGATATATCTAGTAAAAGCACAGGAAATTTAGCGTGTCCTGGTTGCAGTCAAACCCTGCATGCTGCATGTATTACTTAGTCTTCACCTTCTTAGCCTGATGAATAGCCGCACAGATCTTTTTCCAGCTCCTCCTGGCGATCAGTAAAGGGATCACGACCCATGAACTGTTTGCACCGATGAAATACGCCCAGAAGTAGAACGGACTGGCCCAGAAGTTGAAGCCATCCAAGTAGGCTGTAGCGAAGTAGACAATGCATACGAACGCGGCCTTATCCCTTCCCTCTCCCGTCACTGTTGAAGAGGCGAACAAGGCGATTTTTGGGCGACCTTCGCCGAGCCACCGCGTCCGTGCCGCGGAGACGCGGGATTCCTCCCCTCCGTCGGCCGCTTCGGCGGCGGGAGGGTGGGGGATCCCCGTCTCGGGCCTGTACATACGGTAGGTTGGGGTGGAGTCCCCGTCGGCGGCGCCTTGGAGGTAGGGGTGCGGGCGGTGGAGGTTTTGGTGTCGACGCGGTCTTCTCCGGCGGCGGTGTTCTTCGGGGCCAGCCGTCGTCGCGCTCGACTTGTGGTGGCTCGAGGCCCGGCGTGGTGCTCGAGCCCATCATCTCCCGTCAGATCTGCGGTGACGGCGGAGCTGGCGGCGGGAAGGGAGGATTCAAGATGGCGGCTTTGCAGGTATGTGGCAAGAAGGTGGAGGATCTGGGGCGCTGCCCCCGGATCTGGTGCAGTTTGAGCTCGGGGGCCTCCCCCGGCCGATGTTCGTTCATCGCCTCCAAGTCCAGCTCCTCGGAGACGGCGATTATTGCGGCTCAACAACGCCCCAGGGCTAGGAGTTCTTCTGCTCCACGGGTGGTCGATCTTCTCGGCGGTGTCCTTCGTGTCTCCGGCGTCGCAGGGTTCGGCTGGTGGTCGATCTAGAGGTTGAAGAAGGAGAGTGCGAGCTGTGCTGTCCTCTGTTTTCTCTGTTTCTTCCTCGTATGTATGCTTGTCTGTATGCTGTACTCGTTTTCGTTTGAATACAAGTATGTACATTACAAAAAAAAAAGAAGTAGACAATGCATCCGTAGAGCTGGCCGAGACACACGGTGAACTGCAGGATATGGCTGTAGGACTTCCGGGATGCAATAGCGTAGCTGTAAGCAGCAAACTTGTGGTGAGTGCGACATCGATTAATCCAAATCACAAAGTTACAACAGTTGTGTACTAACATTTCATACTAACTGTCTAACAGTAGACAAAAAGAAAGTAAGCCTTGCCATTTTTGCAAATCAAAATGTTAACATGAGATTCTTCAGACTTCTGGAAAAAGTTCACTAGAAAATAGTGCTACTGCCTTGAATTTGTAGCAAACTAAAACATAAAAGGTACTAAATTGTTTGTTCATGCATGTAACCATCAAGCATCTACTGTAGGTTTATTCAACCATAACTACTGTCTGAGAATCCAGACGTCCTTGGTCGTCTCCACTCTCTCGTCTACAGTGCAGGGGCGATTTTCTGAAACCAACCCGTCAAGCCACCTTGCTCGCCGGTGAATCGGGGTTCCCTCGCCCTCCGCCGGCCGCTCCGGCGGCGGGAGGACGGGGAACCACGATTCCAGGCTTGTACATAGCGTAGGTCTTGGTAGGTGCCCGGCTGGCGGCGGCGTGGAGGTGGCGATGCTGCTGGTGCGGGTTTTGCTGTCGGGGTGCTTCCTCTCCGGCGTCGGTGGTCCTCGGAGCTCCGGCGCGGCTTCCCCGACTTCTCCGGCCTCGCGGATCCGCGGATCTGCCGAGTCCTTAGTGCCCTGCCCAGATCCGTGTCGACGGCGGGTCTGGATCCCGAATAAGCTGTGGAAGACGACGTCCAGAAGATTCGCGACGGAGGTGGTGGTGCAGGGTGTAGGCTCCCCGGAGCCGTTGTCCGGCGACTTCCCGCTTGCCATGGGGCTGGCTCCGCTCAACCAAGGTCTGAGGAGCAGCGGCAGCGGCGCGCCACCGTCTCGTTCTGCCCTCCGGCGATGTCGAGATCCAGATGTGGAAGAAGGAGGACTTGATTGTAATTCTTCTTTTTCTTTGGATCTTTCTGTAAGAGCGAATGGTTTAATATAATAGTCTTTCACCCGCAAAAAAAAAAAAAAAACTACTGTCTGAGAATAACATCAATCTGTAAAATCAGACGTATATTAATGTTTTGAAAATATGCTCTGTCGAAGCATAGACCGAGTATCAGGTCACACCAAATTGTGTATTTCCATAAATATAAATCAAATTATGAGCTTTCTTAACTCGAAGGATCATGGGTCCTAAAAGATGCTCTGTCATGTAGATCAGGGCTTGACATCTTAGTGAAAGAAAGCTGTTTATAATCATGTCTGGACTCTGGAATCTAGCAGAAAAATAATAATCAAGTCTGAAATTTGAATGAGGCTCATGTCTCAAGCCCATTGCAGAACCATGTTTAAATTGAGCTTCACTAACAAAAAGCTAAGTGGAGAACAATAACTTGACCCACAAACACAAAGTCTGAAACACAAGAAACAGAGGAAGCTGCTGGGGCGTATCAATCAAGGATCGTTAGTACGCTGCAAGAAACAGAGCAAGTCTGAAGACATACACTGCGAGCAGCGACGCGGGTCCTTCCAGCACGGCGGTGATCCCTTCGACGGTGACGGTGGCGGTGTCCCTGGCGACGTACCTGGAGTCACCCTTGCTGTACTCCTTCCCTGCACAACAGAACAGAGAGCACCGCGATGTCAAATCCTCCGTCTCGATTCTCCAAGAATTACTGAACTCCATCTTGACTGTTCTGGACAGTTAGCCGGGAGGAACTGAAAAAACTTACAGACTTCGTCGAAGTAATTGGGGTTGCTCTTTGTGAAGAAACCGGGAGTGAAGATGAAGGGGCCCTCGATGAGCAGGTGGGTGAGGCCGGTGAACGCCCACCAGCACATGAGCAGCCGGTCGGCCCTGGACAGCCTGCCGCATCTCCCTGCAGCGTGAGCTGATCACTGATGAGATCTCGGCTCGGGTCCATTGCGCGGAAGACGTAGAGGTCGAGAGGAGGAAGGTCCTACGTACCGGAGAGGAGCCAGACGGCGGTGAGAACGAAGAGGGCGGCGCCGAGGTAGGGCCCGACGATCTCGAGCTGGGAGAGGCGCAGCGGCACGTAGCCCGGGAGGTCCAGCCCCGCCGGCGAGTAAGGGTGCGCGCCCATTGCCGCCGCCGGATCGATCTGGGAGCCGGAGCTGGAAGCCAGTAGTCAACTGGAATGTATGGATGGAAACAGTAGAGATACAGAGTCATGGCCGCATCCCGCATGGGCATGTTGCGATCATCTGATTAAACTACTCCCGGAGGAAAAAACACATCATGTGCGACAATGAAGATCACTTTTTATTTTTGTATATATGAACTTAGCGATCAGCATGGCTCATGCCAACAGCCTGTTGTGTAATGGAGGCCGGCATGGCCGCATGGGATCGTCTCATTTACACACAAACTTATACGTATCTGCGAAAGCATTTAAATATGATATCACAAATGGCAATGTCATGTGGTGGCTGCAACTTATATAATCAGACGGGATCCAACTTTGTACTGTAGTTCCAGCTCACGAGCGCGAGAGTTACCGAAGAAATATATTATATACTCATCTGTTCCATATTAACTAACTTATAACCGTGAAAAAGTTGCAACTGAGAAAATCTCAGTTTTAATTCATGCAACTCCATGTTAACAATAAAAGTTTCATTTACAACTCATGTGCAACACACATGTAATCGAGAATTCTCAGTTTAAACCTATGTGCAATTGGGGAAATCTGAATTGTGAGCCATGTATAGCTCACAAAACCGCACAAATCACAATATAAATTTGATGCTGCTAAAGTTGAGTGAGCTCTAACTTGATTCTCACTCGCACAAAACCGCGTTATAAAATCTTTTCACGAACCAATCGAGTTTGCCAAGACTTAATATAGAACAAAGAGAATACTACATAAAAGTGCTAGAAAATATTGAATTACTTCTTATCGACACGAGATATTGTTGTAGGAGCAAATTGCAGACAACAATGTTGGTCGAGATATTGCCTGGCTCAGCGATAATGTTCGTTTCTCCATGTGAGGATCGTAGACTTGTAAGGCTGACGAAGACGGCTCTTGTGTAGTACCACGTTCCACAAGCAACTTTTCTCCATCATGGACATACTTTGCGAGGACCGTGTCTTCCTCCTCATCATGTGTCGTGACCTAAAGTGAGTATGTTGCAAGTGTCATCTAAAATGACGCGGACCGCCATGTATATACCGAACACGGTGGCACAACCAATCCCGAAGGTTCTGGCAGTGGTGGAGCTTCGGGGTGCAACGTTATGGGCCGAGGCCGCTTTTTTGAACGTTCATGGCGGAGCGGAGCATGGGACGTCGGAGGGATCTCATCGATGGGGAATCGTGGGTAAATGGACCAAATAGTTCCACCTTCCCAAATCAGAACCCTAGCATAAACCCTAACCCCAATCTGTAATGGGGGCGGGGGGACACTTATACATCGTCGAGCCACGACTCGCTGGGAGTCTCGCTGTCGTTCCAGTTCAGCATGTAGACACTAGGACCACCATAGGCGAGGGCAGGAAGGAGGACGAGCGGCGAGACTGCATCGTGTTAAAATAGAGAATGTGGATCTGCGTGTGTTAGGCCATGTGATACTTTTTCTCACGTTTGCTAGTAGTATCGTATGGAGGACCGAGGCAATGCCAACCACGAGCAAAAGAAGGAAAACAACAAAATGCCATATTTCACCATTCACCAAAGACTAAGATTTCTCATCCTGCGGCGACACGGCGGCCCTGAACTCACAGTCCTTGTCGATCGCCGTCATCTGGTCCGGCGTCAGCACCACCTCGGCGTCTATGTTACTCCCCCACCCGTCCAGGGTAGAGAGACACCTTGGCACCGAATTTGTTGGCCTTGCCGCTCCGCACGGCCACCGGCTTCCCCACCCAAAGTCACAACCATACACGTCGAACCGTGGCGAGCTCCCGATCGTCAGGCCACCGGGAGGGGCGAAGGACCTCAGAGTGTAGATCGCCGGCTTGTCTGTCCAGGCGGCCAC